>OENG01000020.1:1322198-2024488 GCA_900239735.1 Blumeria hordei DH14
TGGATTCTCCTATTGATTAGTGTATAAGTCACAGCCCTGGGTCGAGTGTTTACGCCGCCATGTGGTATATGACAGTCGTATCCAGGGTGTGACTTTGTTTCCTTTGTGGCTTTTCTCCACAAAGGTTCTTGTATTAACACTACATCGACGCCTAGCTCGAAAGCTCGGGAAAGCGCGATGTCGTGTGTTGGCCCTCCCCTACCTACGTTGATCGACATAAAACTTATCGTAGGTGGGAGGCTAGAAGGGACCCGTGAGGGGCCCTTCAGGAAGACTCAACAGGATTCGTCGTTCCTGTGGCCGTGGCGTCGGAGGCGACGTCGGTCATCAGAACTTCGAAACTGTTGTTCGATCTCACCGCTTCGGGTGAGGCTTGCTTTTGCTTGGCAGCCGCTTGTACTGCTGCCTCAGCGCGACGGGCTGCAGCTTTAGCCCTCACGACAGCCGCTAGCTCGCGTTGGCTCGCGATGCGAATGTTGGCCAGTTGCTCTCTGCTAACGGGTCCGGACTTGGTTGGGCGCGCCAGGCAGGCTCGACTGTCGGACCTGTGCGGTCCTCCACAGTTGCGGCACTTGGTGTGAGCACGGCACTCGTCTGTCGAGTGCATCGTGGAGGTGCAGTTCCCACAGGCTTGAGCACGAGAGCAACCTCGCGTTCCGTGGAACTGTAGGCAGCGTTTACATTGTTGCACAGTCTGTCGTGGTTTGTGTGGGACCGCGATGCCCGAGTCGTCGAATAGGCGGAACCCTTTTCTTGGGGCCGCTCCCTTCTCGAAATGGGCTAGCCATGATTTGTACGGCGCGTTGAGCCGAGTTTTGCCGTGGGGCCGGACCTTGACTGGAACGGCCGTTGTGACTCGAGTGATCTCCTCGATCACCATCTCTTCTGTCACTTGCACCCTTCCAAGAAGAGTGTGGATGGCGACTGGGACCGTCGAGATGTGGAGCGCCACAAGGTTAGAGGCCTCCTCCAGTCTTCCCCCGATGGCAATAAAAGATTCCGCCGCGTTGAGTAGGTGTTGGCGGGATTCCTTATTTATCGCTTTGAGCGCAAAACCTGTTGGGACACGGTACACGTGTTCGATTGATGCTTGTGGCGCGTTTGTGAGCTGCGCTACAGCTTCTCTAATACCAGCTGGTGAAATCTTTCTCCACTGGTGTTTTGAATTCAGCCGGATGAATAGTCGGTTGTCCGGCGAGGACGAAGGGGCCGCTTTGGCCGATTTCTTGGTCGGCGGGGTCGGCATTACTGGGGCACAACTTGCCATCACTGGTGTCGGGTGGTTGGGTAACCCATTCCGGGCTACATTTGCCCAGGTTGGAGTTATCTGGGTCACTGCGACGGCAGGCTTTGCTGGCCTGGCGGTCGGTTTTGGTGGGGGCCCGATGCTGCTGGCCTGCTGGCCGGTGGGGCGGGGAGGAAGACTTGTCGGCACTGGTGTCGTCCCAGTGCGAAGGAAGTGGGCGAGGGCGCCCCTCAGACACACGTTCATTGCGTCCAAGTACTCTTTGTTATCCGTCGTTTTCAGGGACAGGATAACGCTTTGTAGGGTGTTTAACACCGTCGAGCCTACTTCGAGCTTGGCGGCGGTAATTGCAGCCCGCTCCCTCTCGGCTTCAAGCAAAGCTTCGATTTCTGGCGGGTTGTTTTGTGTAGTGCCAGTGGAAGCTCCACCGGCAGCGTGTTTGAGGCCCTCAGCCGTCCCTGGAATTGAGGCCGGGGATGGCGGAGGTCTGGAGACGTTTGCCGCCTCCGCGCAATTCGGGACTTCAGTTCCCCTCGGTGTGCTTTTATTTGGTGTCCGATTTTTAATCGGAATCGCAATTTTTCGAGCCGCAACGCGTGCGGGCTTGGTTGTTGTCGACGGGACATCCTTCTCGGCGACAATTTCTGGGGCAGTTGATGCCGTCTGAGAACTCTCAGCTCCTGCATTTGCCCATCGCGAGTCCTTAAGACCCTCACTGATCATCTTCCTGATTATTTTATCGACCTCCAACATCTCAACGTCGGTTTGGCCGCGTTCTGTCATCTGGGCGACAATATCAACTTCCATCAAGTCGAGTTCGGCGACGCTAGGTTCCAAACCTTCTTCGCCCATTCTATGAACTGCCACGCTTCTAGCTATATCAAGCATGGTTTTGTGGGGATCCAGACGGGTCTGGTGTTTGTGTTTAGCTATTTTCGTGGTTAACACAGCTTTCGCGATTTTCGCGGATTTGGGGGCTACCGGTGCCATTTCAAGGCTGAGTGGCGCGGTACCACGAGAAATTGATATTTCGACGTTCGAAGGGTGATCTAAAGGGGGGGAAAGGGAAAAAGGGAATTTTCGAATTTTCGAATTTCTCGATTTGTGCTTTTGCTTTGTTTGCTTTGTTTGATTAAGGTCCTAAGCTATGCTCTATATCTCCTAGGAGTCAAAGACCGGCGTACACGGCCGAGATCATGCTACCCACATGCCCAACTCGGTCTCACCGCGTGAACCACTACACAACCAGTAGCTAGTTAAAAATAAAAATAAAACACCCATAAATTCCCTTAACAAAAATAAATTCCAAATCCAATACTCCAATTTGAGGTGAGAAAGCGACACTTCTCGTCTCGTTTTCCTTCCTGTCATGCTTCGTGCTATGACCTAATTAATGTCCTCTCCGCTGAGAGCTGGAGATGGACTCGCAGGTTGGCCCCCGAAGCAGCCGGTTTCCTGCACAAAATATGTGAAATTCTCAAGGCACTTAGGCCCGAGAAGCTTTTGGACAAAGTCGTGATGTGACATTGTCCCTCGAAGTCGACGCGTATGGCGTGCGTGCAGTCGACAGTGAATGAAATGGAGAGGCGTTGTTTCCTCTCCACACGCACACTCCATGGAAGCGGCGAAGTTGTTGAAACGACGATGGCATGCAGCGAAGTTTCCGTGTCCCGTTCGGGCTGAGATCAGTTTACGAAGTAACCGCCGGGAAAGTGTCAGCTCGGGTGGCTTGCGTCGTCGCATGAGAAGACCCAGGTTACGATATCTAGGTGGACACGCTTCTTCCCACCATTCCTCGAGAAGAGCTTGACGTTTCTGGTTCATCAGACGACGAACGTACGCCAAAGTGACGGAGCCAGGCTGGCTCTCTTTACTTGGCAGTTGTCGGAGGCCGGAGCGTGCAGCTCTATCGGCCTCTTCGTTTCCCTGTATCCCAGAGTGGGCTGGTATCCACTGAACCGAGACTCGAGCCTTTTCTGATAACTCTCTAAATTGGCGTACGTCGTCGAAACTTGTTGTGGCAGTTCCCGTCAGCAGTGCCTTCACTGCAGACTGACTATCCGTCAACACGTTGATCCGCCGCCTGCCGTAGCTTCCACTGTTCTCCCTCTCCAACAAACCCAGCGCAGCTTCCAGGGCCTTCCTCGCCCCTACAATTTCCGCATCAAGCACTTCACCACCATGCTTGATGCCGCACCCCTTCAACAGAGTTTTCCCATCTCTCTTCAAGACGAAACCCCATGCTGAGCGACCATGTCCCTCCGACGATCCATCCGGGTAGGCACAAATATCCGATGTTAGTATATCTCCAAGAAACCGAGTAACCTTTTCCTCCTCCTCTATCCTTGGGCCGAAACTTGAAAGATAGCATGGCGGCGGCAGAGGCTCGGCGTCTTCCGCGTCCGGGAGTTGACGGTAGGCCCGCTGTACTCGTGACATCTGGATCTCCGGATTCCTGGGTACCCGAGCAGACTTCTTGTACTTCCGTGTTCCAACGTTTGGACACACAGCGGCACGAGTCCTGAGCGGGTGGCGGTTGTCCAGTGAGTGCAGACGAGCCGAATACCGTAGGCGGTTCCCTTCCAGAATGATCTTTCCAGTTGGGATACCTCCTTCGCGATGGAGAACAAGATTCGATGTCGTTCTCATTACCGGAAGGGCAGCGCGCAGTCCTGTCAAGATTGCCCTGTCGATCATCTCGCAGAAAATGCTAGTTCGAGGTGTGATGATCCCCCTTTTGGTCGGACGTTTGAGGCCGGGCCACCAAACATCTGATCCAAAAGTTGCTATTGGGACAATACAAGTATCCACTGCTCGAACCAGTGCCGCAGGAGCGGCTCCTCGATACGCTGAGTTGAAACGGCGCATGTGCTGGGCAACCTTTAACGCCTTTCCACACCAAGTTGTGACGTGGTGTTTGAAGTCCAATCGCGGGTCTAGGTGTATTCCAAGCCAGCGTATTTGGTCTGCTGGCTCGATAGTCACACCGTTCACACGAATAGCCACTGGATTCTCGCGTTTCCTGCCGGGAAACTGGACTATCTCCGACTTGTTAGTATCGAAGGAGACTGCATTGTTACCTGCCCACTCCAGAAGATGATCCACTTCCTTCTGTACAGAAGCGGCCGACTCGGCAATGCTGCGCCCGAACCCTAGGATCCCGATATCGTCTGCGTAGCTGAACCTCATTCCTGGGTTGCCGCTTCGCATAGGCTCTGCCATGTATAAAAGGAAGAGGAGTGGCGATATTGGTGATCCCTGCGGAACCCCACACACCAGCTCTCTCTGCCCGGTTACCCCTCCGGAGTATCGGACTTGTACCTTTCGATGTGCAAGAAATGAAGCCGTCCATCGAAGGATCGAGTCTGGCCACCCCTGTTCTTGCATCCTCCTCACCAAACGGTTGTGGAGTACTGCATCGAATGCGCCTTGGACATCGAGAGTCGTGAATGTGGCCGCCCATCCCTGGGTGCTTGCCTCTTCGATGTCGTGGACTACGCAGTTGACAAGGTCGTTTGCCGACCTCTTAGGGAGCGCTCCGAATTGTTGGTATCCGACAACGTCGAGCGTTACCGCGAGATGGGCCATCCGCTTCGCCAGGAGTCGTTCCAGTCCCTTACCCAAGCATGACAAAAGTGCGATCGGTCTCCAGCCCTTGACAGTCGTTGGATCTCGGTTCGTCTTGCGTAGGAGCACCACTTCAGCCAGCTTGAAGCAGGATGGGTGGGTGCCGAGTCTGATGCAGGCGCGGAAGAGAGTGCCGACAAATGGTCCAATCGTCTTCCAACAGGTTCGCAGAAGCTCCACAGAGATCCCGTCTGCTCCAGGCGCTGTGTTGGCGCAGCCTACGGTGCACATGCGAATCTCCTCGTCCGACACATGGTCGTTCCAGGGGATTCGGTTGGTACTTGGCGCATCAAGTGGCGGTAGATCGTCCGTCGCTTGGTGCCGTGCCAATAGAGCATCTCGGAGTATCGCTGCCCGCTCGGCCGGATCGGAGTACACCTTCCCTTCGTGGTTAAGTGGAGGGGGGTTCTTGCCTGCCTTGGCTCGGCGGACCGCATCAGCTTGAACACGTCATTCGGTGTCGTGATCGCTTCGACTTGCCGCGTCTGGTGTTCTTTCCTTGCCGCTATGAGGGTTGAGCGCAGTTTCTTCGCATGCACTCTTCGTTGCTCCGGGGTCACTGCTTCACGATATTCCGTTTGAGCCAGCTTGCATTCCGGTGTCCACCACGGCGCACATTTGCCACGTCTTCTATTCCTTCGTGTTCCTGCTGCTTTGATAGCGTTAGTAAGGCCGGAAGAGAGATCGTTGGCGTATTCGTCCACCCGAGAGACCGTGTCCAGGTCTAGTGGCGGGCGAGTCAACTGCATCACGGCGAGGGCGAACCTCGGTAAGTTTCCGCGCGTTACTCTGATTGGCGAGGGTTCCTGGTCCCTTTTTCCGAATCCGATGGGGACTTGTCCTCGAATCGGAATATGGTCGCTGGTCGCGCACTCGTTACGATCCACCCATGCTTGAGCCCCGTTGATGTTGGTCCAAGCAAGATCCAGCGTGTTCCCAGCTCGATGCGTTGGCTCGCCCACAATCAGGCAAGTGAGATTGTGGCGTTCCGCCCATCTCTCGATTTCGACTCCTTGTCCACGTGGGCGGGTAACATCTGGTTGCCACGCGCAGTGCACCGCGTTGAAGTCGCCAGCCGCGACGGATCGTGGTGGTGGGTCCCAGCTTAGAAGTGGTCGAATGGCCGTCGGGTCTTTCGGGTCTTTGTACACGTTGAGAAACGTGACTCCGTTTACCACAACCCAGCAGTAATCCGCCGTCGGGGGATCGCAGGGAAAGATTTGACTTGCCGAATGGATTCTCCTATTGATTAGTGTATAAGTCACAGCCCTGGGTCGAGTGTTTACGCCGCCATGTGGTATATGACAGTCGTATCCAGGGTGTGACTTTGTTTCCTTTGTGGCTTTTCTCCACAAAGGTTCTTGTATTAACACTACATCGACGCCTAGCTCGAAAGCTCGGGAAAGCGCGATGTCGTGTGTTGGCCCTCCCCTACCTACGTTGATCGACATAAAACTTATCGTAGGTGGGAGGCTAGAAGGGACCCGTGAGGGGCCCTTCAGGAAGACTCAACAGGATTCGTCGTTCCTGTGGCCGTGGCGTCGGAGGCGACGTCGGTCATCAGAACTTCGAAACTGTTGTTCGATCTCACCGCTTCGGGTGAGGCTTGCTTTTGCTTGGCAGCCGCTTGTACTGCTGCCTCAGCGCGACGGGCTGCAGCTTTAGCCCTCACGACAGCCGCTAGCTCGCGTTGGCTCGCGATGCGAATGTTGGCCAGTTGCTCTCTGCTAACGGGTCCGGACTTGGTTGGGCGCGCCAGGCAGGCTCGACTGTCGGACCTGTGCGGTCCTCCACAGTTGCGGCACTTGGTGTGAGCACGGCACTCGTCTGTCGAGTGCATCGTGGAGGTGCAGTTCCCACAGGCTTGAGCACGAGAGCAACCTCGCGTTCCGTGGAACTGTAGGCAGCGTTTACATTGTTGCACAGTCTGTCGTGGTTTGTGTGGGACCGCGATGCCCGAGTCGTCGAATAGGCGGAACCCTTTTCTTGGGGCCGCTCCCTTCTCGAAATGGGCTAGCCATGATTTGTACGGCGCGTTGAGCCGAGTTTTGCCGTGGGGCCGGACCTTGACTGGAACGGCCGTTGTGACTCGAGTGATCTCCTCGATCACCATCTCTTCTGTCACTTGCACCCTTCCAAGAAGAGTGTGGATGGCGACTGGGACCGTCGAGATGTGGAGCGCCACAAGGTTAGAGGCCTCCTCCAGTCTTCCCCGATGGCAATAAAAGATTCCGCCGCGTTGAGTAGGTGTTGGCGGGATTCCTTATTTATCGCTTTGAGCGCAAAACCTGTTGGGACACGGTACACGTGTTCGATTGATGCTTGTGGCGCGTTTGTGAGCTGCGCTACAGCTTCTCTAATACCAGCTGGTGAAATCTTTCTCCACTGGTGTTTTGAATTCAGCCGGATGAATAGTCGGTTGTCCGGCGAGGACGAAGGGGCCGCTTTGGCCGATTTCTTGGTCGGCGGGGTCGGCATTACTGGGGCACAACTTGCCATCACTGGTGTCGGGTGGTTGGGTAACCCATTCCGGGCTACATTTGCCCAGGTTGGAGTTATCTGGGTCACTGCGACGGCAGGCTTTGCTGGCCTGGCGGTCGGTTTTGGTGGGGGCCCGATGCTGCTGGCCTGCTGGCCGGTGGGGCGGGGAGGAAGACTTGTCGGCACTGGTGTCGTCCCAGTGCGAAGGAAGTGGGCGAGGGCGCCCCTCAGACACACGTTCATTGCGTCCAAGTACTCTTTGTTATCCGTCGTTTTCAGGGACAGGATAACGCTTTGTAGGGTGTTTAACACCGTCGAGCCTACTTCGAGCTTGGCGGCGGTAATTGCAGCCCGCTCCCTCTCGGCTTCAAGCAAAGCTTCGATTTCTGGCGGGTTGTTTTGTGTAGTGCCAGTGGAAGCTCCACCGGCAGCGTGTTTGAGGCCCTCAGCCGTCCCTGGAATTGAGGCCGGGGATGGCGGAGGTCTGGAGACGTTTGCCGCCTCCGCGCAATTCGGGACTTCAGTTCCCCTCGGTGTGCTTTTATTTGGTGTCCGATTTTTAATCGGAATCGCAATTTTTCGAGCCGCAACGCGTGCGGGCTTGGTTGTTGTCGACGGGACATCCTTCTCGGCGACAATTTCTGGGGCAGTTGATGCCGTCTGAGAACTCTCAGCTCCTGCATTTGCCCATCGCGAGTCCTTAAGACCCTCACTGATCATCTTCCTGATTATTTTATCGACCTCCAACATCTCAACGTCGGTTTGGCCGCGTTCTGTCATCTGGGCGACAATATCAACTTCCATCAAGTCGAGTTCGGCGACGCTAGGTTCCAAACCTTCTTCGCCCATTCTATGAACTGCCACGCTTCTAGCTATATCAAGCATGGTTTTGTGGGGATCCAGACGGGTCTGGTGTTTGTGTTTAGCTATTTTCGTGGTTAACACAGCTTTCGCGATTTTCGCGGATTTGGGGGCTACCGGTGCCATTTCAAGGCTGAGTGGCGCGGTACCACGAGAAATTGATATTTCGACGTTCGAAGGGTGATCTAAAGGGGGGGAAAGGGAAAAAATGAATTTTCGAATTTTCGAATTTCTCGATTTGTGCGTTTGTTTGTTTGTTCATTAACGTGCTGGGTGAAGTAACTACCGTCGCACTCCTACTGGAGCTTGAGCACGAGTGGGGTCGGGCCGGATCAGGTTAACTACCGTGCAGTACAAATGCCTCGTCCCACCTAAATGACCGGAACCATGCCAAAATGCATCTATGTGTTGAACCATGACGAATTCAGCAGCCCAGAGTTGAAAACAAAACAAAAACTTTCCCGCTAAATCCCGCATTACAAAAGAAAAACTTCAACAATCTCCCTTCCACTGTTACGCCTCAGCCACCACGCGCCTGAGCCTCGAATATAATCTCTCTGTTCATACCAAACCACCTAGGCCTTTGATCTATCATCTCAGAGTCACAGGTATCCCTGCCATCCCCCTACTAGCCTCCGCGTATATTCCACTCTCCTGGACGTAGTCCCTGAACAGCTGCCATCCCCTTGATCCAAGCATTAATTCCAGAGCCGGCGCCCTACGCTTTCCGCTTTTCAGCCGCCAAGTTGCCAGTGCTTTCCGACACTGGACAAGGTGACCAATTGATTTTTCCCTCCCACACTCGCAGTTAAGTGTAGCGTCAGTGTGGTTGAAGCGGCGGTGATAAGCCGCAAAGTCTCCATGTCCAGTTCGAGCGGCTATTAAGCGGGCGTAAACCGCTCTCGGCGGAGATAGCTCTGGGTAGGAGAGGCATTGTCGAGAAGTGTTGGAAATTCTGACCCTCGAATTTAGGACTCAACCACTATCTGTTTCGTCTCAGGTTCCCGACAAGATCGACTCTCTCTACACATGAGGTTCCGTGCGCGCATTGTATACTTAGTAATACAATGGGGTGTGGGTGTAAGATTGGGATGATGTCACGTGGTGTCTCGTGGCTCCTAACTACAACGGATCTTGTCTAGAGCTTGAGACTAATACGTGAATTCTATTGTCCCCAAAATGTAGAATATCTATGCGCCTATATACATCAATACTCTGTTACCCCTCAGCTCCAGTGCGATCTGATTGTGTGAGATCACAATGGCACTAGCATTTTGTCTATGCGCCGTACATCTAAAATCTGATCAGCCTGTGATAATGTAGATCTTCTCAGGATCCACACACATGAGGTTTCTGGGCGCGCGTTGGTTAGCTAGTAAATGGCGGGGTGTGGGTGTAAGAATGGAATGTTGTCACGTGGTGTCTCGTGGCTCCTAACTACAACGGATCTTGTGTAGAGCTTGAGACTAATACGTGAATTCTATTTCCTCCAAATGTAGGATATCTATGCGCCTATATACATCAATACTCTGTTACCCCTCAGCTCCAGTGCGATCTGATCTTGTGAGATCATAATGGCTCTAGGATTTTGTCTATGCGCCGTACATCTAAAATCTGATCAAAACGTGATAATGTAGATCTTTTCAGGATCCACACACATGTCTTGAGTGCGCTAATCGCGCCTACTGTTGCATATACGTTTGGATATTTACGTACTACAGTGTATCTTTGCTCATCATGGTAGATGAGAGGTGGCTGGTCATCACTAGGTTTGATAGGCACATGAGACTAGTGGGGATTTCTCCCTTAGATGTATATATAAGTCCAATGTTCTCATAGATTTAAAATATCAAGTCTTCTTTACTTCATCACATATATCCATATCATATCGTACAGAGTATATTTTCCAACGAGAAGTCGTCAAATGGAGATATGCTTGAGGTTGCTTTCGACTTTGACTCGAATACGATTCTTCTTGGCTATACCAGATATGCGGAGCTTACCGAGCTATTACACTGGCACCACTGGAAGCTAGAGAATTCGTCTTTGCCGGCTGAAGGTTCCGTAGAAAACGTGGCCAAATTCCACTGGTAAATGTTGAGCTGAATGACTATTCATCACAGGCAATATATCAATGACCTTTCACGTAATAAAAGAGGAAAGGAGCACTGTACAAGGTGTGGCCTGGGTCTCTGAGGAGTCTAATGGGCTAGACAGTCTATAACTCAAGTAGTGCAATAAACAAATATCTATCTCTTTCTCCTGGTCTGGTCTACATAGGCATAGATTCTTTGCGCAGACTAGAATGATAACAGTCGAGCTTTATAAGGAAATGGTTAAACTGTCCTTTGCAGCTATTGATGGTGACATGAATTAAGATGATGTTTGTGATTGAAATCGATTTCTATATATTCTTTATTATACATGGTTTGCTCAGCTTCACATACCTCGAGCCAAGCAACCAGATTATGTTCCTCCAGGTCTAGATTCATCAGAATAATTACTTACTCAGTAAAATTCTCTGAGTCTCAGTTGTGTGTTTAGGATCTTGATTAGGGGACTTTTTTAAATCATTCAATGTGTATTCAGCTATCTAGCTATGACACATGATCGGTGCTATGTGTACATATTGGATGACTCTTTTGTCAATAGAGACACTTGTACTCTGGATTTCATTTGCAAATACCACTATGAGGTATGTTTGCTTACACAAACACTCAAGCCTCCTCTGTAAGTATCCACCAAAGGGATATTTAAAACAATTGATTATCCAAGCATGCCTTCATTATCCATGCACACTAGCGACGCGAGAAATGTAGTTTGGTTTTGCCGGATTCTAACCAGGGGTCTCCTGTCTCGGGTGGGATATGTGTACTAGCTATCCAGACCTTACTTGAGAAACCGGCCAAGGTGATGTACCACTACACCATCCAACCATAGCGGTGTTTAGCGACCATAAAATATGAGGCGTTCAATCTCAATTGGCTCTTGAAACTTGGCGTCTCGCTTGCCATGAAGCTTGAGATTTCGCTCGGACTCGGAGTCCGGGATCCTCAAAAGCTTGACTTGCCCCCACCATCATGGTGATAGCTAAGGGTATTCTATCACACCTCCATCCACCGGGGCAAGTTTGATGCGTGGAGGGCAAGACTGACACCTGTACGCGGTGCCCTCTACGAACCTGGGAATGAAATATTCATCCAGAGTCAAGTTCAGTCGATTTTCGCAATACCAAAGAAGTTGGCCCACGAGGCAATGATTCCAGATACTCCACTACGTCAGTATTTCACTCCCAACGAGATCGACTATCACCTAAGTCTTATGAAGTCTCCAAGTACTGCCAAGTACATTCTTAATCCAATGAACACACCTCTCGTCGACTTTCTCTGGCCTCAGCTCGTCACCAAATACACGCCCACGCCGATATTTATACTCGCCGAAGGAAGCAAAGCCTGGCGCACAAATCTGGGAGAAATTTCTCCGGAATGGGCGTGGGAGAGATCAGGACAAGTCAACAATATGATATAGAGAATGGATACTATGTCAATGGGCATGATTTTTTAAATTTTGGTAAGGGGTTTTACGAATTGAGCTTTGTGCGCGCCAAGACTTCGCTTGCGAGAGTGCAGCGGACACTATAAAAACACGCAAACCATGGAAGGTGTTGTGGTCCGCCTCCTGGTGGTGCTCTCTGGTATAGTTTGAGTAGCCTGGGCACCTACTCCACATGGGAAGAAGACACCCCAGACTACATTTCGCGCGGAGAAACTTTAGTTGATGACGAAGGCATTTCTGGATAACCCAGGGTTTTTGAGACGTTCCCCTGGGTGAGTATTCACGGATGAGGGTTGGCTTGGGGTGAAGAAAAAGCCACCATAACTTCGCAGTGGTACTTGCAAATGAAATCCGAGGCATGAGTGCTCTTCTTGTAAATTGAGTCATCTTTTCTGTACTCTTTGTCAGATATTGTATCATAGCTAGATAACTGCTGCGCAATTAAATTCTAAAGCAGAAATCGAAGCATGATGCGCCCTACATTTAGAGTGACGGTAGCACTATCTTAATTAGCAGTCTAGGCACCCACAAACACCCAAATTTTATAAACAACCGAAAAATGCGAGTCCCCATGTCAACATGGACTCTCATAAACTAAATCCTCAGCTTCGTTTATTATGACAAATTCGGCTCCTTTTGGTAACACATAGTATCGTGACTTTCGAGTGGGAGATGGTCGATTTATTCCATTTGAATTCCCGATTGCAATTGGTGCGACTAGTCATTCAGTCGTTGAGGCGAGCTGGTTTGTGGTATGACTAAGTCGGAGGACTCGCGTGTTAAAGACGGGTCCGACATCAAATCAGGATGTGTATGTGGTTGCTTTTAAATTTGATCAGGACGCAATTCTTAATTACGATCCCCGATATTCCGACCATATTGAGCAATTATGCTGGCACCACTAGAGGGTGAAAGATAATGCGGTACGAAACGCTGCAGCGGTAGTCAGAGAAGTCCTCGTTATGTTACAACATGTGCTACCCACCGGCGGGCAAACAAAAGGCTTACCAGAGCAAAGTAAAAGACCCTCCCGCCCTCAAAAAATGCAGATTTCGACTCGTCAATGAGATGGTCCCTTCTAAACTTTAATTCCGAATCTACTGGCCAGGAGGGCATCTGAAATACGTGAGTTACTCGACAACCCCACACCCGTAACGACTTTTGGATGCTAAGCTAGGCTCCTTCACGGCAGTCACTCTCGACCAAGACTTTTCTGACATCCTTTCACGATCTTCGATTTGTCCTGCGGTATGAATCAGGGGAGTGAGGAAGGGGAAGGCTAGGAAGGTTAAGAGACACTCTTAGGTATACACACGTCTGCTATGCCCGGCTGGCCGGCTTCTTCGTCATAGGAGAGCCCTGCACCCAGTAGTTTTTGAGACTTTCCCCTGCAGCTACACACCCGCAAATAGCAGTCGTTTTGTTGGCTTGAGAGGGGAGATAATGACGGGATAATGGCTCCTCTTAGTGTGAACTCGAATGAAGACTCGTGAGAGTGTTACTGCTGGAAAGAAGTCGCGACGGAGGCGTAGGAGGATGTACACTACCCGAGGCATAGATACTCTCGGCCTGTAGGCAGAAAGGACCTACGTATCCTTACATAGTTGTAGGCTCATTAGAACAATAAACACAAACAAGCTAAAGGGTGATGAATTTATCTTTGCCGGCCCACGATTTGATGTTGTAGTGGTTGGATCCATAATAATAGTGCAAGGGGGTTACATTGGTAAATTAAGACGATACAGGCCGTGGGACCTATCGGGTATCTTCATGGAAGTGAGGACGAAAGAGTTCCTAACTCTTGGATATGCAGACTATACGGTGAGGGCTAGAGGTTTGTTAGGGACAGCGCTGATTGGTGGTGGATTTTTTCACCTGGCCTTTGAATGTAGATATGTTTGTATTCGAGTTCAACTTCGATTCTTGACATAGAACCGAAGGATACGAGCAGGCATCAAGGCAACCATTCACGAGTCATTGGACCCATCCTTACGACAACAAAATGGATCACTAATCTTACAAGCTAATGAGGGAATAGGAGGATGTCGATCTAAAAAATGAGAGGAAATCAGGGAACAGCAGTCTTAGGATAATAGTACCTCAATGAGAAGCGTTGCGTGATCAGCAAGAGTTGTTGGAAATGGAGATACAGAGTTTTGTGGACGCACGGGCCCTCCACTTCGTCCATGTTCTCGACACGATCTTTCTTAAGTGTATTTAAGAGGTTGGAATGTGTAATGCAGTAGCGCTCCAGGCTAACTAGTAAATACACAAGCAGCTGTATTGCGTGGAAACCAGGAGTTTAGTGGGGGGGTTCTATGTCTAGATGGCGCTACACTCTTTTTTGCTGTGGCTTGGGCTCTGTGTCGCTCATACTTGAGCTTGTAGCGCAAACATCTCTCTCTATTAATTGTGACCAAACACGACACTCTTCGAGTCAACTTCTTCTTTCGCTCCATAAATTTTGCGTCCATTTCATTGGGCAGTATCTTCAACAAGAGGACCGCATCCGAAGCGTCTAGCTCCGCGAAAAAAAATAAAAAATAAAATAAAATTAGACGTGTTTACATGTCGGCCAAGAAATTTTGTAGGATCATACATGAAAAGAGGAGATGAAAAGAATAATAAGCTCCATGCACCAATTTCTTGCGCTTGCCTACATTGATTGGCACTGCAGTCCAGCAAACAGCTGGCAAGGATAGATGTACGAGTATTTAAAATGGTCGTTGCTCAGCAAACTTTCCCAGCGTTGCTATCATCCGACAGACCTCATCGAGCCTAACTGATCAGTAAATATGCGGTTTTCTAGCATAGCCATAATCTTTCAAAGCGCAAACATCTTCCTGACAGCCCTTGCTGTCTACACCACGGGCCACATATCTGAGGAGAGTAAAATATTTCGTTGTCGCCAACGCGATATTACTGAGAGAGATTTTGCAAGCACACAACGGAAAGAAATAACTCATGTGGCAAATGATAAAATTTCTTGGTCTTGGACTTCCCAACTAAGTGACTTGATGACGGATTCCAGGAATCAGAATGTTGTCTTGTTTGGAAAGAAGTCTGAGGTTTCCAAGTTTTACATCCTCGAAAGATTGACAACAAGTATTATCCCTCCATGGTATTGTCACGGCAGGACTAACAATCATCACCAGGTGGGACTTCTAATGGTTATAATCATACATATGAATATATCATAATGGTCGACGAGCATGATCGTGCTTGTGGCGCTATAATGAGAGTATTAACTCGCGCTAGCTACGATAGCTCGAATCTTCCAGACCAAAATATCTCATTGTGCTCTATTGTATATTAAGATGATTACCACCACATGAAGCAGATGGATTGAAGTGCCGTGTGGGATTTGTACACCAATGTCCTCTCGACATACAAGGCTACGCCATAGATGTAGGTTCTCCACGCTTACGTATTTGGATCATGAGTCAAGCAATAACATAGCTGCTCTTTTTTGTATTGTTTCAGCGTATGTGTATAACTATGACGTATATCGTTCGTAAGTGTAAATTTTGGATAATTCTCTTGACTTTGGAGACACTTATTTTCTCTACTTCACTCGTAAATACCGCTTTGAGACATGTTTACTTCCGAAAACTATCGACCCGCGTCCGTGAGTATCTAAGAGGAACTCTCAAAATCTTTGATCACACCAGCATGCCTTCCTCATCAACTTAAGCCAATAAAGAGAAGAATTAGGTGCATTAAACCTGCAGTAAAATCAGTTATCTTCGGTCTCAATTAGGCTAGGTGTCCAAGTTATCACGACTATACGCGGGAAAACGACCCAATTAAAGGACTACCGTATTTCCAACGATAGCTTGTTTGTAGTGGTGAGGGTACTGGTAAGTAGTTGAGACTGTTATCGCTCGGGACTCACGATATCAGATTCACGGGGTGATCAATATCGAAGTCTAAGATAAGCAGAAGATTGTCTAGCTTTTCTTCTATGGACTACCATGCTTTATATACATCCTACGCTATTGCCCTGAGCGGCGATCCGGTCTCACCTAACTAGTGGTAAGACGACGCTTGTACCTCGTCTCCAACTCCCGATTATCTACACCTTCAGGATCCACAGTGGTATCTCCACTCTGGCAATCGAAGTCTTGGCGCGCATACTGCTCAGTGTTATAATCTGCCAAGAGATCCCAGATCTTTGCAGATTTATGCATGCCAATATTTCATGCAAGTCCAAGGGCGTGGACCTGAGGGCTGTTGAAATCTAGACATATCAGACCGAACTACACGCAGTGCGGAGTAGACGAAGACTACTGATCTTCGATCGCTACCAGCTTTGGTGAGGTCTCGGTTGGTAATGATCTCGGTGGTGTGAATGTTATTCCATCACGCTATCAGAACATAATGTTTCTACCTAAGCGAGGTAGAACATAGACAATTAGATGTAGATTAGACGAAAAACTTTCAACTAACTAAATATAAGTTCAGTAAAACAAAAAACCTCACTGATCCTAACCTTTTATCTCTGATCCTTAAATCCCCAATATCTTACGATTCGTACAGTATTGACTTAACGGTCAACGTTCACTTCTATCGTTCCAGATCAACCTCTAGAACTTCAATAAGGGCAACCCATGACTGGGGTATCATAGATTTGTAATGGAATGTACTGGATAGTTTAGGAACTGTGATATGGATATCCAGGACATGAATATTATGAGATGTATCTCCTAACAGTAGGAATAAGAATAAGTCATCTGAATACAAGCGTTCTTCAGTTAACACAAGTCTTTTCGATATCTACGTTTGTGTTCTAGGAACACATATAGCATCCTTCCAAGGTAGAGATTCAACCCGTATTTGCTCATAATCTTAACACTCAATTCGTAAAATAACTTGCCTAAATTCAAAATTTCACCCCTTCTAAGATTGTATCCAACTTTTGCATCATCCAATCTAATTCTCATGACCTCTCTCACATTTCTGTACCACATTTTGCCTCCTCTGGTAGGTATAAATAATGGCGCGGACCTGTATTTGGTGTTCGACTGAGACCAGAGAAAGTGGATGAGAGATGAAGTCATGGAAATGAGGATGTACTTGGTCGTACCGATATACTTGATAATTTTTTGGCTGGAACTGATGTCGTTGAGATTGAAAGATTGACATGGCAGAGTATCTTGAATCATTGCCTCATGGGCTAACTCAGGGTAGAGCCCTCAATATCTATTGGAAAAAATTGAAAATGAAGCACATATAAAAACAAATGAGTTTTGGTGGCGTTTTGTCTGGTTTAAGCAGTCCTTCATAGCCATAGACTCTTTTTTTATTTTTATTTTTTTATCATAGCCATAGACTCAGTGGGGACTAAAATTAGATTCTATTCTATTCTATTCATGGGCCAACTTCCTGGATACCGGGAAACTTGACTGAACTTGGCTCTGGGAGAATATTTCACTCCCAGCCTTCGAAAGGATATGGCGACAGCTGCCGATTCTTTGCCCTCCTCGGACGCGTGGCGATTACAAAGTTTTGCGCCCCGGCGCGAATTTAACGAGTTATCAGGTCCGTTAAGCACGACATAACTCGGCACAAAGGCAACGTCTGAAGTGTCATGAGTGTCAATTTCTCCGTGGGCAACAGGGTAATCTAATACGTACCAAGAAGAAACGTTGACCTGCAGCCACATTCCCGTAAATGGCCGCCGTTTTTCCGGTAGTTTATCGAACTAATTAAGTCATAGACTATCTAGCATATTGGGCCCCTCTGTTTTCATTTAGGAATGGCACAGCATTGTTTATGCGTACCTGCATAAACGTTATGCCTTGGTGCCTCATGAGGATGTTATTGTTGACTGCTGCACAAGCAGGAATAGCCGGAGGGCAAGACTGACACTTGTACGCGGTGCCCTATACGAACCTGGGAGTGAAATATTCTCCCAGAGCCAAGTTCAGTCTAATTTCGCAATACCGAACAAGTTGGCCCATGAGGCAATGATTCAAGACTCTCCATCTCATCAAATTTTGACACCTGACGACATCAATCACCACCAAAACCTCATCAAATTTGCAAGTACGACTTAGTACATTCTTATTTCAATGATCACACCTCTAGTCGACTTTCTCTGGCCTCAATTCACCACCACGCACACGCCCACGCCGATATTTATACCCGACGGAGGAAGCAAAGCGTGGCGCACAAACCTGGGAGACAGTTCTTTGGGATGGGCGTGAGAGAGATTAGGACAGGCTCACAAGGTGCTGCAGATGGTGGAAACGATCTCGACGGACGTGAATTTTAGAATTTTGACAACGAGTTTTCGAATTGAGCTTTGTGCGTGCGCCAAGACTTCGCTTGCGAGAGTGCGGGCGACACTATAAACACCGCCGTGGTTGGATGGTGCGGTGGTACACCATCTTGGCCGGTTTCTCAAGTAAGGTCTGGATAGCAAGGACACATATCCCACCTGAGACAGGAGACCGCTGGTTCGAATCCGGCAAAACCTAACTACATTTCTCGCGGCGCTGGTATGCATGGATGATGAAGCCATGCTTGGATAATCAAAGGTTTTAAATTTCCCTTTGGTGGGTACTTACGGAGGAGGGTTGACTGTTTGTGTAAGCAAACATACCTCATAGTGGTATTTGCGAATGAAATCCAGAGTATGAGTGTCTCTAACGTCAAAAGAGTCATCCTATATGTATACATAGTACCGGTCATGTGTCATAGCTAGATAGCTGAAAACACATTAAATGATTTAAAAAAAAAAAAAAGCAGGAATAGCCGCGCGATGATTGGTGGGAGACTAATTAAGGTGTGCTCGGCAATATATTGAGTTGACAGCACACGACCATCAATCTATCGTCTAGCGCATAATAGAATGCGAAGCATCTTTAATAGTATCTATAACCAATTATCTACAAGCGCAGTATTGGTAGACCATACTCCATTTACATGCGAGTAGCAGAGTCATTATTAAACCCCTAGGTGGCCCCATTTCATAAGACCCTCGTCCTGTACGACATAGTTGTAAACTCAAATAGGGCATAAATGGATAATAATAATAATAAGACCCGAATAGTAAGATCATTTTCCACGAAAAGCGGCACCACGTTCCACGAACGTTATTTCATCGTCTTAATCATTGCATTCATCTTAAGCGACCCTTCTTACCTGATTCCTCGAATTTTTTCACTGCGCTTCGGCATGGCGGGTTGGGGAGCCAGTAGGGTGGATTTCGCGGCTGAAGATTCTTTCACGGCACCACCAAAACCAACAGTGGGCAGCGGAACAGCCGCAATTACGGCTGTAGAGTCTCTCGCAACCTCTACAGGCGTTTATATGGATAATCTAAAGACAGTAGGGATATATTTAAGTAAGATCCGAGGCAGACTGGTGAATGCAGGTTCTTACATATCTGCGGCACCGATGGTGGAAATAGATGAGGTTCTTGACGCCTTCAAAGCCCACGCAACGACGTTAAAATCGAAGCTGAAGGCTTCACGAATGGAAGAGCGGATGCTGGCCTTGGAGAAGGCAGTTACGAAGAATCTCGAGGAGCCGTCGCGCAAGGCGGCTCCTCAGTCGGCACGAACAATGGGAGGTCGACCTACCTATGCCTCAGTCGTCGCACCGCCAGCGACCAAAGCGGCAGTACGGATACGAGTTGAAGGAGCAGAAAATATGCAGCCGGCAGAGCTGCTTAACCAGGCAAAACAATATATCGAGAGGGCATATGCTGTAAGGAAGCTTAGCAGTAACGACACGAAGGTATTTGTGCAGTCGGTCTCCCAAAGAGACGCTGCCTTGAGGATGACGCAACCAAAGGAGTTCAGCGTTATAAAGCAGGATTACCCTGTTGAGATTTTATGAGTCCCACTGGGGACATTATTACGAGGAGGAAAGAATGCCAACAACGGCACATTGATTAATCAAATAACGGAGGAGACAAAAGTTAGGATTCCAGATTTAAAAATCAACAGGGTGAGGTGGCTTTACGACGGTAAAGAGCACCAATGGATGACAAGAAACGGTCATACTCGAGGATCAATCGTCGCGAGTTTGCCGACAGAGGCACTTCAACGCGAAGTGACAAGAAACGGCATTGTGCTAAACTCAATGCTGTACATGACCTAGCTCTGGTCACCCCGAGCACAAGTAAAGCAGTGCTTCAACTGCTGCCAATGGGGGCATACACAAGCCTCTTGCAACAAGCCAAGCAAGTGTGGTGAGTGCGCGGGCACTCATCAGACCAGAGACTGCCCGAGGAAGTCGGTGCTTTGCTGCAACTGCGGTAAAGCCCATAAATCGTGGCAGAAGAGGGCGTGTCCTAATTTCGCGTCATACAAGGCCAGTGTCCAGAGGGCACGGTATAGACTTTTGGAGAGAACGGCAGACATGAGAAGAGAGGAAAATTTACTTGCGGCCAACATAGTAACAACAGCGGCAAAAATAACGGACGACCAAGGGTTCACACTGGTGTCCCATCAAAAACCAGAGGTATTCATGAGGGGGCCAGGACGCACGCGCAAAGAGCCCCTGGTTAATCCACCACCTCAACTATTTGCGCCATCAGGGTCAAACACAAGACCACAGTCATCACTTTTTAGCATGCGAGGGCAGGGAAAGGATGGCGATGTTCAATATTTATCGACTTTTTAAATCTTGATCGTCGATTCTGTATATTGGTCTGTAATGATAGACACGGAAATAATTCATGAGATTGCTTAATGAGAGGCTAGGATTGATTCCGATATTATTTTGGTAGAACACTTTTCCCAACTATCAGAGGGCTACAGCGTCTTTATCTATCTACAGGTAAAATCCCCCATATCCCATCCATACTAGCCATACAGGACCCAGTATATTAATCTTGATACGTATCATCATTCTGGGGTTGAGGTTTACCGTGTACTTGCTACTTGAGTCGCGTTCAGGTATCAACCTTATAACCCATACCAAACCGAAACTACTTCACTACCCTGAATATGACCCCATGAATAGTTGTAACAGTAGCCTGCAACCTAGCACAATTAGGCTAGAGCTCGTTGACTAAGACCTAATCCGAACAAATATAATTTCAGCTAGTCCTGTCTCAGACTTAAGGCCAATTGCACTTCCTATAGGTAA
Source organism: Blumeria hordei DH14 (assembly GCA_900239735.1). Classification (NCBI taxonomy): domain Eukaryota; kingdom Fungi; phylum Ascomycota; class Leotiomycetes; order Helotiales; family Erysiphaceae; genus Blumeria; species Blumeria hordei. Next base: position 1,343,074 of record OENG01000020.1, read on the forward strand.
CGAGGGACTATAGATGAAAAAAAATTGATAGGGGGAGGGGGTTTTTATCATAATGGTTTCCCCCTCATGTAAATAAATAGTTTAGGTTTATAGTCACCTGCATGGGCCCATAGGGCGCTAAATCAGGACAATGAAATCAAATTCAAATAATAAGACCCTCGCCGACCCAGGCCATTCCTTGAAAAATCCACCTATTGTCTCGAAAGGAAGCTTAGATATAATTCCCACAATCGACGGCTATTTAGCTCAGTATTTGCCCAAGGAATCTAGCCGCCTTTTGTACGGAACCTTCTACCCAAAAATATAAAAGTGTTAGCAATGATTACTATCTGCTCAGGGAAAAGTCTCACAAATCTACAACCTCAGCCAGGCATTATAATTACCTAGTGAGAGGACTAGGACTGAAAATCTGTTCACTGTGTGCTCTGTAATACTGAAAGCGAAATATTCTCCCAGAGCCAAGTTTAGTCAAATTTCGTAATACCGAATGAGCTGGCCCACGAGTCAATGATTAAATACTCAATATCAGGTTGGCATCTCACTCCCGCTGAGATGCACTCGTACTCAACCCTCACAAGGTCTGCAAGTGCAATTTAGTAAATCTGCATTTTCAAGACCTCACTTCTCGTCAAATTAACCTCTGGACTCACATAGATCTTTATACCCGTCGGAAGAAACAAATCGACGTGCAAAAATATGCAAGGCAGACGTTAGAGATCGACACGAGAGATAATGGAATAAGTGGACAAGAAGATACTCGGCATAGATACCATTTCAAAATGGTTGAGGTATTAAATTCTGACAAGTACTTTTACAAATTGAGCTTTGTGTGCGCCAAGATGACGATTGCGAGCGTGAGGTCAACACTATGAACACCACCATAGTTGGAAGGTGTCGTGGTCCGCCTCCCAGAGATTGTCTCTGGCATGGTTTGAGTAGCCTGCGCAACTATTTCACTTGGAAAGGATACACCTTGAACCAAATTTCGCGCCGAGACAGATTAATACATTTTGGAGGCATGTCTGGATAACTCTAGGTTTAGAGACGATTCTCTGGTTAGGTATACACGGATGAGGGCTCACTTGGGGTGATAAAAAGCCACGGTAACTTTGCAATGATACTTGCCAATGAAATCCGAGGCATTAGTATTCTACTTTTCAATTAAGCCATCTATTCTGTAATTTATCTCTGATATTGTGTCGTAGCTAGATTGCTGCATACGCAATTAAATGAATTAAAAAAAACATGCAGTTAAAGCCCGATGCGCAAAAGGAAAGTTTCGGGTCTGGTCTTCAAAGCCCGGGCTTCTTTTTGCAGACCAGGACGATAACAAGAGGACTTCAATCCTTTAATTCGATCTTTCTTGATTGATTGTAATTTGAAAGTTGTGGGCTCAAGGCCCGCATGTAATATGACATGATAGGAGCATGGTACCTCGAAAGTCTCCATACTACTTTGATGGTTAATTTAAAAGAATTGGAAAAAACATAAAATGAAATAATTTCTAGGTCAATTTTCTTGCGCCTCGCCCGCACCCCCAAATGTTATCTACCACAGGTGTGATAGGTTCTGCCAGGATCGGGACTGGTCATTCGGACCACTCCAGCCTTGAGATTAAGCAGTAGTAGAGCAGTGCTCCGGGAAATGCGAAAGGTGCACACAAGGAGGTATCAAGTGGTATACAGACCAGATGGGGAATGTGGTACAGGAGAAGAGTTGTACCGGGAGAAAAGATGATCCTCATATGGCCAAGGGGGGAGTTGATACTAGAGTACGCAGAGGACATAAAGGACAGGATACGATACAGTAGATTAGCTCCCCAAGGAAAAATTATTCATTCCCATTGATATATCGACTCCAAGTACTTCTGAGTTCTTTAAACCTTTTACACAGGCTCCCAGTTACCTGACATATTCACCTAAGCTTAAACAACGGTTGAGCCGTAACGTTTGATGTTGTAGCTCCTCCTTGCATACATGAAATCTCCCGTTCTCCAGATAATATAACAATCAATAATCTAGGTCAAAATGAACCTTCAGAATACGGTATGGAATGACTTGAGACCTTAGCTGCCTGGATGGTCACCAAAGAATGCAAGGCTTGCAATCTCAATGTGCTCTTGAAACTAAGCGTCTCGCTTGCCGTGAAGCTTGGAATTTCCCTCGGACTCGGAGTTCGGGATCCTCAAAAGCTTGACTTGCCTCAAGCATCATGATCATGGCCAAGGGTATTCTATCACACCTCCATCCAACGAGGCAAGCACGATGCGTCCCATATTTATAGACGGCAGTGCTATCTGAAATTGTAGTCTCAGCATCCACAAGTAACCCAAAGTCGAGAACACTCAAGAAATGTGAGCCCTAGTGTCACGGGATGTATAATGGGAATATCGGGAACTGGGTGGGTTGGGATAAAGAACTGTTTTTTTTCCATTTTTTTATTATGTGAAAGTGCTAAGCTAAAGCTCTAGGTCCACTATAGGTACAAGACTGGTGGAGCCGGCGGGGATCACTGTTATAGGCCCAGCTCATTCCAACCGCGAGACCCGCTACAGAAAAAGTAGGAGGTAAATTATAACTCAAAGACAACACCTACTCCGACTACGAAATCGAGACTCCATCCTTCAGCCCTAAATTCAAGTACATAAAATTATCCTCAGAGAAACGACACTTCTCGCCTCGATATCTTTTGTGTCATGCATTGCGGCAATGACTAGTTTGTCTGATATCCGCTGAGAGCAGTGGATGAGTGGGCAGGTTGGCTACTGTGACTTCACTTTGGTGATGGTAAAAAAATACATAAAGTAACTTGATTATCTATTCTATCCAACGAAAGCTAGTAATACATATTTGAGTCTTAGTAATCAAATCCATGCTGTTTACATAAGCAGATGCGCCGGTACTCGGAACACTATCAATTACATGAATATCCAGAACAATAAATTGATTCATTATAACGACAGCTACCGAAACACCCGCTTTCCTCCGCAAATATTTTGAAGCTATCGTGGCACTTGGGCCCGAGAAGCTTTTTGACAAAGTCAACGTGTGACATTGACTTTCTGAGCCTTTGCGTTTGTTGTGCGTGGCGGCTACAGTGGATGAAGTGGGTTGGAGTAGTTTCCTTCCCGCAAGAGCACTCCATGGGTGCGTATGGGTTGTTGAAACGGCGATGGTATGCCGCAAAATTGCCGTGTCCCGTTCGTGCTGCAATTAGTGCCCGGAGGAAGTGCCTAGAGAGAGACAGTTCGGGTGGTTTGTGTCTCCGCATCTGTAGGTTGAGTTGGCAGTATTTAGGCGGACAAGCCTCTTCCCACCAATTGTCCAGCAATCTCTGCCGTCTACGATTCATGAGGCCTCGAAGATGTGCCAGAGTGCATGATCCTGGTTGCGTATCCGGGCTAAGCAGTTCTCGAAGTGCTGCAAGGGCCACGGTGTCTGCCTCTTTATTTCCTTGGATTTCTGCATGCCCTGGAACCCACTTCACTGTTATTTCTGCTTTGTTGGATGACGCACGGAATTTGCGTACATCTTCGAAGCTAGTTGAGGACATGCCCGTCGTTAGTGCGCTTACAGCCTGATGGCTGTCTAGAAACACGTGTATTTTCCTAAAACCTCCACCTTTCCTGGACTTCTCGTTCTCCAGGAACTCCAGTGCAGCCTCCATAGCCTTCCTTGCTTCTGTTATCTCTGCAACAAGCACCTCTCCCCCGTGCTTGATGCCACTTCCTTTGCCGATGAGTTTCCCACCATACTTCAGAACGTAGCCCCATGCGGAGCGTCCGTGTCCGCCCAATGAACCATCTGAGTATTCGCATGTGTCCGTTCCTGGCAGGCTGTTGATCCATCGGACGCAATCTTCGCGTTCTGTCGGCTTTGAGACTGATTTCCTAGGGTAAACTACAGGCAACAGAGCCTCAGGGGCTTCTGCTTCCGGGAGCTCTCGGTAAGCACGCTGTAACTGTGACATCTGGATCTCTGGTCTGGCTGAGGATTTGGCGGTCTTTTTGTATTTCCGAGTGCCGAGATTCGGGCACACGGAAGTGCAGGTCCTCAAAGGATGTCGGTCATCAAGGGTCTTAAGTCTTGACAAAAGTCTGAGTCGGTTTCCCGCCAGTATGACCTTTGCTAGCGGGATTCCTCCTATTCTATGAAGGACCAGATTTGGCGTTGTCCTCATCACTGGAATTGCAGCCCGCTGTGACAGTCGGGGAGAGTTCTCAAGTTGGCTTGAGATGCACGATCAATAGTTTACAATTCTTCCAAGGAGAGAAGATGTATGTATAAGAATGCCTTATTTATACCCGCACTCTTCTCCAATACGTGGCTCGCATCGTTTCCTACTAGCGGACAGGTGTGCCTGTGGGGAGTTTAGGCTCATGAAATGGCGTTAACTCCCGACGCTCGCTCTACCACTCGGCTACCTTTCAGTCAATTCCGCCGTGCCCGAAATAGTTATCCCTGCGCTAGTTCGAGTGCTTGCAAGTCGTCCGAGCAGCAGAGGGAGTTTTCCATTACCTGAAGTCCCAGCAGGTCGAAAGGGTACCTGCGTAGGCCAACGCACCCTACAGGACTTACTGTCGGTCCACCAGACATTACTCCCGCAATCCCATCAGGCTGGCTCTATCAATCATGCTGCAGAGGTTGGAAGTGGATGACTTGACCATTCCCCGCATAGTTGGGCGTTTAGACCCTGGCCACCAGACCTTAGATCCAAATGTTGCGAGATGGTCAATGCACATGTCTACTGTACTAGCCAACGGCTCGGGAGCTGCTCCCCCAAAGGTAGAGTTGAAGCGGCGTATGTGTTGGGCAACTTTTATCGCTTTACTGCACCAGGTGGTCACATGGTTTTTGAAATTAAGTCACGGATCCAGATAAACGCCCAACCGGCGAATATTCTCTGAAGGCTCAATTATGGTTACATTTATATGAACACCAACTGCTTCTCCTCGGCGTCGTCCCAGGAATTGGATAACTTCAGATTTCTCCATGTCAAAGTCGACAGCACTATTCCGCGCCCATTCGAGGAGATGATCTGTCTCACCTTGTACAGCAGCGGAAGATTATTGTGATTATGAGCTGAGAGGTGTATAGCAATTAAATGATTCTGCTGTCCGTCGGTGGAGTGGCATGGGCTCATGTGCAATGATGAGTCGCGGAGATGGCGCGCTCACGCTAGGTGATGGCACAATGGACACTGAGTGCGTATCACTGTGGCCAAATGGGTGTCAGTAGGTATCAAATGTGAACTCTTACTGACAATGGTGATCTATGAAGGTGATGCTAGATGTGCATCCCGACGATTAATAATATCATCTAATGGATGATGAGAAGTATGATATTTTTTTGGATAGGTTAATTCACTCAACTCGGCAAGTGAAGAGATTGTAGAGTACATAAACAGCGTCTGTGCACCAGCCTGTATTTTCCACCCTTTCCTAATGTTACAGGCTGCGCCTTACATCCATGTACTTGTGCCTATCTATGTACTAATTGCTGATGTTGGTTTATTGGATTATAAGTGATCACCGATCTGACAAATACGAATCATCGATAGATTTCATTGATAAACGTAGTAGAATCTAGGATGGTGTCTCATGGGGAGTTCCATGCCAAAACACAACGCGGTGTTAGATTGAGTTCCTAAACAATTAGGACATACTCAGGAACATAGGGTCGTTTCATAGGAATTACGTAGTATCACTGTTTGAGACAGTGCTTAGGGCTGTCCTATTATCTGATGTACATATATACCCAGCGTTAAGAAGTATTCTTCTTCACGCAACGTCTTCTGTTTATACTGTTGTAAAGGTAAGAGCTTACGGAGGTTAATTGGCAGAGGGTTTACGGATGATTATCGACGAATCAATGTGAACTGCTGATATATTTGGTATTCAGAACTATGAGGATTTAGGAGGTAGAAAGTGTTAAAGTTATGAGCTTGAGCGAGTATGGAGGTTGTAGCGGAATCAGTGTCGGCGGTTAGACCGATACAGTAAGTCTCGTATGAAGTTGTAGAAGGAAGAATTGACTGGAAACAAGTGTATTGAGATGTATGGTTCTGAGTAAACTGAGCTGATAAGAGTGAGATTGCGTGTGCGCATTTCTTATCAAATGAGGTTTTTGACCAGTATTTATCAATCTCCATGAATCATAAGTTATGATCCCTGTAGATGTAAATCTATATACGTACAGATATATGAGCCAGAAATATAAAGCGAAATACATGTGTGTCGGTAATAGATCCGAGAAACCTTTAACCTGCATTTGATACATAATCATCTGTTGGAATGCTAGTGTGAAATAAATGCCAATAAGCATTAAACTTTCCGTGCGGGATTTACTGATGACAATGATATAGGAAGGTGAATTTGATAACCTAATTAGCCGGACTTACAAATGAGTTATCCTTGGCATTCCAGGATATACGATATTTCAACAGAAAGAGCTAATTATATACACATTTGAAGTGGCTAAACTCTCGCCTCATTTTCCCAAATCAGTATCACAGAATATTCTAGTATCCTCCATGTGGTAGTATTATCTAGAAACACTTTCCATACAGTGCTCCATTGTTCCTCTAATCATCATGGAGCCACCTGGAAAGTTCTTCCTTCACCCTCAGTGATCATTAACCTTGTGCATCGTAATCCTAGCCATCACCAGCACAACATATACTCATACCTATTGTTCACCTACTTATCTCTTCTCCAAAGAAGACCGCCGTTATTGTACCATCCTCACCGATTACTTACTTTACCTTTACCTCTTCCGTGAACCCTATACCTCACGCTGATTTATACCTCCTACTCTTAGGAATCGCTACTTTCCTCCACATCTATAACCTACTTGTACCCAACTCGTACCCTACAGAATACCGATAATACAGTGCCTTGAGAAAAGATCACCTCAAGAATGCGGATGAACAGCGATACGATGGGTATTAACCTCCCTGGGGTCAGAGCTACATGTATATATGTCCTACAGCCTAGATAGATACAATTTCCTAGATAATTAGAAAATAGACTGTATAACAGCCAGCTTACTTTGCTCTTATTGTTTTGGTGATAGCCCATCACACCTAATACAGCAGCCCATCCTCCGTTCCCCTGTCTCCTAATTACTCAACCGAGCCAGCACAACAAAGATTCAGCAATTGTCCGTCTAAACCCTAGAATTCCTATGTCGTCGGTGTAGCTAAACATAAATCCTGGAGTACCACTTTTCATCGGCTCTGCCATATAAAGAAGAAATAGTAATGGCGAAATTGGTGATCCCTGGGGGACTCCACAGACCAGCTCTCTCTGGGTGGTGACTCCGCCGGAGAACCGCACTTGCATCTTCCGATATTTGAGGAATGAAGTCGTCCATCGGAGGATTGAGTCTGGCCATCCCTGGGCTTGCATGCGCCTAACCAAGCGATTGTAGAGCACTGCATCAAACGCTCCTTGAACGTCTAACGTTACGAAAGTTAAGACCCATCCCTGGGAGCGTGCTTCTTCGACATCATGGCCTACTCAGGAGACCAGGTCTGTTGTAGATTGCTTTGGGAGCGCACCAAATTGTTGGTGGCCAACCACATCTGTAAGGATTCCTCTTCCCATCCTTACTTCAGTTCATAATTTTAGCATTCCTTCTATGTTATTATGACAACAGATTAGTTCTTGGCACTTGTTATTATGTTGGTACTAGTTTAGGGCCTATGTTATGATGAGCTAGTGGAAGGAAGCAAGTATATGTAGGACGGCTTGTTTTGTAGCTTCAGAGTTCTTCACGCTTAGTTTTCTGTCATACCCAACACCTTCGGATTATCTCAGATTACCTCTTGTACCTATAGTTACCACTAGTACCAACTCAAACCTTTAGACCTTTTAGTTATTTATATTACCCATCTTTCAAACCTTTAGTTCCTCCTAGCTATCTCCAGTAAACCTTCAGTCATCTCTTGCGACCCATCCGACCTCTTCTCACCCTCAAATTCTGCTTCAGGTCAAACGCCTACGCTCCAATCTGACAAAATCATAGGTAATTGCGAGGTGCGCCATTTGCTTGGCCAGTAGCCTTTCTTACCCTTTGCCTATACACGAGAGGAGGGCTATAGGCCTCCAGCCTTTAACCGTGATTGGGTCCCTATTTTGCTTTTCCAGTAGTACCGCCTCCGCTAGCTTGAAGCACGAAGGATGAGTGCCCTGTCGTATACAGGCTCTAAAGAGCTGCGAAAAATATGGTCCGATCGTCTTCCAGCAAGCCTCGAGGAGCTCAACCGTAACTCCGTCTGACTCTGGGGCTGTCTTCCCACAGCCGATTGTGCAAGTTCACACTTACTCATCTGAGATTTCACCTTCCCAAGGTATTCAATTATCGCTTGGAGTATTGCATGGCGGAAGGTCGTCCGATTGTTGATGGCGTGCAAGAAGGGCGTCTCGGAGAATGGCAGCTCGCTCTGACGGGTCGGTGATATAGGATCCGTTGTAGTTGAGTGGTGGAGGAGGTCTAACCTGTCTGTGGCTGGCCGAGCGCATCAGCGTGGATATGTCTGCCGGGGTTGTCATCACTTCGACTTGACATGTCTGGTGCTCCTTCTTAGCGGCTGTGATAGTCGTACGAAACTTCTTCACGCAAGTGGCCCGCTGTGCCGGTGACTTTACGGCTCGGTATTTGGCGTGTGCGTATTTGCACTTAGTAGTCCACAACAGTGCAGATTTGTCGCTTTCCTTTCTGACCCGGGTTCCAGTGGCTTTGACGGCATTCGGGCGGCTAAGCACCTCACTCCTCTCCCACTGTATTCTGATAGTTTACTTGTCATGTATCATTGATCGTTACATTATCTGGAGTATAGAGGAATTCATGTATTTAAGGAGGAGTTAGAACATTAATAGAAACACAAGTTTACACCTAGTCTCAAGCTCTACACACATATAGATTGTCGTAGTCGGAGTCACGAGGCATCCGTGAATTTCACAGTCAACATTTATCATTTTATTCTTACTAACGTGCACAAGGAACCTTACCGGGTTCCACGGATCGGAAGAAGGTCGCTGGTCATACATTCCTCCCTATCGACCCGAGCAGGGGCTCCAGATATGTTGGTCCAGGCGAGATCCAAAGTATTGCCAGAATTATGAGTCGGCTCTCCAATTATAAGCCAAGAGAGATTGTATTTTTCTGCCCACCTCTCTATCTTGTCACCCTGTCCATACGACCGAGTTGCTCCTGGCTGCCAGACAGCATGCACTGAGTTGAAGTCCCCGGCTGCAATGAGCCTCGCAGACGGTTTCTAGTCGACGAGCGTGCGGACTGCAGACGGGTTGTTAGGGGCCTCATATACGTTGAGAAATGTGATTCCATTAACCAGTACCCAGCAGTATTCCCCAGTCAGCCTATTACGAGAGAAAATCTGCTTTGCCGATACCACCTTTCATTTTTTCGAGTGTAGCTCACCGCCATTGGTTTGACATCTACACCACCGTGCGGTGTATGACAGATATACCCTGGGTGTGACTTGGTTTCTTTTTGTTTTAAGTTCCATCGCGGTTCTTGAATTAGCACAACATCTACGCCTAGCTCGTAAGCTCGAGAGAGCGCAATGTTGTGGGTTGTGCCACCCCTGCCTACGTTTATTGACATAAAACTTAGTGTAGGAGGGGGGCGAGAAGGGGCCCGTAGGGCACCCTTCACAAAGTTTCTTCACGGTTCAAGGCCCCAAAGCCCGAACCCTCAGTCATTGCTGTGTCTATCAACAATACGTCCTTAACAGCAGCTGGAGAAGTTGGTCGGGTCGTCCTAGTGGCAGCTGAAGCGGTCTCTGCGGCCTTGGTAGCAGCTTTGGCTCTAGCGACGGCTTGGTATTCACGTTGGCCAGCTTGGCGAATCGTCACAAATTGCTCCTTAGTAGCTTGGCCAGACCTGTTGAAATGCCCCAGGCATTGTCGACTGCCAGATTGGTGAGGCCCTCCGCAGTTTCGGAACTAACTGGCAGCTTTACACTCGGAAGATGAGTGCATGGTGGATCCCCAGCTCTAGCAGGCTGTTGCACGAGACTACCCACATATGGCGTGGAAACCGAGACATCGCCTACATTGCTGTATGGAAGGGCGGTTTCGTTGGATAGTTGCTATTCTTGAGTCTTCAAAGAGCCTGAAGCCGGGTTTTGGGCTAGCATTCTTAGGAAATAAGTCCACCCAGGATCTGTAGGGAGCCCTGGGCTTGCTTTTTCCGCGAATCCTTACTCGATCTGGAGTGCAGTTAGTGACTCTGAGGATCTCTGCGGCCACCATTTCGGCAGTGACTTCAATTCGTCCTTCTAAGCCGAAAACGGCGACTGGAACCGTAGCAATCCGGAGGGAAACTAGATCACTTGTTGGTTCTAGTTTTGCCTCCACTTGTATGAAGGTGCTGGAGGCCTCCAGTAGTCGGGATTTTGCATCCATGCCAAAAGACCGGATGGCAAAGCCCGTGGGAACGCGTTGCCCCTGGTCGACATCAGAATGGGTGCATTGTGTTTGTTTCGCTACTGCTTCGCGAACACCAGCTGGAAAGAGCTGTCTCCACTCGTGGTTTGCATCCAGACGCAGGAAGATTCGGTTATCTTTCGATGCTGTTGTTGCTGCTGCCGGCTTCTTCTCTGGTTTCCTGGTAGATGGGGCAGCCGAAACCGAGGTGATATTTACAGGAGCTTGTGCGCCTGACTTTTGGTGTCCTGCTCTGGTGACAGTGGCCCAGGTGCTTCCGGGTAGGATAGGTGCAGCAGCTTTTGTTATATTCCGAGGAATGGCTACTGGGATGGCGGTCGCGGGGGGAGTTGCGACAATTGGTTGTTGGGGCAGGACTGGCGGAGCGATGCTCGGCCCGGCCGCCACGAATTGCGCGATGGCTGCCCTTAGGTAGACTTTGATGGAGTCTACAAAAATTTTATTTTCACCGGTGGAGAGCGGTGAAAGGGCTGTCTCGACACTGCTAATTGCTGTCGAGCATATATGAAATTGCGCAGCTTTTTGCCTTGCCCTGCGCTCCTCCGCTTCGATCGCTGCCAGCAATTCTAGGGGGAATATTTTTTCTCTGCCTGCTGCTTCTATTACTGTAGGCGGTGGGGCCAGCGAAGAGTTTTCGGCTCCTGCTGCCTTGGTTGTGGGTATGTCAGCCTCACTTCTACCGGTCGCGGTAGTGATGGAACCGTAGCGCGCTTCTTGGGTGCGACGACGGTTTTTGTGTTGGGTTCGGTAGGCTCTAAGACTATATCCGCGTCTTTTGGGCTGGAGGAAGCCCATCTTGAATCCGCGAGGGTTTTCAACTTCTCAACTTCTGCGTCCACCATGTCTACCTCGGGGATCGTTCTCCTTCGCTTGGAGCGGAGTCGCGATGGCGTTCATATTCTGGGGATTGGACTCAAGTCTTTTTCTTGTCAGCATGTTCCTTGTGTGGTTTTGAATGGCTGGAGTCCATTGGTAGGGTTTGTTGACACGATCTTTGGCAGTGCCGCTGATCACGTTTTGGTTCGTTTTTTGCATCGGAGGCATTTTGAATGCTGCCAATGGCAAAAAATTACAAGTTGTTTTGTTATTTTAAATTTTTTGCATCAGATTTTAATTGCGTATGCAGCTATCTAGCTTTGACACAATATCAGAGAAAATGTATAGAAAAGATGACTCAATTTATAGGAAGAGCACTCATGCCTCGGATTTCATATGCAAGTACCACTGCGAAGTTATGGTGGCTTTTTCTTCACCCCAAGCCAACCCTCATTCGTGAATACCCACCCAGGGGAACGTCTCAAAAACCCTGGGTTATCCAGACATGCCTTCGTCATCAACTAAAGTTTCTCCGCGCGAAATGTAGTCTGGGGTGTCTTCTTCCCATGTGGAGTAGGTGCCCATGCCACTCAAACTATACCAGAGAGCACCACCAGGAGGCGGACCACAACACCTTCCATCGTTTGCGTGTTTTTATAGTGTCGGTAAAAGGATTATATTTGGGCGTTATGAATTGTTCTATGTAATTGCGGTGTTCAGGTTGTTGTTCGGACGCTGGCAGGGATATGATTTAGCTCATTAGCGAGGCGCTTGGAGTAGAGGAAGAAAGGGCAGAGGGAGAAGGAAAGAGGAGAGATAAAGTTTTATGTATTTCGAGATACCAGTCAATTGCCATTATTCACCGACTTCATGACAGACAGCTGACTTTGTGACAGCACCCAATTTTTATTACTTTGTGTTTTACCATAATGTATTGTCCGCTGCACTCTCGCAAGCGAAGTCTTGGCGCGCACAAAGCTCAATTCGTAAAACTCCTTGCCAAAATTCAAAATATAAAGCCCGTTGAGATTGTATGCATCTTCTGTGTCATCTTGTAAACTTGTCCTGATCCCTCTCTCGTCCATTCCAAAGAACTGTCTCCCAGATTTGTGCGCCACGCTTTGCTTCCTCCGTCGAGTGTAAATATCGGCGCGGGCGTGTGTTTGGCGACTAGCTGAGGCCAGAGAATAGTTGATGAGAGGTGTGGTCATTGAAATGAGGATGTACTAAGTCGTACTTGTAGTCTTGATGAGACTTAGGTAGGAGTCGAACTCGTTGAGAGCGAAAATTTGACATGGCGAAGTATTTTGAATCATTGCCTCATGGGCCAACTTGTTCGGTATTGCGATATTTGACTGAACTTGGCTCTGGGAGAATATTTCATTCCCAGTTTCGTAGGGGACACCATGTACAGGTGTTCAGTCATGCCCTCCAATTCGATTAGTTACTCAAATGGTGAGACGGATATTAGGGTGGGAGTGGGCAAATTGGGTGTTCTCGAATTGTGCGTTTTTTTTATGCAAAAAGTTTTAAGGTAAAGCTCTTTATCCACAATGGGTGAAGGACCGGTGGAGCCGGCAGGATTCCCTGTAACTTTTCCTAGGGCCCAACTCGTTTCAACCTCATGAATCGCTGCTAAATGTGCAGCTGATTAAACAGAAACGAAAAAAGAAAACCCCCGAAATCAAAAAACAGCCCCGAAAACCAGAAGATTCCTCCATGTTGGACCGGAGCAATGCGCTCCTCACGAATTCCATCCTCTGTCACATCCTCCACATGGCAAATTTACTCCATCTCTGCTGAGAGTAAAAGACGGGTTAGCAGGCACCTTTGATCTAGCCGGTGTCTTGCTATTGGTTAGTTAATGCCCAAAAAGGGTCATCTTCGAGGTTGCTGAGTCCTCAAACTTCTTCAGATTCCAGCGTTCCGAAATCTGTTGCCTCGGCCATTGAGACATCCTTTGCCGTGGCGATGATCGCCTCTTCGGTACTTTTTGCTGCAGCTCGAGCTTGTGCCACCTTCGTAAAGTCCCCTTGCTCGATGTGGCAGATCCACGCAAGTGGCACTTTTGTCATCTGTTCGGATTTTTTGGGTCTGACTTGGCAGGCCCGGGAATCTGATAGGCGGGGACCCTCACAGTTGCGACATCTGGTGAGGGCTTTACACTCGGCTTCCAAGTTCATGTTTGATCCGCAGTTCCTGCAGGCTGGAGCGCGGGAGCAACCACGTGTGGAGGCCTAAACAGCGTTTCCACTGTTCAACTTGTCGACGAAGCTTGTAAATGATCGCCGCTCCAGACTCGTTGAGAATTCGGAGTCCAGTGCAAAAAAGGCTTACCAATTTCTGTACGGTGCTCGAGGACAGCATGTCCTGAGTGGTCGCACCTGGGTTGGAAACTGGTGTGTTTTTAGGTAGATCTCCAAGGAGATCCAATCCGCATGGACCGTATTAATACCGTCGAGTGTTTTTATGGTCGCAGAAACATCTGCGATCAGAAAGGCGACAAGTATAAGCTACATAGACCCTAAGTGTTGTATTGTCCATCTCACTTACCGTGGCAGATGCTTAAGGTTACGTCATAGTAGATGAACGTGCCTGTGGAACTAAACCGAGGGATATTTAGTATATAATGCATGTTTGTGTATTATGGACCCAACTAGAACTCGATAGAATAGTGACAATGGAATCAGATAGAGACTGATGGACTGAAAGAGAACGAGATGGTTATTTCTCGTAGGAGAGGAATGATATCACAAGAGAATGTTCTAGCACTAGGCTCTGAGCAACACAATAAGTCTGGAGCAGTATATAAGGACGTCTCAACCTCCGCTCATTATCTTAATTGTGTTTCCTTTTGTTGTGCCCTTGGCATGTTCACCATGCATGACACGCCTTGCATTAGGTGTGTTATGCTAGCACTGCATGAGGAAATGTTTGATGGGTTTGTTTCTGTAATTGATGCGGAGCTTTAGTATAAATAGGGGTCGGAACTCCCTGTATTGTAGCATAGATCAATCAACATCTTTCCACACTTTATTCCCAATAAAGCTCTCCCAACAGTCAAAGGTCAGCATCATGGTGATACATCCTAAAGCATAACTGTAACACCTTTACATGAGAATATAGATACAAGTCTTACATATCCAGAGAGCATACGCAATAGCAATTAACGAGACCTACTGCGAGCATAACTTCCCCAAGAGTAACCATCGTCCTGCTCCTATATAGATTAGTTATTATAACAAAATTGGCTCGACATGTTATGTATATGTAGACCTGCTTATATACGAGAAAGTAGATAATTATCCGAATTTCACAATAGGAACCTTTAACATGTAGCCTCGCTGCTGAAGCTATTTGCCTTCTTCGGACAACTTCAGGTTTTGTGGGCATTGAATTGTCATATTTGGGTGGGATGAGTCACTCTAGGGAGTCGGCGACTGGGGCATGGATTCACGGTATTGCCATTAACAGAATATGATGGCATTACTACGGAAATGAACACAAGCAGTCAAAGAAAATATGGAGAGAAAAATCTATAATGGCGCCAAAGGTAAAAATCGGAGTGACTGATCATCAGGTGTTTACTCTGGTAACAGGTGAGAAAGCCGAGGCACGTCCTCAGTCGGATCAAAGGGAGATTTCATCGAGTAATGGTTGAAAGGAACGTCCTAAGCATCAAGCCAGGTTGTTTAAGAGTATTAGGACATTTTGTTGAATTATAAGAAGGGTTGGTCAAACATAAGCATCCCTGCAAATTAATATAATGGAGTTAGGGTTGTGGCTATTGTTTGCCCAGGAGTTAAAAAGGGTAAGGCGTCTGGTGATCTTATATACCCTGTATTAGTAGTTTCATATTAGTGTGTGGATGAGACCAGGAGCGATACATTAGTGGGAGCGAGGTTGCAGTACTTCTATCAAGTGCGTAGACGAATAGACGAAGACACACGTACCAATTTAACCCTACACTTTATCAAATCTACTTCCAAGTATTCCAGTATCAGTCGTCTAAAGGAATCATAATCTAATACATTTATTGAAATGTATAACCGACTACTTAGTTTGTGGACTTATTGGTAGAGGGAAGCTTATGTAATAATGAAGGATAAAAGGATCTCAATTCGACTACTCTTCTAATCACAGACACCAGACTCCTTTTAATCCCAATAGATAGCCCGTGCGGGATCTCCTATTAACAGCAGTAAACAACGCTAACACAGGGTATACGCAATCTCCGTTTGCCAAACACCAGTCTGTCGGGACTACTAATTATCGAGCCTAGTAGGATCGACAACATGTATCCCAACACAGAAATAATAGAAAGCTCAACAACCAAACCCTTCATCAAAACAATTCGAGAAGCCCCCAAATTTGCCCGTTCCCACCTTTTTATCCATCTCACCCTTTGAGGAACAAATCGAATCGTAATTGTTTGCCATTGGCGGCATTTCTAAATTGCCTCCGACGCGTAAAACGCACCAAAACGCGATCAGCGGCATCACCAAAGATCGCGTCAACAAACCTTACCAATGGCATACCGCCATTCAAAACCACGCGAAGAACATGCTAACAAGGCAAGGACTCGAGTCCAATCTTCAAAATATGAACACCATTGCGGCTGCGCTCCAAGCGAAGGAGAACAATGTCCCCTAGGTAGATATGGTGGACACAGAAGTCGAGAAGCTAAAAACCCTCGCCTATTCAGTTTGGGAATCCCCCAGCCCAGAAGACGCAGAGCAAGTCTTGGATCCCACCGGATCCCCCAGAAAAACCGACGTCGCACCCGAGAAGCGCATCACGGTTCCAGCACTGCCGCGACCTGCAGAAGTGAGGCCCGCAAAAAGGGCTAAACACCATCCACTAAGTCAGCAGGAGCCGAAAACTCTTCGCTGGCCCCACCGCCTACAGCAATAGAAGCAGCAGGCAGAGAAAAAATGTTCCCCCCTGAGTTGCTGGCAGCAATCGAAGCGGAGGAGCGCAGGGCAAGGCAAAAAGCTGCGCAATTTCATATATGCTCGACAGCAATTAGCAGTGTCGAGACAGCCCTTTCACCCCTCTCAACCGGTGAAAATAAAATTTTTGTAGACTCCATCAAATTCTACTTGCGAGCAGCAATTGCGCAATTTGTGGCGGCCGGTCCGAGTACTGCTCCGCCAGTCCTACCCCAACGGCCAAGTGTCGGGACCCCTGCGACCGTAATCCTCGTAGTGTTGTAATCCTAGTCCGTGCTAACATAACGTAGAGACGTGCATGGTCTAGGTCATGGATTAATATAGTCGCTGTGCCTACACAATTGAGGTAAGCTACGTAGTGGTTGTAGAGATCTGTTGAGGATCAGGATGTTGAGAAGTGATAGCAGTGCACGGACCAGCTTCTCATGTATTTAGACAGGTAGTCAGGCACTGCCCCCAAAAGTGTCCAACATAGATCACACACTTTATCCAATATACTTTAGTAAATAATAATCCCTTCTAAAGTCTACAACTCAGTTCTCGAGCATTATATCACAACTGTCTCTAAGTCTATCCCAAGAATATCTCCAGTGCTCATCATTCACAACAAGTAGCCATTCCTCGGAATATAACAAAGGCTACTGCACCTATCCTACCCGGAAGCACCTGGGCCACTGTCACCAGAGCAGGACACCAAAAGTCAGGCGCACAAGCTCCTGTAAATATCACCTCGGTTTCGGCTGCCCCATCTACCAGGAAACCAGAGAAGAAGCCGGCAGCAGCAACAACAGCATCGAAAGATAACCGAATCTTCCTGCGTCTGGATGCAAACCACGAGTGGAGACAGCTCTTTCCAGCTGGTGTTCGCGAAGCAGTAGCGAAACAAACACAATGCACCCATTCTGATGTCGACCAGGGGCAACGCGTTCCCACGGGCTTTGCCATCCGGTCTTTTGGCATGGATGCAAAATCCCGACTACTGGAGGCCTCCAGCACCTTCATACAAGTGGAGGCAAAACTAGAACCAACAAGTGATCTAGTTTCCCTCCGGATTGCTACGGTTCCAGTCGCCGTTTTCGGCTTAGAAGGACAAATTGAAGTCACTGCCGAAATGGTGGCCGCCGAAATCCATAGAGTAACCAACTGCACTCCAGACCGAGTAAGGATACACGGAAAAACTAAGCTCGGCGCTCCCTATAGATCCTGGGCGGCCTTGTTTCCCAGTAACGCTAGCCCATAGCCTGGATTCCGACTCTTCGACGACTCAGGAAAAGCAACCATCCAACGAAACCGCCCTCCCATACAGCAATGTAGGCGATGTCTTGGTTTCCACGCCACCCGCGGATGCTCTCGTGCACCCGCCTGTAGGAACTGTGGATCCACCATGCACTCAGCCTTCGAGTGGAAAGCTCCAACCAAGTGCCGAAACTACGGAGGGCCTCACCAATCTGGCAGTCGAGACTGCCTGGCGCGTCCCAACAGGTCTGGCCCAGCCACTAAGGACCAACTTGTGACGATCCGACAAGCTGGCCAGCGGGAATATCAGGTAGTTGCCAGGGCCAAAGCTGCAACTAAGGCCGTAGAGGCTGCTACAGCTGCCGCAAGAGCGACCCGACCAACTTCTCCAGCTGTTGGTAAGGACACATCTTCGACAGACACAGCTATGGCTGAGAGTTCGGGCTTTGAGGCCTTGAACCCTGAAGAAGCTTTGTGAAGGGCGCCCTACGGGCCCCTTCTCGCCCCCCTCCTACACTAAGTTTTATGTCAATAAACGTAGGCAGGGGTGGCACAACCCACAACATTGCGCTCTCTCGAGCTTACGAGCTAGGCGTAGATGTTGTGCTAATTCAAGAACCGCGATGGAATTTGAAATCAAAAGAAACCATATCATACCCAGGGTAAATCTGTCATATACCGTACGGAGGTGTAGATGTCAGACCGAGGGCTGTGACATACACTCGAAAGACCAAAAATGTATTATTAGCGGAACAGTTATTTCCTGGTTCCACACCCACTGGTGATAACTGCTGGGTAAAGGTCAATGGAATCACATTTCTCAACGTGTATTAGGCCCCTAAAGACTCGACTGCTGTTCGCCCGCTTTTCGACTGGAAACCCTCTGCGAAGTCCATTGCAGCCGGGGACTTCAACTCAGTGCATGCTGCCTGGCAGCCAGGAGTAACTCGGCCGTATGGACAGGGTGATGAGATAGAGAGGTGGGCAGAAAACCACAATCTCTCTTGGCTTATAATTGGAGAGCCGACCCATAAAGCTGGCAATAATCTGGATCTCGCCTGGACTAACATATCTGGAGCCCGCGCTTGGGTCGATAGGGAGGAATGTATGACCAGCGACCATCTTCCGATCCGCGGAATCGTACCTGCAGCAACCGTTACAAGTGACACGGCTCCAGCAAAGATCAAGGTACCCAAGGGAAATCTGCCAAAGTTTGCGCGGGCCATTGCAAAATGGGTACATCCGCCCTCAGATTTAAGTACAATAGAAAAAGTGGATGCATACGCTCAGGAGATATGCTTCCATCTCACGGAGGCCATTAAAGCAACTGGAACCCGGGTCTGAAAGGAAAGCGGAAAATCTGCACCATGGTGGACTCCTAGGTGCAAATCCGCACACGCCGAATACCGAGCCTCAACATCACTCTCACAGCGGGCTATCTGTGCGAAGAAGCTACGTGAGACTATTACAGCCGCCAAGAAGGAGCACCAGACATGCCAAGTCGAAACGATGGCATCTCCGGCAGACATATTCAAGCTGATGCGCTCGGCCAACCATGGACAGGTCAGACCTCCTCCGCCGCTCAACTATAACGGTTCCGTTATCACCGACCCGTCTAAGCGAGCCACAGTTCTCCGTGATGCTCTTCTTACACGTCACCAAGCATCGGACGATCTTCCTACGTGCACTGCTCCCAGTAATAACCGGATACCCTGGGAAGATGACATATCGGACGACGAAGTGCGAACTTGCACCATCGGCTATATCAAGGCGGCACCCGGAGCAGACGGAGTCACAGTTGAACATCTTGAGGCCTGCTGGAAGACAATCGGACCGTATGTTACGCAGCTCATTAAAGCTTGCATACGGCTCGGCACGCATCAATCTTGCTTCAAACTTGCAGAAGTGGTACTATTGGAAAAGCCAAATCGGGATCCAACTTCAATCAAAGGTTGGAGACCAATCACTCTACTCTCGTGCCTAGGCAAAGGATTAGAAAGACTCCTGGTCAAGCGAATGGCGTACTTCGCAATCATTTATGATGTGGTGGGCCATCAACAATTCGGTGCGCTCCCAAAGCGATCTGCAACGGACCTGGTCTCCTGCGTAGTCCATGACGTCGAAGAAGCACGCTCCCAGGGATGGGCCTCGACATTCGTGACCTTAGACGTCCAAGGAGCGTTCGATGCAGTGCTCCACAATCGCTTGGTTAGACGCATGCAAGCCCAGGGATGGCCAGACTCGATCCTCCGATGGACGACTTCATTCCTCACACATCGGAAGGTACAAGTGCGTTTCTCCGGTGGAGTCACCACACAGAAAGAGCTGGTCTGCGGAGTCCCCCAGGGATCATCAATTTCGCCATTACTATTCCTTCTGTACATGGCGGAGCCGATGCAAAGTGGCAACCCAGGATCGAGGTTTAGTTATGCCGACGATATTGGAATTCTGGGGTTTGGACGCACAGTAGCTGAATCTGCCGGCGCTGCACAAAGAGAGGTAGACCATCTTCTCGAGTGGGCAGGGAAAAATGCTGTTGCCTTCGAAACGCAAAAGTCTGAAGTCATCCAATTCCCAGGACGACGCCGAGAAGAAGCAGTTGGGGTTCACGTAAATGGAAATCTCATCGAGCCCGCTGATCACATTCGCTGGCTTGGCGTACATTTGGATCCGCGACTCAATTTCAAACACCACGTAACCACCTGATGCGGCAAAGTGATGAAAGCTGCACAGCAAATGCGCCGCTTCAACTCTACCTCTCGGGGAGCAGCCCCCGGGCCGTTAGTCGGCGCAGTAGACATGTGCATTGTCTCTCTAGCAACTTTTGGATCTGATGTCTGGTGGCCAGGGTCCAAACGCCCAACCACACGAGGAATGGTCACGTCACCTACCTCAAACCTCTGCAGCATGATTGACAAAGCTAACCTGATGGGATTGCAGGCTGCACTACCAGTGATGAGGACAACGCCAAACGTAGCCGTTCACAGAGAAGGACAAATCCCGCCGGCAAAGGTCATACTTGAGGGAAACCGACTCCTACTTTCGGCAAGGCTTAAGACCCTTGATGATAGACACCCGTTGAGGAACCGCGCTTCCGTGTGCCCGAATTTCGGCACTCGAATGTACAAAAAGACCGCCAAACTCTCTGCCAGACCAGAGATTCAAATGTCACGGTTACAGCGTGCTTATCAAGAGCTCCCGGAAGCAGAGGCCCCCGAGGCCCTGGCGCCGGTAGTCTATCCTAAAAAGTCAGGCTCAAGGCTGACGGAACGCAATGACTGCGTTGGATGGATCAATAACGTGACAGGAACGGACATCTGCGCATACTCAGATGGTTCATCGGAAGGACACGGACGCTCTGCCTGGGGTTTCGTTCTGAAAAAGGATGGGAAAGACATCGGCAAAGGAAGTGGCATCAAGCACGTCGGAGAGGTGCTGGATGCAGAGACAATAGGAGCAAGGAAGGCTCTTGAGGCCGCACTGGAGTTCTTGGAGAACGGAAAGTCTAGGAAAGTAGGAGGGTCGCAGCAAATCCACGTGTTTCTAGACAGCCAGCAGGCTGTAAGCGCACTAACGACGGGCTCATCCTCAACTAGCCTTGAAGATGTACACAAATTCCGTGCGTCATCCAATAAGGCAAAAATATCAGTGAAATGGGTGCCAGGGCACGCAGGGATACAAGGGAACGAAGAGGCAGACACCATTGCCCGTGCCACCCTTCGAGAGCTACCTAGCCAGGATACTCCACCAGGATCATATACTATGGCATATCTTCGTGGTCTCATGAATCACCGGCGGCAAAAATTGCTGGAAGACTGGTGGATAGAGGCTTGTCCGCCTAAATACCGCCAACTTAACCTACAGGTTCGGCG
The DNA here is from genome assembly GCA_900239735.1 of Blumeria hordei DH14. Classification (NCBI taxonomy): domain Eukaryota; kingdom Fungi; phylum Ascomycota; class Leotiomycetes; order Helotiales; family Erysiphaceae; genus Blumeria; species Blumeria hordei. Next base: position 1,364,424 of record OENG01000020.1, read on the forward strand.
ACGCAAACCACCCGAACTGTCTCTCTCTAGGCACCTGCTCCGAGAATTAATTGCAGCCCGAACGGGTCACGGCAATTTTGCGGCATACCATCGCCGTTTTAACAACCTAGGCGCTCCTATGGAGTGCTCTTGCGGGAAGGAAACTACTCCAACCCACTTCATCCACTGTAGCCGCCACGCACAACAAACGCGAAGGCTCAGAAAGTCAATGTCCCACGTTGACTTTGTCAAAAAGCTTCTCGGGCCCAAGTGCCATGATAGCTTCAAAATATTTGCGGAGGAAACCGGCTGTTTTGATAGCCAACCCGCCAACTCATCCACTGCTCTCAGCGGGGATCAGATAAACTAGTCATTGCCACAACGCATGACACGAAAGGGAACGAGGCGAGAAGTGTTGTTTCTCTGAGGAAAGATTGTAGCTATTTGGATTTAGGGAAAAGGATTGATTTTTGATCTAGGAGTTGGAGTAGGTGGTGTCCGCGTCGTAATTTACTTCCTACTATTTCTGTAGCAAGTCCAGCGGTTGGAATGAGTTGGGCCTGTAAGCAGTGATCCCCGCCGGCTCCACCAGTCTTGTACCTATAGTGGACCTAGAGCTTTAGCTTAGGACTTTAATATAATAAAAAAATATAAAAAAAACCCTTTTCATCAATAACTGCCATTAATCGTCACCTGAACTATCCCTGTACTCTATAATTTCAACAACATTGCACATTGTTTTGTTTAAAGCCATTTCCCTAAGCAAGATATCTTATCGTCTTGCAAGCAGAAAGCTTAGGAGATACGTTAATGGCCAGATTCAACGCGGCCCACGACCTACCTAGGTGGGAATGTGGTCAACGAGAGTCAATCCCGTGGGACCATACTCTCTCACTAGATGATGTTACGGCATGCACCATTTGGAGCGGAGATAAGGCCCCAGGGTGTGACACCCCGACATTTTAGTGGCCAAGTGGTCTTCGGTCCAATAGTTGGTAAGCCGACACAGGGTCAATCCAGGAATTCCAACGACTAGTTTCACACACACGAGTCTTGTGTGTGACAGATTACGATACGAAAGGTTTGTCATGGATATTGGTTTTCATGCGAAACCCGTGGGTTGTAGGCAATGAGGGACAGGAGGTTTCATGTTGGCAACTTTATTTGAACAGTTGAACCTCCTATGTACATATACAGATTCATATCCTCCTAGATACTTTTCTCTTTAGTTTAGAATCTTATGATTTGAGTCCACGCCAGCTTTTGACCACTCGCCAATCGTCTTTTGTCCCTCGAGTTTCCACACAGGGTCAGATAAAATAACAGTTCGATTGCTCAAATCTTGCTGGAACGAAATTGGAGAACACATAAGAGACAATTTTTAAGCTTGCCTAGAAATTAGTCATTTTCCTACAGACTTCAGGGTGGCAGAAGTCGTGATTCTTCCCAAACCAGGGCGAGACCCCGCGACTGCCAAAGGATGGCGGCCAATCTCTCTCCTCTCATACTTGGGCAAAGATTTGGAACAATTAGTGGCCAAGCGGATGGCCTGGTTGGCTATTGAACATCGAGCTGTTCCTCAGCAGTTCTTTGGCGTCCTACCTGGGCGTTCGGCGATTGATCTTGTCTCCTGTGTCATACATGATGCAGAAGCGACAATGCGGAACGGTAGGGTCATGGCCATGGCAACCCTAGATGTGCAAGGCGCGTTCGATGCAGTACTTCACAAGCGCCTATTACACCGGATGCGGGAACAAGGATGACCTATAAATCTTTGCCAATGGATAGAATCCTTTCTGTCTCAGCGAAGGATACGTGTCCGAAATCAAAATGGGACGACGCAAGACAAAATGATGGAGTGCGGAGTCCCTCAAGGCTCGCCACTGTCACCGCTCCTGTTCTTATTGTACATTGCCATTCTGCTACAAGACGGCAATAGTAGAACCAGATTTGGATATGCGGACGACATAGCCATTTTCGGTATAGGAAGCACTGCGGCTCAAGCAGTAGAAACACTTCAACACGACGTCAACAAGCTTGTCTCGCTAGCTAATGAGCACAAGATAGACTTCGATCCAGCTAAGTCGGAACTCCTAGTGATAGGAGGAAGACCAAGGAAAAGAGTAGACACCACGGAACTCGGCATTCAGATCAAGGGTCAAAGCATTCAACCATCCTTATGTGTGAAATGGCTTGGAGTATGGCTAGACTCTCAACTCTCCTTTAAGCAGCATGTTCAAGAATGGTGCGGAAAAGCCCAACGTATAACTCAATTTATACGTCACATTAACATGGTCCAACGTGGGATCGACCCGTATAAGGAAATGGTTAAACTGTCCTTTGCAGCTATTGATGGTGACATGAATAAAGTTGATGATTGTGGTTGAGATGGATTTCTATATTTTTTATAATACATGATATTCTCAGGTTCATATACCTCGAGCCAAGCAACCAGATTATCTTCCTCCAGATCTAGATTCATCAGAATAATTACTTACTCAGTAAAATTCTCCTAGTCTCAGTTGTATGTTTAGGACCTTGTCTAGGTTTCTAATAACTAGTCAATGATGTTTCTCCTATCACTAAGACATAGTCATGGTTGATACAACAGGTACAAACGATGAATCGTGTCTATACATGACGTTGTGATATAGTCATGATCGTCTGAATAATATCAACTCATGAATGAATCATGTTTCTACATGACAACCCGGGTCCAATGATCAAAGTGGTGCAGTCGTGTGTCTTAAGCACGGCACTATACGGAGTAGAGGCATGGTGGCCGGGGCTGACCAGGATCAATACTAAGCGTGACAAGAAAGTGGGTACTGGGTTTGGATGGCATATTAATCTACTGGACAGCACTATCTTAAAAGCAATTCGAGCAGCGCTACCAGCATGGCGTACCATGTTGAAAGAGATAGAGTATCACTTAAAGCAGAGCGAAGAAGAGTGAATTAATTATTGGTTTATATATAAAAAGATGTCAATCAAGACCATAAAAAACGACGTGATAATATATTTTAGTAAAAATCAGTAAGTTATAGTAGGCGATCATTTACGCTGTATTCCCTTGTCATAGAAGTAGAGCCACACTAGTACCTGTTCGTGCAAATCTTACAGGGGAGATGGGACTAGAGTGTAAATAGTGGATGTAAGGATTGCGTTGGGAACCCTTACGTAATGAAGGTAATCGTTACTAATAGGATTATACTTCATTTTCCAACATACCACGCCAAATATGGCTCTGTATCGAGAGTCAGGCGTCCCTCCAGCAAAGTTTCTGCTACAGAAAAGACAACTCCAGGCCGCTGCACGGATACAGCGACTCGACGTTTGGCACCCGCTAGTATTCAGGTCTAGAGAGGGACCCAAGGAAACGATAAGTCGTCTAGGCCTGCCAACAGGCCAAAGAAACCGAGCGATCTCAGTGCTAGATCGTTACCTCACGAGGCTCCAAATAAGTTCTAGGAGCGTGCCGACAGCCGAAGGTCCGGGTAGACTTTATTACCCAAGAGGTGAACCCACAAGGGAATCCACTGGAAGCGACAAGAAAACAGAAGCAGATCATGCCAAGCAATAGATAGCCAGTTTGTCGGCGGAGACAGTCTGTGCTTATTCGGAAGGCTCTTCATGCGGCCCAGCCAAATCTGCTTGGGGATACACCTTTTACAGAGCAGGCCAAATGATAGGGTCAGGATCAGGTCCCATGCCCGGAGCAGAGGTTTACGACGCAGAGCTGTTAGGAGCCCAGAAAGCCATGGAAGAAGCCATATAGAAGGCAAACAGAGGCCCGGTAAAAGTACTTCTGGACAACGCTAATGCCGTGCGAGCTCTACGAACCGGCCGAACAAGATCGTCTCGGTCTGTGGTTGACAAATTTACGACTCAGACAGGCCAGTTTCCATCAGTCGAAGTCCGTTGGATACCGGGACATTCCGGGATTACCGGGAACGAGCAGGCGGATAAACTGGCCAAGGCAGCCCTGACAGACCGATTTCGTCCTCTGCCACCCATAGTGACCTACCGTCACCTCCGGCCACTTTACCTAGAACGACTCCCCACTTTCCCATTTACCACTTCTCTCCAAAGCCCTTCGCGCTCCTACCAGGCGTCCTTCCTCAGTACATCGTACGCTACGCCCTCTCCTACGCCTCGAGTCTTGCGCCTAGTGAACCTGCGCCTGACAGAAGGAAAAGACGTCCTTGGCATTTTGCAGAGTGCCGAATGGCTCTGCGACAATGGAGAATATCCAGACACGATCCACCACCAAGAAGTCGAGTTATGTTGGCAGAAAAGGGATGGGAGGAATTCTATAAGTACAAAACCGTAACGAGATGCTACGCAGGGCAATCTTTACACTAAGAGGGCTAAACCTTTCCGAGGGACTGGATTATCTTTAGTAGTTGAATATGAAAGTGGGCAAGGCGCAGGGTTTTTATTGTCTAGGCAATTTTCTTTATTTCTTCTTTTCCTGTAATCAATCGGCCTAGAAAACTGGATAGATAGGTAGAAGTGAGTCTTTAGTGATCATACACCCGTATCACGCCTCTTGGGTGTAAGGCTTTTGCCTGATATGAAATTTATACATACATACATACATACATACATACATACATACATATCTTATCCGGCAGAGATTGCTGGACAATTGGTGGGAAGAGGCCTGTCCGCCTAAATACCGCCAACTCAACCTACAGGTGCGGAGACGTAAACCACCCGAACTGTCTCTCTCTAGGCACCTGCTCCGAGAATTAATTGCAGCCCGAGCGGGTCACGGCAATATTGCGGCATACCATTGCCGTTTTAACAACCTACGCGCTCCTATGGAGTGCTCTTGCGGAAAGGAAACTACTCCAACCCACTTCATCCACTGTAGCCGCCACGCACAACAAACGCGAAGGCTCAGAAAGTCAATGTCCCACGTTGACTTTGTCAAAAAGCTTCTCGGGCCCAAGTGCCATGATAGCTTCAAAATATTTGCGGAGGAAACCGGCTGTTTTGATAGCCAACCCGCCAACTCATCCACTGCTCTCAGCGGGGATCAGATAAACTAGTCATTGCCACAACGCATGACACGAAAGGGAACGAGGCGAGAAGAGTCGTTTCTCTGAGGAAATTTCTTATGTACTTGAATTTAGTGTTGAAGGATGGAGTCTCGATTTCGGAGTCGGAGTAGGTGGTGTCTTCTGAGTTATAATTTACCTTCTACTTTTTCTGTAGCGGGTCTCGCGGTTGGAATGAGTTGGGCCTGTAAGCAGTGATCCCCGCCGGCTCCACCAGTCTTGTACCGATAGTGGACCTAGAGCTTTAGCTTAGGACTTTAATAGAGCAAAAAAAAAAAATACATATCTTATCGTCTTCGTGCTCCTATACACTAGATATCGAATAGAAGGTTAAACAAGAATAAATCCATCGATTGATAGAGGATGTGGAATTTGCTAGTCTAATTAGTCAAGCCTAAAATGAATTATTCTTCGCCTTCCAGGATATATCATATTTCAACAAATGGCATTACTGAGGCTTCGACTAGTCCAGCCAGCAGAGCTCCAGATATAATCGTACACCGGACTTTTTTGACATGGTGACGAATGTTTTAGGAGGTTATAGTACACAACATGAAGCTTGCACCTGAATCTGGCACGTCGCTACGATTTATGGAGCGATGACGTACGACAGTCCTCATCACTATACCACATGTGCGACCATGATTATCGATTACAAGGATATGGTTAGTATCATAGACATACACGCCGTCTTTTATTGCTTAAGTCTAAAGTCAGCCATAATACTTTGATTTCACGACGGTCTAATGCTTACCATCCACAGGCTTCTCTAGCTTGTGAAAGAAGAAAGCATCAGGGGTTTCATCTTCATAAAAGACGTTTGTTGAATCATCTGCCTGATCTACTAAATTATAGATAATACTTTTATCAATTGGCAGTATTTCTTTAAAGCGTATTTGCCCTAGCACCTCAAATAGAGTTCGCTCGTAACTACTTCCCAAAATGAGGCGACGTTCGCACTGAAATGATTTTCTTGATTCAGGTATATGGGCTATTTTTCCACCAGCAAGAGTTGTCACAAAGATGCTTGCGCTTTGAAAGATGATGGCTATACTAGAAAAGCGCATGATTATTGATTGGCCGGACTCAAGGAAAAGTGTCGGATGAAATAAATTGCAATTTAGTAAAGAATTGAGCGACGGCCAATCTAGATATTTGTATTTCTTGCTCGGCCCTATTTTCTAGATTGCAGTGAGAAAGTCCAGAATGTGGATGAGTGGAGCTCCATCATCTTCCCATTAATCTTCCATACTCCACCTCCATCGAGAAGTCTTTGCCATGCCATAAACACATCTAACGAATCTAGCATACTCCATGCTTTAAACAAGTTCATTTTCCTAGAGTGGGCCAATTCAAATGAGATGTTGTTGATTTTGCAATGCTTCCCACCCAGGTCCAGTTATCTCTAGTCTGTCTTTTCTGACTTTTTTTCTGTTCTGGTGGCAGCTCAGTCCGAGTGGTTCCGTAGCCAATGTCACAACTAATAATTCGTTGTAGATACTATCATTCGAATGACTCGTGTTTGATTGCCTTGGTTAGATTTGAAGATCATAACAATGACGCTTTTGCCACACCACCAAGATGTATCTACGGAGGGCAAGACTGAACACCTGTGCGCGGTGCTCTACGAACCTGGGAGTGAAATATTCTCCCAGAGCCAAGTTCAATTAAATTTCGCAACATCAAAGAAATTGGCCCATGAGGCAATGATTCAAGACTCTCCACCTAATCAAATTTTCACACCTGACGAGATTATTCCCCACCAAAACCTTGTCAAGTTTGCAAGTACGACTTAGTACGTCCTTATTCCAATGACCACGCCTCTGGTCAACTTTCTCCGGCCTCAGCTGGTCGCCGAATACACGCCAACGCCGACATTTATACCCGACTGAGGAAATAAAGCGTGGCGCAGAAATCTGGGGGACAACTCTTTGGGATGGCCGTGATAGGGATCAGGATAAGTTTACAAGTTGATGTTGAGGATGGCTTTAATCACGACTTGCGTGAAATTTAGAATCTTGACAACGAGTTTTACGCATTGAGCTATGTGCGTGCGCCAAGACTTTGGTTGCGACAGTACAGGCAACACTACAAACACCGCCATGGTTGGATGGTGAAGTGGTATATCATCTTGGCCGGTTTCTCAAGTAAGGTCTGGATAGCTAGGACACATAAACCACCCGAGACAGGAAACCGCTGGTTCGCATCCGGCAAAAATAAACTACATTTATCGCGTCTCTGGTATGCATGGATGATAAAGGTATGCTTGGATAATCAAAGATTTTAAATTTCCCTTTGGTGGGTACTTACGGAGGAGGGTCGACTGTTTGTTTAAGCGAACATACCTCACAGTGGTATCTGGAAATGAAATCCAGAGTATGAGTGTCTCTAACGTCAAAAGGATCATCCTACATGTATACATAGTACCGGTCATGTGTCATAGCTATACAGCTGAATTCACATTAATTGATTAAAAAAAGGGGCACGGCAAGATTCATCACATGGGTAAAGACTGAGTCAGCAGAAGGTTCATGTATCAATGTGAGGTTATATTTGTCAGCCCGGCCATTTTCCAGCTCCAATAGCAATGGCACTATAGAAGCTCCTACCAGTCTGGCAGAAGACTATGCAAGTAAGAGTGCGCAGCGTTGGCCTACTCAACACGGTGTTGAGGATTCCACTAATAAATGGTGCATAATATGGTATTGTCAGGATACAACCATCCTTGCGATGATACAGTTGTGTGGACTGTTTCTCTCCTGAACATCGCAGTTGAGTGACCATAATCGTCAACGACGAGAATGTAATTGTACTTAATGATCTGCTGATCTGAGTTACTGAACACTATAAACGGTCAGCCATGAAATGTCGATGCAAGGTAGCGGTGATACTAACCCTGTTCAATTGAGCTTAGGAAGTAAAACTCGTAGTGACCGGCGTAATCATTCTGAAACATGAGGTATCTATTGTCATTTGGATCTCTCATTGCCTCGTTGAGTCTATCATTTAATGGCCTGAAGATTTCATGTTCCGCTACCCTTGTCATAGATAGTCGCGCGTTTGAAATTTCCCCCTGACTAATATAGCGATCTTCACATTGAAATCCATTAACCTCATTATAATTAGTCATAGCGTGGCCAGCCAGAGTTGTCACGAAGACGCTTGCGACTTGAATGATTGTGGCTATGCTGGAGATACGCATGATTTTCAATTAGCCTCCAGCAAAATCTTTTACGTGGTGGAAGTGTATGCTTGCGATCCATTGAGCGACAGTCGCTACAGACCTTTATATATCCAACTCAAAGATATTTTTGCCGGAATGTACTGCCAATTACCCTGCGTGGCTCCCTGACGCAAATTGGGTGGAGCTTCTTCACCCATCTACTACTACCCATTTCTTCGGGTCTCCCAAGAGACCTTGGCCGAGCGGAAGAAATGTCAAAAATGATAAGGATATCCCTCAATAAGCTTCAATTTCCTACAACGGAGCGACCTGTTATAAAAAGAAATGCTATCACTAACTACGCTCATCCTTCCTGTTCTTTCCCCTGTCCGCTTTTCCTTTCACCTGCCTTACTCTTCAGATAAGTCAGCTGTGCACACCGTGACTGATGGTTATCATCGCTGTAGCTATGATTTGTGTCAATGTAGGAATGACTGATAAGTCCTTAAATTTTTGTTGCCCTTACTCTGTATCATGGGCAAAGATGCCCAGAGATTTCCCTGGATAAACGTCAAGAGGCTGAGACCCCAGTCGATCTACTGGGAATTTGCCCGAAAGGAGTCGGAGGCCTATGAGTACAGAAGATGTGACGGCTGCTAGTACGGTAGTGGAGAGATTCTGGTGAGGAGAACTAGAACTGAAAATCCGTCCTCCCTCCCCTCTACCAACCTGTGACAAGAATATTATCCTGGAGCCAAGCCCAGTCTAATTTCGCAATTCGGAATAAATTGACCCATGAGGCGGTGAATCAATTCTCCATACTAAATCAAATTTCCGCTCCGAACAAGGTCGATACTGGTCCGAGTCACATCAATCCAACAAGCACAACCTAATGCACACTAATCTCCATCCTCCTGTGGATTTAGATCGATCGCAATTGAAACAGTATGGCAACAAATTTAACTCGTGGCCCCACTATAGCTAATTCCGTAGAGTGCAATAGTCAAGCTGGAGTTCTAATATATTTGTCTACATCTCTCTCGAACTCCAAACTCCAAATATACACTTTGTGCGTAGCTTACTAATGTAGGCTAACCGCATTTAGTAGTTTATGTTACATTACGTAACCGGCTACGTTTAGGATCCACACTTACACATCTCGCTTAGATTAGATGAGTTTATCTTATAATCCTATCTGAGTCTAAGATTGCCGAGGACCTCTAGCATGTATGTGAGAGAGTTTTGCTAAATTGGAGTATTATTTACTATCAATTCAACATGGGTTCTTACCAACATTAAGGGTATTTCCTTTAACCTTTGATCATCCATGCATACCAGCGCCGCGAGAAATGTAGTTTAGTTTTGCCGGATTCTAACCAGGGCTTTCCTGTCTCGAGTGGAATTTGTGTCCAAGCTATCCAGACTCTAGTTGGCAGACCGGCCAAGACGATGTACTACGGCACCTTCCATCGTTTGCGTGTTGTTATAGTGTCCGCTGCACTCTCGCAAGCGAAGTCTTGGCGCGCACAAAGCTCAATTCGAAAACTCGTCAAAATTCTAAAATTCACGCAAGTTGAGATTGTAGCCATCCTCTACATCATCTTGTGAACTTGTCCTGATCCCTCTCACATCCATCCCGAAGAACCGTCTCCCAGATTTCTGCGCCACGCTTTTCTTCCTCCGTCGGGTAAAATTATCGGCGTGGGCGTGTGTTGGTGACCAGCTGAGGCCAGAGAAAGTAGACAAGAGGTGAGATCATTGGAATGAGGATGTACTAGATGTTCTTGTAGACTTGAAGAGACTCAGTTAGGATTCGATCTCTTTGGGAGTGAAATATTGACGTGGTGAAATATTTGGAATTGCTGGCTCGCGGGCGAAATTGTTTGGTGACGGAAAATTTGACTGAACTTGGATCTGGGAAATTATTTCTGTCGAACAAAACATCATAATATCTAAATAAAGAGCCACCTTTGTTATAATTGTTAATTTGTATGCAACTGAAGTACAAGATTAAAAGCGTCACTGCCTACGGCCGAGTCATGCATATTTTATAATCAGGAATTAGATAGATGCCCACTTTCCTATGCATAATTACGTTGATATTCGCAGTTTGGATTTTGTCATTACAATTGAGGCACTCAATCTCCTATCAAGCCGCATTAATTCTACTATCCCTGGTTACAATTTCCACTCGTAATTTGTTATGAAGGGAACAAACACGACTAATTTCAGAACCATGTAGGGGAAGGAAATACAAGCTGTTTGCATGAATAATTGTAATTATCGGCCCATATCTGAATTTTGGGAGCAATTATAAGAATAATCCCAAGATATATTTAAGAACGTAGATAGCATCCTCATAGAGAACAATCAGAATTCAATCAACTCAGAGAGAGATTCACATCAGTATAACTTCACCTAACAAATTCACTCCTAGGTTCGTAGGGGGCACAGCGTACAGGAGTTTAGTCTTGCCCTCCGGTACTCGTGCTGAGAAGAGTAGTCGCGAATTGACATCCTTTTATTTTTCATGATCGCACAAGCTTCCTTCCAGCAACCAGTCCACGAACCAAGTAGTGGGATATATTTCAATAATATTTCAAAATTAAATTTTCTTAAATATAATTAGAGTCTTTGGTTAGATTAACAAAGTCCTCCAGAGTATTAGAATTAGTAGAGACTATTGACAGGACTTAAGCACTAGTGCTAGGGAATGGAAATAGAGTTTATGGAATTTTGATTTGATTTCATTTAGCCCGTTCAGGTACCCTATGGGCCCATGCAGGAATATCTAGCTACAATATTTACACCGGAGGAAACCAAATTCGGTAAAACCCCCCACAACTGTCTGTCTCGTGTCTATTTGTTTTCTGAGGTTTCCTACGGGAAGTGCATTTACACTGTTTATACAGTGTGAAGTCCGTCTTATCCTTGTCCACATCGTCTCATCTTTTCGTCCAATGCTATTTTGACTTCTCCTGCAAGCCGGAATTGTTCAAACCAGCCTTTTGCCAGGATCCATTTTGTCATTCTCTCCATGTCATCAGGGCTGTTCATCATTGCCGCAAATGACCTCTCTTTTGCCTTTCGTAGCACCTCTCCTCTTCCCATTGCCCACTGAGGACACGCCATGACCATATGTTTGGCATTTTGAGACGGATATCCACACTGACATTTTGGATTAATCACTCCAGGGACTCTCCTTCAGTACAGATAAGAATTGAGACCAATGTGCTCACTTCTTATCTGAATTGCAATACTGCTTTGGGCCCTACTAAGGTTCCGGTGGATATCTGAGGGAGTGTTTCTGTATGTAATCCTTTTTCTGCCTGTTGCCTTATCAGTAATAATATTTGCGGCTTTTCTTGAATTTTATATATTTGAATTTAATTTCATTTAGCCCGATTTGGCGCCCTATGGGCCCATGCAGGTGTCTATCAAACTTTCTAATTTATAGAGGAGGAAACCTTGCAGTAAAAACCCCCTTAGCTATCTGATGGGATTCTGTACCATTATAGTCTTACCTTTAGGAAGTGCACTCACACTGTTGTTGCAAGTGTGGACTCCGTCCTTGTCCTGTGTTCCCTTTTTCCCCTCTTTGCTTGATTAACGCCTCGATTTCTCCCGTCATCTGAAATTGCTCTATCCATCCTTCCTTCTGAATCCACTGCGCTATTCTAGTCATATCTTTGACGTTATTTACCATTGCTTCGAAGGATCGGGTCGTCGATTTACGAAGCAACTCGCCTCTTCCTTTAGCCCATCTTGGACAAGACATCACCATGTGCTTTATATTTTGGGACGGATATCCACATTGGCAACGTGGTTTTCCTACTCCTGGTACATTTCTTCGGTATAAGTAAGCATTGAGCCCAATGTGCTCACTTCTTACTTGTGTGGCAATACTGCTCTGGGCCCTGCTAAGGTTTTGGTGGATTTGGATGGGTGACTCTCTGTAGTTCATCATAAGCCTACCTGTTTTTTTGTCATTGTACAAATTTGCCGCTTTCCACTTATCCGGATCTGCTTGTACTCGGGGACGCAAGCGCCGCTCCTTCTTTTTGCCCGTCCAGGATTCTGACCATTCCTTAAATGCGGATTTCTTCCCGGCTACTTTCTGTCCTGTTTTAGAATCAATGTTGCTGCAGATTAAGGCCCATTCCACGAGACTATCTCTCCTGTTCTGATCACTCTTATTTAATTTTCCTTCATCAAATAATTTGATTTTTCTGCATGCAGTTAAAATTGTTTGTTGGACATGTAGATTGTGAGATAGCCCGATATATTGAAGCCTCCTCTGCTTTAAGTAGATCTCTATTGTTAGAGTAGATGTTTCATGCTCTAGTATTCTACTACTGGTCGAATGGTAGGCACCTGTGACGAGCTTTAGGAATTTCCTTCGAACACTTCTGAGTGGCTTGATTATCCTTTCAGGGATGTTGCCTGCCGGCCCAGTCCTGGCCCGAATTTTATATATTGTTAGAAATTAGAATAATTGGAGCTATCGAAAAGGCTACGTTGTTCATAGTCACGTGACTACAAGATCTGTACTTAGTTTCACCTCGGTAGTTACTTGAATGAATGCGCTCTGTAACCTCAATGACAGAGGGGTCATTATTTCCCTAATATAAATTATTATTTCTATCCGTGGTGTATCGAATCTCTATAGATTAGATGAGACATACAGGCCTCTTCAGATTATTCGGCTTGTATTGTCTTCCGAGCCTAATGGCCTGAGGCCGCAACACACAATCTGAATAGAACCAACAGGGACGGAAATAAAAATCTGATCTAATCTAATCTAACCTGAATTGGACAACTCAAAAAATCCTGCTGTTGAACCAGTCAAAGACGTGACAGTCGAAGCAATTTTTCATACTAAAGAGGTGCTGCTAGGATTTTTTTTAGCTTTAAATATCGACACTGATTCTGTTTGGAAGGGAGTGATCAGCCGACTGTTTTTCTTCATCATAAGCATGTAATTTCCGTAGTAAAAAGCATTAGAGATATCATGAGAAGCCTTTGAACCCAGAGTAATTGATTATCAGAGGGCCCATAGAGCACTTGCTCAAATGAATAAGCCGTAACAGAATGCAGGTAGTTGAAACAATTCGACTTGATTATTATTGCTCAATTCGGCGTTGAATGTTTCTAAATAAATAGATAAATGCGCAAAGATGGCAGGCTCATACCACCGGCGGTGAAGATTTTCGGGCTCCCAATATTCTAGCAAAGAAGGAGCACCAGAGTAAGTGTGTTAATTGGTTTACACAGTGATATCATACAGCCCCGTCATGCCATGTGATCGTAATCACAGTCATTTAAATCTCTCGTGCGGAGATGCTTCTATTCCACAATTAACCTCGCATCTCAGTCATTTAAATTCAAAGCTATCAAGTCTAGTTCGCTCCGCAAATCTGCTCTAAAAGATCTGCCTGTACAGTCCATATCATATTGTCATTCCAATCGCCTCCACAGCGATCCAACACCCTTACCTCATTCCAACACCTTATCAATCCTTTCCGACTCACCATCCCCGAGAGATTCACACCCGTGGACCCATCGTACCGCTAGCGACCATGCCATCGGTACGAGTTACGAAACGCCAGCACTCGCTGGTGGATTACGCCAAGCTCCGACTACGGTCGCGCTTTTTCGAGTACGGCATCACCATCGATGAGATGGATTTTGAAAATGCCGAAGCTGCCATCACCACCAAAGTGATGGATGCCCCGGAAATCGAGATGATTGACAGGGCCGTCGACGAACTCGTCACCAAAAGCCTATCCTACTCCATGTGGGCTGCCCCACCTAATTCAGGCAGCCCTGAGCCGACTCAGCAGACGGAGAGATTGATCCCGCCGCCAACTACTCCAAAATCGCCAACGACTTCATCGAGAAAGATCGCAGCCTTGCCCACGAGGCTGAGGTTTCTTGTGTACGTTAGTAAGAATAAAATGATAAATGTTGACTGTGAAATTCACGGATGCCTCGTGACTCCGACTACGACAATCTATATGTGTGTAGAGCTTGAGACTAGGTGTAAACTTGTGTTTCTATTAACGTTCTAACTCCTCCTTGAGTACATGATATTCTTTATACTCCAGATAATGTAACGATCAATGATACATGACAAGTAAATTATCAGAATACAGTGGGAGAGGAGTGAGGTGCTTAGCCGCCCGAATTGTGACCAAAGAATGCGAGGGGTGCATTCTTGATGGAACCTCAAACTCGGCGGCTCGCCTAGGATCGGGACTTCGGCGTCTCGCCTAGACTCGGAGCTCAGCGGCTCGCTTGCCGTGAGACTTGGCGTTACGCTCGGACTTGGAATTCAGGATCCTCAAGGCTGCCGGAAACTGACAAAACCATCATGGCCCCATCCAATGCCGCCCGTGATGAATCCCTGGGAAGATGGAGTGAAGTGGAGCAGGAATCAAATATTCCTACTATCCCAGAAGAGATGGTGTTATGACTAGGTTATGAGCAGATATAGAATGGTGTGTAGGCTAGGGATTATGGCGAATAAGCAGGAAGAGATAATGGGACACTGAGAATGTGAGACAAGTTCAAAGATAATTGATTGAAGATGCAGTCCCATAGATAGGACTGATATATATGTACATGTAAAACTTAGAGGGGCTTCGTGTAAATGTCACGTGAATCGTCAAGAATGTAAGAGTGAAAGTATGGAATTGTTTACTACTACGAGTCGAGCCTAGGACTATATTGTGTGAGTATCCCCTTGTACGCTCCCTTGAGTATTGCCAGTTGCCAAACATCTGTGCGCGTAGATCTTACTTTCGCTTTTGGACTGGCGCGAAACCCAGACAAGCATAGGTCTGCTTACACGCCCTCTCAGTCCTTAAGCGAAAGTCCATCCATCAACCCTAGTTGTCCAGTGAAGCGCCGGAATAAATCGGCGCTAAGG
Organism: Blumeria hordei DH14; assembly: GCA_900239735.1. Taxonomy (NCBI): domain Eukaryota; kingdom Fungi; phylum Ascomycota; class Leotiomycetes; order Helotiales; family Erysiphaceae; genus Blumeria; species Blumeria hordei. Next base: position 1,379,563 of record OENG01000020.1, read on the forward strand.
GGTTTTGTCAATCCGTCTGCAGGGTTGTTTCTGGATTCGATCTGTCGGATAGCAATGTTGAGATCACGGATTTCTTGTACAATGTAATGGTAATTGACGCGTATGTGGCGTCGGCCCGATGTCATGCCATCGCTTGTAGCCCACTTGATAGCTCCCGTGTTATCCTCTAAAATTGGTATAGGGCCATCAGGCATCACACCCAGTTCGCTCAAGAAGCTTCGAATCCAGGCGCAATCCTTTGCAGCTTCGCACATGGCCACATACTCGGCCTCGCAGGTCAGTGTGGAAACTGTACTCTGCAATTTTGATCTCCAAATTACGGGACCTCCAGCCATGAATATTACGTATCCAGTCGTGGATTTTGCTGTATCGTGGTCATCCGCAAAACTAGAATCCACCGCACAAAACAATCCGTGTTCTCCAAACTCATTTAGGTGCCGGTGATTTTTCTCATAGAATAAACCCCTGTCTGCGCAACCAGATAGGTAGTGAGGAATCCTCAACATGTGGTGCATGTGTTGAGGCGATGGGTTGCACATGAATCGTGCCATCTGAGATGTGGCCTGAGATGTGTCGCATCGAACCATGCAGGAGGAGAAGTTGTACTTGCCAACTAGCCTTTGGAACTCGTTCAGGTCTTTTGCAGTTGCCTTACTTGTGTTTCTTCTCATTTCTGCCCTGCTACCTGGTGACATTGGGGTTTCGATAACTTTTCTAGAAATCCCGAATTCTTGGAAGGATCTCTCGAGGTATTGTTCCTGGTCTAATCTTACGCATCCAGTTGGCGATGATCTGTGGATTCTGACGCCTAAGAACCAGTGTGCCTCACCTAAGTCGTTTAATGGGACTTCGCTGTTCAGAGATTGTGATAGTGACTTGAGGTCGTCCATATTTGGACCGAAAAACAGGAAATCGTCGACATAAGAGGCCACAATAATCCCCTTTGTCTTGCCTATATAAATGGCGTTATCAGAAATCAAAGGTTTGTAGCCTCTATCCATCATGATGCGCCTGACTTTATCTTGCCAACAAGCCCCTGACTGCTTCAGACCATACAAAGGTCTTTTGAGCTCGATGACACTGGTGCATGAATAGCCAAACCTCCTTGCGGCTTCTGGGTTTACCTCGAAATACTCTTTCAGACGTGGGAACTGTTCCATGAAAACAGTTTCCTTCAAGTCACCTGCAAGATATGCAGCTATGAAATCAGCTTGGAGGATATACCAGCTCTTCAGCGAGGCTAATGCCATTAGGCATCTCCAACTAGCTGACCTAGCTGTTGTGGAAGTGGTGTCGTTGAAGTCTACTCCTTTTGTCTGCGTGAAGCCTTTAGCCACCACTCTAGCCTTGAACTTGTCAAGTTCCATGTTTGACTTATATTTCTTTTTCAATACCCATTTGGATGCAACCAGACGCCCTCTATCTTTCACAGCTGTTCGTGGTACGAACTTAAAGGTTCCACGAGACAAACAACCTTCAATCTCTTGATTGATGGCTTCTATCCACTCGCGTCTCTCGGGCCTTTAATAGCTTCGGAAAACGTAGGTTCATCGGTTGATGATTCGACTAGGTATGAGGACGCGCCAGAGTGGTTGACCATTATGCGGAAGATTTCATCACCATCGCTGTGCAGGCCAAATTCCTGTCTATCGATGGCTTTCCGAGTCATGTGAAATAGGTCCATCTTGTTAGATGTGGAGGCCAAATTCATTTTCCCAAAGTTTCGTCCTGTTACTGCGTCGCATATGTCTTCAGGGAATTTTTCAGGATTCTCACCATTTTTAGGTTCAAGCAGCACTATTGCCATCTCATTGTCCGTATCAAGCGGAGCATCAAGAGTTATCATCTGCTGATTGTCGTAGGGCCGCTCGATGGTGCGCTTAGGACGACCACGCCCTCTTGGCAATATTGGCTGCTGATTGTCATCCTGGGGAGTGTTGTAATCCTCATTTCTTGCATAATCTTTCTTTCTAGATTTCAGCCTATCCTGAACATGCTTAGGGAGCGATCGAACAATTTCTCTTGGGTCTGCTGCCCAGCCAAAGCCTGGACCGACATTTTCATACGCCGTTACTTGAGGCGACACGATAAATCTTCCACCGTCAAGTAACCAAACAAGTTTGTTCTTTCTTCCTCTGTAGCCGAGAAAGACACTTTTTGTGCCGTTGGCGTCAAGTTTTTCGCTCGCAACACGATGATTTTCGTCGACGTGGGTGATGCATAAGGTTCCTGGTATCCACAAGTGATCCACTTTGGTTTTTGCGCAATCAGGTTCAATCTGTGACCAATATACTTCCCATGGCGTCTTCTTGTCTTCTACCGAACTTTGAGATGTACAGTTTAAGGTGTAGCACACCATTTCCAACATATGGTTCCAGAAAATCGATGGAACTTTCATTTGAATGCTGCAACATCGTGCTGCGTCCTGCACGAAACGGATTCCTCTCTCTGATACACCATTCTGATACTGGTTATTTGGTGCGGAGATGATCACATCAATTTCTTCTTTTGCAGCAAAGTCTTGGAGAGTGTTTAAACCCCAATCACGACCCCCATCAATTGTTAGGCGTTTCACCCGAAGTCCATGGCGCTGTCTCAATTCGGAGTTTGTTTTCGACAGAATTGACTTTAGCTCGTCAGCGGCGTCGCTCTTTTTTTTCAAGGCCCGGAATATTCTGTACCTCGAAACGTCATCTGTCGTGAGGCAGAAGTATCCGTAGCCCTCCATTGTGACTGGATTTAAGGTTCCTACATCGCAATGCCAACCTTCACCGACGTTTCTCATTCTAGGCCGTCTTTCGCAAGTTTTATATTTTATTGATTTGCCCATGTCGCACGCTTCGCATGGCAAATTTTCAACTTGTGATGGCAGTAGGTCGATACCAACTGTATTTTTAATCGTCCATTTGAGTCGTTCAGCGCTAGGGTGGCATAAGCGCCTGTGCCATAGGATCAGGCGTTTCATCACGTCATTGGTCATGTTGAAAACACCACTCTTCCAACAATCTTGATAGGCCTCTGTAAATTCCTTTACCTCAGGGTCTCCTTTAGAGGTTTCTTTTTCACTTTGATGAATACTATCCACCGAGGTGAGGTTCACTGCCTTTTTGTAGCCTGTTAACTTTAACGGTTCTGGTTGGTTAAACAACCACAAGAAAAATCCTCGACGTTCCGCGTTTATATGAGAAAGGACTTCGCCATTGGGGCTCACTATCTTATTTTTATCCAGGTAACCACCACTTCGGTAGAAACGTTCTCCGCTGATGATATTTAGAGGGAATACCTTCAAGTATACCACATACTTCAACCTCATTGAAGTTTGGTTGCCGCCGGGTCCGGTGAGTGATAGCCAAACTTCTCCAATGCATTCCGCGCATACAATTCCACCTCCAGTCTGAATTGGGAATTGGTTAGGCTTTAGCTCTACAACTGTGCCTGGCTTGAAGTTTCTCCGACAGTTAGTGGCATCTACATCGGCACCCGTATCAAATAGCCAGCGGCTTGCAACTCCACTCCCTCCAGATGCGCTTAGAATTTGCTGTGTGAAGTTGATGGAAGCTCCTGGGGATTGCGACTCGAGCAACTTTTTATCATCTACTGGCTCGCCGCGACGACGCGCCATTTCATTCTCGTAGAAATCGACCATGTTTTCGTAAACCTGTGGGTCTACTTGAGCAGCGTAACTGTTCCCAGAGAATTCTTCGGAAATTTGGCAATATTCGTTAGCTATTGCAGCCGGTGGACCTATGTCGATGGACAATGTTTTGTGTGCGGCATGAGAGTTGTGTGCCTCCTTTTCCTTTTTCTCAGGACAGTTCTTGGCAATGTGTCCTTCTTTCTTGCAGTTATAGCAACGGATGGCAAACTTTTTCTTAGGATAGTTGCCTTTTCCCTTTATTCTCGACTTTCCTTGGTCACTTGTATTCTGTTCAACTTGAGCGTTGTTCAAGTATTTCTTCACCGGCTGAGATTTCCTGGGCCTCTCTTCTTTGCCCGATTCTCCGATCCTGTCGTAGTGGTGAGATATAAAATCTTGAATAAGATTTTCTGCTGACCAGCTTTGAAAACGGGCGATGGTGGAGACCATTGAATTCCACCTCCCAGCTTTATCCTTCGTCGATTGCTTGAAGATAATGGAGATTTGTCTCTCTGCTAGAGTCCCACCAGTGGAAATGTAGTCCCTAACACGTGTCTTAAACTTTGTCACGTACTCCACAGGGCATCCTCCTTCATACTTGAGGGCGATAAGAGTTTCCCAAACGGCCTCCTGTTGGACTTCACCAACTTGACGATAGGTTCGTTCGAACAACCTCATCATCTCTGTGCCTCGTTTCATCCCTACGACTAGACTTCCTGTCTCCTCCGTTGTAGTTCGCTGGATGACAGCAGCAAGTCTCACTTCGTCTAGTGGCGTTAACTTCATCCCTGCTTCGTATCCAATACACTCTAGTTGTAGTAACACAGCCTCTCGGTACATGGACCAATTTTTGATTCCTCTCAGAAAGGCTGACTGAGGTGGTTTCCAATCGAAAAGGTTCCACTCGAGCAAGGTTTTGCTCCCGTTCTTTGGAGCCATTCTAGCGGGCCTGTCCCATCCTGCCCCTAAATCTTCGTCGTCATTTGGTGCATCTCTGCGATCACCATCTCCTTCCGACCTCCTTGAAGATGTAGCTTCTTCTGAGTGCTTCTTGCACCATTCGTCATCATCCCGATCCTTTTGTTCGAAGGATCGTTTGTCTGAATCTTTTCCTCTTGATCTGGACCTCAGATTTTCACTCGTGCTTCCGCTCGATATGAAGTCGAACTCATTGCTGAAGTTACCCGGCACTCGACCTGAACGACCAGCAATATTTTTCCCCGACTGCTTCTTTTCCACAGCAGTCTGATTCAAATCGGTGCCCTGGGCAGCGATTTCCCGATCCGCCTTCGATAATCCGAAGGACGACATTTACACAGATATCAAATTCCCTTCTAAACAATCGTCACAAACAATTCGTCCAAGATATAACAAAGCTCCAGATGAGTCTTCTACCGTCGAATTTTCGTTTGAATCAACCAAGAATAATGCTACCATGTAAAACTTAGAGGGGCTTCGTGTAAATGTCACGTGAATCGTCAAGAATGTAAGAGTGAAAGTATGGAATTGTTTACTACTACGAGTCGAGCCTAGGACTATATTGTGTGAGTATCCCCTTGTACGCTCCCTTGAGTATTGCCAGTTGCCAAACATCTGTGCGCGTAGATCTTACTTTCGCTTTTGGACTGGCGCGAAACCCAGACAAGCATAGGTCTGCTTACAGTACATAATTTACACCCATAACACAGTCCACAGTCACGTAACCAGAGTAACATATTCTGCGCTTGGTTGTACCAGTAACACTCAGCTCTTAGCGCTGATCGTAATAACAGTCATGATAACGCTACTTAATCCTTGTCTTATATACTAGCACTAATATTGTAGACATGGGTGCACTCATGCCAGCTGTGACAGTTACATCACAACAGATGGCCGTCCTCGTTGAGAACGAAAAACGACGGGCAGCAGAAGCAGCTGCCAACATCTCAATTTGTGCCTCGACCATCAACGTCGTGGAAAACCATCTTTCTCCTATGCTAACAGGAGAACATAAAATATTCATTGACTCCTTTCGAGTCTATCTTCGGGCATCAATCGCCCAATTCATTCAGGTAGGGCCTGGGCCACCCCACCAGTACTGCCTAAAGTGCCAGCAATTCCCCAGGCAAAACCCATCACGAGTACGCTTGTGGAAACTCACCGACCCAGTGCTGCGGCTCCCAGTGGTCTAAAAGCTAAGTCTTGGGCCGCCATTGTGGGAAAAGATACTCGGAGAGAAGGAGCAGGAACCCGGATAAGGAATCTCGGACAAAGCTGCCTAGTCCTCCGGCCGTAAAAATTGTATCTCGGCCTAGTCAGGGATTGAAGGAGCCAGAGGGAAAGAAGAAGGATGGTTTATACCTTCGGATCCCCAAGAATCACGATTGGAGATCACTTTCGACTGCTGGAATTCGGGTAGCAGTCAACAGTAAAATTGGCTGTTCCCCGACAAACTTTGACAAGATTTTGCCAACAGCAGCTGGCTTCGTCCTCATTGCCAAAGATGAGGATGCAACAAAGCACCTCTTGAGCTGCACGGGCCGCCTTCCACAGGATATTAACTCGAGCCAGCTAGAAACTGGGCTAGCCTCATGCTGCCCAACATACCCGTCCACATTGTCTCGCTGGATGGGCAAGTGACTATTTCGGAAAGTCACATTGTTTCTGAGATAGAACGCGTCACTGGGGTGACACCAAAACCCGTGCGGCGGCATGATAAGAGCAAGTACGGAGCCAGATACCGTAATTGGGTAGCCTTTTTCGAGAGCGGATCTGCCCCTCGAACGGAATTCCGACTTTTTGACGACTCGGGACGGGCAGCCACAGTCCCGAAGCGTCAATTGCAAGCAATCTATGAACGGTGCTTTGGGTACCACGGTACCGGCGGCTGCTCTCGGACTCCAGCTTGCCGAAACTGCGGCTCACTGATGCATTCAGAACGGGAATGTCTTGCTGCAGCTAGATGTCACAACTGCGGAGGTCCTCATCGCGCAGATAGCCGGAACTATCTCGCCCGACCTACTCGTGCTGGAGCGCTGACTAAGAAGCAGCTCGTCACAATCCGAAACTCCGGCACCGTGAGTTCGAGGCGGTCAGGAGGGCAAAAGCGGCGGCTGACAAAACGCGAGCAGCTAGCCTCGCCAACGCCAGATCAGGGAGTGCGAGTAGCCCAGTCTCGTCCGCCTTACCACCTGCATCAGTCACACCGACTGATGCCACACCCCGTTTATGAAAGGCGCCTCACGGCGTCGTTCGCCCCTACCAAAGCTCAAGTTTATGTCAATAAATGTTTGTATGGGGGATCCAACGCACGAAATTGCGCTTTCTCGAGCTTTCGAGATAGGCATCGATGTTGTGCTTGTACAGGAGCCATGGTGGTCCAGCGAGACAAAATCTCACCCTGGATATACACTACACATCCCGCACGGCGGAATGGGCGTTCGGCCACGTGCCGTAACGTACACTCGAACGAAGGAGAAGGAAATATTTGCCAAACAGATTTTCCCAGGCTCTTCGCTGACCGGAGACTACTGCTGGGTAGTTGTCAACAATGTCACATTTCTCAATGTGTACAAGGCACATAACGAAGACGCAGCAATCGAACGATAATCAACTGGGTACCTCCGCCAGCATCAATAATTGCAGGCGACTTCAACTCCGCTCATTTGGCATGGCAACAGGGTACGACGCGCTCGTATGGTCACGGCGAGAAAATACAGGCCTGGGCTGAGCAACACTGCCTCACTTGCCTTATCATTGGGGAGCCTACGCATCGAGCCGGAAATACGCTTGATCTAGTATGGACTAATGTCGCGGGGGCACAGGCATGAGTAGATCGGAGTGAGTGCGTGACAGGCGACCATTTTCCTGTCTGCAGCCTGGTAACTAGTACAAGTCATGTAGAGGCAGAATATAAAGGATCACTGCGAGTCCCGAAAGAAAAGCTTCCGGACTTCGTACGAGCAGTATCTCAGTGGATCTCAGCGCCTCAATTCTTGGAGTCGACTAGCGATGTTGAGAGATACGCGGAAGCGAGTTGTCAAGCCTTAACAGACAGATTGAAAGCGTTCGGAAAAAGGCGTAGTCAAGGAAGCGGTAGGTCTGCGCCCTGGTGGACTCAAAAGTGCAAAGAGGCTCACCTTAACTATCGCTCGGCATATACCGAGGAAGAAAGGACTACCTGCGCCAAAATCCTGAGGTCTACAGTAGCATCAGCCAAGAGAGAGCACTGGAAGAAGCGGATAGAAACGATACGGTCGTGCTCGGACGTCTACAAGATAATGAGGTGAGCGGCCCGAAACACCAAAAAATCCGCCATCCCTTCAGCATGATGGGAAGCTAGTGTCAGACCAGGCAGAGCGAGCGATGATTCTGCGCGATCTATTACTGGACCGTCACTCGGAAACAGACGACCTCCCTCCTTGCACAAGGTCAGCAGAGCCTCGGATTCCATAGTCGGAGGATCTATCAGAGCTGTAAGCTCGGTCATGTACTGTTGGAGGAGGTAATACCTGTCCTGGTGCAGACGGAATCTCAGTAGAATTGCTAGCCGCATGCTGGGGCGGTATTGGGAAATGTATAACACAACTCTTTCAGGCATTTCTGAGACTTGCTTACCATCCGTCGTGCTTCAAGCTAGCGGAAGTCGTCTTCCTACCGAAGAGCGGTCGTGATTTATTAACGGCCAAAGGATGGAGACCAATTGCACTCCCCTCATGTATAGGCAAGGGGCTAGAAAGAATCTTTGCAAAAAGAATGTCAGCATTGGCTATCACTTTAGACGTTGTAGGCCACCAGTAGTTAGGCGCACTACCAAAACGATCGGCAAATGATCAAGTATCTTCAGTAGTGCACGATGTCGAGGAAGCTCGATCTCAAGGATGGGCATCCACCTTTGTAACAATGGATGTACAAGGAGCATTCGACGCTGTCCTACACAACCGGCTACTATGGCGAATGCAGGCACAAGGCTGGCCAGACTCGTATTACAATGGACATCCTCCTTTCTCAAAGGGAGGAGCGTACAGGTACGGTACCCGGGAGGCGTGACTAGCCCGACAATCTTTGAGGCTAGGGGTGCCACAGGGATCACAGATCTCTCCATTGCTTTTTCCTGTTATTACATGGCGAGCCATGCGAATCGGGAACTGCAGAGCACGATTTAGCTATGCGGACGACATTGGTATTCTCGGCATCGGTCGCTCGTTAGCTGGTCTGCGACGGCGGCACAAGTTGAGGTCGACCATCTTCTGAAATGGGCTGAAAGATTACGCGGTTTCGTTCGACCTCGACAAGTCTGAGGTGATACAATTCNACTACTACGAGTCGAGCCTAGGACTATATTTGTGGAGTATCCCCTTGTACGCTCCCTTGAGTATTGCCAGTTGCCAAACATCTGTGCGCGTAGATCTTACTTTCGCTTTTGGACTGGCGCGAAACCCAGACAAGCATAGTCTGCTTACACGCCCTCTCAGTCCTTAAGCGAAAGTCCATCCATCAACCCTAGGTCCAGTGAAGCGCCGGAATAAATCGCGCTAAGGGTTTTGTCAATCCGTCTGCAGGGTTGTTTCTGGATTCGATCTGTCGGATAGCAATGTTGAGATCACGGATTTCTTGTACAATGTAATGGTAATTGACGCGTATGTGGCGTCGGCCGATGTCATGCCATCGCTTGTAGCCCACTTGATAGCTCCCGTGTTATCCTCTAAAATTGGTATAGGGCCATCAGGCATCACACCCAGTTCGCTCAAGAAGCTTCGAATCCAGCGCAATCCTTTGCAGCTTCGCACATGGCCACATACTCGGCCTCGCAGTCAGTGTGGAAACTGTACTCTGCAATTTTGATCTCAAATTACGGGACTCTCCAGCCATGAATATTACGTATCCAGTCGTGGATTTTGCTGTATCGTGGTCATCCGCAAAACTAGAATCCACCGCACAAAACAATCCGTGTTCTCCAAACTCATTTAGGTGCCGGTGATTTTTCTCATAGAATAAACCCCTGTCTGCGCAACCAGATAGGTAGTGAGGAATCCTCAACATGTGGTGCATGTGTTGAGGCGATGGGTTGCACATGAATCGTGCCATCTGAGATGTGGCCTGAGATGTGTCGCATCGAACCATGCAGGAGGAGAAGTTGTACTTGCCAACTAGCCTTTGGAACTCGTTCAGGTCTTTTGCAGTTGCCTTACTTGTGTTTCTTCTCATTTCTGCCCTGCTACCTGGTGACATTGGGGTTTCGATAACTTTTCTAGAAATCCCGAATTCTTGGAAGGATCTCTCGAGGTATTGTTCCTGGTCTAATCTTACGCATCCAGTTGGCGATGATCTGTGGATTCTGACGCCTAAGAACCAGTGTGCCTCACCTAAGTCGTTTAATGGGACTTCGCTGTTCAGAGATTGTGATAGTGACTTGAGGTCGTCCATATTTGGACCGAAAAACAGGAAATCGTCGACATAAGAGGCCACAATAATCCCCTTTGTCTTGCCTATATAAATGGCGTTATCAGAAATCAAAGGTTTGTAGCCTCTATCCATCATGATGCGCCTGACTTTATCTTGCCAACAAGCCCCTGACTGCTTCAGACCATACAAAGGTCTTTTGAGCTCGATGACACTGGTGCATGAATAGCCAAACCTCCTTGCGGCTTCTGGGTTTACCTCGAAATACTCTTTCAGACGTGGAACCGTTCCATGAAAACAGTTTCCTTCAAGTCAGCTGATGAAATCAGCTTGGAGGATATACCAGCTCTTCAGCGAGGCTAATGCCATTAGGCATCTCCAACTAGCTGACCTAGCTGTTGTGGAAGTGGTGTCGTTGAAGTCTACTCCTTTTGTCTGCGTGAAGCCTTTAGCCACCACTCTAGCCTTGAACTTGTCAAGTTCCATGTTTGACTTATATTTCTTTTTCAATACCCATTTGGATGCAACCAGACGCCTCTATCTTTCACAGCTGTTCGTGGTACGAACTTAAAGGTTCACGAGACAAACAACCTTCAATCTCTTGATTGATGGCTTCTATCCACTCGCGTCTCTCGGGGCCTTTAATAGCTTCGGAAAACGTAGGTTCATCGGTTGATGATTCGACTTAGGTATGAGGACGCGCCAGAGTGGTTGACCATTATGCGGAAGATTTCATCACCATCGCTGTGCAGGCCAAATTCCTGTCTATCGATGGCTTTCCGAGTCATGTGAAATAGGTCCATCTGTTAGATGTGGAGGCCAAATTCATTTTCCCAAAGTTTCGTCCTGTTACTGCGTCGCATATGTCTTCAGGGAATTTTTCAGGATTCTCACCATTTTTAGGTTCAAGCAGCACTATTGCCATCTCATTGTCCGTATCAAGCGGAGCATCAAGAGTTATCATCTGCTGATTGTCGTAGGGCCGCTCGATGGTGCGCTTAGGACGACCACGCCCTCTTGGCAATATTGGCTGCTGATTGTCATCCTGGGGAGTGTTGTAATCCTCATTTCTTGCATAATCTTTCTTTCTAGATTTCAGCCTATCCTGAACATGCTTAGGGAGCGATCGAACAATTTCTCTTGGGTCTGCTGCCCAGCCAAAGCCTGGACCGACATTTTCATACGCCGTTACTTGAGGCGACACGATAAATCTTCCACCGTCAAGTAACCAAACAAGTTTGTTCTTTCTTCCTCTGTAGCCGAGAAAGACACTTTTTGTGCCGTTGGCGTCAAGTTTTTCGCTCGCAACACGATGATTTTCGTCGACGTGGGTGATGCATAAGGTTCCTGGTATCCACAAGTGATCCACTTTGGTTTTTGCGCAATCAGGTTCAATCTGTGACCAATATACTTCCCATGGCGTCTTCTTGTCTTCTACCGAACTTTGAGATGTACAGTTTAAGGTGTAGCACACCATTTCCAACATATGGTTCCAGAAAATCGATGGAACTTTCATTTGAATGCTGCAACATCGTGCTGCGTCCTGCACGAAACGGATTCCTCTCTCTGATACACCATTCTGATACTGGTTATTTGGTGCGGAGATGATCACATCAATTTCTTCTTTTGCAGCAAAGTCTTGGAGAGTGTTTAAACCCCAATCACGACCCCCATCAATTGTTAGGCGTTTCACCCGAAGTCCATGGCGCTGTCTCAATTCGGAGTTTGTTTTCGACAGAATTGACTTTAGCTCGTCAGCGGCGTCGCTCTTTTTTTTCAAGGCCCGGAATATTCTGTACCTCGAAACGTCATCTGTCGTGAGGCAGAAGTATCCGTAGCCCTCCATTGTGACTGGATTTAAGGTTCCTACATCGCAATGCCAACCTTCACCGACGTTTCTCATTCTAGGCCGTCTTTCGCAAGTTTTATATTTTATTGATTTGCCCATGTCGCACGCTTCGCATGGCAAATTTTCAACTTGTGATGGCAGTAGGTCGATACCAACTGTATTTTTAATCGTCCATTTGAGTCGTTCAGCGCTAGGGTGGCATAAGCGCCTGTGCCATAGGATCAGGCGTTTCATCACGTCATTGGTCATGTTGAAAACACCACTCTTCCAACAATCTTGATAGGCCTCTGTAAATTCCTTTACCTCAGGGTCTCCTTTAGAGGTTTCTTTTTCACTTTGATGAATACTATCCACCGAGGTGAGGTTCACTGCCTTTTTGTAGCCTGTTAACTTTAACGGTTCTGGTTGGTTAAACAACCACAAGAAAAATCCTCGACGTTCCGCGTTTATATGAGAAAGGACTTCGCCATTGGGGCTCACTATCTTATTTTTATCCAGGTAACCACCACTTCGGTAGAAACGTTCTCCGCTGATGATATTTAGAGGGAATACCTTCAAGTATACCACATACTTCAACCTCATTGAAGTTTGGTTGCCGCCGGGTCCGGTGAGTGATAGCCAAACTTCTCCAATGCATTCCGCGCATACAATTCCACCTCCAGTCTGAATTGGGAATTGGTTAGGCTTTAGCTCTACAACTGTGCCTGGCTTGAAGTTTCTCCGACAGTTAGTGGCATCTACATCGGCACCCGTATCAAATAGCCAGCGGCTTGCAACTCCACTCCCTCCAGATGCGCTTAGAATTTGCTGTGTGAAGTTGATGGAAGCTCCTGGGGATTGCGACTCGAGCAACTTTTTATCATCTACTGGCTCGCCGCGACGACGCGCCATTTCATTCTCGTAGAAATCGACCATGTTTTCGTAAACCTGTGGGTCTACTTGAGCAGCGTAACTGTTCCCAGAGAATTCTTCGGAAATTTGGCAATATTCGTTAGCTATTGCAGCCGGTGGACCTATGTCGATGGACAATGTTTTGTGTGCGGCATGAGAGTTGTGTGCCTCCTTTTCCTTTTTCTCAGGACAGTTCTTGGCAATGTGTCCTTCTTTCTTGCAGTTATAGCAACGGATGGCAAACTTTTTCTTAGGATAGTTGCCTTTTCCCTTTATTCTCGACTTTCCTTGGTCACTTGTATTCTGTTCAACTTGAGCGTTGTTCAAGTATTTCTTCACCGGCTGAGATTTCCTGGGCCTCTCTTCTTTGCCCGATTCTCCGATCCTGTCGTAGTGGTGAGATATAAAATCTTGAATAAGATTTTCTGCTGACCAGCTTTGAAAACGGGCGATGGTGGAGACCATTGAATTCCACCTCCCAGCTTTATCCTTCGTCGATTGCTTGAAGATAATGGAGATTTGTCTCTCTGCTAGAGTCCCACCAGTGGAAATGTAGTCCCTAACACGTGTCTTAAACTTTGTCACGTACTCCACAGGGCATCCTCCTTCATACTTGAGGGCGATAAGAGTTTCCCAAACGGCCTCCTGTTGGACTTCACCAACTTGACGATAGGTTCGTTCGAACAACCTCATCATCTCTGTGCCTCGTTTCATCCCTACGACTAGACTTCCTGTCTCCTCCGTTGTAGTTCGCTGGATGACAGCAGCAAGTCTCACTTCGTCTAGTGGCGTTAACTTCATCCCTGCTTCGTATCCAATACACTCTAGTTGTAGTAACACAGCCTCTCGGTACATGGACCAATTTTTGATTCCTCTCAGAAAGGCTGACTGAGGTGGTTTCCAATCGAAAAGGTTCCACTCGAGCAAGGTTTTGCTCCCGTTCTTTGGAGCCATTCTAGCGGGCCTGTCCCATCCTGCCCTAAATCTTCGTCGTCATTTGGTGCATCTCTGCGATCACCATCTCCTTCCGACCTCCTTGAAGATGTAGCTTCTTCTGAGTGCTTCTTGCACCATTCGTCATCATCCCGATCCTTTTGTTCGAAGGATCGTTTGTCTGAATCTTTTCCTCTTGATCTGGACCTCAGATTTTCACTCGTGCTTCCGCTCGATATGAAGTCGAACTCATTGCTGAAGTTACCCGGCACTCGACCTGAACGACCAGCAATATTTTTCCCCGACTGCTTCTTTTCCACAGCAGTCTGATTCAAATCGGTGCCCTGGGCAGCGATTTCCCGATCCGCCTTCGATAATCCGAAGGACGACATTTACACAGATATCAAATTCCCTTCTAAACAATCGTCACAAACAATTCGTCCAAGATATAACAAAGCTCCAGATGAGTCTTCTACCGTCGAATTTTCGTTTGAATCAACCAAGAATAATGCTACCATGTAAAACTTAGAGGGGCTTCGTGTAAATGTCACGTGAATCGTCAAGAATGTAAGAGTGAAAGTATGGAATTGTTTACTACTACGAGTCGAGCCTAGGACTATATTGTGTGAGTATCCCCTTGTACGCTCCCTTGAGTATTGCCAGTTGCCAAACATCTGTGCGCGTAGATCTTACTTTCGCTTTTGGACTGGCGCGAAACCCAGACAAGCATAGGTCTGCTTACAGTACATAATTTACACCCATAACACAGTCCACAGTCACGTAACCAGAGTAACATATTCTGCGCTTGGTTGTACCAGTAACACTCAGCTCTTAGCGCTGATCGTAATAACAGTCATGATAACGCTACTTAATCCTTGTCTTATATACTAGCACTAATATTGTAGACATGGGTGCACTCATGCCAGCTGTGACAGTTACATCACAACAGATGGCCGTCCTCGTTGAGAACGAAAAACGACGGGCAGCAGAAGCAGCTGCCAACATCTCAATTTGTGCCTCGACCATCAACGTCGTGGAAAACCATCTTTCTCCTATGCTAACAGGAGAACATAAAATATTCATTGACTCCTTTCGAGTCTATCTTCGGGCATCAATCGCCCAATTCATTCAGGTAGGGCCTGGGCCACCCCACCAGTACTGCCTAAAGTGCCAGCAATTCCCCAGGCAAAACCCATCACGAGTACGCTTGTGGAAACTCACCGACCCAGTGCTGCGGCTCCCAGTGGTCTAAAAGCTAAGTCTTGGGCCGCCATTGTGGGAAAAGATACTCGGAGAGAAGGAGCAGGAACCCGGGATAAGGAATCTCGGACAAAGCTGCCTAGTCCTCCGGCCGTAAAAATTGTATCTCGGCCTAGTCAGGGATTGAAGGAGCCAGAGGGAAAGAAGAAGGATGGTTTATACCTTCGGATCCCCAAGAATCACGATTGGAGATCACTTTCGACTGCTGGAATTCGGGTAGCAGTCAACAGTAAAATTGGCTGTTCCCCGACAAACTTTGACAAGATTTTGCCAACAGCAGCTGGCTTCGTCCTCATTGCCAAAGATGAGGATGCAACAAAGCACCTCTTGAGCTGCACGGGCCGCCTTCCACAGGATATTAACCTCGAGCCAGCTAGAAACTGGGCTAGCCTCATGCTGCCCAACATACCCGTCCACATTGTCTCGCTGGATGGGCAAGTGACTATTTCGGAAAGTCACATTGTTTCTGAGATAGAACGCGTCACTGGGGTGACACCAAAACCGTGCGGCGGCATGATAAGAGCAAGTACGGAGCCAGATACCGTAATTGGGTAGCCTTTTTCGAGAGCGGATCTGCCCCTCGAACGGAATTCCGACTTTTTGACGACTCGGGACGGGCAGCCACAGTCCCGAAGCGTCAATTGCAAGCAATCTATGAACGGTGCTTTGGGTACCACGGTACCGGCGGCTGCTCTCGGACTCCAGCTTGCCGAAACTGCGGCTCACTGATGCATTCAGAACGGGAATGTCTTGCTGCAGCTAGATGTCACAACTGCGGAGGTCCTCATCGCGCAGATAGCCGGAACTATCTCGCCCGACCTACTCGTGCTGGAGCGCTGACTAAGAAGCAGCTCGTCACAATCCGAAACCGGCACCGTGAGTTCGAGGCGGTCAGGAGGGCAAAAGCGGCGGCTGACAAAACGCGAGCAGCTAGCCTCGCCAACGCCAGATCAGGGAGTGCGAGTAGCCCAGTCTCGTCCGCCTTACCACCTGCATCAGTCACACCGACTGATGCCACACCCCGTTTATGAAAGGCGCCTCACGGCGTCGTTCGCCCCTACCAAAGCTCAAGTTTATGTCAATAAATGTTTGTATGGGGGATCCAACGCACGAAATTGCGCTTTCTCGAGCTTTCGAGATAGGCATCGATGTTGTGCTTGTACAGGAGCCATGGTGGTCCAGCGAGACAAAATCTCACCCTGGATATACACTACACATCCCGCACGGCGGAATGGGCGTTCGGCCACGTGCCGTAACGTACACTCGAACGAAGGAGAAGGAAATATTTGCCAAACAGATTTTCCCAGGCTCTTCGCTGACCGGAGACTACTGCTGGGTAGTTGTCAACAATGTCACATTTCTCAATGTGTACAAGGCACATAACGAAGACGCAGCAATCGAACCGATAATCAACTGGGTACCTCCGCCAGCATCAATAATTGCAGGCGACTTCAACTCCGCTCATTTGGCATGGCAACAGGGTACGACGCGCTCGTATGGTCACGGCGAGAAAATACAGGCCTGGGCTGAGCAACACTGCCTCACTTGCCTTATCATTGGGGAGCCTACGCATCGAGCCGGAAATACGCTTGATCTAGTATGGACTAATGTCGCGGGGCACAGGCATGAGTAGATCGGAGTGAGTGCGTGACAGCGACCATTTTCCTGTCTGCAGCCTGGTAACTAGTACAAGTCATGTAGAGGCAGAATATAAAGGATCACTGCGAGTCCCGAAAGAAAAGCTTCCGGACTTCGTACGAGCAGTATCTCAGTGGATCTCAGCGCCTCAATTCTTGGAGTCGACTAGCGATGTTGAGAGATACGCGGAAGCGATTGTCAGCCTTAACAGACGATTGAAAGCGTTCGGAAAAAGGCGTAGTCAAGGAAGCGGTAGGTCTGCGCCCTGGTGGACTCAAAAGTGCAAAGAGGCTCACCTTAACTATCGCTCGGCATATACCGAGGAAGAAAGGACTACCTGCGCCAAAATCCTGAGGTCTACAGTAGCATCAGCCAAGAGAGAGCACTGGAAGAAGCGGATAGAAACGATACGGTCGTGCTCGGACGTCTACAAGATATGAGGTGGCGGCCCCGAAACACCAAAAAATCCCGCCATCCCTTCAGCATGATGGGAAGCTAGTGTCAGACCAGGCAGAGCGAGCGATGATTCTGCGCGATCTATTACTGGACCGTCACTCGGAAACAGACGACCTCCCTCCTTGCACAAGGTCAGCAGAGCCTCGTATTCCATAGTCGAGGATCTATCAGAGCTGAAGCTCAGTCATGTACTGTTGGAGGAGGTAATACCTGTCCTGGTGCAGACGGAATCTCAGTAGAATTGCTAGCCGCATGCTGGGGCAGTATTGGGAAATATATAACACAACTCTTTCAGCATTCTGAGACTTACCATCCGGCGTGCTTCAAGCTGGCGGAAGTCGTCTTCCTACCGAAGAGCGGTCGTGATTTATCAACGGCCAAAGGATGGAGACCAATTGCACTCCCTCATGTATAGGCAAGGGGCTAGAAAGAATCTTTGCAAAAAGATGTCAGCATTGGCTATCACTTTAGACGTTGTAGGCCACCAGCAGTTTGGCGCACTACCAAAACGATCGGCAAATGATCTGGTATCTTCAGTAGTGCACGATGTCGAGGAAGCTCGATCTCAAGGATGGGCATCCACCTTTGTAACGATGGATGTACAAGGAGCATTCGACGCTGTCCTACACAACCGGCTACTATGGCGAATGCAGGCACAAGGCTGGCCAGACTCGGTATTACGATGGACATCCTCCTTTCTCAAAGGGAGGAGCGTACAGGTACGGTACCCGGGAGGCGTGACTAGCCCGAGATCTTTGAGGCTAGGGGTGCCACAGGGATCACAGATCTCTCCATTGCTTTTCCTGTTATACATGGCGGAGCCCATGCGAATCGGGAACTGCAGAGCACGATTTAGCTATGCGGACGACATTGGTATTCTCGGCATCGGTCGCTCGTTAGCCGAGTCTGCGACGGCGGCACAAGTGAGGTCGACCATCTTCTGAAATGGGCTGAAGAGAACGCGGTTTCGTTCGACCTCGACAAGTCTGAGGTGATACAATTCAAAGGGAGAAATCGGGGCGAACCGATAGGAATACAAGTTGGTGGTAGGCTAGTCCAGCCGGCGGAGCATATTCGCTGGCTCGGAATTCACCTCGATCCGCGTCTCACCTTCAAGCATCATGTAGCGACCTGGTCGGGAAGGCCCTCAAAGCTTCCCAGCACATGCGACTTAACCCCTTCACTAGGAGCGGCACCCTGGTAACTGCTATCGACTCATGCATCGTACCAGTAGCAACATTTGGAGCGGATGTGTGGTGGCCCGGACTAACACGGCTAACGAAGAAAGGTACCTCAACGCCACAGACTACACACCTATGTAGTCTGATCGACAAAACCATTCAACTAGCTCTTCGTGCGGCGTTACCGGTCTGGAAGACTTCGCCTAATGTCCTTCTTCACAGGGAAGGGGGCATTCCACCGGCGAAGATTCTCCTCGAAGGAATTCGACTCCGTCTAGCAGCCAGGATCCAGTCGCTCGATGACCGACACCCTCTCCGGAACCGCGCAAGCGAGTGCCCTAACGTTGGCTCGCAGAAGTACAAGCTAAGGAAGAGAGTCAGGCGCCAACCAGAAACCCAGATGTCGCGCCTACAGCGTGCTTTCCGACAGCTCCCGGAGTCATCCGAACAGGCAGAAAGGCTGGCAGGCCCAGTGTACACATCAAGTCTTGGAACGAAAGAAGAGGGGTCAAAGCACACTACAACTGGGCTAGCACGATCTCTCCCTCCGACATATGCGCCTACTCTGATGGGTCATCCGAAGGCCATGGACGATCCTCGTGGGGATATGTCCTCCAACGCGGAGGACAAACATTCGCACAAGGTCACGGTCGTATACACGGAGGTGAAGTTTATGATGCAGAAATCGCAGGAGCAGCAGTAGCACTTCGGGAAGCTATTCGCGCTCGAAAGAACGGTGAGAAATCTTCGTTCTACTTGACAATCAGGCAGCTGTACTTGCGCTTCGGACGGGGAAGTCATCATCGTCACTGCAGATAACCCGCGTCTTTCACAAGTTCGCTTCAGAAGCAAACGCGACAGTGAGGTGGGTGCCTGGACACTCCAAGATTAGTGGCAACGAAGAAGCGGACGCAGAAGCCAGAGCCGGTCTTCAGCTGCTGCCGGATAGACAGACGCAGCCAGTGCAGACAACGCAGGCATACATACGTCGTTTGATGCACAACCGCCGACAGAAACTGGTGGATGACTGGTGGAATAAGTCGGGTCCGGACAGATATCAAGACCTGGACTTACAGATGCGACGTCGGAAACCACCAGAACTAGGGCTCCTCGAAGATTACTCCATAGGCTCCTGGCAGCAAGATCAGGCCATGGAGACTTTGCGGACTATCATCGCCGCCTGAACCACGAAAACGCGAAACTGGAATGCGTCTGTGGACAAAGGACATCGCCAACCCATTTTGTCCGGTGCCGGAAGAATGCTGCTATAATGCGCAGGTTGAGAAGATCCATGACCGTGGAGGACTATACCAACCAACTCCTTGGACCGGAAGGTCTCGAGAAGTTCATAGAATTTGCAAGGATAACCCGCTGCTTTGGGAGCATGGATGCAGACCCGCCCTCAGCTGGATGCGAGGGCCGGAGTGATTATTTAGTCAGGACGAGAGAAATGACTGAGGGGGGCATAGGATGAGAAATACTAGCACCGCTCCTACATGTTAATTTGCTTTGTTTCAGTTGGTTTCGTTTGTTATTTCTTTTTGGTTTTGGTTGCTTGTAATCAGAGTCACATGGTGACTGTGTGGTGGGAACGAGTAGGGCATAGCTATTTAGGATGATCCTTACCGAGCCCACCAGTCCCGTGCCATAAGGCGCTGGGCTGGTGCCTGGGACCGTAAAATAAATCAATCAATCAATCAATTTTTGAGAGAATTTGATGAAAATTTGCCCTATCAGCCCGTTTCACCCTTTAAATTCACCTCTCGACTACCTACTCATCAATCTCCCGTGGTACCGTGCCACTCAGCCTTAAAATGGCACCGGTACCCCCAAAATCCGCGAAACCCGCGAAAATTGTGTTAACCACTAAAGTAGTAAAGCACAACCACCAGACGCGTCTGGAATCACAAAAGCAAATGCTGAGCAAAGCAAAAAGCATTGCAATGCAAAAAGCGAAAACAAATGGACTGACGCAGAACGACATCGATCTCGAAGGGATGGAAGCCGAAATAATTGCGCAGATGGAAGAAAGCGGCAAAACCGACATTGAGATGGAGGATGCCACTCCCATAATTGATGCTTGGATCCGAAAGGGCCTAAAGGACTCGCGTTGGGCAACTGCAGGAGCGGAGAGCTCCCAGAAGGCGACAACAGCACCAACGATTGCCGTCAAGAAAGTAGTCTCGGCGAAAGCAACGCCAGAACACGCACGCGTTGCGGCACGAAAAATTGCGGTCCCGATAGCAAAGTGGACACCAACCGCTAGCACACCGAGGGGAACGGAAGACCCCCACAACGCAAAGGCAGCAAATGCCCCACAACTTCCGCCAGCCCCGGCCTCGATTCCTGGGACCACTGTGCGCGACAACCAACCTGCTGGTGGTGCTCCCACCAGTGTGGCACAAGAATACCGCCAGAAATCGAAGCTTTGTTGGAAGACGAAAGAAAGCGGGCTGCAAATGCCTCTGCCAGACTCGAAATCGGTTCAACAGTTATAAATACATTGGAAAGCGTTATACTGTCATTAAAAACGACGGATAACAAGGAATACTTGGACGAGATGAATGCATGTCTAAGGGGCGCTCTCGCCCACTTCCTACGCACTGGAACTACACCAGTGCCGACAAGCCTCCCCTCCCGCCCCGTCGGCCAGCAGGCCAGCAGCAGCGGGCCTCCTCCAAATTCAACGCCAGGCTAGCCAGGCCTGTCGTTGCAGTGCCCAAGGTAACTTCAACCTGGGCAACTGTAGCCGGGAAAAGACTACCCAATCAGCCGGCGCCAGTGATGGTTAGCCGCGCTTCACAAAAGCTGACCCCGCCGACCAAGAAATTGGACAAGACGGTCCCTTCGTCCATGTCGGACAACCGATTGTTCCTCCGGCTGAATTCAAAGCATCAGTGGCGAAAGATGTCCCCAGCTGGTATCAGAGATGCTGTGGCGCAGCTCACCAACGCGCCAAAAGTAGACATTGAACATGTCTACCGAGTCCCAACTGGTTTCGCACTTCGAGCGAAGAATCAGGAATCTCGCCAGTTCCTACTGAACGCGGCGGAATGTTTCCTCTCTATCGATGGAAAACTGGAAGAGGCCTCCGACATTGTGGCGCTCCGGATCTCGACGGTCCCCGTCGCCATCCACACTCTTCTTGGAAGGGTGCCAGTGACGGAGGAGATGGTGATCGAGGAGATCACCAGGGTTACAAAGGCCGTTCCAGTCAAAGTTCGGCCTCACGGAAAAATCACCCCGGCGCGCCATACCAGTCATGGCTCGCTCATTTCAAGAGGGGAGCGGAACCAAGACTAGGATTCCGCCTGTTCGATGACTCGGGCGTCGCGGTACGACATCAACCGCGACAGACTGTGCAGCAATGCAAACGCTGCCTGCAGTTCCACGGAACGCGTGGTTGCTCCCGCGCCCCAGCTTGCTGGAACTGCACCTCCACAATGCACTCGACGGACGAGTGTCATGCGCACACCAAATGCCGCAACTGCGGAGGACCGCACAGATCCGACAGTCGAGCTTGCCTGGCGCGCCCCACAAAGTCCGGGCCAGTAAGCAGAGAGCAACTGGCCACCATCCGCATGGCTAGCCAACGCGAGCTAGCGGCAGTAGTGAGGGCAAAAGCCGCTGTCCGTCGCGCTGAGGCAGCAGCTCAAGCGGCCGCCAAGCAGACGGAAGCCGCACCTGGAGCAGTGAAACCAAACAACAGGTTCGAAGTTCTGATGACCGACGTCACTCCCGACGCCACGGCCACAGGAACGACGAATCCTGTTGAGTCCTCCTGAAGGGCCCCTCACGGGTCCCTTCTAGCCTCCCACCTACGATAAGTTTCATGTCGATCAACGTAGGTAGGGGAGGCCAGTCACACGACATCGCGCTTTCCCGAGCTTATGAGCTAGGCGTGGATGTGGTGCTAATACAAGAGCCTTCGTGGAATAAAGCCACAAAGGAGACAAAGTCACACCCTGGTTACGACTGCCATACACCATATGGCGGCGTAAACGTTCGACCCAGGGCAGTGACTTATACACTAATAAACAGTAGAATCGACTCGGCAACTCAAATCTTTCCTTGTGATCCCCAGACGGCGGACTACTGCTGGGTCGTGGTAAACGGAGTCACGTTTCTCAACGTGTATAAAGACCCAAAAACCCAACAGCGATTAGACCTCTCCTCAACTGGGACCCACCACCACGATCGTCGCAGCTGGTGACTTCAACGCGGTATACTGCGCGTGGCAACCAGAGGTTACCCGCCCACGCGGACAAGGAATTGAAATTGAGAGATGGGCAGAACGTCACAATCTCACTTGTCTGATTGTGGGCGAGCCAACGCATCGAGCCGGGAACACGCTCGATCTTGCTTGGACCAACATCAATGGAGCTCAAGCATGGGTGGATCGCAACGAGTGCGTAACCAGCGACCATCTTCCGATTCGAGGACGAGTCCCCACCGGATCCGGAAAAAGGGACCAGGAGCCTTCACAAATCAGGGTAACGCGTAGCAATTTGCCGAGATTCGCTCTTGCTGTAACGCAGTTTACACACCCGCCAACAGCCCTGGACACGGTTTGCAAGGCGAACGAATACGCCAACGATCTCTGTTCCGGCCTTACTAACGCTATCAAAGCAACAGGAAAACGAAGGAACAAAAGACACGGCAAATGTGCGCCTTGGTGGACTCCAGAATGCAAGCTAGCTCACACTGAATATCGTGTAGCAATGACTCCGGAACAGCGATGGATACATTCGAAGAAGCTGCGCTCAACCCTCAGAGCGGCAAGGAAAGAGTACCAGACGCGTCAAGTCGAAGCGATCACGACACCAACTGATGTGTTCAAGCTGATGCGCTCGGCCGAGCCAAGGCAAGCAAGATCCCCCCCTCCACTCAACCACGAAGGGAAGGTGTACTCCGATCCGGCTGAGCGGGCAGAAATACTCCGAGATGCTCTTTTGGCACGGCACCAAGCGACGGACGACCTACCGCCACTCGATGCGCCAAGTACCAACCGAATTCCGTGGAACGACCATGTCTCGGACGAGGAGATCCGCATGTGCACCATAGGCTGCGCCAATACAGCGCCTGGAGCTGATGGGATTTCTGTAGAGCTTCTGCGAAGTTGTTGGAAGACGATTGGACCATTTGTTGGCACTCTCTTCCGCGCCTGCATCAGGCTTGGCACCCACCCATCCTGCTTCAAGCTGGCTGAAGTGGTGCTCCTACGCAAGACGAACCGGGATCCAACGACAGTTAAGGGGTGGAGACCGATTGCCCTTTTGTCATGTCTGGGTAAGGGACTGGAACGACTCTTGGCAAAGCGGATGGCCCACCTCGCGGTTACGTTCGACGTTGTCGGATACCAACAATTTGGGGCGCTTCCTAAAAGATCGGCAAACGACCTCGTCAGCTGCGTAGTCCACGACATTGAAGAAGCAAGTACCCAGGGATGGGCGGCCACATTCACGACTCTGGATGTCCAAGGCGCGTTCGATGCAGTACTTCACAATCGTTTGGTGAGGAGGATGCAAGAGCAGGGGTGGCCTGACTCAATTCTCAGATGGACAACGTCATTTCTTGCACAACGAAGGTGCAAGTACGATACTCAGGAGGGGTAACCGGACAAAGAGAGCTGGTGTGTGGGGTTCCGCAGGGATCGCCGATATCGCCGCTGCTCTTCCTTCTCTACATGGCAGAGCCCATGCGAAGTGGCAATGTAGGAATGAGGTTCAGCTACGCAGACGACGTCGGGATCCTAGGGTTCGGGCGCAGCATTGCCGAGTCAGCCGCTTCGGTACAGAAGGAAGTGGACCATCTTCTGGATTGGGCAAGTACTAACGCAGTCTCCTTCGATACTAACAATCGGAGGTAGTCCAGTTTCCCGGACGAAAACGCGAGAAGCCAGTGGGCATTTGTGTGAACGGCGTGGTTATCGAGCCATCAGACCAAATACGCTGGCTGGGAGTACACCTAGACCCGCGACTGGACTTCAAACACCACGTCACAACGTGGTGCGGCAAAGCTCTGAAGGTTGCTCAGCAAATGCGACGCTTCAACTCAGCGTATCGAGGAGCCGCCCCTGCAGCACTGGTTCGAGCGGTGGACACGTGCATTGTCCCCATAGCAACCTTCGGAGCAGATGTTTGGTGGCCCGGCCTCAAACGTCTGACCCAAAAGGGGATCAGCACCCCTCGTACCAGCATTTTCTGTGAGATGATCGACAAGGCAATCTTGACGGGACTGCGCGCTGCCTCCCAGTAATGAGAACGACACCGAATCTTGTTCTCCACCGAGAAGGAGGTATCCCAACAGGGAAGATCATTCTGGAAGGGAACCGACTACGGCTTTCGGCTCGGCTACACTCACTAGATAATCGCCACCCGCTCCGGACCCGTGCTGCCGTGTGTCCAAGGGATGGAACACGGAAGTACAAGAAATATTATCGGATCTATAAAAATCCAGAGTTCCAGATGACACGAGTCCAGCGGGCTTACCGACAACTCCCCGACGCGGAAAATTCCGAGCCTTTACCGCCGCCATGCTATCTTTCGGGTTTCGGCTCAAGGTTAGAGGAGGAAGAGAAGGCAACTCGGTTCATCGATAGTGTACCAGCATCAGATATTTGCGCCTACCCGGATGGATCGTCGGAGGGGCATGGTCGCTCTGCATGGGGGTTTGTCTTGAAGAGGAATGGAAAAACTCTGTTGAAGGGATGTGGCATCAAGCATGGTGGTGAAGTGCTTGATGCGGAAATTATAGGGGCGAGGAAGGCCCTGGAAGCTGCGCTGGGATTGTTAGAGATGGAGAACGGGGGAAGGGACGGCAGGCAGCAAATCAATGTATTCACGGATAGTCAGTCTGCAGTGAAGGCACTGTTGACGGGAATTGCCACAACAAGCCTAGATGATGTACGCCAATTTAGGGCGCTATCAACAAAGGCTCTAGTCTCGGTGAAGTGGATACCGGCCCACTCCGGGATACAGGGAAACGAAGATGCAGACAGAGCTGCACGCTCCGGCCTCCGACAACTGCCAAGCAAAGACAGCCAGCCTGGCTCCGTCACAATGGCGTACGTTCGTCGGCTCATGAACCGGAAACGTCAAGCGCTTCTCGACGACTGGTGGAAGAAGTATGTCCACCTAGGTATCGAAATCTGGGTCTTCTCATGCGACGACGCAAGCCACGCGAGCAGGCACTTTCCCGGCGGCTACTCCGTGAACTGATCTCAGCACGTACGGGCCACGGAAACTTCGCGGCATGTCACCGCCGCTTTAACAACTTCGCAGCTTCAATGGAGTGTGCGTGTGGGGAGGAAACATCAACTCTCCATTTCATTCACTGTCGACTGCACGCACGCCAGACGCGTCGACTACGAGGAACAATGTCACATCACGACTTTGTCCACAAGCTTCTCGGGCCTAAGTGCCTCGAGAACTTTACAAAATTTGCGCAGGAAACCGGCTGCTTCGGGGGCCCACCTACGGATCCGTCTCCAGCTCTCAGCAAAGAGGATATAAATTAGGTCATAGTACGAAGCATGGCAGGTAGAAAAATGAGACGAGAAGTGTCGTTTTGCTAACCACAAACTGGATTACTGGGCTTGGAACTTTAGTTATAGGAGTTTAGGGGAGTTTCTATTTTCCTTTATTTTAACTAGCTACTGGTTGTGTAGTGGTTCACGCGGTGAAACCGAGGTGGGCATGCGGAAAGCATGATCTCGGCCGTGTACACCGGTCTTTGACTCCTAGGAGATATAGAGCATAGCTTAGGACCCTAAAACAATTCAATTCAATTCAAACTCAAAGCTATCATCTGCAGATCAGTGAAAATTCAAGGACAAGGGTGACGATGAAACAAAAACACACGATCCGACAGGATTTATTCGTTGGCAAGCAAATGTCTGATGAGTTGTCAAGATTTTCATCGCGAAAAATGATATGCAAAGATCTGTTGGCATCCAGGTCCAGACGAATCGGAACTACTGTGAACCACTCCTTGTCAAAATCTCTAATCGATTTGTTCCGCACATGTACAAGGGGATTTCATCCCAACTTCTCAAATCCCCTTACCGCTCGAGCTATCCCGACAGATGTTTCAAAGCTAGCATCTCCATGTGAATTTCAGCCTTATGTGGTTAAGACATAGCCCAATCCATGTGAAGATTGGTACATGAAACTAAGGCAGCAGGATTCGAAGTGAATTTGTCGAAGCATCAGTCTTCAACCCTGGTTAGCATGTGACTTACTTAGCTCGCTTAGCAAGCACACACTGTATATTAAGTTCAGCTGAATACTTTTCAATAAATATAAGATTCCCAAATAATACATTTCTGACCCATTCTGCTTTTCAACAGAATGCAACATGCAAATAATCGATTTCATGGCGAAAGTAATAGACCCTGTTTTTTCATAGACCCTTGATTACAAATGCACTAACATTTCATGAGGAATAGAACTTGCTGCATAGATACCCGGCGCAGAAAATAGACCGACTGCGAACATGTTTAAATTATTACATTTAAATCTTCGCCTGACATTAATTGCAATCAACAATTTAGTTTGATTATTGCTGTTCCAGAGATCTGTTCAACATTTGAAATATCACGTGCAATCTCGATATAGAAGTAACAAACTAACATATTGGATTACATCATTGCAGTGGGACCTCAACAAGACCATAGCGAATGGCGGTATAA
Organism: Blumeria hordei DH14; assembly: GCA_900239735.1. NCBI lineage: Eukaryota > Fungi > Ascomycota > Leotiomycetes > Helotiales > Erysiphaceae > Blumeria > Blumeria hordei. The sequence continues at coordinate 1,406,481 of OENG01000020.1, forward strand.
TCTTTGTTCTAGAAGATTGAGCCAGGGCGAGACAATTAGCTGCTACCGCACCAAAACTCTAGTCCAGCCCCGCTGATCAAATAGATCGTCAGACTCTGCCGCTGGGTGGGTCAGTAGCTATGGTGTTCTTAAATGAAACCTGAGGCGGCTAGCTCCAAGCACCTGTGAACTCATTCGTCGGGATTATCAGCCAAATGTGCGACTGTATTCCCATTCCATCGGGCTATGAGCCGGAAAATACTAAATCTAGTTCAAGAAAATATTCAGGGCTCACTTGCTCAATATGTGCTGGGAATATGCATGTATGTTGGATCAACTTCTACATCTGTTGTTCAAGAGCGACACTCTCGCAATGTACTTCAAACTTCACTCAAAACTACCTGCAGAATGTGTCAAATAAACGCCCTGAATACTAGTATATTCTGCCAAACATTTTTGGACATCCTTGTGGGGTCCATATTCATGTTTATCTATCCTAGCAAGGTCTTAGAGGTAAGACTTGCTTGTGACTGTACAAGACGCCAGATATAAAGAAAATTTTACTTTCCAACCTCATTTTGGCCCAGCCACACTTTTATCCAATTCTCATGATATACCTGAGATATTCTGATCCGTGATTGAACTTTCGCAGTATTTTCAGGCTATCTAGACGCCAGTCCCGAATAATTCTGTTGCCATTGTCATCTTTCTACTGGATAGAATTTATTTTTGAGTCTCTTTTAGACTTATTAAAAGTTCAACAATTTTTTTGGCATATCAAGGTTCAATAATTCCAACACAAATATGTTAACATCATTCAGCCATACAATTCTGTTTTTGGGAGTGGTCATTCATACGGCGGCCAATAGTGTAAATTTTGTAAATCAAGATGGAATCACGCGCACTATTATCTTTACACCTCAGAGTGGGCAACAAAAAATTGATTCTATCAAACTGCAGGGAAATTCCGCTATACAACAAGAATTTCCCCAAGGCTGGATTGGAAACTGGTACTCAGTATCGGAAGGTTCACCGAATGTGACAGGTATGCTCGGTGAGGTTCGCTTGATGGCTTTGAAGGAACCACATACTTTGATGTGTCAGCTATTGTCAACCCCACCGATAATTCTGGCGTCAAGCAGCTATTTCCAGCACATGACAACAAACCGGTCTCAGGCTGTCAAAACTTTCCTTGCGCTAACGCATACAATAAAGCCGATGACGTGCAAACTGCAAGTACACCTTTTAAAGATCTGATTTGCTTGCTGGGAAATTCTATGAACCATCGCCGTCATGGCATTTTTGGTGGGTAGTCTAAATGGGGGGTAGAAACAGATTTGAGACATTTGATAAGCTGATTCATGATGAAGAGGATTTTCTTTGAATAACCCTTTCTCGAGACGTATACTGCCCCTTCACCCTCCTTTTTCTCTATACTAAATTGATTAGGTGTATTTTTGTAAAGGCCAAGTTTTATACTGAAATTCAAGATGGAGGTTTTTGAACTTATGGAACTTCTATTTCATATAAGCTCCCTGAATGATCTTGCTTGTAGTAAGGGATTTGAATATGTTGTATTGGTAGCTTGAAGTGCTATCTAATGTAATCATGAGCGGCTCTTTGGTGTGGATACTAGGAGTTTATAAAAGGGTTTCGACGCCTAGATGGTGTCGCGATGTTTTTATGCATCAGATTTTAATTGCGTTTGTAGCTATCTAACTATGACACAATATCGGAGAAAATATACAGAACAGATGACTCAATATACAAGAAGAACACTCATCCTTCGGATATTATTTGCAAGTATCACTTCGAAGTTATGGCGGCTTTTTCTTCACCCCAAGTCAACCCTTATCGGTGAGTATCAACCCAGGGGAATGCCTGATGAGGTCCTTATTGATGTAACGGCTGGTGAACCGACAGTAAACCCTGTAGCCTGCGTTTGCCAACGCAGATATCCTTTCGGCCTGCATGGACGTCAGGTAATGAAAAACTCACTCTACTGCTAGGACGATTAGCAAAAACTCGGACAGCCGCGGGAAGGATTGCCTCGAGCACGGGGAGTGTCATAATTAGAAAACTGTGGGGTGGAGCGTGTTCCAGAACATCTATTCAGGGACATCTATTCAGGAAGTTAACAGCTCTCGGATGAGCGCAGGGACAACTATTTCGGGCACAGCAAAACCGATTGAAAGGTAGCCCAGTTGTAAGGCGAGCGTTGGGGATTCACACCATTGCAGGAGCCTAAACTCCCCACAGGTACACCTGTCCACTCTTAGGAATAGATCTGGGCCACGTATTGGAGAGCGCGGGTGTAAATAAGCCATTCTTGTACATACATATTCTCTCCTTAGAAGGATTATAAACTATCGATCGTGCATGTCAAGCCAACTTGAGAACTTCCCCCGACTGTCACAATTGATCCCCGATTTTTCTCCCAAACTAGGAATGGGCCTTTCTGTGATCCATAAAATGATCCCCAAAATATTCAGCTGTTCCCATTGTTAAAATTGGTGCTTCCAATTATGGTGAAGACAGGGATGTGTAGAATACACATCACTAATCTCCCTGTCTGAACGTGGTGGTTTTTTTTTTTTTTTAACGTCGTGTCAGCTCACAAACACAAGGCAATTTTTGAAATTCGAATTTTCGAATCTTCACCTTTTCCCCCTCTCCCTCCCTCTCGCGCTCGTCGCATTCTATCAATAAATTGTAATCGAGTCGCTGGCATTTTTATCATGCCACCTGTTCGAAAAAAGCTCCCCAACGCAATGTTGGACAATGCGAGAGTCCGCCCGAGGGCTCCCGCAAAAACACCAGGCCTCGCGCAAAAACTATCAAGCATGTTTGCGAGTGAGGCCTTCATCGAAGGGAAGTCTCCAAACCTTCCCGACAAAGAGATGACTGATTCTGAGCCCGTCAGGTCAGCAAAAATTGGTCCCGAGACCCACACCCCGATCGAGCTTGCCCCAGAGACAAGCACCTCAAGGAAAGGGAAGGAAGTCGTCCGAGAGAAGACGACAGAACATGCAGAAACGTCTGCAAGAAAATTCGCTGTGCCATCTTCCAAAGGCACAGCTTCAACATCAGCACCGGAATATCCTCCGGAGCTGCAATCAGTAATGGAGGCCGAAAAGCGTCGCACGACGCAAATTACAGCCCGCCTCGCCATCTGCTCGACTGCCATAAGCAGTGTTGAAGCAGCACTTTCGCCTCTTTCGATCGGCGATAATAAAGAATTCGTAGACGGTATAAAAGTCTACCTACGAGCAGCCATTGGCCAATTCGTTCAGTCCGGTCCAGGAAGTACACCACCAGTCCTTCCTGCTCGCCCCGCCAACCCTCTCTCACCGAGGGCGCCAGAAATTAGGGTACCTAACCCTACGAAAATCCAGGCTCCGGCCCCAAAGACAACTTGGGCCACCGTAGCTCGGGCAGGCCTAGTAAGCAGCGCTGGGCCATCGACAAAAAAGGCAGTCCCGCCCGCCCAAAAAGCAAAGGGAGCCAATACGAGGACAGCAGCCGACACACGACTGTTTCTACGCCTCGCCCGCAACCACCCCCACCGACTCCTCGCACCAGCTGGCGTAAGATCAGCTGTCTCAGAGGCACTTGGTACCGCAGCCAACGATATCACGTTGGTTCAGCGGGTACAAACAGGCTTTGCACTAACAGCAAAGAATGAACTCGCTCGGAAAGAGCTCCTGGATTCCTCCACATCACGGAGCGTATCTGGAATCAAACTGGAACCAGCATCAAATCTGGTTGCCTTGCAAATTGCCACCGTCCCGGAGACAATTCGAACTCTCGATGGCCCCATCGCCGTGACAGCAAAGATGGTTGCCGATGAAGTCACGCGAGTGACCAAATTAGTTCCTTTTCTTGTTCGTCCTCATGGGACCTGCAAACCTGGAGCGCCCTACCAGAACTGGCAGGCGCTCTTCCCTCGCGAATCCACGCCCCGACCTGGATTTCGCCTCTTCGATGACTCCGGAGCTGCAAAGCTCTTCCAACCTCGTCGAAAAATAGTTCAGTGCAATCGATGTCTTGGCTTCCATGCCTCACGCGGTTGCTCCCGCGCTCCGGCCTGCTGGAATTGCGGATCAAAAATGCACTCGGAAGCGGAGTGCAAAGCACCCACACGGTGTCGAAACTGTGGGGGACCTCATCGATCGGACTCGCGGTCCTGCAAAGCCAGACCCAACAAATCCGGCCCGGTGAAAAAAGAGCAGCTTGCGATAATTCGCAAGCTCGAGCAGAAAAATCATGCAGATTATGCTCGCATCAAAGCTGCAGCCGAAAAAGCCATCGAGGCCATTTACGGCGCGAAGAACGACGTCTACATTTCGGATGGATCGGGATTTGGAATTCTTGATTCCGAAGAGGAGGTTTAAGGCTACTGCGAGCCTCAGTGAAGTCGACAAGACTTCAACACGTTAATAGTAGGACACCGACTGGATGAAGGGTGCCTGCGAGCTCATCTTCTGCTCTCAGCGAAGATCAGAATTTGTCACTTGGAAGATGTGACAGGAATGGGAACGGGCGAGAAGCGCGGGATCCAGACCTAATTGGGATTTCTTCTAAATTTGATTTTAGTTTTTTGATTTAAGTTTTTGATTTTAGTTTTTGATTTAAATTTTGCTGTTAACACCACCATTTATGTGGGAGTTCACGTGGTTGGAATGAGTTGGGCCTGTATACAGTGATCCTAACCGGCTCCACCTGTCCTTGACCCAATGTGGAAAACATAGCTTTAGCTCAGGACAAAATAAACAAAACAAACAACCGTAAGGTCTCGTGTTGGCCAGCTCAGTCTATATAAACTACCCGACGTGCCGACGCTTTTAACTAAGCCCGACATGTAATAAATGGGCCAAGACCAGCCTGCCATGCACCCCGAACTATCAACTGAAGTCAAAAGTACTCTCCAGCTGAGACTTTTGTATTCTAATACAGTAGAGAAGATATTTATCTATATTAACAAGAAAATTATCCATCACCTTGACTAATAGTCTTTAAATCAGAGCTCTTGCAAATACATGCCCTATAGAACGTGGTGGTTATTGGCAGTTACAGCAATGGCTTACATGTAAAGGCACGTGACTGTAGAGTCACACGGACCATGTAGAGTATTTGTTTGTTTGTTTGTTTATTATTTAACGTCTACCTAATGATTATAATACACTAGTCCTGGACTGGAAAAGGACGCCAGAGCTTACTGCTCTAGAACCGGGGGCACCCAGCTTCCCCAAACAAAAAAGAAGGGACCCGAGATGAGATACAGTGTCAGATGACTTATTATGTCACGCTGTCTACAGAAATTTATGCCTCCTAGAGGGGATGAGAGCCAGTCATAGTGAGAAGAATATCTTCCCAATATGCTTGATTGAATTAGAGGAAAGGAAAGGAAAGAAAAGAAAATTTAGCTCATGAGCATTCTTTTATTTTTAATTTTCTTTGAACTGCTGTTAAGCATCGTTTATCGATTTATCAGGAAGAATCCGGGGACAAATTTTAGTGAAGAATTGTGATTTTTCAAGCCATTGTGCAAGTTTTGATGCTCCTGTTGGGGTCCCAAGAAAGAACTTCCATTTGTCTGAACAGCCCCTGGGTGGTTTGAGGGGGCTTGATGTGATCAGTCTACAGTTTAGGAAATGTGCAGGGGACTTGAGTTTGTTGCAGCTGCAGGTATTGTGGGCGGGGTTGTGGTTGAAGCGATTATGATAGGCTGCAAAATCTCCATGTCCAGAGCGAGCAGCGTATATATGGGCAGTATGATGTCGAGGTAGTGATAGCTCTGCGGGGCAGCCTACAGGATACCCGATTTCCAAGTCTTGATATGACTGAGGGGCATGCTTTGCCCAATACTCTTTGTGAGCTTTTATTGATATGTCCTTGACCCAAACTTTTGCCGAGGCAATTGTGAGTGGAGATGGGGATGGATCCGGCATGGCCAAAGCATCTTTCGCTGCTTTGTCTGCTAGAACGTTACCTAAGAGTCCAGAGTGGCTTGGGATCCAGTGAACCCGGACTTCGCCTGGAATAGTATGGGGGAGACGTGTCACGGTTTCGAGGGACAAGCGCTGGGGCAACTATGTGGTCGATGGTAGTAAATAATAATTCTAAGGAGAGAACTCCCACTACATCTATCTAGTCATATATATACGTGAAAGCCTCCTCGCCACCGAGGCTAATCCCTCTCCTCTTCCTATGCTATGGGGCTCTCCTAGTGTTCTGACTATACCTATAATACAGCACTATCGCGTTGTGGCGCGGAAGGATTGAACTCGGTCTCGTATATTTCCCGTTAGTGTAAGCCTATTAACATGTGTTGCAGTGCCGTACTGCCGTGCCGCACTGCCGAGTTCGATGCCACATGCATGCCATGCCAATGCCGACGCAAAGGTATTGTATTGGGTGGCGTCGCACATTAGCGCATTAGTAGTGGTTAATAGCGCCACTCGAATCAGGCCTAAGTTAACCAACATAGGCTACAGGGACCAATCGGCTTACCAGCCGTTACAAGACGCGTGCGTCCTGGCCATTCTTGAGCTTTGAACGCGAATTTGTTAAATACGTCTTGGGAAGAGCAGATCGGAGTTGATAGAAGCTGTCGGGCTACATCTAAGTTATCGAGTAGGACCCATAGGTTGTTTGCAAAGCGTGTAGAAGTAAGATCTATTGCTGTCTCTACAGCACTTAAAGCTGCTGCAGCTTCTGCATCAAATATCTCTAGTGATGGGCTTAGAGGTATTCTTTTCTGGCAGATCATATGGCCTGCTTGGAAGATTACAAAACCACCTCCAACGCGAGGTCCCGAAGCTGATTCTAGGCGGCTGCCATCGGAATATATAACTAAGTCTTGTGAGGGGATCCCCTCAGGAAGTTGATGTGAGGCAGCAGTGACCCGTCTAGTCCTTGAGAACCAACTCTCCTTTGCTAACCAAGGGGGGTTGACCAGAGGGTCCAGATACTCTGTAGGCGGGAAGCTTAGGGCCCACCTAGAAAGGCGTGAGACACGTCTCTGTTGGCTAAGGATCCAAATGTTCGGGCGGCGGAGAGGGTGCCGTGGATCGAGGCGGTGTATACGGAGGGATGCTTAACGAAGTTTTGAGTCCAGCGCGATTTCTGGAGGGGAAATACCTGCTTCTCTATATAGCGCGCTAGCTGGTGTTGTTCGGTAGACTGGAAGAATTGCTCTTGCACTAGTTCTAACAACCTTTTGGAGGAGGGAAAGATGTCCCTTCACTAAGTTTGAGACGGTCCGAGTTGGAGAGATAGCGCGTGTCAGGCCAGGCCACCATGTTTCAGCTCCATAATAAGCGATAGGTAGTACGCAAGCGGTGACTGCTTGGAGTAGGAGTTTAGGGGGGGCGCCACTTAATGTGTTACCAAGGCTGCGGAGCGCGTTTGCCACTACTAGAGCTTTATTTGCAAGGATGCGGACGTGCCATTTAAAAGAAAGAGTTTTGTCAAAATATACTCCCAACCATCTGGTATATGGGCGATTTGTTTTCTCAGATACGGAGAAATTGCCGTGCTTGACCGACGGAGTGTTACCCGGATTCTTATCAGCCCGTTTTCGTGAAAAATGCTGAAGCTCTGCCTTAGCTGCGTCGAAAGTGATGCCCTCCTTTATCCCCCATTCTAAAACTTCTTTCAGTGCCATTTTTAAAGAAATGCAATTGTCGTGAAGTGATTTTTGGGTCTCAAGAATTGCGACATCGTCAGCATACCCAAACCTCCTAGAGACGTTTCCCAGCTTGAACAGAGGGGATATATAGAGCATGAAAAGGATAGGAGAGGCAGGGGAGCCTTGTGGGAGACCACAGTTGATTGACTGGAGAGGACCTAGCTCGCCATCAAGACGGATTTGTACTGAACGGTTAGTAGCAAAAGAGGCTACCATTTTGACAAGGAACTCTGGCCAGCCTTGCTCCCGCATACGCCGGACAAGCCGGCCTGGGAGCACAGCATCAAAGGCTCCTTTGACGTCGAGTGTCAGCATGCTAGCCGTGCGCCCCTCGCTCAAAGCTCTCTCGACATCATGTGTAAGGCAGGTGTGAGATCGACGGCTGACCTTCCTGGGAGAGCACCAAACTGCTGGGTGGTGAGTATCGTATTTCGGGTCGCGATCCAAGCTATACGTCTGGCTATCAGCCGCTCCAACCCCTTCCCAAGTGCGGAGAGAAGTGCTATCGGGCGGTATGAGCGAGGAGAAGATAGGTCTGCCTTGTTTGGCTTCTGAAGCATGATTAAAACAGCTTGTCGAAAGCAGACAGGATGATGGCCGAGAGTGAGACAGCTTTTGAACAGTGAGAAGATATGTTCACCGATGAGGGGCCAAGCTATACGTAATATGGCAGTCGAAATCTCGTCAACCCCAGGGGCTGTATTTCCTGCTCTAAGAATCGAATCCTGAACTTCGTCCTGGCAGAGTGGTGGGAACGAAATGGAGCGTTTTGCAACAGTCGGGGTATCCAAAGGGATATCACCCACTTCAGCCAGGTTTGTAAGTAAATTACCGAGTAGAATTTCCCTTTTTTCAGGCAACGATGTTGCAGGGGGCGGTCTGGAGACCTGGGATCTTTAAGGGGAGTGGATCGGAAGTTTCCCGTGGACTTATGCCATTTTGTCAGAGCAAAGATGTCCTTGCCTGTACTGGCTGCGGCAATCTTGTTAGTGAAGTATGCCTTCTTTGCCCTTGCAATCGTGTCCCGATACTCCTTTCTCTCTCTGGCAACATCTTCCTCTGTTATGGGTCCGCTACGGACCTTCTTGTACCTTTGGCGAGCCTGTTTGCATGATATATCCCACCATGGGTTCCCTTTACCATGGCCTAGTGAACGGCGGGCTGCGCCCGTGTATGCTGTGCGAATAGCTTCTGTAAGCTCTATAGCACACCTGTCCAGCGCCTCCCTGGTGGAAGCTAGTGGAATTGGACTAATACCATCAATATTGGTGGATAGGAGACGGAGGAAAAGATCCTTGTCCAACGTGTCGAATCTGAGCCTGCGGATGGGTTCAGTATAGCCTTCCCAATCTACAAAAGTTAGTATTGTAGCATGGTCTGACGTCGTGTCCAGGTGTGGAGCGAGGGTGCACTTTGTCTTTTGAACTAGAGGGCTGGATCCGAGAACTAAATCGAGTACATTGCCTCGGTCATGCGTTGCCATATCTGCAGGTGATAGAAGAGAGAGATTATTTTTATCTGCCCATTCTGTGAACTTTTCGGCGCCGGGTGAGGGGCTGCGGGTCCATGATGGCTGCCATCTAGTGTGGTGTAGGTTGAAATCTCCAGAGATAAGAAGATTGCCTTCGAAAGGGAGGGTGAGAGAGTAAAGAGAATCGAGAACGCTATTACTAGTGGGTCCTGCAGGAGCGTTGTAGACGTTGATAATGCTTATGGACTTACCAGAGGACGAGATAATTCTAAGAAGAAGCATATCGCTTGAGGATGCCGTATAACCCTGTTCTGAACAGAGACAGGCATTTTCCCGCACATAGGACATCACCCTGGGTCGTGAAGATGTCCAGTCGTCGATAGGTGAGAAGGTCTCGAAGGATGGGTGGCGTTTGGTGATACGCCTGGCGCGGTCGCTGTAAATGTACGGTTCTTGTATTAGTACAATATCAGCGGAGGCTAGGCTGGCTTCGTTGAGAGCTAACTCGTGCGCTTGGGCTCCGCGGCCGACATTTGCAGATACTATTTTTAATGGGCAATTGTTTTGTTTGCGGCGCCGTAAAGGAGTCATTACGATTGCGCTTGATCGTTGCTCTGATCCTCTGTGAGTAAAACTTCATAGGGGTTGATGGATTTTACGGAAACCGGCTGGGTTTGGCTTATTTCAGCAGGAGTTGCGGCCGCAGTATGCATGGTTTTGAGGTTGGCCGTAGCCTTGATACAGCCAGCTTCTGCTTGTTTCCGTAGGCGAGCATCTGCGTTAATCTGGCGGATAGCAGTTACTTGATTCTTGGTCTTGGGAGGACCGGAGGGCTTAGGCCGGAGGTCACAGCTAACATCGTCCGCGGGATGGGGCCCATGACAGTGGATGCATCTGTTGGGGCATATATGTTGGCCCGTAGCGCCGCATTGATTGGCATGGTCTTTTTCGGAGTGTCTGGAGGATCCGCAAAGGCGGCATCTGAGGTCGGAGGCACATGTGCGTGTATTGTGCCAGAGCCAGCACCGGGTGCACTGGACAGCCATCTGACGCTTGGGCAAAATTCTTGTCTGCGTGCGGCAGCCAAAAAGGAAGAGGGTTCGTGGCAGGCGCTGATGTGATTCTGGGAAACGCACGATCCATGTCGTCGATGAGGACGTTGGATTAGCATCATTGTCGCGAGAAGCCGCAATAGCTACAGGTACCGCTCCAGCTGCCGTGGCAAGGGAATCCTTCAACGCCTCAGCTGTGACGGGCTTAAGACAGTACTTCCATTCTTCGTTGATGTGTTCCAGGGCTCCATATGTCCTAGGAACATTTTTGATGCGGTAGGAAGTCCATGGTGTTGCTTTCTCAACTGGTGCGTCCCGAAGAAACTAACGGACTTGATCTTTTCCATGAGATTTTCGGAGTCTCCGTCTTTGGGGCAGAGAGCGAAACCAGTCTTTGTTGACTGCACATTTGTGAGAATCTGACCCTCATTACCAAGCTTAGCTTTCAGGTGGGATTGTATCGCGTATGCTGAGTGATCTCGGAGTGTATTACCTTCCGGGATGCGGACGAATAACCGATCATCGGTGCGGGTGGGCTTGGGCTGAAGCCGCGCTTTAGCGGTTGTTTGGGGGTTGGAGTGTGGCGACCGGCGAATTGCTTATTGGATGCCCTTGAAGCTGCATTTGCGTAGGTCTGCGCAGTTTTTGGGGCATTGCGGCTGGGCGGGGCGGCATCGTTGGTGGCGGTCACAGGCTTATCACAGAGGTAAGCATCGAAATGCCGTGCTGCGACTTTAGCTAAATCATTGCAAAGGCTTTTGAATGCTTCAGCTTGCTTGGCGGGTAGTGTAGCGTAGTTGGGTGCGCTGCTATGCTTGTCGATTAGTGCAGAAATACCTCCAAAAAGGGTCTCTGCTTCTTTTGCTCGGGCTGTCAAAGATTTTACGCTCTTGGTCAGAGTGTCTTGCATCAGGCCCGCGGGAACTGGCTCTAAAAATGGGTCGTCTACGGGGTCGTCGTATTCAATTAGATCGTCGTAATTAATTGGATCGATCTCCATGTCATGCTGCTGGCTGCTCCCGGGTGTGTCCCAATCGCTAAGAGCTGGATTATAGAAGGGAATGGAATCTACCGCTTGAGATTGGTTAAGACCCTCCATAGTCGGGAGGGCAGCTCTCGCGCGCGCTGAGCGCGGGATGCGGCTTGATTCTGATGTCGGTTTGGCTACAGTTGTCGGTTTTTGACGCGACTTGTGAAGGGTGGTAAGGGGGGGTTTGATGTTTTTGTGGTTGTTTCTGATCGGAGCCAGAACGGAAGGATCTTTACAGTACAATCTGTTGGAAAACCGGTATGGGTTCGATGAGTAAGGCGGCTCAAAGAATATGGGCGCGATTTTATGAATAGAATAATAATGATATGAATCGGGAGAATATGTGATAAACTGTGGAGAAATAAAAAGATGGTTTAAATAAATTGAATTGATTAGATTGTCTGTCTTAGTGATTCCTAGACAGCTTATATACATGTAATCTTGATAGACCAAATCCAGACTAGATACCATCCATCACTCGTTCCATACTCTAACAATGACAATGAAACGCACGACAGTATACAACATGAGTATGGGGTCAGGGTCGGTGTATGAAAGCCTACACGTGTATCAGACCATACCATGCACTAGTCGAGTCTCAAGCATCAAACATGCTCAGTAAGGGAGATATCAATCATCTAGGTCGTGAGTCATGTGTGAGAATCTTAGTTGTTCCAATCATGGGAAACTTCAGACACATAGAGTATGAATTTCCAACACAATCTACAGATGAGAATATGCTGTGTTAGATGCGTGACCATCTAGAGTATACCAAGTAGTTTAGCAGAGAGAGAGAGAAAAGGGAGCAGAACACGAGATATCAAGAGTAACCAAGAAGTTGCAACAGATATCACATACCTATGATACCAACACTCCTATTGTCACGGTAGTAGCGTTGTAGTTGGCATGGTTTAAGGTTAAGCGACAACTCAGCCTCTAAAGACCTTCGTGTAGCTAGATAGACTCTTCCTTCCTCATTGCACAACTCATGTGTAACATATACCTCGCACTTCGTACCATTGCACTGTGACACCTATTAACTGTGAGGTTAGTATTAATACGCTTTGACGTAAATACCAGCCACTAGATTTTATTATTACAAAATATAGTTTATATAGCACTCTGTGTCTTAGTGGGTGTTAGATTGGAGCGCAGGCGTTTGACTTGAAGCGGAATTGGAGGGTGAGAAGAGGTCGGATTGGTCGCAAGAGATGACTGAAGGTCTACTAGAGATAACTAGGAGGGACTAAAGGTTTGAAAGATGGGTAATAAAAATAGATAAAGAGGTCTTAAGGTTTGAGTGGGTACTAGTGGTAACTAAAGGTACAAGAGGTAATCCGAGGTAATTTGAGGTAATCTGAAGGTGGTGGTTGTGACAGAAAACTAAGCGTGGAGAGCTCAGCTTCAGTAGACCAAGCCCTTATTTATTTACATGATTTCCTTCCATTGTTCCATCATGACATAAGTCTTATCCTAATAATAGAGTACCCAGTGCCAAGAGCTACGGTATTGTCATAGCCGCTTGGAAGAAGACTAAAAATATATACTTGTTAAAATCTTAGTCCTTGTATTGTGTAATGATCACTTTAAGGAGTTCTAATGTAAAACATGGAAGGTAGACTTGTCTATGAAATCAACTTGTTAGGAGTATATAATAAAAATCTTATGAAAACGGATCTAACACTCAAGATTTACATCTTGAATCCGGGTTCGTGCACGCTAACAAAATAACCCAATAACCACGTGATAAACAAGCTAATTGTACAGGGTATCTTGCTCTCCGGTTCTCCTAACTCCTGGCTAATGATGACAACTCAGACCCATAACAAGGGTCATGAGGATCCTGGAATTGCAATGCATTAGACTTATTTCTCAACAATACTAAATTAAGAATGAAACAGGGAATCCTTACAGTGGGAGTAATTAACAACTCTCCACGACAGATTTACAGACTCCTCTATTTTCCCACTCGCTTCACCAAGTGATATAATCTGTGCCTAACAGCCACAAGCTTTTGCAAACCAATCCGCTCAACACCAATGAGCATTATGAGCCACAATACAGGTCTGATCAAACTGATTATCAGGCTAAACTCCACTATTAGTACACAACAACATCTAAGCAGTTATCATCATAATTGAAATAGTTCCGGATATTGAAAGAGTTAAATACTAGCCTTGAGGTTGATTTAGAGATATGATGAATCTGTTTAATGTACGAAGAAGTTTACTGATATCTAATGGATAGTTAATTGTAAAGAAATTGCTATAATTCTATCTGTGTAGCGAGAAGTCCCTCTATATACATGAAAGCGGGGTTTTCCGCACACTAGTGTAAATTCTAACATACTTCCTTATCTAACCTAAATGGGAAAGTTGTTGGAGATCCTGAAGCCAATGTATGCTGTAAGGCATCCATTGTGTTGCAGCCATTAACACCATGGTAATTTGTTGGGAATTAGATATAGGCATATGATTGTAATGAGGTGTATGATATGGTAATTGTAAACTAGGCAATAGCAAGTGAGGGTTTGTAGAGGCCCGCGCATATTCAATATATTTCTTAGCAATAGCTGCCACCCAAAAAACTTCTAGGTAGATATATACAATAAATACATTCTACTGATTGCCTTTCCCTTCGGATTCCAATCCAAGAACTTGGTAGTTTTACCAACATATTGGCTAATTACTACTCCTGCCAATGAGTGATGATATGGGTTAATCATATCTCATGGCGCCAGTGCATATTATTCTAATATGTACTATTCATCTACTGCAGTCATGTTGCTGCCTTAATTTAAAGAGTTACCCTAGGAGAGCCATGTGTGCAATATAGGTGTTAAGTACACTAATTATCTGGCCATGTTTTGAGGTTAGGCTTAATTGTAATCTATCTCGAGATATAAAAGTGCGGACTTGTTCAGTGCAAAGGCCAACTACTTTGAAGCCATTGGAGATTAAACAGGGCCTTTTCATTGACCAGTTATCAATTTGAGAAAAGAAGTCGAAAGATTGGTATTATTTACTTATTTTCCTAGATTGGTATTGAGATATGTAAGACTCCTGTATAAAAATTATGTTGACATTATTTTTATAGGCTTCATTCAGATCAATATCATGAGTGTAAGGTCCTCGTCCAACAATTTGATAGAGAATGTGCTCTCTGTTTCCGCACAGAAACCCCCCTCACTTCGCCACCAGGTTCCTTGAAGCTTCTCTAAATCCCTCTTCGTATGTGGGCCGATATTTCTATTGATCATGTAGTAGATCTTCCACCATGTAAGCGAAATGGACGGAAATTCCTCCATATTTTAGTGTCACGGATCAAGGAACAGGCGCTGGTGCAACTATGTGGTCAATAGTATGTAAATTATCATTCTGAAGAGAAAACTACTTCAGTCTCTATCTATACATATATATACATTGTCTATGTGTTTGAGGCACAGTCCTTCCGTCTCGGTTGCACTTTGATTCTTCACATGTGTTGACCCTACTTGTTGTAACATCTCAATGTGTTGTAGCTGTATGGTTCAATACTGCTGCCCTGCCAAACTAGATGCCAATGCCTTGATACTCTGTTGAGTGGCATCATATATCTGCGCATTGATGTCGATCAATTGTGCACTACCAAAGTCATGCTAGGCTCATGTTGGCCATGTTGGAATTTACCATATTTCTTACAATAATTGGCATTCCTTGCAAATATGAACAACTTTCCTACATACTCTATAATACATGCTATATTCTACATTTTAACTTCTTTTTGCTAATAAGCTATTCTCTCATACATTTGCATGTGCGGGGTAGTATGATACTAGATGCAAATGCAGTGAGAAACATAGTCATGTTTACTTTGCGACAAATAAGATGGCGTTAATGGTGCGGGGTCAGTACTGCTTTATTCCCCGCACAATTGTTTCGTGGTCAGCTGTGCTGAAGACTTTTTACTGTAATAATTGTTGTTTGCAGACCCACTTTAACTCTAGGATACGCACACATAAATTCGCGTTTTACATGTAACTTAGAACTTTAATGGAAACAATATTCTTTGAGCTTTACTTTCTGCTCGTCTTACTCGGAAATCGCAACAGGCCAACATGCACTACAGGGACCAGTCGGCTTACCAGCCGCTACATTTAGTAATTGTTGACCGACTATCAAAAATGCGACATTTCATTCCTGTGATTTATCTGGACGCAAGTGAGCTCATTGACTGCTTCGTCCAAAATGTATATAACCTTCATGGTGCATTGGACTCTATCATTTCTGATCGTGGCTCCGCTTTTGTTTCTGAATTTTGGCGCAGGTTAAATAAACGTCTCTCTGTAGCACTCAAACCTAGCTCGACATTTCACCCCCAGACTGATGGCCAAACTGAAATTATAAATTCTGCATTGAACCAATATATCCAAGCCTTTTCAAATTTTATACAAGACGATTGGGTCGATTGGCTTCCTGTAGCAGAATTTACCTCTAACAACCAGACCAGTGGTACCACGGGCGTTTCACCACTTTACACCAATTATGAATATAATTCTCGCCTTAGAATTGAGCATCCGGATCCTCGGCCCCCAAATTTAACTGAGAGCATCAAAAAGAAATACTTGCGTGCCGATATAATAGCGCAATGGTTTGATTGTATACTTGGAAAGTTACATGCTCTTACTAGACAATCACGAGACCTTTATGAAGACAATGCAAATACTCGAAGATTAAAATCGCCAATTTATCAACCTGAAGAAAAAGTAATGATTAGTTTGAAGAACTTGAAGACTTGACTGGCAAAGAAAAAATAAGGACGACAAACAGGACGGACTATATTCAGCTCTCAAGATATATAATGGCACAGTGATTGTCGAATTACTAGATCACATTCATGTTAATAAAAGTGTGACGGCTTGTAAGCCGGTAGCTGCCTGTAGCCTGCGCTGTCTAACGCAGGCTTAGCATGAAACTAGGCAGGGACGATTCTTGGAAGTAGGGTCTTACAAAGTGGCAAACACCTCCCAGAATAGGGCACGACAAGGGGATACGAGGAGGGATACGAGAAGTGATCCGGATAGAAAACTGTGTCATTGGCTTGGATGATAATCATGTATAAAGTAACCGTTATTATCATTTTCAATCTGTAGTTCACCATAGATTGAAAATAAACTATCTCTGACCATAAGGTTGCCCAAGTGCCTATGCTTAGACTGTGACAAAAAGTTTTCACACCTCGTTAGTAAGACTATGAACAGAGCCTGAACTTACCGGTCAGTCGGCTATCAATAGCCAAGAAAATCAAAATGTTGCTGGTTGGGTTGCTGAGAGGGATGATGATGATGGAAACATTCTGGATAAATGGGAGTGTGAAAAGATATTGGATGTGCATGCTGATAATTTGGAGAAATCAGGTCTTACTTATCTCATAAAATGGAAGTACGACAACAAGTCTACCAGGCAGCCTCCGGCTGATCTTGAAGGCTACAAAAAAGTTATCCGAGAATTCTATGTCAAGAATCCGGACAAACCGAGTCCCCAGCGCAAATTAGATATGCTAATGAAATGTATAACCCACTACTTAGTTCGTGGACTTGTTGGTAGAGGGAAGCTTATGCAATAATGAAGGATAAAAGGATGTCAATTCGACTACTCTTCTAAATACAGGTACCAGACTCCTTTTAATCCTAATAGATAGCCCGTACGGGATCTCCTATTAATAGCAGTAAACAACGCTAACACAGGGTAAACGCAATCTCCGTTCGCCAAACACCAGTCTGTCGGGGGAGGACGAAGGCTGAACACCTGTCAGTGGTGTCCTCTACGAACCTAGGAGTGAAATATTCTCCCAGAGCCGAGATTCAGTCACGAACAAGGGTGGGATGAATTTTATTTGATGAATTTTCGGCTTGAAGGAGTTGTACTCGGTATTTTGGTCGAAAAATCAGTCGACAGAGATTTCACAACCGCAAGAAAGTCGAACAAAAACTCATCACTACCAACATACGATTCACGGACGGACCAATGTCTGTCTGGGGGTCGTATTCAAACATCCGGCATTTCTCAAGCTCCCCATATATTTGCAACGAAGCATTTCTCAATCGGTCCTATACCTGCGACCCACCTCCATACTCGTCAGATCACCTACCTAAACACGCCCTAATGAGGAAAGTCATGATGGAAACGGGACGTGTACAAAGGAGGAAGAAAAGGGAAGATACACTGAGGGGATTACACAATTCCCCAATGACGACAACAATTCAACGGTACGATATGAAAGTGCAAGGCTAGAGCAACGATGAGATATTGGACAGCAATTATATTTCGGAGTTAATGAGGATGTCGAGGGCTCGGGCGCGTGGTGGCCGAGGCTGAGGAGAATTTGCGCTTCGGCGCGTCAAAAGAGGGTTCTCTGGACGGTTGGGCTTGACATGATTCAACACATGGGTGAGGTCTGAGGTGGTCCGGTCATTTATGTGGGACGAGGTAGATGTTCTTAATGGTAGTTAACCTGATCCAGCCCGGCCCCATTCGTGCTTAAGCTCCAGTAGGAGTGCGACGGGAACCAATGTACCTAGCACGTAAATGAACAAGACAAGACAAGACCAGTCTGTCGGGACTACTAATTATCGAGCCTAGTAAGATCAACAACATGTATCCCAACATAGAAATAATAGAAAGCTCAACAACCAAACCCTTCATCAATAACTGCCATTAATCATCACCTGACTTATCTCTGTACTCCATAATTTCAACATATGCCACTAATTCTTCAAGCCAAAAATAAGCCTCTACTACGCCGTTCCAAAAAGTTATGACGACTTAAATTGAAGATTTTGCATTAAATTAAATATATGTGTTTGGAGACCAAACTTTATGGAGGGAGAAGTTTTGTCACAGTAGTGGCATGGTAGATGGCGTGGTTTGAGGTTAAGTAATAACTGAGCCTCTTAAGACCCTCGTGTAGCTAGAAACTCTCTTCCCTTCTCATAGTACAACTCATATGTAACATGCACCTCATGCTTTGTATCCTTACCCTCCGACACCTTAGGTGTTTATTGCGAGATGTTTTTCGAGGTTTTACGGTTATTAGGGTTGCGTTTGTTTCTCGCTCTGACACTATTCGACATCAAAAATATCGAAATGGGTATTCCATCTTTGTGTGGGCGGGCCTGATTGAGATGCTTCTCATGGGGATTTTGGTCTGGTTTGTGGTGCCGAACCTGATGGAAGACTATCTGATGAAGGGGAAGAGGCGATTTGCTGGATGGAATTGGGGGTCTCTGATACGGATTTTCCACAGCCAGCTCCTGCTTCGTGTGACAGGCGAGCTTCTGGGCTGATTTACTTGATTGTAGATATTTGAGATTTAGATTTAGGGGGTCCATTAGATTTTTGGCAGAGTTTGCAAGTGACATCTAGAGATGTATGGTATTTATGGCAGTGCGGGGATTGTTATAATGGACAGGGACAGGCCATGTGTGAATATATACCGCACACCTGACTCCTCATTAATTTGATCCTTCCGTCTTCATTCAAAATTTCTACACCTGCTCTGAGCTAATTACCTCTATTTATATTGGTCTTATCTCCGAAGAATTTTCCTCTCGCCCTTTTATCTTTTCTGACAAGCCATGTTATTCCTCGCCTTGCTGGCCATCATCAAGCTCAGAGTTATGGATAGACTAAATCTTTAACATAGCTACATAACTTTATACACGTTCAGTGATAAAAAAGACAGCTTGTGCCTTAGGCTAGAGCTTAGCATAACTCGAGTATATCGTGTTACTTGCAGATGGATTATGCGGCATGAACGATCTCATATAAAATTGGGTCATCTGTTCTAGGCTTTTTCTTTGATAGGGTTTTTCTTTGATAGGGTTTTTTAGCTAGATAGCTGTCTGCGCAAATTAAGATCTGATGCAAAAAATTAGTGACGCCTAAACCTAAGGCATCCATATTTTGGGGGAGTATTATGATTTAAGGCCGATGGATGAAACCTATATGCAGCTCGGCTTGCACTTTGAAATTGGCGGGACCTAAGACTGGGTTGAAAGCAGAGAAGACCGCCATAGCACCGGACGAAGGTGACATAGCTGACCTTGGGAACCAAACTGATTTAACGATAAATCGACTTGTGTGGGAGTTTAATAGAGTCTCTTTGGAGAAAAATGGCGTTTGGCGTTGATCATGAAAAGGATTTGGTGCAAGGCGTGGGAAACTATCCACATATTAGACAATTGTACGTTATCGCCAAGAAATTTCTTCGAGGAACATGGCATGGTTGAGGATCTCTATGGCTCTTTTTCCGGGAGCTGCCTAGACTCATTGGCAGGGCATTCTAGTTAAAAGATGGCGGTACTGGACATATAAGTGTCTGTATTGGCCGTCTCTCAGCCGACTGTACGATTGGATTTATATCATCCGACAAGCTCCACTGAGTCCAACTGACCATTAATCATGCGCTTTTCAAGCATCGCCGTAATCTTTCAATGCGCAAACTCCTTTGGGACGGCTCTTGCTGCCTTCAAGGGGTATCATATTGATGAGGGGCTTAAATCGTTTGACTGTGACGGACTTGTTATTAGCGAACCTGATTATAGAGATCAACAATATAGGGCATCAAGAAGTATTGAAAACAATGTGCACCCCCACCAGACTACGGGAGACTTTATGAATGCTTATTTAGGGAACTTCAGTGATGGAAGATGGGTCATATTTTCAGATGAATCCTCGAGGAGGTTTTATCTTTGTAATCTCGACATACCTGGTACAAGTTAGTCTTTTCGCACCTCCGCATTGATAAACTAAATCTAACTGTCACAACCAGTTGAAATAGCCGACAATAAAAGTCAAGAAACCTCCTATGTTCTTGTACTCGATAACCTGGGCCGCGCAGTGGCCATATTCACGAAGCTCACTGTTACTGAGACTGACATGTCGGGTGAAAGCTTGACCGGCACAAAATATGAGATTTGTGGCATTGTTCGGTAACAAGTTGAGTGAACAATCAGAAAAAACATGAAATAAATTGGAATAATATGGATTCATCTGTCTCCGAATCCAAGGAAAATTCTGCCTCCATTAACTCATTTTCCCCCTTTCAATTCATACAACATTAAGACGATGTAACCAGTTAAATGTTTTGTGATGGTCAAGATAAACCTAGCGAGTCTAATTTTCGTGTATCCCCGAGCCATAATCTCTACTGATTCCAGTCTTTCTCGGAGCTATGTCTTAAAAGATTTGGACTAGATGTGCATCAATCTGGTGCTGAGTGAAAGCTTCATTATATGCAAGTCTTGAAATCTTGAAACGTATGAAAAAATTTAGCACCCTTACCACCATGCCAGGCAAGTCAGTCATTTAGAGTGTGTTAGTTTTCACAGAGACGAAGCGCTAGTATTTTCAATGTGAATTTAAATATTGCTTCCGATCTGAAACGAGAAGGTTAAGAGGAACCGTTACAATTTGTTAAGGGCGAGGAGAATTAAGGACACCGTACGTAACCCGTGGTCAGGGAATACATCTAGATCAACCTCATTCCCTGCCAAATACTAGTCTTAGCGTATAGTATATGTGTTAGTGGGCCAAGTAATGGGGTTGTTACCACATAGGTTGA
The DNA here is from genome assembly GCA_900239735.1 of Blumeria hordei DH14. NCBI lineage: Eukaryota > Fungi > Ascomycota > Leotiomycetes > Helotiales > Erysiphaceae > Blumeria > Blumeria hordei. The sequence continues at coordinate 1,427,309 of OENG01000020.1, forward strand.
ATTCAGGGTTTATCTCATGTAACTTTGAGCTGTCGTATGAGTTGGGAGGAAGCTCCAGTTCACTTTAACCTAGAGTATAACTAGTCGCTTTACTGCCGAGGGGATTGGGCATACGACGTTCTTGTTTCATAATTACCTGTTGAAGACTACCTACTTATTCGAACTACCTGTATATCATATCTCCTACCCGGTGATATTATCTATCTGAGACATCTCCCTTACACCCATACCACAATGAATTTATATTTTTCTACAAAGATTAATCATAGGAAATCCGTCACTTTAAACAAACTCTCTACGGCTACCAGTGATCTTGAGTCCCGGCCTCAGTATAACTAACAAAGTGATTCTAGTCATGAGAAGTTGACTTGGGGTGAAGAAAAAGCCACCATAACTTCGCAGTGGTACTTGAAAATGAAATCCGAGGCATGAGTGCTCTTCTTGTAAATTGAATGATATATTCTGTACATTTTTTCCGATATTGTGTCATAGCTAGATAGCTGCATACGCAATTAAAATCTGATGCCAAAAAAAAATCTAAATAAATAAATAGTCATGAGAAACGGGCGACGTAAGGTCACGTGATCCATATCCTTGAACGAGGCACTGCCCATTAGAGGCTTATCAGTTATGACAGTGTGGAGCGTCTTTTGTCTCAGTAGGAACTTAATAGGGTTACTCGCTTGACGCGTGATCCGCCAGACGATAAATAAAGATAAATAAATATGACAGTGTGGATCCTAGACGTAGCAGGCTACGTAATGTAACATAAACTACTAAATGCGGTTAGCCTACAATTAGTAAGCTACGCACAACGTGTATATTTTGGAGTTAGGAGCTAGAGAGAGATATAGACAAATTTATTTGAACTCAAGCTTAACTATTGCACTCTGCGGAACTAGTTATAGTAGAGCCACGAGTTATATTTGTCACCATGCTGTTTCAATTGTGATCTATCGAAACCAACAACACCTTGACTGGTGACGCTAGAATGTCACAAGGTGTTACGGATTGTGACGGCTTGTGAGCCAATAATTCCTGTAGCCTTCGATGGCTATCAAAGGCAACCTTCATGTTCTATCACTCGTAGGATTCTCAGCTAACTAAAATGGATACGTAATCGCCACTGAGACTACGTAAAGGATAGTGCCAAGGATATCGGAAGCGTTACCTGTGTGGCAGAACAAACCTTAAGCTAGTATTATTGCCACTGTAACCGTAGGCTATATTTAGATACCTCTGGATGTGCATAAGTAGCACGGGAGACTTGCAGGTAGTTTACTTCTCCATAGATGAATTATAGCTTTAACTTTCAATCATACAAATACCCATTTGCTTTCTATATTGAAACTGTGACACGGATTGACCGTGTTGTGGCTTAGGCAGGCACCTATGCAAGATCGAAGATGGTTACATCATTTCTAAATCATGGGAATGACATATAAGGAGACATCTTAGATGACGTGTGAGCTGGAATGAGATAATGTATAAGTGAGATTGAAATGACGTCTGGTTAAAGGACTATCTAATAGTGAAGGAAGGGACGAGTTAGGAAGGATGATAAGTAACCTTCTTTGATAGCAGTAGATTCCTTTCTTCTTTAATTAATTCAATACATCGAATTTCATCACAGCCAGCTTGGTTCTATCACACAAGGCTGAACCAATTCACTATTTACAGATGGAATAATTGAAATATAACCCACTACTATATTCGTCAAAGTTGTTTGTAGAAAGAAGGCCATGCAATCATGAAGGATAAAAGCAAGTACATTCGATTACTCTTTGTTGTTACAAATATCTTGACCTCTGTTGTGATGGGCATGTTATACAGCTAGGATACTTGCATGTACATAACGTGATTAGATGTTTACGCTGTTCGTGTAGTTCCTGTATCGTTTGGGATATCTGCAGGAAAAAGCTCATGTGGTCAGGAGCCGACTAGCGGCCGCACATGAGTATAAGTAGCGAGTGCTCGGCACACAATTAGTAAAGAACAATTAAATACAGTGAACCTCAGATACACCTTCAACCACAACCTGAACTCATCAATCTATATACTCGTACAAGGTCAGCATGCATAGTGATACTAACCTAAGCTCATAACCACAATAGGTTATGAGCCCGGGCGATTCCGCTGCGCCAAAATCACGATAACATGTACAAGTATTAAACAACTATGGCAAAAGACGACAATAAGCTCATCCTCCAGCCGGGAGTTTCGTTTGCAAAGTGGAAGACAAGTCTCCAAGCAAAACTCGCACGACGCAATGTTTTGGGACACGTATTCCACAACATGCCTGGACTACGACCAGTGCACGCCCTGTCGAAGCTAGCTCTAGTAATACGAGCCCCGAAGATCTCCCTAACCTGTCTACCGAGCATGAAATTAAACTCGAGCAATGGTTACTGGGGGAGATTGAGGCCAAGAACGTGATTACTAGTAGGCTTTCATCATCAACGTGCCCTCAGAACTATGATCACATGACAGCAAAAGAGCTGTTCGATGCGGTAGCTTGCACCCGGCAGGAAACTGCTACAGCCCCGTACGCAACAGCTCTCGAAAGCTTTTTAATGATCAGATTCATGAACACTGCTGATGACTATATTGACAGGTTTTTAGCGGGTATTCAGAGCGTAAATAACGCAGCGGACGTATTACCGTCGCATGCTGCGCCAAAGCGCTCTGGTTACCACATTGGAGATGGTCAGGCAGCAGCCATATTTGTGATGGGAACCAAGAGGATTGAATGGTTGAACAACTGGAGGGACACCAGAATACATGAGCCCAATAATGAATATGTTCCATTGCAGACAATGATGTCATCGCTACGTTCTGTTGCAGGAAATCGGATGTTGCCAGCCCAAGTGGCGCATGCAACATCTCTTCCCATTACACGGAACGTAGATCCTGAGGCTATCTGCAAGCAGTGTCATCATAGACACCAGAACAAAGATTGTTTTAGACAACACCCCGAACTTGCATCTAGAAACAGTCGGGGTAGCACGAATTCTAGCGGAGGAAGAAATAGAGTAGCAGCCACTTATGACATGGGAGATAGTGATACAGACTTTATTGTAGCTGCAACTGCTCAAGTTAATGAAAGCCGTACAATTTACGACACTGGTGCTTCGTGTTGAAATAAAAGCGGTACATGACTGCATCTAGTCTAGTTTTCCATACAAATGGACACTTGCGCTATGAATTGTAATCGTGGAAGGATATTATGACTCATCAGCATGAATAATCTTCAGTAATCAGTGCACGGACGCACACTCTATATATGTAAAATTTTCTGTCTGTCATTATGTAGAAATGAACATCTCAATCTCTTTGAAATAAGAATACAATCTTTAAATTGAACTTCACAACAGTAAGAAAGACTCATTCTCTCTCATCTCGATAAGTACAAACCCCAACGTTCGTACTTCTCTCTCTTCTCTCCAACAAGTTTACTCTTCCTCTCTTTCATCTTCAAGTCAACAGCAACATTGCCTCTCAGTCATTGTATCTATTCTTTACAACAGGTAATGGGCCCGGGTTTGACGCATTGAATAACCTTCGGATTTTTTTTTTTTTTTCCATAACAGATAAATACAATCATGTCTGCATCGTCTTCCACAACCTCCATTTGCATCGGAAATGTTAGGGCAAACCTTCCAATCCTCACTGGCCATTCGAACTATCGTCGTTGGTATAACGCATGGCTAGTGGTCCTCCGCGGTGCAAAGTACTGGTCTGTGGTCAACGATGGACCTGGAAAGGAATGTCGCCCGTCGGCTATGAAGAACGAAGACAGCAATGAGAAAGAAGAAGACCTCCTCCGTCGGATTGAGGATTATGATGAAAGAAATGATATCGCTCATGCTGCCCTGCTCTCTGGGGTGTCCGAGGAACTCCAAGAGATTGTCGGTGGATGTGCTCTGGAACCTGAATCTGCGAGAGTTGCCATGCGGAGATTAAAGGCAAAGTTTGACCACGAGACAACAACTTCCACCCTCCACCTATTCAAAAATTTCATACAATTGAAGATGGATGAGGGCGACTCTGTATCAGACCACATCTCCAGATTCGAAACCTCCCTTGAGCATCTCTACAACAGATGTTCTATGTCCAGCCGCCCTGAAGCCGCCGCACTTCGAGCCTTTCTCTCTGTGGAAGAAGTAAAGATTATGTGCCTCTTTCTATCCTTCCCCCCTCTTTTGAGAACGTGGTTGATAACTTGTCCACAAAAGAAAATTTGAGATATGCTGATGTCAACAACCGGCTTCTTGACCTCTCTACGAACAAGTCATCCACCTTGTCCTCCGCTGCCTCATCGTCAAAGGCATATTTCACCGAAACCGCACCAGTAAAGCATGACAAGAACAAATCTTGTACATGGTGCAGAAAACATGGTGATCGTCACGAAGGTCACTACCACACTGAGTGTCGGAAGCTGAAGGCTCATCTCGATAGCCTCCCAGAAGTCAAAAGAAAGGCGAAGGAAACTGTACCAAAGTATGAAAAAGCCAATGCAGTTGCCAATACATCCTCACCTGAAGACTCCTACGCCTCCAACTACGCCAAAGCTTTTGTCTCCTCTTCGTCCCAACCTTCCCTCTCTCACTGGATACTAGATTCAGGGGCCTCAGCACACATAACATCCTGCAAGGAATTTTTCTCTTCCATGTCTAACCATACAGGTAATGTCACTAGTGCTGGGAGCGTAGATTACCCTATCCACGGACGCGGGACCATACAATTGGATCTTCAGCTTAGCTCTGGAGAAGTTACCAAAGCTACACTAGAAGACGTATTATATGTACCTGGCATGACAGGTGGAAATCTAATCTCTGAAAGCGTCTTGGATAGGAAGGGATATGAAATTGTGTCGAAGGATGGAACTCGTCGTGTTTTTAAAAATGGAAAGGAATATATGTTCAGCGCTTTGAATCAGTTTAATCAGTTTGTAGTTCAGGGAGTCAAATACAAGTCTTCTTTTGTCTCTTACTTGGAAGCTCATGAGTGCTTTGGTCACCCTGGTCAAAACGCTATGCTACATCTGAAGCGAAAGTATCCCAGCCAAATCCCAAACAAACCAGAACAGTTTCATTGTCCTGCATGTGTCCTCTCCAAATCAACACATGAAGTAGGAAACTCAAGGATTAAGCGAGCCGAAAAATTATTTGATATTGTCCACTCTGATCTCTCTGGAAAGTTCTCTGTTGAATCGCTTGGGAGAAAACAATATTATATTTCATTCATTGATGATTTTACACGATATGCATGGATCTACTTTATTCACAGTAAAGACGATACATATGATGCCATTCGGCAATTCATCAAACGAATTCAAAATCAACATGGAATTACTATCAAGAAAGTTTTCTCGGATAACGGAGGAGAGTACATTGACAGACGAGTTGAACAATTCTTTGGGAACCACGGTATCGATCATGAGTTCTCCCCACCCTATGAACATGAGTCCAATGGAGTGGCAGAACGCTTTAATCGGACAATTGTCACCAAAGCTAGGACTATGCTTCTTGATCTTCCCAAATTTCTCTGGGCAGAAGCAATAGCCACTGCCGTCTATCTCTACAACAGAACACCCCATCGGACGATCGATTACCAATCTCCGATTGAGTTGATAAACGACACACCAACATTAACACCAATGGTAAATCACCTCCATGCCTTCGGATGTAAGGTCTACGTTCACATTCCTGACGAGGCCAGATCAAGCGGATCAAAACTACAACCAAGAGCGCTGGAAGGTATATTCGTAGGATACACCGGCTCATCCCAAATTTTCCGGATTTATATACCAAGCAAACGTGCAATTCAAATCACTCGACAAGTTCAATTCCCGAACACAAAGTCAGGGGAAGTACTAATCGAAGTCTCGGAGCCATCTAATCTTGAAACCCAAATAATTCCACCTACATCTTCACCAGTTGTTACACACGAACCTCCCACATCTACTACAATCCCAAATTGTCCTTTTACACCTGTCTCACCGCATATTCCTGGAACTTTTGTTGAAACACCAAGGTCGCCACAGCCGCCTGTACCAGTCACCCCTCCTCAACCAGAATCTGAACCTGTCATCCCAGGTGCACATCGACCACATCTTCAGAACTTCATTGGAGAAAGGCGAGGAACCCGAGATCGACGACAAGCGGATCCTGGTCCAGGAATGGTGCCAAATTCCCAAAGGTACCAAGCACTTGCTGTCTCAATTGAACCAACAACGTACCACCAAGCGATGAAACATGACGATTCAGATCTGTGGAGGATTGCAATTGATGAAGAAATGAATGCACTACACCGTAACGAAACTTGGGAAGTCGTACCTAAACCCAAAGATCGAAATGTTGTCGGCAGTAAATGGGTTTTTAAGATCAAGCATAAGGCCGATGGATCAGTCGATCGTTACAAGGCTCGCCTCGTTGCCAAAGGGTTTTCTCAACAGCCTGGCACGGATTACGACGATACCTATGCACCGGTCGCACGATACGACTCCTTGCGCCTCCTGCTTGCCTTATCTTCGCATAATGAATGGACTCCAAGACAAATGGATGTTAAATCAGCATTTTTGTACGGAAAATTAGATCGGGAGATATATATGGAGATTCCCGACGGGTACAAGGAATCTGGCAAATGTTACCTCCTGCGGAAAAGTATCTACGGGCTGAAGCAATCCCCTCTTGTCTGGTACGACACGCTCAAGTCCGTCCTAAACAAAGAAGGATTCACTTCAACAAATTTTGACCCATGCGTCTTCGTTGACCACGAGAAACAGACCTATCTCGCTGTCTACGTAGACGACATTCTGATTTTTGGCCAGGATCCCAAGAAACTAGATAAGCTAGAAGATATTTTACATGCAAAATTTGAATGTACAGATCTAGGTACAGCTCACTACATTCTCGGAATCCAAGTCGACATCACAGAGCAAGGCATTTCGTTGAACCAGCAAACATATATCAATAAAGTCCTAGAAAGATTTGGAATGTCAAATTGTCATCCTGTTGGCACACCTCTTGACCCTAGTATACAGCTTCAAAGGGGGGTGCCAGAGGAAGAAATCGACGATTCAACAATGTATCAATCAATCATAGGATCTCTAATGTATGCCTGCATCGGTACACGACCTGACCTCGCCCACACAGTTACCCTTCTTTCTCAATTCTCCTCTTGCCCTAATCAAATCCACCTCGCAGCAGCGAAAAGAGTACTTCGATATCTGAAAGGCACAGTAACTTGGACACTCCATTACCCTCGCAAAAATGATTCCATCCTTCACGGATATTCTGACTCTTCATACGGCAACTTCATCGACGATCGGAAGTCTTGTTCTGGATACGTCTTTTGCTTAGGGGAAGCTTGCATCAGTTGGTGTTCCAAGAAACAGAAAACAATTGCACTGTCAACAACTGAGGCCGAATACATGGCCATATCAGACTCTGCACGACACATGATCTGGGTCAAAGAAGCCTTATCAGATCTCGATCAACTCTATGAGGCGGTCCTTCACGCGGATTCGAATGGGGCTATTGATCTGTCTAAAAATCAAAGGATATCTCAACGCTCGAAACACATTGACATTCGATACCATTTTATTCGGTCTCATGTCGACTCTACGTTCAAGCTGGAATATATCCCCTCTGAAGAAAATTTAGCAGACCTACTAACGAAATCACTGGCCAAGCCAGCTCATCAACGACTCTCAGAAATCGTTAGATGCAGTCCTGAGGGGAAGTGTTGAAATAAAAGCGGTACATGACTGCATCTAGTCTAGTTTTCCATACAAATGGACACTTGCGCTATGAATCGTAATCGTGGAAGGATATTATGACTCATCAGCATGAATAATCTTCAGTAATCAGTGCACGGACGCACACTCTATATATGTAAAATTTTCTGTCTGTCATTATGTAGAAATGAACATCTCAATCTCTTTGAAATAGGAATACAATCTTTAAATTGAACTTCACAACAGTAAGAAAGACTCATTCTCTCTCATCTCGATAAGTACAAACCCCAACGTTCGTACTTCTCTCTCTTCTCTCCAACAAGTTTACTCTTCCTCTCTTTCATCTTCAAGTCAACAGCAACATTGCCTCTCAGTCATTGTATCTATTCTTTACAACACTTCGCACCATTTTGTGCCACATGAATCTTTTGAATTTATCAACAAAACTACTAAGCCATTTAGATTTGATCAAGCAGTAGGAGTATCATCACTTGACAGTCTCGGAACTGCACGTATCAAGATTGGTAAACTCACACTAAAGCTACATGATGCATTGTACTCACCAGATTCTTCATGCAATATCATATCTGCTGGTAGGCTAGAGAGAATATCTGGGATTCTACCAGATTACAACAGAATGTTTTTAGTGTTGCATTGTCCGCCTGAGGCAGACAGACCAGTAGCCCGGCTTGTATGCAAAAATGACGTTTTCTACATTTTCCCAATTGAGACTAGCCAGCCGTCTAGTTCCATGATTGCTGCACCTGGCATTGCAAGAATTTTAACAACAACCAGTGCACAGCGATGGCACGAGCGACTAGGGCATACGGGTCAGACAATTTTAAAGAAAACAGCACAAGTCTCGAAAGGACTTGAGGGCATTGATTTAAGTGAACTCACGACCTGTGAAACATGTCATTTAAGTAAAGCCCAAAGGTTTGTGTCCAGGGAACCTAGACCAACCCCAAATGAACCCCTAGACGAAATTCATATTGACACAGTGGGAAAGATACAGTCCGCAATCAACGGGCATCAGTATGTAGTTATTATTACCGACGCAAAAACGCGAATGCGCTGGGCTATAACAACCGAGACCAAAGATCAAATCGCACCACTATTGATTCAGTGGATCGAAACCCAACAGCATCAATATGGTGAGAGAGTTCGCATAATCTTCAAAGACGGAGGGACTGAATTCTCTCGCATCAAAGCACACTGCGAAAAATATGTCATCCGCACAGACCTATCAGCTCCATACACACCAGAACAAAATGGTGTTGCAGATTCTACAAATAAAGTAGTGCTTAGGAAAGCTCGATCAATGCTGATTGACGCCCGCATGCCAGTGACATACTGGCCATGGGCAGTTGAATACGCTTGTTTCATTACCAATAGACTGTATTGTATGCGCACGAAGAATACTCCGCTAATTGATTTCATGCAAGGTTTAAGCCAACCGCACACTGGTCAAATAGATTTGTCTCTCGTTCCACGATTTGGGTGTAGAGCTTATAAATAAATCACTCCAAAGCCTGGCAAATTTTACAGCTAGAGCTGAGAAGGGATGGTTTATTGGTTTCCAAAAAAACACTAACAAAAATTTCATCATTTACCATCCTCACAAAACAAGTTCACAAGATTGGAAATGGATTGAAAGTTTTACTCCTCATGCAACCTTTAATGAGGAAGTGATGTTTGGAGATGAGTTAGACCCTATCGTACAACAACATACCTTGAGCTATTGGACTAATGATCAATCATTTCCCATAGATATAGAAACGCCGCATCCTAGGCCAGATAATCAAACTCTGCCATCGTCTGAAGGGGAGCAATCTATACCCTCTTTAGCAGCCCAAAGAGCAACACCAGACGATGCCACGAGCAAACCATCAAGAGTAGAGCATATACCTCCTCCAACAAGTGATGAAATAGAAAATCACATATCACCTCCACCAAATGAGCAAAGGGGAGAGCATGTACCACCTCCTCCACCATTTGAGCAACAACACGAGCATTCATCCACTCAAAATTGAAACCCTGCCTACCAAGACAGACTTGGTAAATCATAGCCCAGCAACGAGGCTCAACACGCAAGAAATTACAAATGACTTTTCTGACACAGAATCCCAGCTCTCAGAAGCAGAGGATGAAGGGGAGCAAAATTTGGATGTTGTGCACAGCAAGACTGATGAGCATGAGCCCAAAGCCCTCGATAAAATCATGACAGGCTGGGATCCGGTAATTCCATTAGCAGGGCAGAAACGCGCACATTCCCCAGAGCGAGAAACCATGCATACAAGAAGTGGTAGAGAAGTAGTGCGACATGACTACAAACGACTACACCATGGCAAAGTAGCGCTTGCATCAACTGACCCTAAGACATGGGCTGAAGCCATGTCCTCTCCTGAAGCGTCACAATGGAAAAACGTTGCAAACGAAGAATTCCAATCACTACAAGAAAAAGGTGCGATCAAAATAATACAGCGTGACGAACTCCCATTAGGACGCAGACCAATGAAGTGCAAGTGGGTATTCAAAAAAAAAAAAAAGAAGTTTAGAGCAGATGGTAGTCTTGAAAGATACAAAGCTCGATGTACAGCCAAGGGATATACTCAGCGAGAAGGAGTTGACTACCATGAAACTTTCGCACCTACACCCAGGTCCGAAACTGGACGAATACTGCTAGCTTTAGCACACCAGTTTGGCTGGCACAGAAAGCAAGGTGATGTTCCAACGGCCTTCCTGAACCCAGACATTGATATTGATCTGTATATGGAGCTACCGCAAGGATTTGAAAGGGGTGGCCGTCTCATACAACTCCGCAAGGGCCTATACGGACTCAAACAAGCGGCAGCACTATGCTATGATGACGCACGAGCCACCCTAGCCAAACACGGTCTTCTTCCAACAAAATCAGATATATGTCTCTATACAAATAAACAATAGGACTTATTTGTCATGATGTACGTTGATGACTTCCAAATTCTGGGACCTAACATCCAGAAAATAGACGACCTTATACTTACACTTCACAAAAAATACAAACTAAAAGCAGTCAACACTGATCTATTTCTGGGAATCAACATATTGAACCCAAATATAGACACGCTATCACTTTCACAGGGTCGATATGCTCGCGCATTAATAGAGAGGCACGGCTTATCAGATTGTAAACCAGCATCCTCTGCACTCGAACGCCTCATGGGTCCTAATGAAACAACGTGCGAAGAGCATCAAAAGACGGAATACAACTCAATTGTCGGCGGTCTGCAGTTTCTAGCAAACAACACACGCCCAGACATTGCGTTTGCAGTCAACCACCTTGCACGTTTTCTAACAAACCCATCATCCGAGCATTATCAAGCCGCGCGTCGCGTGATAAGGTATATTGCAAAAGATCCCGATCGAGGCCTTACATATACTAGAACAAGATCGAAACCACAACTTGAAGCATATACAGATGCAGACTTTGCAGCTGAAACTTCTGGTAGTTGTTCAACGTCAGGTTCGCTTATCACGCTCGTAAACGGCCCAGTAAGCTGGCGCTCGAAGTTGCAGAGGGAAGTAGTTCTCTCAACAACAGAAGCTGAGTACTTAGCAGCCACTGAAACCTGCCGTGAGCTCCAGTGGATAAGATCTCTACTTGAAGAGCTGGGCATTAGTGATCGTATTGATGGTTCTGAGTGCACGAAGCTTTACATAGATAACCAATCGGCAATATCTTTAATTAAGAATCATGACAACCATAAACGATCTAAGCATATCGCCCTTCAAAATTACTACTGCAGAGAATAATACGACAAAGGATACATGAAGCCTGTATATATACCTACATCAAGACAACTAGCTGACAGTCTCACAAAGGTTAAGTCACCGGTCCCAATACAGTAACCCTCTGCTGCAATCTAACAAATACCCTAAACAATACCACATCATTTAAGAGTCGTTACCGACAAGGGGAGTGTTGTGATGGGCATGTTATACAGCTAGGATACTTGCATGTACATAACGTGATTAGATGTTTACGCTGTTCGTGTAGTTCCTGTATCGTTTGGGATATCTGCAGGAAAAAGCTCATGTGGTCAGGAGCCGACTAGCGGCCGCACATGAGTATAAGTAGCGAGTGCTCGGCACACAATTAGTAAAGAACAATTAAATACAGTGAACCTCAGATACACCTTCAACCACAACCTGAACTCATCAATCTATATACTCGTACAAGGTCAGCATGCATAGTGATACTAACCTAAGCTCATAACCACAATAACCTCCCTTTCCAATGTTAGTCATAGATTAGTCATCGTTCATTATGAGTATTAGTATCTTTTGTAGAATAGGAACATAGACAAGATCCACCAACGCAAACGCAGAAACGTGACATACAGTTTACGTTCTTTGCACCGTGTTTAAGTATCCCGAAACTGATCAGTGAGCGCGCACAGATCAGGAAATAAGTAGAATTGGAAGGATATTTCTTCCCACATTTTACTTCTATTTCAGCCGAAGAGGAGGAAGTATCTATCCGGAAGCATGATAGCGTATCTTATCGATCGATTATCGCCAATGGGTTCGATTCTTCTTTAGCAGAGTTACTAATATTGAATTGGAAGGATATTGTTTTACACTTCTTAAGTTATATTGACTCTTTAAAAGCGTAAATTCGAAAAATGACAGAACAAGATTGGAAGGCTTTAGAGGCCAAATGGGATAAAGGAATTGATCTCGGCACGGCAACTCCTCATGATATTAGCTCATACATAGAAACGAAGATGCATTTCTACGAAGACAATACAACTAACTCAAATCTATGGGAACAGTACCAAGACGACTTCGCAACCTTTATAACAGCTGCTTTCAAAATCCCTAAGCTCAAACTTATTCAACGACTACGAGACTGCCTCTTAAGTAGAGGAGTTTTCGTAGATTGCAACACAAATATGCTCACTATTTCACAGGCATTTTACAATTGCGTAAAGGAAAAAGAACAACATAAATGGTCTGACAGCGATATCATCAATGCCGCTGAATGACTAGAAGAGCCTCTGAAATCAGTAAAGCTAAAACGACGTCTAGATGCAATTCAAGTAGATAATGAAAACGTGGATAAATACAGCGACGATGGCAGCAACTGCAAGACTGAAAAACTTTTCGACCTGCAAGTACCCCTACAACCACGTTTGCCCGATTCAAAAGTGATATCTTCACAAACCCCACAAAGAGTACAGGCTCTCGAACCGACGTCACCAATACCTCCCCCTACGTACGTTGCGCAGATGTCGAACTTAATTAAGGTTTATTCCGGCGAGGCAAAATACGAAGGAAATGGGGATAGTATAGATCACAAATTGACGAATTTTCACCACCTCTGTGATCTCACTGGTGTACCCAGAGAAGCATATCCAAGAGCACTCTCGATAATGCTGTCAGAATTCGCAAAAGAGCACTACCTCGCAGCAAATCTGTCGTACTTAACTTTTGAGCAAGCAGTTGACCATCTTCGTAACTTCTTTGAAGGTACTGGCTACAACCGAAGAAATCTAGGCAAATGGAACGGAACATCATTAAAGTTGATTATATCGCAGAATAAAGCTAAGTCAACATCCGAATGCCTGAAAATCTTGGTTCAATCACTGAGAGAGATCCAGCATGGCCTAACAGAAGATCTCCGTTCCAACTCCTTCATGCACGACAAAATTATTACTGTGTGCAAGGGCGTTCCAGCTTGCAGATATGCCATCGCGAACCCGCCACCAAAAGTTGGTGAACTCTTGAATCAACTACAGAACTCCATAATAGCCTACGAAGGAGAAGAGAAAGATGATCAATTCAATGTCAACCAAGATGCATTCTTCACAGATAGACGATATCATCAAACAGGTCAAGCACATACCAGTAAAAATAACACGCAAAGTAAGGCATGTTATGTATGTGGCAAAAAAGAATGTCGTTTGTGGAAGCATACCAATGAAGAACGCGAAAGATCTAAGGCAAAATTTCGGACTTCACTTAAAGAAAAGGCAGGATCTCGATTTGTTGATGGCAATCACTTCAAAAAACGATACCAACAATATATAGCTGAATGTGAAGGTGATGATGAATTTTACGCAGATAGCAACAAATTTGAAGACGCCTTTAAAGCTTTGAAGTTTGAAATACAAGGTAATAACAACAATGCTCGAGAAATAGACGAAACAGACGTCTTCTTGACTTCATTCGGCGACATCAAATGCACCGCTACTAAATCTACAATGTCAGAAATGGCAGCAGATTTATCAAACAGGTCCTTCATTTACGCTCTCACTGTTAAAGTTATGAGCTTGAGCAAATATGGAGGTTATAGCAGAATCAGTGTCGGCAGTTAGACCGATACAGTAAGTCTTGTATGAAGTTGTAGATGGAAGAATTGTCTGGAAACAAGTGTATTGAGATGTATGGTTCTGAGTAAACTGAGCTGATAAGAGTGAGATTGCGTGTGCGCATATCTTATCAACTGAGGTTTTTGACCAGTATTTATCAATCTCCATGGATCATAAGTTATGATCCCTGTAGATGTAAATCTATATACGTACAGATATATGAGCCAGGAATATAAAGCTAAATACATGTGTGTTGGTAATAGATCCGAGAGAACTATAACCTGCATTTGAGACACAGTCATCTGCTGGAATGCTAGTGTGAAATAAATGCCAATGTACGTTAAACTTTCCGTGAGGAATGTGCTGATGACAATGATATAGGAAGGTGAATTTGATAACCTAATTAGCCAGACTTACAAATGAGTTATCCTTGGCATTCCAGGATATACGATATTTCAACACTCACTACCACTACAAATTTTGCGCCTAGTTCCTCTGAAGCTGATCCCTTTGCCTATGCCACATCTCCTCTTTGTTACACCTCCGAAACATTTATAGGTATCATGATTGATACAGGGGCTTCTAAGAGATCGACTGCGGGCTATGGCCAATATAATGCACTTCTGTCACGGTTCGAGTGTTGATGCAGGAGCAATCAGATATACGAAGGTAGTTTATTATTTTCTCTGTGCCTATCTATGCAAGTCCTACTTCAACTTTTTATACACTTACTATACTATCTGGAATATTCTTCTCGCGTGTAACCAGTTTCTAGTATGTTCCCCCGAGGCTGGTTTGCAGTCCTACAACTAATTACTAGAAATTTCTAGTGACGTCCCAATTGATCAATGAAAGAATATGGAGTTCCGAAGATTTGTACAGCACGTGACTACCATCATGTGACACTGAATAATTACCGGCTCACTAGCCATTACAACTTCAAAAGCTTAACAATAATGGTTTGAAATTAAATGAACTTGATAAGGGACTAGTGAATGTGCAGTTTGGAATCGGGTCTACATCATCAATTGGATCGATAAAAGTAGATTCGCCAATTGGAAGGATTGAATTTCATGTTGTCAGGGCTGATACTCCTTTTCTACTGTGTCTTGCAGATATAGATAAGCTAAAAACTTACTTCAACAATCTGACAAACACTTTAGTGACGCCTTATGGAATTGTGCCGGTCGTACAAAGATTTGGTCATCCATTCATCCTCTGGGATAATTCACTCTTGATTCATATATCTGACTCTTTCAACCAATGCCCTTGCTATCTTACCGACATTGAGCTCCAACGGCTTCACCGTTGATTTGGCCACCCTTCTATTGATAGGCTTCATCATATTTTAGAGCGCTCAGGACATGGAGATGACAATCACCGCAAAGCTCTGGAAGTAATCACATGGTTTTGAAAACACTGCCAAAAGTACGGTAAATCGCCCGGACAATTCAAGTTTACATTAAAAGAAGATGTTCAGTTTAATTACTGCATCATTGTTGATGTAATGTATATTGATGGAAATCCTCTCCTCCATGTCGTTGATGAAGGCACAAGATTCCAAGCTGGCAGGTAGTTAAAAAACATGTCTGCCAAGAGTACTTGGGATGTGCTTTGTGATTGCTGGATTAATACTTACCTGGGACCTCCGGATACAATCTCACGTGATGCTGGTAAAAATTTTGCCAGTAGGGAATTCCAGCAATGTGCCATTAATGTTGGCTCTACTACAAAGAGTGTGCCGGTAGAGGCTCATAACTCCGTAGGCGTAGTCAAAAGATACCACGGCCCCCTTCGCCGTATCTACCAAATCATTACAGCGGAAATTCCTGGCATCAACAAAAATTTGGCCTTGAAAATGACTCTCAAAGCTATAAACGATTCCGTGGGACCTGATGGGCTGGTTCCTACCCTCTTGGTATTTGGTGCATATCCACGGATGGTTAAAGAAGATGCTCCCTCGCCCACAGTGACACATAGAACGGAAGCCCTTCGCAAAGCCATGAAAGAACTAGAGCAAATCCGTGCCACACGACAAGTCAATGATGCACTAAATAAGAGAAACGGTCCTTCCACTACGGCAATACATGCCTAGCCGCTCAACTCGTCGGTGATGGTATGGAGAGAAGGTAATGCAAATCAAACGGGAAGCTGGACTGGCCCCTACAAACTTTTAGTTGACAAGGGTGAGACCTGCACTCTTGAGCTACCTAGTGGACCTACCAAGTTTTGGAGCACAAGTGTCAAAACTTACTTAACTGAAACAACAAAGCTGGCTCCGGACAACAGTGATTTCAGAATTCCTTCAATGGAACCAATAAAATCCTCTTCAGAAAATGACTCCCTCGCAGATGATTCTCTACAGTCTGGAAGACCCAAACGTCAAGTAGACAGACCTCGCCGGTATGCCACTGAAGTAATCGCAGCAATTGTATCAGCATACTTTCATGAGAGTGGTCAGTTTAAACAGTCTCGCCAGAAAGAAATTGCTGGGCTACTAGAGAAGAACATCTTCGAGTTGGTTGAAAACAACAACATACCAGCTGGCACTAGGGTTTTCAATTCAAGATTTGTTGACGAAGTAAAGCACAAGGGTACCAATAATGCCTTCGAGAAATCAAGGCTTGTTGTCCAGGCATATAATGACACTGAAAAAGAATCTATCCTAACTCAATCTCCGACGATTCAAAGGGTCAGCCAAAGGCTTATTCTCTGCATGGCGTCTTCAATTGCGGAAACAAATCTTTATTTACGTGATATATCGCAAGCATACGTACAATCCGCCTCCAATTTGAATCGCAATATATATATTCGCCTTCCGTACGAGTTGAGCGCCGAGCAAGGTCTAGAAAGAAGCACGTTGTTGAAAGTTGTCAAGCCTCTATACGGAATACCAGAAGCAGGAAATTATTGGCTCCGTACATATCACAATCACCACACCCAAGAGCTTTGCATGAATGCATCAACTTTCGACCCATGTCTCCTCTAGTGCCATAATCCAGGCCAGCTAGGTATTGTCGGTCTTCAAACTGATGATACTCTCTTTCTAGCCGATGACTTATTTGCTACCACGGAGCAAGACAAGCTTAAAAAGGCGAATTTCCCAGCAAAAGATCGAGAAACTCTTACACAAAATCATCCCCTGAGATTTAACAGGTGTGTGATTAATAATCTGACTGATGGGAAAACTATAAGGTTAACTCAAGAACTTTAATGCAAAAATCTCAGTTTAGTAGCCGAGGTAAAAAAATCATCTACATTTTCTCGCGGTGCTGTTTGTAGAGGTCTTACTACCGAAGAACAATATGTTGCGCAACGGGCTAGAGGAGCTTATATTGCTTCTGTGTGTCAACCTGAAGCCTCTTTTGATCTCTTCTTTGCTGCCCAAGTAACAAATCCTCAAAAGAACAATATAGCTGCCCTCAATAAACGCCTACAGTGGCAGAAAACTAACAGACAAAGAGGACTCAATTATGTGAAACTAGATATGAAAACACTACGCCTCTACGCGTTCACAGATGCATCCTTTGCAAATAATAAGGACTTCTCATCACAAATTGGCTATGTACTCGTACTAGCAGACGCTACTAATCGAGCTAATATAATCCATTGGTCTTCGGTCAAGTGCAAGAGAGTTACAAGAAGCGTTCTTGCATCAGAGTTATATTCCATGGTTCATGGTTTTGATATTGGCGCTGCAGTAAAGTCAACTATTGAACAGCTATCACAGACTATTATTCTTTTAATTGTATGCACCGATTCAAAATCTCTGTACAATTGCCTTGTAAAACTCGGTACAACACAAGAAAAGAGATTGATGGTCGACCTCATGTGTCTGCGTCAATCATATGAAAGACGCAAAATTACCTAAGTTGCGTGGATCGACAGCAATAGCAATCCAGCAGACTCAATGACAAAAAGCAAACCTTTAACAGCTCTCCGACTTTTAATTGATACTAATAGACTTAACCTAAATACCATGGAATGGGTACATCGAACCAGTAACAAGTAACGAGTAACAATTAACAAATAACAATAAATATGATATGAAAGTATGTCAGACCAGGATCAGAGCCCGATGGAATCCGTATTCTTGACTTGATGTTTCGTGATTCATGTAAATTCTATTCTTCTGACATGATCATAACATTACTGTCAGAATAACATGCCAAGCTGGTACCTGACATAATTTGTGATTGCCTCAGGAAAACCTTGGTGTTTTGGGTAATTTTCAGCTAGAAAATACTTGGCGTCAATGTAACAGACATGGTTGACTGGTATTGAGTCGTTTTAGGATTACATCTTGGCTACAACATGTTTGGATTGTACCTTGTGATGTAAGGAAGCTATTTCTAGATATTATCATCATATGTCAGGTAGTAGAGATGTATAGATATATAAGCTGAGAGGAAGAGAGACAGACAGACAGACAATCACATCTTTTATTTTACTTCAATTGAAAGCTCCTGTGCGAGCTATTCTCCCAGATACCTCCAGACTCAATCATTAAAGCTTCCGAACCAGCTAAAAAGGTTCGACAAAGTATATGACAGGAATTGCAGTTTTAAGTACGGATTTTTGTACCATTTTCTTCATGTAGTTGCCAGTGTTGGTATAAATATCTTGACCTCCCTTTCCAATGTTAGTCATAGATTAGTCATCGTTCATTATGAGTATTAGTATCTTTTGTAGAATAGGAAAATAGACAAGATCTACCAACACAACTGCAGAAATGTGACATACAGTTTACGTTCTATGCACCGTGTTTAAGTATCCTGACACTCTTCCATACACAAGTCCCAGACTCCTCGTGATCTCAATTGATAGCCTGTAATACGTCTCCTGTTTTTTCTTTTTGCATCAGATTTGAATTGCGTATGCAGCTATCTAGCTATGACACAATGTCGGAATACTTCGGTGGTAATTGATATCACAAGCTTGATGTAGCAGTAATAATTATGGTACGTATAAAAAATGATCTCCCTCTCCCCTTTCTACCTAGAAGGAAACATCTATAAACCGTAAAATCCCCTGTCTCCTAGCGCCATTCCCAAACGGGTACCTCATTTCTCATCAACACAATTAGTCATTAGTTCTAAGGAAATACATATTGATCATTGGATTGTTAAGTCATTAAACACACAATATCAGAGAAAATTTACAGAATAGATTACTCAATGTAAAGGAAGAGCACTCATGCCTCGGATTTTAAAGACAAGTAACACTGCAAGGTTATGGTGGCTTTTTTTTTCACCCCAAGTCAACCCTCATCCGTGAATACTCACCCAGGGAAACGTCTCAAAAACCCTGAGTTACCCAGACATGCCTTCATCATCCATTGAACTTTCTCCGCGCGAAATGTAGTCTCGAGTGCCTCCTTCCCAAGTGGAGTAGGTGCCAAGGCTACTCAAACTATACCGGAGAACACCACCAGGAGGCAGACCACGGTGAGGATCCCTATTTGATAGACCTCTAGGTTAGTACGAGGCTATGATAAATAGTTATGCTTATGTAATGTTGTTCACATCAGAGTCCAGGCGCAAGATAAGGAATACTGTACTTATATAGATGATACCCAGTATTCATAGAAAATAAAGGTACATCTAGTCTTTAGCTCTACTAAACATATTGGTAGTTTGGAGCTACGAGACACCCGTAACCCACACCATTTTAAAGCTATGCTTATCTCACTTTTCCACATTCTAGTCCACTAGGAACTTCAACAGCACCTTCCATTGTTTGCTTATTTTTATAGTGTCCACTGCACTCTCGCAAGCGAAGACTTGGTGCGTACAAAGCTCAATTCGTGAAAATCCTTGCCAAAATTCAAAGTTACACACCCATCGAGATGGTATCCATTCTCTGCATCATCTTGTAAACTTGTCCCAATCCCTCTCACGTCCATCCCAAAAAACTGTCTCCCAGGTTTGTGCGCCACGCTTTGCTTCCTCTGTCGGGTGTAAATATCGGCATGGGCGTGTATTTGGCGGCTAGCTGAGGCCAGAGAATAGATGATGAGAGGTGTGGTCATTGAAATGAGGATGTACTAAGTCGTACTCGTAAACTTGATGAGGTTTTGATGGTGATTGATCTCGTCAGGTGGGAAATTTTGATTAGGTGGAGAGTCTTGAATTATTGCCTCATGGGCCAACTTGTTCGGTATTGCGAAATTTGACTGAACTTGGCTTTGGGAGAATATTTCACTCCCAGGCTTGTAGAGGAAACCATGTACAGGTGTTCAGCCTTGTCCTCTGCGTCTCCTATTAATAGTAGTAAATAAAGCTAGTACAGGCGCTTAGACACATTTCCCACTTGAGACAGGACACTGCTGCATGGAATCCGAAGAAGCTGAACCATATTTCACGCGGTGCTCCTATTCATAGAAGACAAAGGCATGTTTTGATAATCAAAGGGTTTGAAACGTCTCTTTGGTGGGTACTTACGGAGGAGGGTCGACTGTTTGTGTAAGCTAACAAACCTCACAGTGGTATTTGCAAACAAAATCCAGATTATGAGTGTCTCTTGCGTCAAAAGAGTCATCCTACATGTATACATAGTACTGGTCATGTGTCATAGCTTAATAGCTGCATACACATTAAATGATTTAAAAAAATAAATAAAAACAGCTTATATACATATATCTCAGTAATAAAAAACCAACCCAAGTATCAACCCCGAACCTAGTTCAATACTCTGGCAATCCCAATAAAAACGGGGTTGGTGAATCAAACTCTACCCAAAGGGTATCACATCTCTCCATGCTCTATTATAGTCTCACACATAAAAAATGCTCAATGAAGTGATGGTCATTGATTCCGGTCGTGAGTCAGATGGGAAAATCTTTGTTGTTCCAATCCTAAGGAAACTTCAAACATACAGGGTGTGAATTTCCAACAAATATCCATAGCAACAATACTACTAATCCAACACTGTTGTGCCTGGACTCACGTATCTATAATGCGCAGCTCAAGTTGCGATGGTCACGCGAATGCATGCATCTGCTCTGTTTGTAACTACTACATTGAGTTGGTATCATTAGTAAGCAATAGTCTAGGGACTATAAGTAGAGAGCTTTCCTCCGATGTAGATAGATCAATCAACTCTGTCTTTTTTCACACAAAAGAGATCCTTCCACACATCACTATTTGACCCATTCGGCCTAACTGTTCATCTGTGATCACAAGCAGCTAACTCCCATAAATTGTATGTACACCCAAATCATATACCTATCACAACAAACACTCACAAATCCACGGCTCATGAGCGGCCATGAATGCTCTTCCGGCTCGTTTATACCATCTGCTTGCCAGTCGCAGTTCTGTCCCCATCATTGCAGCCTAGTATCCTTACCGATCGCCCCTGATTAGCTGATTCAGGGGCGACCGTACTGATTTCCTTTAGGGGCACTCGATGTACGCCTGTACTCTCGATGCTATTCTGTTACGGTTTGTCCTTTATCTGAGCTTATGTGGATACCTAAGCGTATTGTTGAGGATTCATGTTGTAAGACTTAAAGGAAATGATAGAGGAAACTGGGAGATACGGCACTACTAGCCAAGGGACCAGATCAGTGTCACAGCGTAGTGATTCTCGATAATGTGTGGCTGGGCGGCAAGTATTCGGCCTAGGGCGAAGAAATCAGTAAAGACAATCACTGAGGGGCTGAATGTTATAAATACCCGTTAGTTGTAGCTAGATTCCTCTTTACTCTTTATACAGTTTATTAAATCGACATAATCATCACCAACTCGGGTTTCCCGTCACAATATAAACTGTATCTCTTCATCATTTGCCCGTCATTAAGTATATTGCAGTCCTAGTTGACAGTGACTTAGGGCATCCTATAATCACAGGTGTTAATCAGTAAGCACCTTAACCAAGTTGAAGTTGTACAGGAAGTTGATGCCAATGTTTGCTCTACCCTCAACATCAACAGACGAGGCATCTAGCTCTGGACGATCAAGTCGTCAAAGTAGGATCTCATTTAAATCAGCGCAGGGATTTGAAGTATTAGTAACGGGTCCAGATATGGACAGAATTAACATCGGAACGGACTTGATGGCATCTGGTTTGTCTGACCAGGAGTCAATGCCACAAGAGAAATCACGAATGGACATGTAGACGATAGTCGAGGAGATAAGGAGAAGAGACGTTGATCACAGGAGGGAAATGGAGATGTTACAATCTCAAATGAGTCAAATGATGCTACTCATGCAGGGAAAATCACAGGGTGAAGGCCAGGTACCCCCGAAATCGGCTAAAGGTAATGACAATCATCAACCCGAACGTAGGGAGCTCTCTGGCAAGGAAAAACCACTTAAGTGGCCGGAAGCCTACAATCACAAGGATAGGAACAAATGGGCAACCACCCACGAAATACTTCGATATATTTATTGGCGCGATGTAGAGGAACGGCAAATCCTGCAACCATCAGATTTCTTCATGCAGCTCTATAGCCACGCGGTGACAGGGACTGCCAAGGACATGATCACCGGCCAATTTCAACACATGCTTGCAATTGATGCAATATGGGACGCTTTGGGATTATTACAGGCCATGGATGACACCTATCGCGATAGAAACGAAGAGCAATCGGCGGCTGCGCTATTTCATGCATGCCGACAATTCCGGGATGAGAGCTTGTTGTCGTACCTACTGCGTTTTCAGCAATTGCTCACACGAAGCCCCAGCTATACGGGAGATGATAAGAATAAGATGTACCAGTTCCGGAATTCGCTCAATAAAACCACAAGAAATCACATGATCGGTCGCTCACAGCCACAAACCTTTCGTGAACTCGTTGAATATCTGTCTTCACTAGGTTCGGAAATTGAAGAGGTTGGCATGACAAGAACTAAGGAGTACTTACTCAGTCAGGCTGGGTATTTTGATGATGGCACGCGAGGTATTGCTGGTGGTAAACTGCTCAGAGGAACCTCTCAAGGACCCCCTTATCATCCAGCAAACAGAGATATCGCCAATAACAAGGATTTAGATGGGGACACAAGGATGACCGGTGTCAACAAAGTCCGTGCAAAGTGGGTTTCATAAACTGAGTTAAACAAACGGAAAACAGATGGTGTATGTCTGCGATGTGGAAGGAAAGGGCACATAATAGCAAACTGCCATCTACTCCCAGCTAAACGTCCCGAAACCACAGTTCAGGCTTTAACTTCTGTAGAATATGATGCGAGTACTGAAGAATTCAATGTGGTGGGAAGTGAGTTAAAAGGTTAGCTCCTGAACAAAGTCGTGTTCAGGAGCCTGGAAAGGAAGTTTCAAATATGGTGGTTGGATCAAATCAGATTGAAGATACCGACGTAGAGTACAAAATGAATGGATCGTCTTTTATAATAGACACAATAATTAATGGAAGTTATTCTGTACCTACTTTGATTGACAATGGATGCGAATGCCTAGCCGCCGTTAGTAACTCCCTAGTACACAAAGCTAACCTTCCTCGGACAAAAATAACTCCCCGTAAACTTACCGAAGCTACACAAAATCGCCACCACGAAGATCTTATCACGGAAATGGTTAAAATGGAACTTGATATAGACGGATACCAGCGTACCTTATTTGCATATGTAATATCAGGGTTGTCTCATGATCTGATACTCGGTAAACCATGGATGGAACGGGAAGATGTTGTTTACAACGCAAAGGATCATTTTATGGACATCAGAGAAGCTATTGTGAACAGTCAGCCACTCAGAGTTTGGGAGAAAGGTCAGCAGCCGAAGATGGATGCACTACAGCTAGGGTCGAATATCAGAAGTTTGTCTGCAGGTGTGTTCCTTGCAACAGTCAGGAAAGCCAGGAAATCGACGAGCGGCACCCAGTTATTTTCTATAACACTTGCAGATATTCAGAAAGCGCTTGCACCATCAAAGAAATCACCAACAAACTTGGAAAGGCTTCCTGTGCAATATGAAAAATATTCAGACCTTTTTCGCAAAGAATCAACAGATAAACTTCCACCTCATCGGAAAGGTTGCGATCACAAAATTAACCTTGAACCCGATAAAAAAGTACCATGGGGTCCCCTACATGGAATATCAAGAGATGAATTGTTGGTACTAAGGAAGACACTGACAGAATTACTTGACAAAGATTTTATTCGCGCTAGTAGTTCACCAGCAGGGGCCCCAGTACTTTTTGTTCGGAAACCAGGTGGGGGCCTTCGATTTTGTGTTGACTATCGTGCTTTGAATTCTATTTCAAAAGCTGATCGCTATCCGTTGCCTTTAATTAAAGAAACGCTTGCTAAACTGAGCAGAGCTAAATGGTTCACAAAGTTAGATGTACGAGCCGCGTTTCATAAGTTGCGCATTAAGGAAGGCGATGAGTGGAAAACGGCTTTTCGGACACGATTTGGGTTGTTTGAATGGCTTGTCATGCCATTTGGATTGAACGGTGCCCCGGCCTCTTACCAGAGATATATCAACGAGGCATTACGTGAATATTTGGATGATTTTTGTTCTGCTTACGTAGATGACGTACTTATCTTCACCAACGGAGATGAAAAAGAACATCAAAGGCACGTAAAATTGGTCCTTGAAAAGCTTCAGAAAGCCGGGCTAGGGCTAGATATTGATAAGTGTGAGTTCAGCGTTAAAGAGACAAAATATCTAGGTTTCATCATATCCTCGAATGGTGAGAATTCGTCAGTTAAGATGGATCCAGCAAAGGTTAAGGCGATATCGGAATGGGAAGCACCAACGACGACGAAAGGACTCAGGGGATTTCTAGGGTTCGCCAACTTCTACCGTGGCTTTATCAAGGGATTTTCAAGAATTTGCGCACCCTTAACGTCTCTGACAGGTAAGGGTACACCATGGAAGTGGGGCCACGAACAAAATGAGGCATTCGGATTGCTCAAGGAAAAGTTTGTTGCAGAGCCTGCTCTAGCTCAGTATGATCCTGACCGTGAAACAATATTGGAGGCAGACTGCTCTGGTTATGCGCTTGGTGGATGCTTATTACAGAAGCAAGAAAATACCACATGGAAACCAGTGGCATACTATTCTCGGAAGCTGACTGGAGCAGAAATGAATTATGAAATTCATGACAAAGAACTCCTAGCTATTGTAGCAAGTATGAAAGAATGGGACGCAGAATTGAGAGGTTTAGCTTAGGCTTTCACTATTCTAAGTGACCGTATGAACTTAAAGTATTTTCTAACCACGAGAAGGTTGACAGAGAGGCAAACTCGGTGGGCTGAATTTCTATCTAGATTTAGGTATACACTTGTGTACAGGAAAGGTAAAGAAAGTGAGCGTCCGGACGCACTTTCAAGAAGGGATCAAGATAAACCAAAGGAAGGTGATCCTCGACTTTTGTGCCGCGAGCGACAGGTTTTAACGCCAATCCATGCATCAAAATTGAGTGTTGGCCATTCTGTTCTGGCAGAAGGTCATGAAATATTTGTCAATGAGGATCTACAAGAGCTGTGGAACCAAGCAATTAAAAACGACGAAAAATATATTCAAGTAGTAAATGCAGTTCGAAGCGGAGAGCGTGTGTGGCCTAAAGACATCAAATTACAGATAGAAGGTTCAAATTAGCCTAGTCCTATTAAAGCAACTATTGCAGCGTGTGAATTTGATGAGACTATTGGAGTAGTTCGTTACCAAGGGCGTATATGGGTACCTCTCTACGAACCGCTAACAACAGCACTTATCCAGAACATCCATGACGCAGCAGTCTCTGGTCATTCTGGAAGGGATGCAACGCTTGGTCAAGTCGCTCGAGAATATTTTTGGCCTGGGATAAGCAAATCAGTAAAGCGATTCTGCAAAAATTGCCATGTATGCGGAAGATCATCAATTTGGTGACACCAAAAACTAGGGCTTCTTAAACCGTTACCCGTACCTGACAGATTTCATCAGGAACTTTCTATAGATTTTATGGTAGACTTACCAAAGTCAAATGGCTCAACAAATATCATGGTGATCACTGATCGCTTGTTAAAATCAGTAACACTCGAAGCAATGGATAAAATGGATGCAGAAACGTGTGCTAAACGATTCCGAGAATGTCATTGGCGTTACCATGGATTTCCAAAAGCTTTAACTAGCGATAGAGGGACAAATTGGACAAGTAAATTTTGGAGACAGCTATGTGAATTAGTTGGAATTCAACAGAGATTGAGTACAGCTTACCACCCTCAAACTGATGGAGCAACGGAAAGGATGAACCAGGAAGTCCAAACTTACCTGCGAGCGTATGTTTCCTATACTCAGCACAATTGGTCCGACTGTTTGGCTGCTGCTCAACTAGCGATAAATAATAGGGACGTGGCATTCTTGGGTGGTTTGAGTCCATTTTTCGCGACACATGGGTACCACGTTAATCCTATCCAAACAATTAACGATAATTCAACTATCCCTACATCCACGGGAAAAGAAAGGGCTGAAAACTTTGTCGAGAGATTGGAAAATGTAACGGCTTTTATGCAATCTGCAATGGCCGCTATTCAAGAACGTTACAAGGATTACACGGATAAAAAGAGACACCCGGCACCAAGGTATGAAGTTGGTGATAAAGTTTGGCTACGACTGCGAAACATTAGATTGGAGGATCAACCTTCAAAAAAATTAGGGTGGCAACATGCAAAGTATACTGTCACAAAACTGATTTCGCCAGAGGTGGTGCAACTTGATATCCCTGGAAGAATTTTTAACAGATTTCATGTTGACTTACTCCTACCAGCAGAAGAAAATCCGTTGCCATCACAAATACTAGAAGATGAAAACCCAGGTCCAATCACTAGTGATGATGGTGAAGAAGAGTACCAGATTGACAAAGTACTTAGGTGCAGAAAAAAAAATGGTGAGCGACAGGCTTTAGTGAAGTGGACTGGAATGGCACAGCCAGAGTGGACATCGCTCATAAATTTGCAAGATGCTGCAGCCCTCGACGTTTGGGAAAAAAAGTGGGGCTCAGCAGAGACAAACAATGGGCCAGCGTCAAGGAAAGAAAAGAGGAGAGGGTGAATAGGGGGGTTATGTTACGGTTTGTCCGTTATCTGAGCTTATGTGGATACCTAAGCGTATTGTTGAGGATTCATGTTGTAAGACTTAAAGGAAATGATAGAGGAAACTGGGAGATACGGCACTACTAGCCAAGGGACCAGATCAGTGTCACAGCGTAGTAATTCTCGATGATGTGTGGCTGGGCGGCAAGTATTTGGCCTAGGGCGAAGAAATCAGTAAAGACAATCACTGAGGGGCTGAATGTTATAAATACCCGTTAGTTGTAGCTAGATTTCTCTTTACTCTTTATACAGTTTATTAAATCGACATAATCATCACCAACTCGGGTTTCCCGTCACATATTCCATGTACACCGAGCGGTATGTGAACTCTCGCAGCTAGTGCTTATATTCCAGGGGCTTATGATGTCATCTCTCTTATCACTTCCATGCATAGTTTTACCGGAGCTTGGTGGCCAACAGTCGTTATGCATACAGGCAGCGCTAGAAGTAGACTCGCACCTTCGGTACCGTGCCTGTTGTTTGCTGATTGTTGAGCAGATTGGTTTGCAAAAGCTTGTGGCTGTTAGGCACAGATTATATCACTTGGTGAAGCAAGTGGGAAAATAGAGGAGTCTGTAAATCTGTTGTGGAGAGTTGTTAATTACTCCCACTAGGACACAGAGTGCTATATAAACTATATTTTGTAGTAATAAAATCTAGTGGCTGGTATTTACGTCAAAGTGTATTAATACTAACCTCACAATTAATGGAAGATTAGTGACGTGTATTCTACACATCCCTGTCTTTACCATATTTGGAAGCACCAATTTCAACACTGATGATATCTCAACATCAATGAGTCAATAGCCCTACCCAGCGCCCTTGATGGCACAAAAGAAGTTGGACTAAGCTACTACACAGCAATCACGCTCTTTCAAGACTTTCCTGCCATTTCAGCACGACCTTTGGGAAGGAGTTGGAAGGATTTTAGAAAGGCAGGGTGTGAATTTCCCTAGGTACTCACAAGTTTGCAGCGCCCAGCTGGCCGGCCTCTTCGAACGCTTCAGAGGGGTCACTATGTCTTCGGATTTAGTCCTAAATTCGGTACTAGAAGAGCTCTGCACCTAGTGGTTTTTGCAATCTTTCCCGGCTGCCATATATTGAAGGGTGGTGGTGTATATGGTTATATACACTTGGTATCTTCAATTGAATGGTTGTGACTACTTAGGGGGCTTAGACTGGACTTGGGTGGTTATGGCAATAATGTGTATTTGGGGTGCAATTGGTATCTTATTGTGTAATGTTATGTTATAGATTGTATACATGATGATTAACCAATCCCACATACTTCCGGATAGCCCCTTAACCAGTCTCCTTTAGGAGTGGTCTACAGGTGAATGTAGCAATTGGGGGTATGTAGTCTATCACTGATCTAGTTCCATTTTGTTGGCGCTGCATGCTACACTATGTGGATGACAATTTAACAACTAATGTGAAAAGCACATTTACAACACCATACACCTGCAAGTGGCCTTCGTTTTGTTGGCTGGAGAGGGGAGAAAATAAATGGCGAGAGGCTCCTCGAAGTGTATGATCGAATGAGGACTTGTAAGGGGTGGTACCGAGTGAGAGGAGGTACATGGGAGTCATAGGAGGCGATATACTACTAGCATAGGTATCGTTTGTCTGTAGGCAGAGAGGACCTTTATGTCCTACATAGTCACAGACTGAGACAGGACAATAAAATGAAAAAAAAGCTTGGCATGAGAATGGTCTATAGCTTGGGATTGCTCAAAAATAAGATCAGCCGAATTTCTCTTGACATTAACAGATCTAATAACAGGTTAATTGGATTTAATATCATCAGAATAAACAAAATGAATACTGGTCCGCATAGATGTCATTTTCATTAACCTCCAATACAGCTCATTCCAAATTTTCTAAACCCTACTTGTGCCATATCTGACTATTCACACAACTTAGTTACTAACAATGCCACAAATTTTATACTTTGTCACTACAGCCCTCCCACCCGTCCTTTGGCTTACAGTAGTGTCAAGCTTCATAACCATGGAAGTCGCGCGGCATTGGTTATTGAGTACTAGACCATAGAAGGTTTGAAGAGTTCCACTGTCGGTTGTTTTAACTAATTATAACAGTTAGATGTGTTAGGGCTAGTCGAAAATTGGCATACAATAGTAGATAGACTAGTCTTTAGGGTGTAATGTAGTAAATCTTGGATCATATGATTCAACTAAATTGGGATGGGGTTGTGAGATCTATGATGGATGTGTGGAAGAAAACTAATAGATACAGTCAGACCCCTGTTAAGACGATCATGGTTAAGCCAATATTGCTGTTTAAACAATATTTTTTTGGGAACAGTCTTTGTTCCCATACATTTACTGATTACTCAATTATTGTTCTTCAATCTCTGAATATTGACTTAACCAGAGTTTTTTTTGTTAGATTGGTGCTAATAATGCTGCCAAAGAGGGAATTTCTGTAGAGCAACGTGTTATGCTCAGCTATGTAGTATAGTAGATCTTGTAGCTGGTGCATATGTAGTTATTATGGCAGTATGGCATTATGGCGCATAAAGGATATCCAGTGTCAGGATTGCCTTCTGTATAATCTATATATGTGGAGATTACCAGGATCTAGTGTTCTATAATTCTAGTCTGGCCTTTTAGCCGAGTGGTTATGAAACTATCTCATGCACAATGTAAGATAGCACTCTTTAGCCTGAATACCACCTCTCTGACCCCTGTGTCCTCCTTGCTTTCTATATGCTGCTCTGGCATTCAGTCTCTACATAGCAGCACTACAAGTATTACTTTGTGTAGTATGAGAGATGGGTTGATGATATAGTGTAACTGACATGGCTGCTAGGTTGGGAGCACACATTGGTGCGCTGAATACTGGTTACAAGATTGTTTTACAAGCAAATAAGCTAGGGGATAAGAGACGAGCCTCCCCCAATCTGTAACATAATAAATATTAAAGAACTTCACTTCTGCATACAAATGAAAATATCTTTCCACAAACTCTCTTAGCTATTCTAGCGCATGTGTACGTTCCCAAATCATATACCAATCATAACAAAAAGACTTAGTTCTTGATCCTTGATTCTTGAATATGTAGGGAATAGTACAGGACTGAAAGCTGGAGAGCTTTTGACATGAAGATACCTCAGCTACTTTTACCTCGAGACTATCTGCTACAGACAACAGTAATCTAGTTCCAGCATGATTCCTGTCGAACTCCTGAGAGTGACCTAGAATCTTGTCGAATCCTAGTGGGCTAGTAAGAGTACAATATAGTATCCCGAAACATCTAGAAATTGATTGTTACGATGGCCAAGAAGGCTATTGAAGCAACTAGAACCTGTCCTGAGGGATACCTGCTGTTACGGGCTAGGCCCGGCTGGGTTCTGGCTGGGCTGTGTATAACTACAGGGCCTATCCTTGTTTCGTCACATGTAAGGTTAAGTGATCTGGAATAGCTTTAGTAGTCACAAAGCGCTGTAGCTGCTCGCTCCTGAACTGCATAGAAAATATAAACATTTAATTGTGGCATTGCTTCCGTGCACTGACCAAAAGTCCTAGCCCGTCACACCTGCTGAAGCTAGGATCAGACTCCAACTCAACACCATGAGTGTATCAGTGATAAAGCAATAGTCACATGTATTTAAGCTAAACGCTGACAGGATATTATCACTACATTAATCAGTCCGTGACATAGGCTGTAGAGAGGGAGAAATTTATTTGTAACCAGTGGCAAACTGCTTTCCAGAATTCTGCCATAAAAATTAGTCCTCTGTCTGATACAATAGAATCACAAAGTCCATGAAGCCGCCAAATGTTGCAGATGAAGAGGTGGGCTAATTCTTTTCCTGAAATTTTTGTATGGCAAGCCGAGTAGTGTCGTTCTTTAGTGAGACGTTCTACGACAACTATGATACAATTAAAGTTATTGAATTCAGCCAAGGGACCTACAAAATCTACTGATATATCACGCCAGCGTTTGTTAGAGAGTGGGAGGGGTTTGAGTGTTCCTTGGTATCTGAGGCAGGAAAATTTGTTTCAAAGACAAATATGGAAGTTCTTGACAAATTGTTCAGTCTGTTTCGATAAATGAGGCCACCAGTAGTGATCCGAGATTGCCTGATATAATGAATTTTTTCCTGGGTGCCCTTTCTCATAGCTATTGTGGATTGATTGTATAAGTAAATACCGAAGTTTGTTATCTGGAAGGTAGAGTCTATCACGAAAATAAAGGTGCCCGTCTTGTAGTTCGCATTCGGACAGGGAGATCTCTTTCAAATGTGGGATCCCTTTGGGCTTGGTGAGTTCTGCAATTGTTCTACTAAGAAATTTATCTGCTTCGCTAGAGTAGCCTTGATCTATAAGCCTTGCAATTGTTTTATCCAAAGGTTTTTCTTGAGAGTCAAATAGGGTGGCTGAGGAGAAGTGTGGGTCTTTTTCTATAATATTTTGAAGGGTATAGTTGCATTTTAAATCTTTAATGAGAGATAGGTGAACTTTATGTGGGGTTAAGAGTATTTGATTTTGGGACTATATGCAGAGGTCATAGTCGTCTTTGGGAAGGTCCTGAGAGCGTAGAGTGAGATAGTCTGCCTTGGCATTGTCTTTCCCTGATCGGAATTTGACTACAAAATTGAATTGCAATAGGAATTCACTCCATCATAATTGGCGGCACAAAAGCTTTTTTGTGGTCATAGAATATTCGAGATTGCGGTGATCTGTAAGGACTATGATTTGGTAGTATGAGCCTTGGAGCTCAGCTTTTCATCCTTCGAAGCATCGGACAATAGCCAACAGTTCTTTATTGTAGATTTTGTAATTGCACTCAGAGTTCTCAAATTTTATGGACATAAAAGCAACTTGGTGGAATTGAAATAGTTCCGGATATTGGAAGAGTTAAATACTAGCCTTGAGGTTGATTTAGAGATATGATGAATCTGTTTAATGTACGAAGAAGTTTACTGATATTTAATGGATAGTTAATTGTAAAGAAATTGCTATAATTCTATCTGTGTAGCGAGAAGTCCCTCTATATACATGAAAGCGGGGTTTTCCGCACACTAGTGTAAACTCCAACATACTTCCTTATCTAACCTAAATGGGAAAGATGTTGGAGATCCTGAAGCCAATGTATGCTGTAAGGCATCTATTGGCTAATTATTATTCATGCCAGTGAGTGATGATATAGGTTAATCATATCTCATGGCGTCAGTGCATATTATTCTAATATGAACTATTTGTCTACTGCAGTCATGTTGCTGCCTTAATTACAACAGGTGGAGCTCACTGCTATTATCTTTTTGGAATAAGATGCCTGCTGAAGCAAAATCGGATGAGTATACTTCAACAAAAATCCCTTTTGATGCTTCAAAGTGGCGTAGAAATGGGGGTGAGATGAATGAATTTTTGAGAAACTGAAAAGCGTTTTGGCATGCTTCCGACTAGATGAATTTAATGTCTTTGCAAGTAAGGGTAACAAAAGGCCTCACAATTTTTGAAAAGTCTTTGATGAACCTTCAATAAAAATTTGAAAATCCAAGGAAGCCTTGAACGTCTTTTAGGCAAGAGGGAGACTCCCAGTCTACTATGTACTGAATATTTTCTAGGTCCATCTTAAAACCAGTGGTAGAATAATCATGCCAAGGTGTGTGACCTCCTGGACTTCAAAAATCGCATTTTTTTATATTGCAGTGTAACCCTGTTTCTTTCAACGCCTGTAGTACTGTATTGACGTTGGTGCGGTGTGTGAGAAGGTCGTCGGAGTAGATTAGAATATTGTTGATGCAAGCGGTACAGAAAATATACAAGTAAGGACGTAGGACCTCGTTGATGCGGGCTTGAAAAGTGGCCGATGCATTTGATAGTCCAAAATGCATGACAAGAGTCTCGAAAAGACCATATCTTGTGTTGAAAGCTAGCATCCATTCTTGACCCTCTGCAATTTGAATATGATGAAATGCCACAATAATGTCTAGTTTGGTGTAAAATTTTGCATTACTAAGCCTAGCTAGTGTTTCTTGTAGCAGGGGGAGGGATCAGAGGTTTTTTATTTTAATAGCATTCAAGCTGCGGTAGTCCACACAAAGACAGAGACCACCTCCTGGTTTTTTGTTGAAAAATACTGGTGCTGCTGCTGATGATTTTCTGGCACATATGAACCCCTTTTCCAGTTGTTCATTGAGATATTTCCGCAGTACTTTGAGCTCTTCAGTGGTGTCACAGACCGGGCCTCCCACGAGGAAAACAGCCTGCTTGTTACTACCATTGTGCCCTAGGATAATACTGAAATGCTACGTTAATCTGGTCAACCAAGTCAGGAGCTTTCCTATTAACATGGTCAATGCATTATGATGGTTACAATGTTGTGATAGCAACAGTTACTAATCAACATAGTAATCAGTTGCTATGTTATTGCTGTAGACTATCATACCCCTGATTGTAGTAGCCGGTCTTGAGTACTTAGGGAATGTATAGGACTGGATTTGTTCTGTAGCTTTTTGTCTTGTAATTATTCTAGACTTTAGATTGATCCGATTATAAGCTTTACCTTATACCCCGACTCAGTCCTGTTCTGCCTCCGTCTTGTCTCGCCTTCATCCCGTTCCGATCCCATCCTGTTCCGATTACATCCTGTCCCAAGTATATCTATTCCGACTCCGACCCGTGTCCTCTGATCTAGCTAACGAGCCTGACAGGTGGACATATTGTATAGGGGGCCATGAGATGGTGTTGGGCCAGGTTTGAGTTCAATTTTGTGGTTACAGGACCGGTGTGATGGAAGTATGTCTTCGCCTTTATGATCAAAACCTGCTAGGTGTTGATGGTAATAAAAAGGAAGTTTTTTAGAAGGGTCGAGATAATATTTAGTTTGAAGAGCAATTTGTATGTCTTCTAGGGAGAAGCCAGATAAGTACATATTGATGGGTGTTTTATGATTTTGCATATTGTTAGGGAGGTCTTCTATTTGGTGGCGTAACTCTTTTTGCATTTTTTGGATAGTGGTGAGATTTTTTGGTGTTTAATATGGCGGTTGAATTGATGGCAAGGAGGTTGAGATTGCTCTAACTTCTTTGAGTCGTGTAGCATTTTAGTATTGTGACAATGAAAAAACTTAAACACCTTTCTGTTTTGACAGTGTCTGGAAAGCTGCGGCTTAGATCTTTCTTCGTCGTACATTACCTTGCTCTTTATTGATGATAGTTATGTTTTTGAGTTGGGCTGGAAGGCAGTTTTCTTTACAATAGTGCGAATTAAGATTTACAGCGTCCTTTTATCATAGGGTGGAACCTTACAGAACTCAGGCATAAGCCTAAGGCATTG
Organism: Blumeria hordei DH14; assembly: GCA_900239735.1. NCBI lineage: Eukaryota > Fungi > Ascomycota > Leotiomycetes > Helotiales > Erysiphaceae > Blumeria > Blumeria hordei. The sequence continues at coordinate 1,461,752 of OENG01000020.1, forward strand.
TCAGGATTGCCTTCTGTATAATCTATATATGTGGAGATTACCAGATTCCAGTGTTCTATTATTCTGGTCTGGCCTTTTAGCCAAGTGGTTATGCATCTATCTCATGCACAATGCAGGATGGCACCCTATGGCCTGAATATCACTTCATGTACCCAAGTCTATGCCCTGCTGTCCCCATGCTGCTCTGATAAAGACTATTTCTGTATTTTCTCCTGACATCAATGCTCACAAACATACTGCGTCCAAGTAACTCATATTGATATTCAAGATTACAATGGATGGTGTTTAGGGCAGTGCAGGGCTTGTTAATGATGGACAGGAATATGATATGTGTTTTTTTTCTTTTTTAATTCATTTATTGTGTATTTAACAATTTAGCTATGACACATTGCAGATACTTTGTATACATGTAGGATGACTATTTTGACTCAAAAGACACTCCCCTTCTGGATTTCATTTGAAAATACCACTATGAGGTATGTTTGCTTACACAAACAGTCTACCCTCCTCTATAAGTACTCACCAAAGGGAAATTTAAAACCTTTGATTATCCAAGCATACCTTTATCATCCATGCATACCAGAGACTCGAGAAATGTAGTTCATTTTTGCCGGATGTTAACCAGCGGTTTCCTGTCTCACGTGGGTTATGTGTCCTAGCTATCCAGACCTTGCTTGAGAAACCGGTAAAGATGATGTACCACCGAGCCATCCAGCCATGGCGGTGTTTATAGTGTTGCCTGCACCGTGGATATGTGTATATATTGTGTTTGCCCGGTAGACTTAAAAAAATAAAGATAACTATGCATATTGTGCACTTGACTGCTCTTTCATATGACGTTGCTTCCTACTACATTCACAATGTCAATATCTACTCTGGCCTAATCACCTCTTCCTATATGAGTCTTATCTTCTAACTTATTTCTATTGGTCTTTCCATCTTAAGTTCCAGGCCATGTTATTCTTCATCTTGCTGACCATCATCAAACTCAGAGGTATGGACAAATTAAATCTGTAACATTTTTGACCTCAAAAAATTCAGGATTCAACTACTTGAAACTGTCGTCTTTTTACATCTATACTTCCGACGAGCCTAGCTGGAGCGGTCTCTAGGCCACATGTTGTATTATCCATTTTACTTGTTATAATGGAAGTTTGGTAGAGAAGCTGAAGCTGTTATGCTTCTGTTTAACATCACCTAGTGAAGCGAGTTCAGAAGATTGAAGAGTCTGAAAACTATAGTGGAGAGTTATTGAGTAAACCTACTTAGTATCAGAGTGCTACTTGAACTAATTATGACAACTAGGCAAAGGACACAATTACTTGCTTATTGTGGATAATTGGGAGACTGGTCAATGTATGAGTCATCATGAACCTGGCTACAGAACTTATACCTTTCTAGGTTCCATGTTAATGATACCCTTCATTACTATATAGCACCAATTTCAACATTACTTACCATGAAAGATACTTAAAGTCACGTCATAGTAGATGAACGTGACTATGGAACTTAACCGTGGGATATTTGGCGTTTGTTTGTTTGTTCATTAACGTGCTAGGTGAAGTAACTACCGTCGCACTCCTACTGGAGCTTGAGCACGAGTGGGGTCGGGCCGGATTAGATTAACTACCGTGCAGTACATATGCCTCGTCCCACCTAAATGACCGGAACCATGCCAAAATGCATCTATGTGTTGAACCATGACGAATTCAGCAGCCCAGAATTGAAAACAAAACAAAAACTTTCAAGCAAAATCCCGCATTACAAAAGAAAACCTTAAACAATCTCCCTTCCATTGTTCCGCCTCAGCCACCACGCGCCTGAGTCTCGAATCCAATCTCTCTGTCCATGCCAATCCACCTAGGCCATTGATCTATCACCTCCGAGTCACAGGTATCCCTGCCATCCCCCGACTTGCCTCCGCGTAAATCCCACTCTCCTGGACGTAGTCCCTGAACAGCTGCCATCCCCTTGATCCGAGGATTAATTCCAGAGCCGGCGCCCTACGCTTTCCTCTTTTCAGCCGCCAAGTTGCCAGTGCTTTCCGACATTGGACAAGGTGACCAATTGATTTTTCCCTCCCACACTTGCAGTTAAGTGTAGCGTCAGTGTGGTTGAAGCGGCGGTGATAAGCCGCAAAGTCTCAATGTCCAGTTCGAGCGACTATTAAGCGGGCGTAAACCGCTCTCGGCAGAGATAGCTCTGGCGGTTTCTTGCGCTGCATCTCGAGTTCGAGGTCAGCGTAATGCCTGGGGCGATTGGAGTGCCACCAGTCTGTAACCATCTGCCTTGCCAGTTCGCGAGCTTTCCGTCCAAATGTGGCGAGGGTCATCACCCCATGTGTCTTCCTGGAATTGTCCGACGAGTTAAGCTCTCTTCGAGCGAGTTCATCGGCGATTTCATTTCCTGCCAGCCCTTCGTGGCCCGGAATCCATCCTAATTTGACAGGCGCGGCTGATCCCGCGGCCAGTTTCACGAACTTTTGGATACGCCAGGATGATGAGCCCGTTGTTCCTGTTAGTAAGGCCTGGACTGCAGCGGAATTGTCGAGTAGGAAGTAGATGGCGCTGCGTCCTCGATCTCGCTTGCTGGCAGTGATTGCTTCGAGAGCAGCCAAAGCTCCATGAACCTCCGCATCGTAGACCTCTGCATTGGTTATTTTTCCTGAGCCGCTTTGCTCAATTACCCTGCCTGTGCCACTGATAAAAGTCACAAAGGCCCATGACACTTTGTCGGTGGACGCCCCAGAACCATCACTGTACACGCAGAGACAGTCGGGTGGGAGTGTAGGTAGCCACTCTCTTATGAACTTGGCAGCCTCTTTCTTGCTTGTCCAGCGGGGAATTGGCTGAGGGGGGGTCGGAGGTCGGAGCGGCGGAGGTAGTTCGGCCTCTGGCAGAAGACGGTACAACCTTTGGACCCTTAAATCATGCACTCTGTCGAAACCAAGTCTGGTTTTGTTGCATGTCTTTAGGCCGAGTCGGTGACGAGCGTTGTCTGTGCTTTCCGTGGCCCGAAGTCGGAGCGGATGGTACTCGTCTAGTCTCCGGATTCGCGCGGCAATCTTGAGCCTGCATTCCTCGAGCAGAATTTGTGCTGGTGGAATACCAGTCTCTCTTCTCAGGGCTGTTATTGGCATCGTACGCCAGGTTGGTAGAGCCACACGGATTCCGAAGGTAGAAGTTTGGTCGATGACTTTGCTCTGTCTCTTGTAGGAATTACGCGTGACACCTCGATAAGTTTCCCTGGTTGGCCCCGGGCACCAGACCTCCGCTGCGTGCATCGCGATTGGCAGAACTACTGTGTGGATGACTGTGGTTAGTAAGTCGGGCCTTGGTCCCTGGGTGCACAGTGTCAGCCGTCGGGAGTGCTGCACCAGCCGCATTGCTTTGCTGGTCCACTTTGCGACGTGACTTTCGAAGGTCAGACCGCGATCAAGGTGTACTCCAAGCCATCGGATGTCGTCGGATGCTTGTACATCGCGAGTTCCTACCCTTATAGCCGGAAGATCGTGTCCCCTGGATCTAGGGCCGACGAAGTAGACTACTTCGGCCTTGTCTGGGTCGAAAGAGACGGCATTATCAGCGGCCCACCCTAGGACTGCATCTACTTCTCTCTGGACAGCTACTGCGGCTTCAGTTGGAGTTGAACCTATGCCGAGGATGGCAACATCATCTGCATAGCCAAATCTCGAACTACTGCCTCCCACGACTTCGGCCATGTAGAACAGGAAAAGAATTGGGGAAAGAGGCGATCCCTGTGGCAGCCCGCATTCTAGGAATACCGGGTCTGTGACTCCGTCTTCGTGTCGTACGCGAGCGGATCGTTCTTGTAGGAAGAATTTTATCCAGGTGATAGCTGGTTTAGGCCACCCCATCTTGTTCATCCTCTGCAGCAGCCGTCCGTGGAGTACAGCATCGAATGCACCCTAAACGTCCAAAGTGACTATGACTGCTTTATTCTGCCGTTTCATTGCATGTTCCACATCGTGGATAACGCAAGAGACGAGGTCGTTAGCAGACCTGCCAGAGAGTGCTCCAAAGAGTTGCTGCGGAACTGCTTTGTGAGTGAGGGCGGTGTAAGCCATTCGCCTTGCGACTAGTCTCTCAAGACCTTTGCCGAGAGAGAAGAGTAGTGCGATTGGCCTCCATCCTTTAGCTGTACTAAGATTACGGCCAGGTTTAGGGAGAAGGATTACTTCCGCTAGCTTGAAGGCCTTCGGGAAGTGGTTCAGTCGCAGTGAGCCCTCAAAGAGTACTCTCACTGCGTGACCAATTGATGACCAGGCTGTCCTAAGAAGACGAACAGAAATTGCATCTGCTCCGAGGGCTTTATTTTGACAGGCTGTTGTAACCAACTTGGCTTCTTCGTCCGTAACGCTCGATACCCATGGGAGGTTTCCGCGTCCTGGCTCGAAGTCCTCAGCGTCGACGTCGTTTTTGCTGGTGAGCCTGGCAAGAAGTAGGTCACGCAACAGAAGTGCTCGCTTTCCTGGGTCCGAGACGAAGCCATCCGGAGTTTGGAGTGGTGGAGCAGCAGATGTAGGTTGCGGCTTTGCCCAGCGTGCCATACGATACATGTCGACATCGGTTGTGGCTTCGGAGAACTTACGTTGCCAGTATTGATGCTTCGCACTTCTGACTTTGCGACGGAAATCCTTTCTGCTCTCTTCGTCCCTAAAAATCCTGTACTCGCGTTTGGCCTGTGCGCACTCTAGCGTCCACCAAGGTGCTGTCCTACCCTTCTTCGCACTCCCGCGTCTTCCGGTAGCTCTAATAGCGTCGCTAATAATTTAGACCAGCTTGTTGCCGAGGTTGTCCACCGCGTCTACTGAGACCATCGGCTGCAGCTCTATTCCTTGAGCCCAACGACCTAGCATCTTTGCAAAGTCTTCGAGGGCATCGTCTGTCACTCGTACCGGTTGTCCAGTTTTTATAACAGCTCTGGCTTTCGAGTTCGGACGGGGGACGTCTCCTGCGAGAGTTCTGTGGTCTGATGTCGAGTCGAGCTCTATCGAGACATCTGCAAGGGCACCAGTGTTGGACCACACCAGGTCGAGTGTGTTTCCGAGATCGTGTGTCGGGACGCCCGGTGTGGAAGATAGGTCCATACCGTGCTCGAACATCCACTCGGTGAGCACCTGTCCGTCACCGTGTAGCCTAGTAGCCATTGGCTGCCAGTCAGTGTGAACGGCATTGAAATCTCCGCCAATTACTGTAGGCCCAGACGGAGACCATGATAGTAGCGGCAAAAGATCTGCTCCAGGAGCGCGGTATACGGAGACAAATGTGACTCCTTCTACCTTTACTGCAGTGAGATCTGGTGATGTCTCGCAGATTTCTTGCTGTTGGCACTTAATCCCTTTTCGCGTATAAATGAGGGAGCGTGGCCTTGAAGAGTTAGTAGCGACACGGGGAGGCAAATGCCTGTCGAATCCGGGATGTGACTTGGTGAGCCAGAGGCCGTCTTTGTGTTGAGTCCAGGGTTCCTGGATAAGTAGGACATCGATTCCTGAATCCCAAGCGGATTGCAGGATGATGTCCGTAGCGGGGTCTCCTCTGTCCAAATTAGCACAGAGGAACGAGATCGTTGTTGCCGTTGTGTGGAGCTCGGTAAGGTTGTGGTCTCTTACGGGCATTGAGTTACGTTAGTGGCTTCGTTGTCGGCAGTAGCCTCGGTGGCTTTCTGCTTTGCTTCCATCTCACGGATTGAAGCGTTCCGTTCCTTTTGACCTTGCTCGCGTACAACCGATAGCTGGTCTTTAGTACGCTGCACCGTTTTGCCGCCAACCCGGGTTGGTCTGGCCATACAGTGCGGTTCGATGGCTGCATGTGGCCCATGGCAGTTCATGCACCTTGGGATGGTCTGCTTACAGACAGATGCTTTATGATCGATCGATCCGCATCGTGAGCATTGCTCCGCTCGTGAGCAAATCTTTGTTGGGTGATGTCCCCAGCATCGGTTGCATTGCGCAATTTTGGCCTTGCGTTGGAGCTCGTGTAGGCGACCACTCTCTTCGAAAAGTCGCTCACCCAGTTTTGGCTTACCGGTTGCAAAATGCAGCACCCAGTCGATTGAGGGCCTAGCCGTGCTTGTCGCGAACGCACGAGCCGAGGTCGGTCTGATGCCCGTTTTTAGGGTCACTTCTTCTATCACCATCTCCGGTGTGACTGGTGTTGGTCCTTCTAAGGTATAGAGCCTATCTGGTACATTCGGAGCTAACACCGAGATCCAGTTTGAGGCGGCTTCCAGTTTCATTTCCGTGCTCTCCAAAAGCACAGCCCCCGAGAGGAGCGCGTTTCTTGCTGCATCTCCTTCGGCTTGTATCGCGAACCCTGAGTTGACGACAGTGACCTGCTTGATTGCAGAGTTAGCCAAGCGAAGCTTGCTTGCGAGGCTCATTTTTATGTAGTGAGGAGACATTCGTCTCCACGGGTGGTCGGGCTTGACCCGCAGGAACACACGTTCGTCAGGGCAGGCCGGCTTGGAAGCGGGGGTACTTGGCTTGGGCGCTTGTGTAGGCCCAGTTGCTTTTGACTGGGACCCATTGACTGTTGTCGATGTTGATGCTGCTGGTTGTACAGGCTTAGTCTTTTTCCTCACTACCTGAGTCCAAGACCCCTCAGTAGCGATGGGGGTTTGTATAGAATCGATGTCGATTGGCCTAGTAGGCTTTGTCGAAGCCGGCTCTTTACCTTTCGCCTGACTGCTTTCTCTCGTGAGTATTTGCACTGGTCGTGAAGTGCTCGCGCTATTCTTTCCTCCCGGCCTAGTAGCCGACGTGGGGAGGGTTGTCGTCTTGCTGCTACTTGCAGCCTCTGATGGCCCACTGGATTGGGGCTGGGGGTTTCTGTTGAAAGAGATAGAGTATCACTTAAAGCAGAGCGAAGAAGAGTGAATTAATTATATGTTTTATATATAAAAAGATGTCAATCAAGACCATAAAAAACGACGTAATAATATATTTAGTAAAAATCAGTAAGTTATAGTAGGCGATCATTTACGCTGTATTCCCTTGTCATAGAAGTAGAGCCACACTAGTATCTATTCGTGCAAATCTTACAGGGGAGATGGGGCCAGAGTGTAAATAGTGGATGTAGGGATTGCGTTGGGAACCCTTACGTAATGAAGGTAATCGTTACTAATAGGATTATACTTTATTTTCCAACAGTTTCCGCGCAGGATGTTTGTGATAATGGCTTGTAAAGCCTCTCCATTCTTTTCGACAGCTCGTCGGAGCTGTTTGTCGGTTGTGGCCGCCAGTAGGTTAATGTACCCACTGACGATACGCTCAGCCTCTGAAAAGCGGCTGTTAAACGCCCTCGCTTCATCTGCGAGGAAGTTAGTCAAGGAAGCACCCATTGAATCGGGGGGGTTTGGAGGCGAGTGTTGGCAGCTCGCCTTGCAGATCGGTTCTGCGTTTGTTTGTGTGTTGTGGTGGTGGTTGGGTGGCCCTGTGAGGACCATTTCGACGTCGGGACGCGTCGAGTTTGCGGGTGGGAGGGGGGGCCACGAGCCAGCCTCTGCGGAGGACTGGGGCGGCATGGCAAAGTAAATTGGAGAACGGTAATCAGTAGTTAATGGAGTGTCGTATTTAGAGGTTTCCAACGTCGTGGTGGACAGCTGGGGATATTTGGTGTGTAATGCATGTGTGTGTATTATGGACCCAACTAGAACTCGATAGAATAGGGATAATGGAATCAGATAGAGACCGGTGGACTTGTGGATTTCGATCGATCACAGTTGAGACAGGATGGTGACAAATATAACTCGTGGCTCTACTACAGCTAGTTCCACAGAATGCAATAGTTAAGCTTGAGTTCTAATAAATTTGTATATATCTCTCTCTAACTCCTAACTCCGAAATATACACTTTGTGCATAGCTTACTAATTGTAGGCAAACTGCATTTAGTAGTTTATGTTACATTACATAGCCTGCTACGTTTAGGATCCACAGACTGAGGTAGAATGAGATGGTCATTTCTGTTTTAATTGGTATATGAAATGGGGAACGTACACTTGCGTTTGACGGCTAAGATATGATGTTTTATTGTGAGTAAATTGTACATGACTCTATGGATGTGTGTTCTAATTTACAGTGGGAAATACTCCCCTTTTATACCCCATGGGCTCGCTTACCAGCGAATCATATGCCCACCATGCTTACTCATGCAGTGTGCCTTGCCTGAACAAATGCGCAAAACATGTCATGTGAGTTGTCTATGCCTGAGGTACATTGATGACACACTCACCCTCCATGCGCTACCTGCCAGGGCTACCTTAGCTGAGCACAACAATTTCTCGTAGGCAATAAATGATATCACAAAGGAACGTTCTAGCACTAGGCTATGAAAAACACAGTAAGTCTGAAGCAGCATATAACAAGGTCTCAACCTTCTTCGACGAGAATACTGATGGACAATAGTCGTCGTCTTCAAAGTTGATAAGTGAGGAGCGAGGTTTACGATGAAGGTCGGGAAACTTATTAGGAAGAAGGATTTGATAATGAGTGTAGCAACAAGATACCTGAGAAGACTCTAATCGAGGAAAAGGGATTAATACAGATTTCGAAGCTTTATCCCAGATAAGCCATTTCTTCCCCCTCTTACAAATAAAATAATCCCTCAATACATTCTCCGGCTCGTCCCTGAACTATCAAACGCACGAGGGTATCTGAATTAGATTGTTAATCTCCTCAGACCATTAATCTAGGAAATAATATGCGTATTTAAATGTATAACCCACTACTTAGTTTGTGGACTTGTTGGTAGAGGGAAGCTTATGCAATAATGAAGGATAAGAGGATGTCAATTCGACTACTCTTCTAAACACAGACACCAGACTCCTTTTAATCCCAATAGATAGCCCGTGCGGGATCTCCTATTAACAGCAGTAAACAACGCTAGCACAGGGTATACGCAATCTCCGTTCGCCAAACACCAGTCGGTCGGGACTACTTATTATCGAGCCTAGTAGGATTGACAAAGTGTATCTCAACACAGAAATAATAGAAACCTCAACAACCAAACCCTTCATCAAAACAATTCGAGAAGCCCCCAAATTTGCCCATTCCCACCCTTTTATCCATCTCACCCTTTGAGGAACGAATCGAATCGAAATTGTTTACCATCGGCGGCATTTCTAAAATACCTCCGACGCGTAAAACGCACAAAAACGCGATCAGCGGAATCACCAAAGATCGCGTCATCAAACCCTACCAATGGACTCCAGCCATTCAAAACCACGCGAGAAACATGCTGACAAGAAAAGGACTCGAGTCCAATCTTCAAAATATGAACACCATCGCGGCTGCACTCCAAGCGAAGGAGAACGATGTCCCCGAGGTAGATATGGTGGACGCAGAAGTCGAGAAGCTAAAAACCCTCGCAGATTCAAGATGGGCTTCCTCCAGCCAAGTGGAGCAAGTCTTAAAGCCAGCCGAATCCAACAAAAAACCGTCGTCACACCCGAGAAGCGCGCTACGGTTCCAGCACTACCGCGACCGGTAGAAGTGAGGCCTACGAAAGAGGCCGACATACCCACAACCAAGGCAGCAGGAGCCGAAAACTCTTCGCTGGATCAACCGCCTACAGCACAAGAAGCAGCAGGCAGAGAAAAAATATTCCCCCCAGAATTGCTGGCAGCGATCGAAGCGGAGGAGCGCAGGGCAAGGCAAAAAGCTGCGCAATTCCATATATGCTCGACAGCGATTAGCAGTGTCGAGACAGCCCTTTCACCGCTCTCCAGTGAAAATAAAATTTTTGTAGACTCCATCAAAGTCTACCTAAAGGCAGCCATCGCGCAATTTGTGGCGGCCGGGCCGAGCACCACTCCGCCAGTCCTGCCCAACGACCAATTGTCGCAACTCCCCTGCGACCGCCATCCCAGTAGCTGTTCCTCGGAATATCAAAGGCTACAGCACCTCTCCCGCTCAGAAGCACCTGGGCTACTGTCACCAGAGCAGGACACCAAAAGTCAGGCGCACAAGCCCCTGCAAACATCACCTCGGTTTCGGCTGCCCCATCTGCCAGGAAACCAGAGAAGAAGTCGGCAGCATCAACAACAGCATCGAAAGATGACCGAATCTTTCTGCGTCTGGATGCAAACCACGAGTGGAGACAGCTCTCTCCAGCTGGCGTCGCGAAGCCGTCGCTAAACAAACACATTGCACCCCTGCTGATGTCGACCAGGTGCAACGCGTTCCCACTGGCTTTGCCATCCGTGCCAAAAACCCGGATGCAAAAACTCGACTGCTGGAGGCCTCCAGCACCTTCACACAAGTGGAGGCAAAACTAGAACCACCAAGTGATCTAGTTTCCCTCCGGATCGCAACGGTTCCAGTCGCCGTGTTCGGCTTAGAAGGACGAGTCGAAGTCACTGCCGAAATGGTGGCCGCCGAAATCCTTAGAGTAACCAGCTGCACTCCAGACCGAGTAAGGATACACGGAAAAACTAAGCTCGGCGCTCCCTACAGATCCTGGGCGGCCTTGTTTCCCAGGAACGCTAGCCCAAAGCCTGGATTCCGACTCTTCGACGACTCAGGAATAGCAACCATCCAACGAAACCGCCCTCCCATACAGCAATGTAGGCGATGTCTCGGTTTCCACGCCACCCGCGGGTGTTCTCGCGCGCCAGCCTGCTGGAACTGCGGATCCACCATGCACTCGGCATTCGAGTGTAAAGCAGCCTCTAAATGTCGAAACTGCGGAGGCCCCCATCAATCTGGCAGTCGAGACTGTCTTGCTCGTCCCAACAGGTCTGGCCCAGCTACTGAGGACTAACTTGTGACGATCCGACAAGCTGGCCAACGGGAATATCAGGCAGTTGCCAGGGCCAAAGCTGCAACTAAGGCCGCAGAGGCTGCTACAGCTGCCGCAAGAGCGACCCGACCAGCTTCTCCAGCTTTTGGTAAGGACACATCTTCGACAGACACAGCAATGGCTGAGGGTTCGGGCTTTGGTGCCTTGAACCCTGAAGAAACTTTGTGAAGGGCGCCCTACGGGCCCCTTCTCGCCCCCTCCTACACTAAGTTTTATGTCAATAAACGTAGGCAGGGGTGGCACAACCCACAACATTGCGCTCTCTCGAGCTTATGAGCTAGGCGTAGATGTTGTGCTAATTCAAGAACCGCGATGGAATTTGAGATCAAAAGAAACCATATCACACCCAGGGTATATCTGTCATATACCGTACGGAGGTGTAGATGTCAGACCGAGGGCTGTGACATACACTCGAAAGACCAAAAATGTAATGTTAGCGGAACAGTTATTTCCTTGTTCCACACCCACTGGTGATTACTGCTGGGTAAAGGTCAATGGAATCACATTTCTCAACGTGTATAAGGCCCCTAAAGACTCGACTGCTGTTCGCCCGCTTTTCGACTGGAAACCTTCTGCGAAGTCCATTGCAGCCGGGGACTTCAACTCAGTGCATGCTGCCTGGCAGCCAGGAGTAACTCGGCCATATGGACAGGGTGATGAGATAGAAAGGTGGGCAGAAAGCCACAATCTCTCTTGCCTTATAATTGGAGAGCCGACCCATAAAGCTGGCAATACTCTGGATCTCGCCTGGACTAACATATCTGGAGCCCGCGCTTGGGTCGATCGGGAGGAGTGTATGACCAGCGACCATCTTCCGATCCGCGGAATCGTACCTGCAGCAACCGTTACAAGGGACACGGCTCCAGCAAAGATCAAGGTACCCAAGGGAAATCTGCCAAAGTTTGCGCGGGCCATTGCAAAATGGGTACATCCGCCCTCAGATTTGAGTACGATAGAGAAAGTGGATGCATACGCTCAGGAGATATGCTTCCATCTCACGGAGGCCATTAAAGCAACTGGAACCCGGGTCAGAAAGGAAAGCGGAAAATCTGCACCATGGTGGACTCCTAGGTGCAAATCCGCACACACCGAATACCGAGCCTCATCATCACTCTCACAGCGGGCTATCTGTGCGAAGAAGCTACGTGAGACTATTACAGCCGCCAAGAAGGAGCACCAGACATGCCAAGTCGAAGCGATGACATCTCCGGCAGACATATTCAAGCTGATGCGCTCGGCCAACCATAGACAGGTCAGACCTCCTCCGCCGCTCAACTATAACGGTTCCGTTATCACCGACCCGTCTGAGCGAGCCACAGTTCTCCGTGATGCTCTTCTTACATGTCACCAAGCATCGGACGATCTTCCTACGTGCACTGCTCCCAGTAATAACCGGATACCCTGGGAAGATGACATATCGGACAACGAGGTGCGACTTTGTACCATTGGCTGTACTAAGGCAGCCCCAGGAGCAGATGGAGTCACAGTTGAACTTCTTGAGGCCTGCTGGAAGACAATCGGACCGTATGTTACGCAGCTCTTTAAAGCTTGCATACGGCTCGGCACGCATCCATCTTGCTTCAAACTTGCAGAAGTGGTACTATTGGAAAAGCCAAATCGGGATCCAACTTCAATCAAAGGTTGGAGACCAATCGCTCTACTCTTGTGCCTAGGCAAAGGATTAGAAAGACTCCTGGCCAAGCGAATGGCGCACCTCGCAATCATTTATGATGTGGTGGGCCATCAACAATTCGGTGCGCTCCCAAAGCGATCTGCAACGGACCTGGTCTCCTGCGTAGTCCATGACGTCGAAGAAGCACGCTCCCAGGGATGGGCCTCGACATTCGTGACCTTAGACGTCCAAGGAGCGTTCGATGCAGTGCTCCACAATCGCTTGGTTAGACGCATGCAAGCCCAGGGATGGCCAGACTCGATCCTCCGATGGACGACTTCATTCCTCACACATCGGAAGGTACAAGTGCGTTTCTCCGGTGGAGTCACCACACAGAAAGAGCTGGTCTGCGGAGTCCCCCAGGATCACCAATTTCGCCATTACTATTCCTTCTGTACATGGCGGAGCCGATGCAAAGTGGCAACCCAGGATCGAGGTTTAGCTATGCCGACGATATTGGAATTCTGGGGTTTGGACGCACAGTAGCTGAATCTGCCGGCGCTGCACAAAGAGAGGTAGACCATCTTCTCGAGTGGGCAGGGAAAAATGCTGTTGCCTTCGAAACGCAAAAGTCTGAAGTCATCCAATTCCCAGGACGACGCCGAGAAGAAGCAGTTGGGGTTCACGTAAATGGAAATCTCATCGAGCCCGCTGATCACATTCGCTGGCTTGGCGTACATTTGGATCCGCGACTCAATTTCAAACACCACGTAACCACCTGGTGCGGCAAAGCGATGAAAGCTGCACAGCAAATGCGCCGCTTCAACTCTACCTCCGGGGAGCAGCCCCCGGGCCGTTAGTCGGCGCAGTAGACATGTGCATTGTCTCTCTAGCAACTTTTGGATCTGATGTCTGGTGGCCAGGGTCCAAACGCCCAACCACACGAGGAATGGTCACGTCACCTACCTCAAACCTCTGCAGCATGATTGACAAAGCTAACCTGATGGGATTGCGGGCTGCACTGCCAGTGATGAGGACAACGCCAAACGTAGTCGTTCACAGAGAAGGAGGAATCCCGCCGGCAAAGGTCATACTTGAGGGAAACCGACTCCGACTTTCGGCAAGGCTTAAGACCCTTGATGATAGACACCCGTTGAGGATCCGCGCTTCCGTGTGCCCGAATGTCGGCACTCGAAAGTACAAAAGACCGCCAAACTCTCTGCCAGACCAGAGATTCAAATGTCACGGTTACAGCGTGCTTATCGAGAGCTCCCGGAAGCAGAGGCCCCCGAGGCCCTGGCGCCGGTAGTCTACCCTAAAAAGTCAGGCTCAAGGCTGACGGAACGCAATGACTGCGTTGGATGGATCAATAACGTGACAGGAACGGACATCTGCGCATACTCAGATGGTTCATCGGAAGGACACGGACGCTCTGCCTGGGGTTTCGTTCTGAAAAAGGATGGGAAAGACATCGGCAAAGGAAGTGGCATCAAGCACGGGGGAGAGGTGCTTGATGCAGAGATAATAGGAGCAAGGAAGGCTCTGGAAGCCGCACTGGAGTTCTTGGATAATGGAAAGTCTAGGAAAGTAGGAGGGTCGCAGCAAATCCATGTGTTTCTAGACAGCCAGCAGGCTGTAAGCGCACTAACGACGGGCACATCCTCAACTAGCCTAGAAGATGTACGCAGCTTTCGTGCATTAAGTAACGTGGCAAAAGTGTTGGTAAAATGGGTGCCAGGGCACGCAGGGATACAAGGAAATGAAGAGGCAGACACCATTGCCCGTGCCACCCTTCGAGAGCTACCTAGCCAGGATACTCCACCAGGATCATGTACTCTGGCATATCTTCGTGGTCTCATGAATCACCGGCGGCAAAAATTGCTGGAAGACTGGTGGATAGAGGCTTGTCCGCCTAAATACCGCCAACTTAACCTACAGGTTCGGCGACGCAAACCACCCGAACTGTCTCTCTCTAGGCACCTGCTCCGAGAATTAATTGCAGCCCGAACGGGTCACGGCAATTTTGCGGCATACCATCGCCGTTTTAACAACCTATGCGCTCCTATGGAGTGCTCTTGCGGGAAGGAAACTACTCCAACCCACTTCATCCACTGTAGCCGCCACGCACAACACACGCGTAGGCTCAGAAAGTCAATGTCCCACGTTGAATTTATCAAAAAGCTTCTCGGGCCCAAATGCCATGAAAGCTTCAAAACATTTGCGCAGGAAACCGGCTGTTTTGACAGACGACCTGCTCACTCATCCACTGCTCTCAGCGGGGATCAGATTAACTAGTCATTGCCACAACGCATGACACGAAAGGGAACGAGGCGAGAAGTGTCGTTTCTCTGAGGAAATTTCTTATGTACTTGAATTTAGTGTTGAAGGATGGAGTCTCGATTTCGGAGTTGGAGTAGGTGGTGTCCGCGTCGTAAATTACTTCCTACTATTTCTGTAGCAAGTCCAGCGGTTGTAATGAGTTGGGCCTGTAAGCAGTGATCCCCGCCGGCTCCACCAGTCTTGTACCTATAGTGGACCTAGAGCTTTAGCTTAGGACTTTAATATAAAAAAAAAAAAAAAAAAACCCTTCATCAATTACTTCCATTAATCATCACCTGACTTATCTCTGTACTCCATATTTTCAACAATGCGGGCGATTCCTAGCTCCTTAAGTCTCAATCATTTCCGAGAGCCTACATGAATTATTTCTCCAAGGATACTTTTCATTTCGCATAAGATTACTACTCTCCGTACGCCGGCCTTGGAGGTGGTATGGTGATAAATCTAGTTTGCTAATATTGGGTGGTCGGTGTTGGAAAATATACTCTGTAGGATATGATATAGATATATATGATGAAGTAAAGAAGACTTGATATTTTACAACTATGAGAACATTGGACTTTTATATACATCTAAGGGAGAAATCCCCACTAGTCTCATGTGCCTATCAAACCTAGTGATTACCAGCCACCTCTCATCTACCATGATGAGCTAAGATACACTGTAGTACGTAAATATACAAACGTATATGCGACAGTAGGCGCAATTAGCGCACTCAAGACATGTATGTGGTTGCCGGACGCACGTTGGTTAGCTAGTAAATGGCGGGGTGTGGGTGTAAAAATGAAATGTTGTCACGTGGTGTCTCGTGGCTCCTAACTACAACGGATCTTGTGTAGAGCTTGAGACTAATACGTGAATTCTATTTCCTCCCCCAATTGTAGGATATCTATGCGCCTATATACATCAATACTCTGTTACCCCTCAGCTCCAGTGCGATCTGATCGTGTGAGATCATAATGGCTCTAGGATTTTGTCTATGCGCCGTACATCTAAAATCTGATCAACACATGATTTTCATGGATCGTTGTGGCATAGCGTAATATGAAACGTCATGTGGACGGCTAGGCTAAAGCACAAATAATAGTTCAATGCACTTTTAAAACCAGCAAGGAAGACGGATAAGAGTAGGCTAGTCTCATTAGGTGATGTGTAGCAGATTGTTTGGCATAGAGGCGGTGTGTTACATGCTATTTGGTAATTTTATGTATATAAATACTCGGTGTGAAGAAGCATTATTCTTCACGCAACGTCTTCTTCAATTACCTTAACAATACATTTGTTTACCCATCTCTTCTTCGGGAAGACCATTTATCTCTTTCCAGCTCTTCATCAGCAAGACCCACGTGTAGCCTCTATCGCTACTATCTACCAATTCGTCTCTTCCTAGAGAAGACCAGTCATCCCTTCGACCCACTCATCACCTTCATCTACCACCTAGATCTCCGTTAGACCACATACACATCCTGTGGAACACTGTCCTAACCTCGCCCTTGAGAATGATAATGTAGATCTTGTCAGGATCCACATGTATAGAGAGAGTCAATCTTGTCGGGAACCTGAGACGAAACAGATAGTGGTTGAGTCCTTAATTCGAGAGTCAGAATTTCCAACAGTCGGATGGCTCGTTTAGTATCTGTGCCTCAGGACAAATTATTCAGGCCGTAACACAACCTCCTCTCATTCTCTTGACCAATTATCCTTTATGCGAGAATATAGATATAAGTCTTACATATCACGAGAACACACGCAATAGCGATTAACGAGAACTACTGTGAGCATAACTTCACCAAGATTATCCATCGTCCTGCTGCTAGATAGCCTAGTTATTACAGCACCACACGAGTTACTCGACAACCCCACATCCTTGAAGACTTTTGGATACTAAGCGAAGCTGCTTCACCATGTCACAACCAGAGAAATGTATAAAGTATGGAAAAGTCGGGCTACATCACCGCCATTGCTCTCCACCAATACTTGTCTGGCATCTATTTACGAGCTTTGATTTGTCTCATGCCTCGATCAAAGGGCTGTGTTAAGTAAAGGCTCAGAAGGTAGAGAAGAGATCTTGGGAATACGCAGATCTGCTGCACTTGGCTGGCCGACCTCTCCTAACTCTCCAAAAGGTTAGATGTGTGTTGGAAAAGTGGATTCAACATGTACGAAGACCTGGATTTCAGGGTGTGATCTGTTAAAGTTATAAGCTTGAGCGAATATGGAGGTTATAGCGGAATCAGTGTCGGCGGTTAGACCGATACAGTAAGTCTCGTATGAAGTTGTAGAAGGAAGAATTGACTGGAAACAAGTGTATTGAGATGTATGGTTCTGAGTAAACTGAGCTGATAAGAGTGAGATTGCGTGTGCACATATCTTATCAACTGAGGTTTTTGACCAGTTTTTATCAATCTCCATGGATCATAAGTTATGATCCCTGTAGATGTAAATCTATATACGTACAGATATATGAGCCAGAAATATAAAGCTAAATACATGTGTGTCAGTAATAGATCCGAGAAACCTTTAACCTGCATTTGATACATAATCATCTGATGGAATGCTAGTGTGAAATAAATGCCAATATGCATAAAACTTTCCGTGAGGAATGTGCTGATGACAATGATATAGGAAGGTGAATTTGATAACCTAATTAGCCGGACTTACAAATGAGTTATCCTTGGCATTCCAGGATATACGATATTTCAACATGATCAATATCAATTCCACTGATTCGATTGTGTATTAGTTAGTTTGTATTGGCAACTCTAGACTGTTATGTTTCCAAAATCCATTGGCTGGCTATTGCTAAATCGCCAAAGAATCTGGAATGTGTGTTTATCATGAATTATGGGCACTGGACACTGGTTGGGAGTGAACGTTGAGACAGTGAAATAATTGATGTCACAGGTAATCTATGTGAGATAACTCAAGAAAGAAATTGATGTTCTGGAGTATGAATATGAAGAGAAGTGATTGTGTATATCTGGATCCTGAAAAGATCTACATTATCATGGGTTGATCAGATTTTGGATGGACGGCACATGCACAAAATGCTAATGCCATTATGATCTCACACGATCAGATCATACTGGAGCTGAGGGGTAATAGAGTATTGATGTATATAGGCGCTTAGATATCCTACAATTGGGGGAGGAAAAAGAATTCACGTATTAGTCTCAAGCTCTACACAAGATCCGTTGTAGTTAGGAGCCACGAGACACCACGTGACAACATTTCGTTCTTACACCCACACCCCACCATTTACTAGCTAACCAACGCACGCCCAGAAACCTCATATATGCCATTATGGGAGGTACTCGGCTACTTATCTATCTACATGATGGGCTTTACCGAGGACCGCCATTATCTGTGCACAATTAATCCCGCGCCTATTCACAACCTCCAGAGAGCCGGCAAAGACGAATTCTTCACCTTCCAGTGGTACCAGTGTAATCGCTCAGTATGCTCTGCATATCTGGGATAGCCAAGAAGAATCGCATCCGAATCGAAATCAAAGGCAAACACATGCATATCTCCATTTGACGACTTCTCGATAATGCCTTTCTTACCATTCTAATCAGAGTCCTCAATCTCTTTCCAAACTACGCATCATTTCGCCTCAACAACCAATAAAGAAGTTACTCCAATTGCAAACAGGAGCTTGCCCCATTAATTACCGGCCATCACTCACTACAAATTTACGACGCTACATATACCCGCAAGGAGGAAATCAAGTCATAATATACAAAGCTCGGGTCATGGTTTATGGGGGACTGATGCTCTAATGGGGCTCTACATCTTGAGGAAGAATAGGCAGCTGAGATGTGGAGCGAGAGGGGGAACAGGTCTCTGAAGACCATGCTGGGACTAGTATTTTCGAGGGGTTTTGAACTTTGGAACGTTTGTGGGCGCCAGGACCGAGATATAGGCTAATTAACCAGGAGGACTTCTTTTGTCGATGAGTCAACGGCACTCCTCAGCGCCCTGGACGGAACAAAAGAAGTTGGGCTAAGCTACTATACAGAAATCACGCTCTGTCAAGACTTTTCTGACATTCCAGATCGACCTTCGGGAAGGAGTTGGAAGGAGGCTAGAAAGGCAGAGGGTGAACTTTCCGAGGTACCCACAAGTCTGCAGCGTCTAGCTGGCCGGCCTCTTCGAACGCTTCAGAAAGGTCACTATGTCTTCGGATTTAGTCCTAATGTCGGTATTAGGAGAGCTCCGCACCCAGTGGTTTTTCCGATTTTTCCCGGCTGCCATACACCAGCAAATTGTCATCGTTTCTCTTAAAGGACGTAAATAGAATGTAATATAAGTTAATTGATGTGTAGATTACAAGTGTTATTATAGCTAGTATACAACGCTAGAAAGTAATGTAAATGCTACTAGATAAAGTCATGTGACATAAAACAGCGTAAGGCTGACACTTCAACACACTCCTTCAGCCCGAGACTGTTTCATTATATTTATCACCCTTTACCCAAATCAACACATGGTCATTTTAAGTCAAGAACTCTCATATTGAGCAGCTTTATAAATTCTCCGTGCTTAGCTCTATTCAGAGACTTTGTAAGTCCATCTGCTGCCATCAACTTGGTAGAAATATATTGGGGTAACACTCTACCACTTGTGACGTGGTCACGGATAAAGTGATGCTTGATATCAATGTGTTTAGTACGCTGGTGTAGCTCCGGATTTTCACTTAAGGCTAGACTGCCCTGATTGTCACCGTAGACCTTTGTGGATAATATATCTGTGCTGGAGTAGCCCATCTGACGCATCAATTGCTGAATCCACAGGAGTTCCCGAATAGTGGCAGTGAGAGCATAATACTCAGCTTCCGTTGAGGAAAGTGCAACGCTGGTTTGTCCCTTCGATGAGGCCGAAATCACTCCTCCAGCAAGAAAGAAGACACTTCCTCCAGTGGATCGTCTGGTGGCTATATTTCCACCCCAATCAGAGTCACTGTGGCAGTGAAGAGTTGTATCGAATGCATTTGCATCGTACATTATCCCGAGACTTATTGTACCCCTCACATAACGAAGTATACGATCGACACCTTTGGTGTGGTTCGAAGATGGATTGGAGAGATACCGAGAAAATACCGAGACAGCATATGAAATATCGGGTCTAGTATGAACCGCAAGGTACAATAACGAGCCTATTTTTGACTGGTAGTCTCTGATTTCGGCAGCAGTCGCTTGACCTGGATTAGGGACTAGAAACGATTCATAGCCAGGAGCCATAGGTGTTTCTGCAGGGCGACAATTTTCCATACCAAAACGTTCGAGGATTTGACGGCAATAGGCGTCTTGTGTAAGCCATAGACGCCCTTTTACACGGTCTCGAGTAACACGGACACCCAGGAAATACTGTGCTGGGCCTAAATCCTCTAATTGGAACTTTTTGGCGAGTCGGATCTTCATCTTCGAAATTTTCTCTTTTGATTTCCCAAGCAGAAGGAAATCATCCACGTAGGAAACAACTGTGAGTCGATCCTCACTGTGAATAAGTACACAGTTATCAGATTCAAGAGATGAAAACCCAAGTTCTTCTAGGCATTTACGTAAGTGCTTTTGCCACAACCTTGGTGACTGTTTGAGACCATATAAAGCCTTAAGTAGCCTACATACGTAGTCACCCCTAGGGTCCATACTTGATTCCCGCCAATTAGGAGGGAGTTCGGCGTAAATATCGTCACGATCGGCCGTGCTATTCAAGAAGGCAGTGACAGCGTCCAACTGTTCAATTTCTAGATCAAACATTGCCGCAATAGATAAAGCCACTTTCCAAGAGGTATTTCGACACACTCCAGCATAAGTTTGGGTGAAGTCGCGTCCGAATCGTTGCTCAAAACCGCGAATAACCCATCTAACCTTATATTTCAGAATATCACCATTCTTGTCCCTTTTTGTCTTCAGCACAATCTTGCCACTAAGCACCTTTTTTCCTGGAGGAACTTCAGAGCGAGGTATAACAACCCAAGTCTTATTTTTGCCAATCGAATCGTATTCTCTCCTAAATCCTTCTTTCCATTGCATCCTGTATTTGCCACTAAGCGCTTCGATCATGGTTTTAGGATCATCTTTGTTTCGGTCGATCTCGGTTGAACTTGCTGCCGCAATGAATGCTGCAAACACTGTGTCCTCGTTGACATTCCTATTACGATTGGATCTTAGAACACGAGTCGACGGTTCGATTGCCACTTTAGGTCTATTCCTAGATCCTGGTTGTATTTCAAGTGGTTTCTGTGCTTGTGATGAATGTCCAATTTCTTCGGTTTCCTCAATCTCTTCTGTTTCCTCAAGTTCTCCAACCTCCTTATTCTTTTCGTTTTCACTTTGATCCACTTCATTGTCGAGAGTTTGATGTTTTTCATATCCCAGCTTTTCAAATGGAGTCAATTCAGGCAATTTGGTATCAATTTGAGTTTCCTGACATTGAGAATTTTTGGAAGTTCCTTGGTTTACCTCCCTACTTCCATCAAGCGGAAATGTAAGGCTTGGCTGAGATTGATCGGATGATTCCCAATATTCATCTTGTTGTTGGGGTATATTAACGGAGCATTTTTCATCGACACGTACATTTGAAGATCGAATAACCTTCCGGTGACTGGGAATATAAACTCGAAAAATATGTTGCCCTTCATAACCAACTAACATGCCTATTTCGGCTCGATCGTCAAGCTTCCTTGATATAACTCGTCTCTCTACTGGGATTTGAACATATGTTTTACACCCAAGTACACGGAGATGGCTGAGGTCCGGAACATCATTTTTCCCGAGACAGACTCTGTTCAAAAATTGAAATGGTGTTTCTCTGCGAAGAGCTGATGTCGCGCTTCTATTAGCGATCATTATTTGAGTTCGCATTAATTCTGGCCACAAGAGTGTGACAATTTGTCACGATGCTGATAATGAAGGCGGCCTGAGGCATATAGGCTCGGTTCCCCGCCAATTTTATAATGTCACCCACGTTCATTGTATATAGTTTGGGGTAGATACCCCGCCTTTCATAGTCTCTTTCTTCTCTCTTTAGCTTAATATTCTAAGGATTAATTGAAGTACTTTCAAACATCGATCACGTCACATTATATTAAGCTCTCTTACCACCTTCAGGCTGGCGACGGCCTACAAAAAAAATTAACATCAAGATTTCAGTTCCCTTGTGCCCGGCCTAATCAACGCGAATTACGCCTCGCTTTCCAAGGAAGACCAGATACCGAGAGAAATAGTCATCCTCTCGAAGCATGGTTAATTCATCAGACAACCCCTTCGCGAAGTCCAAAAAAATACGTCGTTCTGAACGTATTGAACTCTCGCAAAACCAATCTCCATCTCAAATCGATTTCCAAGAACAAACTACCAACGACAATCGATTTACACCGCTTCACAACATCCAAGATACCGCCACTACCGCAGCCGCAGCTTTATCTGAGTCATCCTCCTTGTCATCCCCGCCACAATCGTCCTCAATGCCTCCCAGGAACGTGTCAGAGCGTAAGAAGGGCAAAGGAAAAGCCAAGCAACTCGCCTCTCCTAGACTGGAGACCGTTAGAGATCCTTACAGCCCTACCGACCTGGAACACCGTGAGCTAGACCTGCTTAAAAGAGAACGTGCTCTTCTCGCACGCGCACAAGAGTTGGACGACCTAGAGACTGCCATTCGAGGAAGTCGTCTTGGAACATCCTCAAATACCACTGCTAGGCCCTACGAAACCAGTAGTGTTACAAATTTCGCCTCTGAGTCAACCTCCAGGAATCCTGACAATCTAATTCCTTCTATAGAACGTGGCCACGCTCAAGTTCGCTTTCAAGACCCCTCGGATGATGATGAATACCCCAACCGCACTCGAATCACTCGCTTTGCTTCGACCTCACGACCTGCATTCCGACCAGAGACTATCCCCTTGCTACCTTCTAGACTTTCAGATGGTAGGAATATGATGCCGCGTCTTTGGCAACAGCAAATTCTCGAAAGACTGCAATGGTACAATTCCAGTTTTTTTGACAACAGCCATCGCCGCAGCTATATTGTTGACAACACGGAAGGGATTGCGCGCGATTTCCTTCTTCCTCTGTATATGGACATGAACCCACGTCCATCACCAAACAGACTAATACAGGAAGTTGTAGACTTCTTGTCGGACCCGGCCGAGCAGCAGACCGCCAGTGATGACTACCATGAACTGGAAATGCAACCTTACGAACAGTTCCGTCATTTTTTTCAACGGTTCCGCATTCTGGCTAATCAGGCCGGCCTTACCAATGAGAATATGCTCAAGTCGGACCTTCGAAACAAGATCACTAAACGTTTGAGAAGCGCAGTGGTCAACGAATGGAGGAGATGCCGAACCCTGAATGAGTACGCTAACGTCATCCAGGACGTCGACGCTGATTTTGAAGCACAAGCCAAGTAATCCGCACGTCGACGAACCCTCACAAATCAGCAGCCTTCCGGAAACTCAAATTCCAAAGACAAACCGCGTTCTCAGGGTAGGCATAAAAATTATGACAAATCGGCTTCATCAGATATGTTGTTGAAAATGGCACCAAGCTCTTCCCCTCCGGTGCAATACCGACAATCTGATTGCCACCGATCGTACAACAAGACGAGGCCCCAGGACCCCCCGAAGTTTTCTCCGCATCCCAAAAACTATTCCGGCAACGGAGGACCTCAACATTTGTCAGCTACTCCAGGGCGCTCCTCTGCACCTCCGGCTGATTACCGTTCAAAGTCAGTTAACGCTATTGAAGATAGAAGTACATCTTCTTCCTCGGACAGTGAATATCATGATGCCCTAGAAAACTCGGCGGACGAAGAACATACTCCGCGTTTAAAATACAAAACCTAGGAAAAGCCTCCTTCTTAGGCCAAGTGAAGAATATGCAGTACCTGGATATCAGCCAACTTTTGGGAGGACCCCATCTTACAACGCCTTGCTTTCTAACTAAAAAACGGCATTTCATACTCCCTCCAGACACTCATTGATTCAGGAGCCAATGGCTATGGATTACTGGACTCTTCTTTGCTCAAGAGACTCTCACATTCTTTAAAACCTATCCTTCATCGTCTTCCTCGTCCCATTCCAATCAAAGGGTACAACGGACTCGCTGGCAAGTCCATTACTCATTACACTCATTTGAATCTTACTATTGACAAACGCATTCAATCATTTACTCCTTTTTTAGTCACTTCTCTCGGAAACCACGGATTAATTCTTGGACGCCAATGGCTGGCCGAACATCGCGTACTGCTAGACGCCGCGCGACGCCGACTTATCTGGCCTTCGGACTACCCACCTACCCAATCCTATGCTCGGAACACTATCATAGGACATACAAATCTGGACTGCCAAGGATCAATCGCTCAACCAACGAGACACAGAACGTAGAGATCGTATTATCGATCGGGATTGGAAAAGAAGAGACGCTGTCACTAGTGCGAGAAAGTCCGAGAACAGCCGAGGATACTACACAACAAATCCCCGCCTCCAAAAGACAGCATCATCTTAAAAAAGATATTGAAAAAAAATTTACCCGCTCAAGATTCTACACCTACAGTCTCAGACCATTCAGAGCCTCCTCCGACGATCTCCAGTTCTCTTATTACAGAATCTCCGACCATCACACCTTCTTTTTCTTCTCCTTTTTCTTCTTCTTCTTCACACGTCAAACAGATGTATACTGCTCTTACACAAATAAATCGGAAATTATTAAAGCCCGAACACGAAAACTCCCAATCACTAATACCGCGTGTACGTAAGCAACTATGGAAACCAAAACTTCAGCAACCCAATTCCCTTGTCAATATCGCTTTTATCTCGGGTAATGCATTTCATATGAACGCAAAGAAATCTCCCCACGATCATGTCTTCTCATCCAGCATCCATGAACTTGATGCCTTGATCGAACAACATACCGAATTCAAGTCCTACGAGACTGCCACGGCCAATTTGGTTCAGGATTTTCATAATCAATGCAGACAAAGACCAAGTGCCGCCGTCCTCGCTGCCCAAATTCTAGAACTCGACACAGAACCTCCTGTCCCCGATGAGTATGCTGATTACGCTGATGTATTCTCCAAGGATGCATCTAATATCCTTCCACCTCACCGTCCTTACGATCACAAGATACAGTTGGAGGATAAAGGTGAAAATGCTCTTAAGTATTCTCCGTTATACAAAATGTCACTTGATGAACTTGAAGCTGTAAAGGCATATATCACAGACAACCTAGATAAAGGATTCATAGAGCCATCTCATCGCCGTACGCCGCGCCCATTCTATTCGTTCGAAAATCCGACGGAAGACTTTGTTTATGTATCGATTTCCGAGCTCTCAACGCCCTCACCGAAAGGACCGCTACCCTCTTCCTCTTATTGATGAGACGCTATCCCGCCTCGCTCGTGCCAAGATATATACCAAACTGGATATACGTCAAGCCTTCCACCGGATAAGAATGGATCCAGCATCAGAGGAGTACACTACGTTTCGGACCCGATATGGAGCTTACAAGTGTAAAGTCCTTCCATTTGGTCTTACCAATGGTCCTGCCACATACCAACGCTACATGAACGACGTTCTTTTTGATTATTTGGATGTTTTTTGTACTGCTTACCTCGATGATATTCTTATATATTCTGAGAACGAACTCGAGCATAAGTACCAAGTGTCACTAGTCCTCCAACGCCTCCGGGATGCTGGACTGCAAGCTGATCTCAAGAAATCCGAATTCAGTGTCAAACGCACTAAGTACCTTGGTTTCATTGTCTCTACTGATGGAATTGAAGTTGATCCCGAAAAAGTCTCCGTCGTCGAAAGCTGGCAGTACCCTACCTCGGTCAAAGGTATACAATCTTTCCTTGGCTTTTGTAACTTTTACCGTCGTTTTATCAAAAATTATGGAATTATTGCGCAACCTCTCGTTTATCTTACAAAAAATAATGTTCCTTTTATCTTTGACAGCGAGTGTGCCTACGCTTTTGACACGCTAAAAGCTACTCTCACCTCAGCTCCCGTCCTTCAGCACTACAACGTAGATCTCGAATGTATGCTGGAAACTGACGCCTCCGACGGAGTGGTTGCAAGTGTTCTCTCGCAAAAGCACGGCAATGATTGGCTTCCTGTTGCTTTCTTTTCGAAAACATGGCACCCGCTGAACTCAACTACGCTGTGCACGACAAGGAAATGCTCGCTATTATTCGATCCTTTGGAAACTGGCGCGCTGAATTGCAAGGAACACCTCACCAGATTCGGGTCTATACTGATCATAAAGCATTGGAATACTTTATGACTTCAAAAGCTTTAAACTCACGGCAAGCCCGATGGGCCGAATTGCTCGCAGATTACAACTTTATGATTTCATATCGTCCTGGAAAAGATAATCCACTTGCTGACGCCTTAACACGCAGAGTTGACGAGCTTGAACCACAGAATAGAGTCAAAAAGAGCCAACGCCTCTTTCGGCTCCTCAAGGAAGATCAGTTAGATCCCAAGATTCTGTCTCGCGAGCTACGCCACAATACACCCGAAAAAACGTCATTTCCGCCATCGATATCGCACCAATCTCCTCATCCATTGGTGTAGTTGATCAAATCCTCAGCGCAAATCGAAACACGCCATCTCTCCAAGCACTGCGCCTTCAAGCACTCTCTGATTCCCCTGGAAAATTTACGCTGCTTCAAGGACTACTTCTTTTCGACGAACGTCTTGTTGTTCCTGATACGGAAAATCTCCGTACCCTTCTCATTCGTGAAGCCCACGATCAGATATCTACAGCTCATCCTAGCGCCGCCAAGACCCTACGCCTAATCTCTCAATCGTACTTTTGGCGTGGAATGTCCAGGTACGTCACACAGTACTGCCGCAACTGTCACACTTGCCGCCGCAGTTCTGTCCCTCGCGACCGAAAACCCGGATTTCTCCATCCTCTAGGTGTCCCAACTCGGCCTTGGGAGCACGTTACTATGGATTTCTGCTCGTTCAACAAGGATAAACATGGATTTGATAACGTTCTTGTAATCATCGACCGTTTCAGCAAGCAGGCGATTTCGATTCCTTGTCACAAAACAGTCACTTCTCGACAACTTGCAATGCTTTACGTTTACCATATTTATGATACTTTGGCGCTCCTGTCACTATGCTCTCCGATCGTGGCCCGCAATTCATCTCCTCCTTCTGGGAAGAATTTAACAGGATACTAGGAACAAAGATAAAACTATCAACAGCTGACCATCCTCAAACTGACGGCCAGACTGAAATCTACAACCAGTACCTCCAGAAGCGACTCAGACCTTTCGTCAACTACTACCAAGACAACTGGTCAGATCTCCTTCCCATGATGGATTATGCACAACTTACCCTTCCCCACGATTCCCTCGGCGGTTTAAGCCCATTCGAAGTTGTTCACGGATATCCTCCTCGCACTAATTTCGACTGGAAAAGTTCTCATGCTGGCACCACACCCACTGAAAAACTCAACCTTTCTGACGCTCAACGCCTCGCATCGCGCTTCCAAAATGCATGGACCTTTGCCCAATCACAAATTGTCAAAGCTCAAGAGACCATGCGCCGCAACGTAGATGCTCACCGTCGTCCAGTTGACTTTGCAATTGGTGATAAGGTTTGGTTAGATATGAGATATTACCCATCCGCACGTCCCTCCAAGAAGTTGGACTTCCCAACCAATGGGCCATTTACCATCACTGCTCAAGTGGGTAACTCCTTCAGGTTAGCCCTTCCGGAAACCATGAAAATCCATGATGTGTTTCCACCTGGAAAGCTACGTAAGGCCAGCAACGATCCATTGCCCGGACAATTTCAAAATGAGTCCTTCCCACTCAACATCACTGGAGAGGACGAATGGGAAGTGGAGGAAGTGCTCGCGTGTCGCCTCCGGTATGGAAGGTTGGAGTATCGGGTCACTTGGTTAAATCATGACGTTGATCTCACTTGGTATCCCGCATCTGATCTCAAGTACGCCCCCCACAAGGTGAGGGACTTTCATTTTGCAAACAAGGAACAAGCTGGACCCCTATTGAAGCTGGAGGATTGGTTAAGGCTTGGGAACAAGGTCGAGATAACTATGACGACCTCAACAATGACAAACTAATGAGTAAAACCTCGAGGGCGAGATTTTTTCGAAGGGGGGGATGATGTGACAATTTGTCACAATGCTGATGATGAAGGCGGCCTGAGGCATATAGGCTCGGTTCCCCGCCAATTTTATAATGTCACCCACGTTCATTGTATATAGTTTGGGGTAGATACCCCGCCTTTCATAGTCTCTTTCTTCTCTCTTTAGCTTAATATTCTAAGGATTAATTGAAGTACTTTCAAACATCGATCACGTCACAAAGAACTTCGGGATGTTTTGGTCAATTGAGACAGTTCGTACCCGTGAAACAATTATGCCGATTGAACGTTCTGCTCGTCCATCTTGTTCCGGAGTGTATGGGGTAGTCATTTCAACAATTTGACCTAACTTTGAGGCCATAGTTCCCATACGAGATGGCGAAAACTCCTTTCCACCATCTAGCCTCTATGATTTAACTACTATTCCGAACTGAGTTGAAACCATCGCCTTAAAATTTTCGACAGCTTCAAATGAGCCATTTTTGTGGTCATGATAATGGCCCCAGCGTGCTGAAGAAGCGGCATCCGTAAAGACTGTACAGTATCTAACGTTGATCCAAGAATCATTTAGGAGAATTTTCCCTCTTGGATTTATCATGACGACGTCTACTGAAACAGAGTCAAAGGGTTTATAATCTTTAGGGCTGACAGTTTTACGTACATGCCGAAGTGGTTTCGAAATTTCACAGGCCTCACACAAATTTGAGCTTGGTTCTCCGGATGTTGCGTCGTACTCAATACCAGTAGTAATTTGTTTGGTAGCCTTCACATTTCTGACGCCCAAGTGTCCCAAGCGACGATGCCAGAGATCGAGAGTTGGTCTAGGTTGATGTTCCAAAACCGTAAAGGCATTCATGGAGACGTATTCCTTTATCACCATCGAATCATCGAACTCAGCAAATTCTAATCCACGAGGGCTGAATAGTAAGTGCTTTTGGGCATAACCTCCAGCTTTATAAAGTCGAACGCCACTAAAGAGATTAATTGGACATTCTGGCAAGAAACTAACGTCTTTTAACCTAAATGGGTATATAGCTCCGCTAGAATTTACACACTGTAGAGTGACAGTACCCTTGCCTCGGGGACGAATGGGTCCACTTGCAGTGTTAATGAGACATAGATCATCGATGCTTGTATAGGTGCCTTTGTCAAACTTGTCAAGAGAGTTTGTTATATGGCAGCTAGCTCCTGTATTGTATATCCAAAACTCTGACCTGGCAGCCCGTGAATTATTAGCCATGACCACAGGGTTTAAGTCGGTCAAAACGACGCAGCTTTCGTCGAAGAACGATGTACTAGCCTCATTGAAGTTTTGACTGGAGCTTGAACTTTTGTAAGGCTTCCAAGTCTTGTTGTGTTTTCTTTCCCAAGCCAGTTTAGCCTCTTTATTCTTAGGATTTTCAAAACATTTGTCCTGAGGGTGTTTTGCCTTCAGATTTCCGCAAGTCTTACAATTGTATATCTTGGGCTTGGCTTTATCTTTACTTTTTTGGTAAGGGTTTGGATGTTCTTGACTGCGGGGTTGTTGATACATGACCATCTGGGCTCCTTTATTGTTAGAATTCTCCCGTGATTCATCTTTCAAATCGCGTATAAACTCATCAAGTAAAGATATCTTGATGTCTTCAATCTCCTTTAAACTTCTCAGGCGCGTCCTCATATTCATTGCCCACATTGGATAATCATCTTTAACTTTTTCAACGAAGAATATAACAGCATCCGGATCTCGAACTTTCATCTTAAATTGAGCCAATGTTTCCATAGTCTGTCTATAAGCAAGTATGAAGTCGTCTAACTTGGTATAATCTGAGCATCTCATTGACGAAAATTTGGCCGCAGCTTGCATGTAGAGGACTATGCCGGATCCCTCGAACTGATTCCGCAAAGCCTTCCACATTGACTTGGCACTCTCGAGATTTTCAACTTGTCTTACCAGAGACATCGACATATTCCCTGTTATTATCAACTTCATCTTTGCGTCCGTTTTAGCCCACGCTTTATATTCTTCGATGTCTTCTGCTTTTAGTTTGTCGTTGAATATATTTACTTTGGCAGGCGGTTCTGGAGCTAGAGGGTGAAAATTATCTGACAAATCGTGAATCAAAGCTAGATTAATGATACTATTCTTCCATGTTGAATAGTTTTCCTCGCCTGTAAGCTTGAGATTTGATGATAGGTAGAGGGATCCGTCTTGTGACATTGCTCCAAAAATATTCTTCTCAATTTATTGAGTATTTGGTCGCTGGAAGCTCTTTTAATCTTAAGACTGACGTATATGACGCGTCAATCGACCACTCTGATACAACTGATAAAATTGCCTCTAACACTTTATTGCTAGAACTTCTTCAGCAAATTTAAATTTGAGTGCAACACTGTGGCAATAGGTATATATAAAATTTGGACAGATGATAACTACACTTAACTTAATGAGCAATTTGGTCTCATAATCTCTTAAAGGACGTAAATAGAATGTAATATAAGTTAATTGATGTGTAGATTACAAGTGTTATTATAGCTAGTATTTTTTTTTTTTTTTTTTTTTTTAATTCATAGTGTATTCAGCTATATAGCTATGACACAGTTCTAGCATACAAAATATATCTAAAGAAATCCTCCATGTTATTTTTCTCAAGTAGTTTTTATTTTGCTCTGTTTCATCTTCTGCATGCCCTAAGGCATTTGGTTGAATCAAGAAAGCAAAGTAGAGCTGTTTTCCCAATGTGTGTTCCAAAAATTAGTGATAGTCTTAGTGGTGTTACTCCTGCAAAATGTTTTCCTCTCTCAACTTTAAAATATAGCTAGTATACAACGCTAGAAAGTAATGTAAATGCTACTAGATAAAGTCATGTGACATAAAACAGCGTAAGGCTGACACTTCAACAGTTTCGTTGGCTGGAGAGGGGAGATAATGAAGGGCGAAGGGCTCCTCTAAGTGTATGATCAAATGAGGGACTGTGAGGGGTGGTACTGTTTGAGGGGAGCTGTATGGGAGGCATAGGAGAAGATATACTACTAGCATAGGTATCCTTGGCCTATAGGCAGAGAGGACCTGCATGTCCTACATAGTCATAGACTCAGACAAGACAATAAAATGAAATAATAAATAATAACAACTCCCAGAGATCAGCCTTCCTCATTGGTTCGATACAATCTCATGACCAACCATCAATTTCTAGCCATCACACAAGCATAGCAACATGGTCGATTAGTAGATAAGAACATGCATGAATTTGCAGAGCATATGCATGTACATGGATCATAACAGTATTTCATGATAGACTAATCTATATAAACTACAGTTATTGCTTCCTTCCAACCTGGCTAGAGGGAAGATGATTCGCGTACATGTTGTACGTGCAAATCAGCATGTAAACTCGGCCTTTCTCCAGAAACTAATTCGGAGGAGGTAGTGTTCCTTTTTCCCTTTTTGACGCGGGATTTCCTCTGGAAACATTCTTTTGTTTTGATTCCGGGCTACTGGAATCGTAATGATTAGACGTAGAGATGCGTTTCCACATGGTTCCGGTCTTTCAGGTGTAACGAGGCATTCCTACTGCGGCAGTTAACATGACCCGGCCTGAGCCTATTCGGGCTTAAGCTCTTGTAGGAGTGCGATGGTCGCCAATTTGGCTCGCACGTTAATGCCCAAAATACAAACTGCCCCTTCAGAGCCGGTCTACGTCTGACATCTCCACATCAGAGCTGCCTTCTTGCCACTCCATATTGTCATGACTACTAAGCTGAAGAAGTCGAATATATTATGTATTATCAATTCAGACTGAGGGGATTGTTTTTCACTCCGTGCATCTATCAATGGAAGATCAACCGACATTGTGTACTTGTTCTACCACATATTTTCTCCTCAGAATACCTGGCAATTACTAAAATTATGTGTTTGGATTTAGTCCAGATATAGGTAGTAAGAGAGCTCGGCGCCCGATGGTCTTGGAACTTTCCCCTGTAGCCGCATACCGGCAAATGATCTTTCTTTGAAGCTGGAAAGTGGAGATGTTGACGGTATCAAGGCTCTAAGAGTGTAGTCAAATGAAGACCTGTTGGGCTGATAGTATTTGAGGAGAGCTATATAAGAGGCACCGGTATTTTTTGCCCGCAAGCCAAGAAAAGCTCAAGTCAAGTAGAGACTTGGATTGAAGAAGGTCAATAGGAAGAAATTACCCAGCGGATGCAAGATGCACGAATATTAATGTCTTGAGTCTAGTAGCTTTGCACATAGGACATGAGCAGAGCTTAAAGGGGCACGTTGAATTTAAATGATGTAAATATCCTAATTAGTTGAGGCTGGCAATACTAGTAAGAGTTTGTAGGATCACGTAGCCCAGTCATGAATCAGGTAATCAGACTTCAATTCAAAATTATCCCATTTTAATTTTGGCCTATTTCTCATGTTCAGCGCTTCGGTAACACTGATAATTTTGAATCCGTCTACATGAGTCACGCCAGAAAGGTGTAGGGCCCATGTGGTGTGGTGGAAATCCGCTTCATCTCAAATCACTCGGAGAATACGGGAACTGGAAATGAAGGATGAGCCACATTTCATCCGAATTAGATCCCTCCATGATAAGAGAAGGGTGTAAAGCAATTGAATTCATTCTCATCTACAATTGTAAGGCTATGGTGGCCTGCCAAGGCGAGCCGTCAGGATGAAGATATTAATGGGGGTTACTACGGCTCAAGGGAAGTATGGTTTATAAGGTTCTACTTTTAGGGCTTTATACAGTCAGAACGCTTGGAGCTGTTTCCGAGCATGCCTGATGGAGATAATCTTCTGGAGATTGTGTAGGTTCCCAACGGTGGGGAGCCTAGTGTGTCATAATCGGACGTGGAGCCTGCGTATAGATAGACGCATACGTTTCTGCACATTTCATAACCTAAGCGAGGAAGCAAGAATCAGAGCACTTACAGCCAAGAATTGCCTCTCGGCATCATCTGGGAATTACTTCAACATACCGATGAGTAGAGGTACGCGTGAAGCATATTTCACAACGCACATGCGAATCGCTTTAATGCGAATATTTTATTTAACCTTGTCATGACACGTTACTACAACATGCTTTACAGTTAGACGGCACTACCAATAGATCTGTTCAGGCATACAGAGGAAGGCTAGATGATTGAAAGATGAAGAATCCCCACAAATCTAGATTTAGCATCTGCTCAGATTTAATTGGCATGGACATCCACAAAGATGGCTGAGCCAGATAAATAGGAAGTTATCGACCATGTCTCTGATGATGGAGAGTATCCTTCTACATCACCCGACAGACCTCACTGGAGACCAACCGATCAATCATCATGCGCTTTTCTAATCTGGCAATAATCATATACGCTGCTAGATTTATATCTGCAGCTTCCAATTACAAAACGGCCCACATAGGAGAGGAAAGAAAAGGCTTTATTTGCAACGGAGAATACTTCTACGAAGCTCAGTATAGGGAAGTTAGAACCCAAGCGCTAAAGGTTATGAAAAATAGCGATATGACTGCCTTTCCGGCGGGGGAGCTTGAGAAAATTTTTGAGGCTGAACAGCCAGAGAGGTTGATGATGTATGATAATGGTGACGCAAAAGGGCACTATTTATTCTTGATTCCCAGTCTGACGAGAGGTAATTTTCAGTCTCCATCAACACCGAGGCTTCACGGTTAATCAAAAAATACAGTTCAAACCCGAAGATCTTACAGCCTCGAATCCCAGTTTAATTTCCTACTGGACGATTCTGGGCGGGTGTGCGCTTTCATGGTGTGGAAGAAAAAGACAGCCACAAGGGGCACGAGTACCGAAGAACCGACGTACGAGGTTTGCAGTATCTCATCGTAGCACTTCATTCAATAAACTTGGCATGTTTTGCAAAGAATCTACTCGTAAATCTATCTGCTAGACACGAAGAACACTCTGCACTCCGAGAGACGCTTAATCCTGAAATAATCCAGCTTGAATCAGATTGACTACCGTAGATTACACGAACCTTATCTCCCTCCAATCTCTACCTAAACGCTAGGATATGCCAAACCCTACCATCTGGGAGTCATCATCTATGCCCACTAAAGCGTGTATTTCTTCTCAAAATCTGTCACCACGCTCCTAATGCCATGATCTAGGAATAGCTTAAGCCTGATTGGTGGAGAAGAATGTGCTAAGGATTGGCAAGGGCCATGGGCTCTGATTTGGTGTCGTCTGTCCCACATGAAGCAAAGATACATCCTTCCTTTCCTACAAATTTTATTCTTCCATAATAATATTGTAGCTATTAGTTTTATGCAAGTATTTTACTACCCATTGTTTACATGATTAAATGATACACAGAATTTTCGAAATACAAGGGCTTGACCCTCAATGTCCAAGAGAACATAGATAAAAATTGTAAAATTGGAATATTAAAATTGTAGCTAGTATCTTATATATATAGATTCTAGGAGTCCTCTATAGTCATTGACCCAGTTAGGACTATAATATAAATCTAATCTAATCTAATTCTCGATATACATACTAGTGTCAGAGTCAATATCAGTATTCTGGTTAAACTCATATTATAACGCCTTTGCCCCTGACTATTTCCAAATCCCTACTTTTTCCTTTCTATTCAATCCAAGTCATGCTTAGTACTAGCATCTCCTCAACTTATCCAGTTTTCAATTTCTTTAGAGTTCTCATACTATCGCCCATCGAGGCCTCTCTGGTTTAACTTCTCTTCGATTCCTCCATTACGGCTACTACTTCGCCCTTCTGTCAGTCCCGTCGTCTGCGAAATATTGAAGATAGTAAAATTATCCGGCTTTGCCACTATTTTTATCGTATCCCTAGCTGTGGAAGTCGAATATGAGCTTGGGGCCGCAAGATCGAGACATCGATGCCCTGATCCTTTTATAATGCTCCTGTCGAAGGGGCGGCAAAATTTTGCCTCTCTATCATCTGTAGTACTTCACCGTACGTCTAGTACGCACTGCCTTTGGCACTGAGCTGTAGACGTTATGGAAGGCGGAATTTTGATCGCAACTTCAATTAGACGTGGAGTTTCGGAAGTAGATCATGTTATGATGTGAAATCACTAAGCCAATTAGAAAAGCTGTATTGGATTATATCGAGATCTATACAGGATGTGGTTGGTGTCGTGACACCATAGACAGTTGCATGTGGATGATGAGAACACGTATGTAAACTATTCTACGGCAAATAATAGAATATCTTATATTGCAAGATGGAATATTCTACTAGCAATTAGATAGATGAGCTTTAGGTGTAGATAAGAGTATTCTCCTTCATATAGATAGCAACTATTGGAAAACAAGTCTAATAAAGCGAACACATATCATCGTCCACTTCATACTAGTGTCAAGCACATATTGATAAATGCCACTGTTTGTGTGCAATTCCTCTCCTCATAATCACAATAGATCATCATCTGGTGTCTCCTACGAATATTTTCAAATTTGAAATACTTTGTTGACTCCGTAGTATGCGAGATGAGTGGAGCGGGAAAGTATCTCCCGAAGCAGATGAAGACCGTAAATAATGTCAGTTCTCATCAAAATTGGAAGGGCATCCGTAGCTGTATCATTGTAGAGAAGACAAGGGAATTAGCACAGTGGAAGGAGGTCGGATAGAATCAGGAGCGATTGTATTATGATCTTGAAGGTTGGAACACACATATACTTTGAAGTACAGATTTTCTCCACGCGACTGATCTGCATGAGTAGCGTTTGATTTGATTCGAAATCATTTTGTGTCAGGCTTACGCCCTACAACCAATAGACGTGATATGAGTCTATGCTGCCTCGGGACACACTACAACCTAAGTACATAGTTCGCTTGTCAAATCTATATGCAAAACATAAATAATGAAATTAATGCCAAGAAAATTAAGCGCCCTGCGCCTTTCCTCCTTCCTTACGACTCTTTGTCCTGAAAGACTTCTATTTCGGCAGGACTTAATCCTCCCAGTGTAGTATTTGCCTCTCGTAACACAAAGTTACTGTTAAGAACTGGCGAAATCCTTCCATCCTTTTCTGCCAGCATCTCCCGTCCTCTCGGTGGTGGTTCATGCTTCGAGCTTTTCCATTGCTGTAGAGCAATTCGGCATTCGGCAAAATGCCAAGGACGTTTCTCTCTTCAACACACGTATTTGCAGTTTTCAAATTCGTGGCCAAATCTTTCATGGTATTTTATGAAATCACCATGTCCCGTCCTTGCTGCGATAAGGCGGTGATGCGCCCACCTTGGAAGTGCTAGCTCCGGCGGACGTTTTCGTTTCACCTGGAAATCCAATTCTTCGTAGCGGCTCGGTCTGTGATCTAGCCACCAGGATTTCACTGTTTCTTCACATCTTTGCCTGAAAAACTGAGTGAGGGCTGCAAAAGTGTATTTAAGTCTGTCCCTCATTCCTGAGGGAGATGTGTCCTTATCATCCGGAAGGTTCCTGAGGGCTTCCTTAGCCTGTCTGTCTGCATCTTCATTCTCCGTGATCCCAGTATGGGCTGGTATCCATCGGATCTCAACTAATCTAGCTTGTCGTGCCAGTCTTTTAAATGCTTCCACTGCAGCCCGGGTAGATTTTGTTTGGCCGGTTCTTTGAGCTATCACGGCTGTGGTGTTGTCAAGCAGCACCCTTATTGGGCAGTTTTCTGCTTCTCCTATGGCGTCCTCTAGGGCTTTTTGGACCCCATAGATTTCGGCATCGTAAACCTCCGCCCCTAGCAATGAACCAGAGTCACTCCCAACCACCTGGCCTTCTTTGTATAAGGTAAACCCCCATGCCGACCTACCTGGTCCACATGATGAGCTGTCTGAATAAGCGCATACTGTCTCGGCCGACAGGCTTACTTTCCATTGCTTAGCGTAAGCTGCTTCGTCCTGAAAGTCACTGCCAGTAATTTTTCTGATGGACTCGGCTTTTG
This sequence comes from Blumeria hordei DH14, assembly GCA_900239735.1. Lineage (NCBI taxonomy): Eukaryota > Fungi > Ascomycota > Leotiomycetes > Helotiales > Erysiphaceae > Blumeria > Blumeria hordei. Next base: position 1,498,566 of record OENG01000020.1, read on the forward strand.
GGAAGTATAATTTGCCGGGTCCCTCGGCCATCGGCACATTTTTGGCGCTGATCTGAAGTCGCGTGAGGTACCGTTCTGCGAACTTGAATGACCGGTTCTTCTAGTATATGCAGAGACCGAGGCGGCTTATTGTATCCTTTGAACCCTCTCTAGACCTGAATACTAACAGATATCATGCGTCCAACCTTTGAATCCGTACGGCCGCTAGAATTGTTCTCTGCTGTAAGATAACAGCAGACAGGTAGATGCCCGACTCTCTATGAAGCGCCACATTCGGTGTAGTTCGCCACACCGGTAGCGCCGTTCGTACTGTCTTCAGAATTGTGCTGTCAAGGAGATCGGTGTGCCAGCCTACTCCTGTACCAACCTTTTTGCCCCGCTGAGTTGTGATTCTGGTGAGCCCTGGCCACCATGCTTCTGCTCCATAAAGCGCTGTAATAAAGACACAAGCCTGCACTACTTTGATCTGTATTAGTAGCGTTATTGACGTAATTCTCAAGTTTGACCTTGACTGGCTTGGCTAACTCATGCGCCAACCAAACACACCTTGTCACCTAACAGTTCCTTTTTTTGTAAGCCTTGGACAGGTTCGAAAATATTAACGCTTCGAATTTTAGATGAAGATAATGGAGTACGCTGATTTGTATGATGGTGGCACCTCGTCACGTTTTTTTTCTCGACTGTTAGGTGTTCAGTGTCCTATGATCTTAGGTGATACCCTGAGCGAACGTCTTATTATTATTACTATATGATCTTGTCGAATGACCTAATGACTTAATGACCTTTCATGTATTATCTTAGAAATGATGACTAATTATATTGATGAGTAATGAGTTACCTGTTTAGGAATGGCGTCGGGAGAGAGGGAGAACCGCTGTATATACGTGTTTCCTTTAGTTAGAAGAAAGGAATGAGAAGATATATGTTAACCACCAATTGTTATTACTGCTATAGAAAGCTTGTGATATAAATACCACCCGACTATTCCGACAGATCTGTTGTAATTTATGCGACAGTGGAGTTAAGAGTATACTGCATACCAGCTATTGATTCAGCTGCGTGTGGATACTTGATCTCGAAATCAGATTCCTGGTAATATAATTTAATATGGAATTTATTGTGTGTATTATAACTTCAACTCTTGTACTGTTGATAATTCTACAATCTAAACACTTTACAATTATAGAAAGTGTAGAATACTAAGCGAGACACGTGATACAATTACAGGGCTATCACATGACTTTCAACATGATCTGATTTCACTTAGCTCGTTCAGGTACCCTATGGGCCCATGTGTAACGGCTGTTAAGCCTAAGGATTCCTGTAGCCTACGCTAGCTAGCACAGGCAATGACACCAAGGGAATCTTCAGGAAGGATCTCAAAATATAAGGAGCTTAGAAGATTCCGAATAAAGCTTCTGAAAGCATACTGAAGGTTCATGAGGATAACAGGAGTATGGAGAACCTGTCAAACTAATCGAGACCCGCATATGAGGCTGAATAAGGCTGATAAGGAGGCACACGCAATCATCCGTGCGTTACACATTGTGTCTAATATTATCCCCCTGCAGTCATTCTTTGTTTTTTTTTTTTTTTTATTATATTAAAGTCCTAAGCTAAAGCTCTAGGTCCACTATCGGTACAAGACTGGTGGAGCCGGCGGGGATCACTGCTTACAGGCCCAACTCATTCCAACCGCGAGACCCGCTACAGAAAAAGTAGAAGGTAAATCATAACTCAGAAGACACCACCTACTCCGACTCCGAAATCGAGACTCCATCCTTCAACTCTAAATTCAAGTACATAAGAAATTTCCTCAGAGAAACGACACTTCTCGCCTCGTTCCCTTTCGTGTCATGCGTTGTGGCAATGACTAGTTTATCTGATCCCTGCTGAGAGCAGTGGATGAGTTGGCGGGTTGGCTATCAAAACAGCCGGTTTCCTCCGCAAATATTTTGAAGCTATCGTGACACTTGGGCCCGAGAAGCTTTTTGACAAAGTCAACGTGTGACATTGACTTTCTGAGCCTTCGCGTTTGTTGTGCGTGGCGGCTACAGTGGATGAAGTGGGTTGGAGTAGTTTCCTTCCCGCAAGAGCACTCCATGGGTGCGTATGGGTTGTTGAAACGGCGATGGTATGCCGCGAAATTGCCGTGACCCGTTCGTGCTGCAATTAGTGCCCGGAGGAGGTGCCTAGAGAGAGACAGTTCGGGTGGTTTACGTCTCCGCACCTGTAAGTTGAGTTGGCGGTATTTAGGCGGACAGGCCTCTTCCCACCAATTGTCCAGCAATCTCTGCCGTCTGCGATTCATGAGGCCTCGAAGATGTGCCAGAGTACTGGATCCTGGTTGCATATCCTGGCTGGGCAGTTCTCGAAGTGCTGCACGGGCCATGGAATCTGCCTCTTCATTTCCTTGGATTCCTGCATGCCCTGGAACCAACTTCACTGATATTTCTGCTCTGTTGGATGACGCGCGGAATTTGCGTACATCTTCGAGGCTAGTTGAGGACGAGCCTGTCGTTAGTGCGCTTATAGCCTGCTGACTGTCAAGAAACACGTGTATTCTCCTAAAACCTCCACCTTTCCTGAACTTCTCGTTCTCCAGGAACTCCAGTGCAGCCTCCAGAGCATTCCTTGCTCCCATTATTTCTGCATCCAGCACCTCTCTCCCGTGCTTGACGCCACTTCCTTTGCCAATAAGTTTCCCATCCTTCCTCAGAACGAAACCCCAGGTACAGCGTCCATGTCCTTCCGATGAACCATCCGAGTATGCGCAAATGTCCGTTCCTGGCACGTCGCTAATCCATCGGACGCAATCTTCGCGTTCTGTCGGCTTTGAGACTGATTTCCTAGGGTAAACCACAGGCATCAGACTTTCGGGGGCTTCTGCTTCCGGAAGCTCTCGGTAGGCACGCTGTAACCGTGACATCTGGATCTCTGGTCTGGCTGAGGTCTTGGCGGTCTTTTTGTATTTCAGAGTGCCGACATTCGGGCACACGGAAGCGCGGGTCCTCAAAGGGTGTCGGTCGTCAAGGGTCTTAAGCCTTGCTGAAAGCCGGAGACGGTTTCCCTCAAGTATGACCTTCGCCGGCGGGATTCCTCCTTCTCTGTGAAGGACTACATTTGGTGTTGTCCTCATCACTGGAAGTGCAGCCCGTAATCCCATCAGATTAGCTCGGTCAATCATGCCGCAGAGGTTGGAGGTAGATGACGTGACCATTCCTCGTATCGTTGGGCGTTTGGACCCTGGCCACCAGACATCAGATCCAAAAGTTGCTAGCGAGACAACGCACATGTCTACTGCCTTAGTCAATGGCCCAGGAGCTGCTCCTCGAAAGGTAGAGTTGAAGCGGCGCATATGCTGGGCAACTTTTACCGCTTTACCGCACCATGTAGTTACATGGTGTTTAAAATTGAGTCGTGGATCCAGATTCACGCCTAGCCAGCGAATGTTTTCTGCAGGCTCGATAAGGGTTCCGTTGACGTGGACACCAACTGCTTCCTCTCGACGTCGTCCCGGAAATTGAATGACTTCGGATTTTTCCGTGTCAAAGTCGACGGCATTATTCCGCGCCCATTCGAGAAGATGATCTGTCTCTCCTTGTACAGCAGCGGCAGATTCAGCAATTGTGCGTCCAAACCCTAGAATACCGATGTCGTCGGCGTAGCTAAACCTCAATCCCGGGGTACCACTTTTCATTGGCTCTGCCATATACAGAAGGAAAAGTAATGGCGAAATTGGTGATCCCTGTGGGACTCCACAGACCAGCTCTCTCTGGGTGGTGACTCCGCCAGAGAACCGCACTTGTACCTTCCGATGTGTGAGGAATGAAGTCGTCCACCGGAGTATTGAGTCTGGCCATCCCTGGGCTTGCATGCGCCTGACCAAGCGATTGTGGAGCACTGCATCGAACGCTCCTTGGACGTCTAAAGTGACGAATGTCGAGGCCCATCCCTGAGAGCGTGCTTCTTCGACGTCATGGACTACGCAGGAAACCAGGTCCGTTGCGATCGCTTTGGGAGCGCACCGAATTGTTGATGGCCAACCACATCACAGGTGATTGCTAGGTGCGCCATTCGCTTGGCAAGAAGCCTTTCCAACCCTTTACCTATACATGAGAGGAGGGCTATAGGTCTCCAGCCTTTGATCGTGGTTGGGTCCCTATTAGGCTTTTCCAGTATACCACTTCCGCTAGCTTGAAGCAAGATGGATGAGTGCCCAGTCGTATACAGGCTCTAAAGAGCTGCAAAATACACGGTCCGATCGTCTTCCAGCAAGCTTCGAGGAGCTCGACCGTAACTCCGTCTGCCCCAGGTGCTGTCTTCCCACAGCCGATTGTGCAAGTGCGCACTTCTTCATCTGAGATTTCACCTTCCCAAGGTATTCGATTATCGCTTGGAATGTTGCATGGCGGAAGGTCGTCCGATTGTTGGTGGCGTGCAAGAAGGGCGTCTCGGGGAATGGTAGCTCGCTCTAACGGGTCGGTGATGTAGGATCCGTTGTAGTTGAGCGGTGGAGGACGTCTAACCTGTCTGTGGTTGGCCGAACGCATCAGCTTGAAGATATCGGACGGTGATGTCATTGCTTCCACTTGGCTTGTCTGGTATTTTTTCTTGGCGGCTGTAATGGTCGCACGGAGCTTCTTCGCGCAAGTGGCCCGCTGTGTCGGTGTCTTTGCGGCTCGGTATTCTGCGTATGCGGATTTGCACATAGGAGTCCACCACGGCGCAGATTTGCCGCTTTCTTTTCTGGCTCGGGTTCCTGTCGCTTTGATGGCCTCCGAGAGATGGAAGCAGATCTCTTGGGCATACTCATCCACTTTCTCTTTTGTACTCAAGTCTAACGGCGGATGTACCCATTTTGCAACGGCACGCGCAAAATTGGGCAGATTTTTCTTGGGCACTCTGATCTTTGGTGGAGCCGGGTTCCCGATGAAGGTTGCAGAAGGTATGATTCCACGGATCGGAAGATGGTCGCTGGTCATACATTCCTCCCTATCGACCCAAGCACGGGCTCCAGATATGTTGGTCCAAGCGAGATCAAGAGTGTTGCCAGCTTTATGAGTCGGCTCTCCAATTATCAGACAAGAGAGGTTGTGGTCTTCCGCCCACCTCTCTATCTCATCACCCTGTCCATAAGGCCGAGTGCTCCAGGTTGCCATGCAGCATGCACTGAGTTGAAGTCCCCGGCTGCAATGGACCTCGCAGACGGTTTCCAGTCGACGAGCGTGCGGACTGCAGTCGGGTTGTTAGGGGCCTTATACACGTTGAGAATTGTGATTCCATTGACCAGTACCCAGCAGTAGTCCCCAGTCAGCCTGTTGCAAGGAAAAATCTGCTCTGCCGATATCACCTTTTCGTTTTTCCGAGTGTAGGTCACCGCCCTCGGTCTGACATCCACATCTCCGTACGGTGTATGACAGAGGTAACCCGGATGTGACTTGGTTTCGTTCGTTTGCTTGGTCCAACAAGGTTCTTGAATCAGCACAACATCCACGCCTAGCTCGTAAGCCTAGAGAGCGCAATGTTGTGGGTTGCGCCTCCCCTGCCTACGTTTATTGACATAAAACTTAGTGTAGGAGGGGGGCGGGAAGGGGCCCGTAGGGCGCCCTTCACAAAGCTTCTTCAGGGTTCAAGGCCCCAAAGCCCGAACCCTCAGCCATTCTGTGTCTGTCGAAAGGTTATCCTTAACAGCAGCAGGAGAAGTTGGTCTTGTCAATCTGACGGCAGCTGTAGCAGCCTCAGCGACCTTGGTGGCAGCTTTTGCTCGAGCGACGGCCTGGTACTCGCGTTGGCCAGCTTGGCGGATCGTCACAAATTGCTCCCTGGTAGCTGGGCCAGACCTGTTGGGACGAGCAAGACAGTCTCGACTGCCAGATTGATGGGGGCCTCCGCAGTTTCGACATTTAGAGGCTGCTTTACACTCGAATGCCGAGTGCATGGTGGATCCGCAGTTCCAGCAGGCTGGCGCGCGAGAACACCCGCGGGTGGCGTGGAAACCGAGACATCGCCTACATTGCTGTATGAGAGGGCGGTTTCGTTGGATGGTTGCTATTCCTGAGTCGTCGAAGAGTCGGAATCCAGGCTTTGGGCTAGCGTTCCTGGGAAACAAGGCCGACCAGGATCTGTAGGGAGCGCCGAGCTTAGTTTTTCCGTGTATCCTTACTCGGTCTGGAGTGCAACTGGTTACTCTAAGGATTTCGGCGGCCACCATTTCGGCAGTGACTTCGACTCGTCCTTCTAAGCCGAACACGGCGACTGGAACCGTTGCGATCCGGAGGGAAACTAGATCACTTGGTGGTTCTAGTTTTGCCTCCACTTGTGTGAAGGAGCTGGAGGCCTCCAGCAGTCGAGTTTTTGCATCCGGGTTTTTGGCACGGATGGCAAAGCCAGTGGGAACGCGTTGCACCTTGTCGACATCAGCAGGGGTGCAATTTGTTTGTTTAGCGACGGCTTCGCGGACGCCAGCTGGAGAGAGCTGTCTCCACTCGTGGTTTGCATCAAGACGCAGAAAGATTCGGTCATCTTTCGATGCTGTTGTTGATGCTGCCGGCTTCTTCTCTGGTTTCCTGGCAGATGGGGCATCCGAAACCGAGGTGATGTTTGCAGGGGCTTGTGAGCCTGACTTTTGGTGTCCTGCTCGGCTGACAGTAGCCCAGGTGCTTCTGAGCGGGAGAGGTACTGTAGCCTTTGCTATATTCCGAGGAACAGCTACTGGGGTGGCGGTCGCGGGGGGAGTTGCGACAATTGGTCGTTTGGGCAGGACTGGCGGAGCGGTGCTCGGCCCGGCCGCCACAAATTGCGCGATGGCTGCCTTTAGGTAGACTTTGATGGAGTCTACAAAAATTTTATTTTCACCGGTAGAGAGCGGTGAAAGGGCTGTCTCGACACTGCTAATCGCTGTTGAGCATATACGGAATTGCGCAGCTTTTTGCCTTGCCCTGCGCTCCTCCGCTTCGATCGCTGCCAGCAATTCTGGGGGGAATATTTTTTCTCTGCCTGCTGCTTCTTGTGCTGTAGGCGGTTGATCCAGCGAAGAGTTTTCGGCTCCTGCTGCCTTGGTTGTGGGTATGTCGGCCTCTTTCGTGGGCCTCACTTCTACCGGTCGCGGTAGTGCTGGAACCGTAGCGCGCTTCTCGGGTGCGACGACGGTTTTTATGTTGGATTCGGCTGGCTTTAAGACTATACCCGCGTCCACTTGGCTGGAGGAAGCCCATCTTGAATCTGCGAGGGTTTTTAACTTCTCGACTTCCGCATCCACCATGTCCACTTCGGGGACATTGTTCTCCTTAGCTAGGAGAGCAGCCGCGATGGCGTTCATATTCTGAATGTTGGACTCGAGTCCTCGTCTTGTTAGCATGTTCCTCGCGTGGTTTTGGATAACGGGAGTCCATTGCTACGGTTTGTTGACGCGATCTTTGGCAGTGCCACTGATCGCGTTTTTGTGCGTTTTACGCGTCGGAGGCATTTGAAAAGGCCACCGATGGCAAACAATTATAATTCGATATGTGGATCAATAGGTGAGACGGGTGGAAGGGTGGAAATGGGCAAATTGAGGGTTCTCGAATTGTTTGTTTGTTTGTATTTAGGTTATCATCTGGAATTATATACTACAATTGGTTATGCCTGCATTTTACTGTTTGCGATATTAACGCTCATTATGTTTTATCTTGTATTTAAGATTAGATAACAAACAATGTTTGTAAGACGGGATGGGGAGATAACATGGTCTGGACGATGCAAACTTACTGAAAGAACACGAGCGAACTTGTACTTAAACAGAAGTAAGATCATGAAGGATAGGGCAATCAATCATCTTTCTTTCCCTTCTCTCTGAGAAAATATCGAAGTCCCAATCCTGTGACAGAACCTTATGGAAGAAGAGTATCTCAGAGTGTAAATAAATTCGTAGTCTAGCTATTGGAATTCTCTCTCCAGAGAATTATAATAAATATACTGTACCTACAAGATCTCTCATGCACCTTGTACTGAAACCGTGACACCACGCAGGTGACTATAAACCTGAACTATTTATTTACATGAGGGGGAAATCATTACGACAAAAACCCTCTCCCCCAATTAAAATTTTCTTTTCATCTATAGTACTTCGTTACCTATAGGAAGTGCAATTGGCCATAAGTCTGAGATAGAACTAGCTAATATTGTATTGAAACTCGCCATCCTTTCCCTACCATCGCGTGCCGAAAAGTGAAGACTGTGGTCTTGAGTTTAGCCCCGATGGTGCAAAAATTTGCGGTGCGGATTGACCAGGCCTTTTTGCGCGGGCATCCTGGCCCTCTCTTGAAGCTTTCTGGCCTTTGGTGGGAGACAAGTGTGAATCTATTGTGATACCATAATATCTGTTGAATTAGCACATGATGTAATGAGAATTCCTTGTGGTGTTGCTCTTAGCTCGCTGTGTAACAATGAAGTTGGAAGTGCCAACTATTAACTGGGAAATGGTATGCGCTAGGTGGAGATACGATGAAACTCAACAATTTTAGTTGGGAATGCGCATAGTAATTTGGAAGGATATGATAGAAAATGGGTCTAAACGTTATGTATATACAGACCTGCTCATATAGTAGAAAATAAAATCATCCGAATTTTACAATAGAGCCCTTGGTTGTCGGTTGTTTTTGTTGAAATTGGCGCTACTTGGCAGTGAAGAGTCGCATTAACATAGAACGTAATAAGGTTCGAGTATTACTAGCCACATTCATGCGGACTCATACATGGACCAGCCTCACAATTATCTGGCATAAACTAGTCAATTGTGTCCTTCACTTACGTTACAGACCACCAGCAGTTTGGCGCACTACCAAAACGATCGGCAAATGATCTGGTATCTTCAGTGGTGCACGATGTCGAGGAAGCTCGATCTCAAGGATGGGCATCCACCTTTGTAACGATGGATGTACAAGGAGCATTTGACGCTGTCCTACACAACCGGCTACTATGGAGAATGCAGGCAAAAAGCTGGTCAGACTCGGTATTACGATGGACATCCTCCTTTCTCAAAGGGAGGTGCATACAGGTACGATACCCGGGAGGCGTGACTAGCCCGAGATCTTTGAGGCTAGGAGTGCCACAGGGATCACCGATCTCTCCATTGCTTTTCCTGTTATACATGGCGGAGCCCATGCGAATCGGGAACTGCAGAGCACGATTTAGCTATGCGGACGACATTGGTATTCTCGGCATCGGTCGCTCGTTAGCCGAGTCTGCGACGGCGGTACAAGGTGAGGTCGACCATCTTCTGAAATGGGCTGAAGAGTATTGATAGGCTAAGGGCGATGGATAGGGAGACGTCACCTTGTGAGTAGAATACTGATAGGTATGGGAGAATTCAATAGATCACTTGGACAGAGTAAGATGATTGAATGGTAGTGAATTGTAGATGTGGATGTGGATTCTAAGAGTAACAAGGTCCTATCTATATACAGGAGTTCCAACCCTTGATCCTCCATATGTTATTGTCTATGATAGCTAGAGTAACTACAATGGTGTCCTTATTATAGTGAACACGTTGATGTCAGTGTGTAGCAATCAGGAGGAAATAGTGATCAGATTCTAAGGGGTTAACTTAATCGGTGCACGGTTATCCCCTGATGGTGTGTGCAGTTATGAACTCAGATTTTTACAACAAAGAGAACGCGGTTTCGTTCGACCTCGACAAGTCTGAGGTGATACAATTCAAAGGGAGAAATCAGGGTGAACCGGTAGGAATACAAATTGGTGGTAGGCTAGTCCAGCCGGCGGAGCATATTCGCTGGCTCGGAATTCACCTCGATCCGCGTCTCACCTTCAAGCATCATGTAGCGACCTGGTTCGGGAAGGCCCTCAAAGCTTCCCAGCACATACGACAACTTAACCCCCTTCGACTAGGAGCGGCACCAAATCCTCTGGTAACCGCTATCGACTCATGCATCGTACCAGTAGCAACATTTGGAGCGGATGTGTGGTGGTCCGGACTAACACGGCCAACAAAGAAAGGTACCTCAACGCCACAGACTACACACCTATGTAGTCTGATCGACAAAACCATTCAACTAGCTCTTCGTTCGGCGTTACCGGTCTGGAAGACTCCGCCTAATGTCCTTCTTCACAGGGAAGGGGGCATTCCATCGGCGAAGATTCTCCTCGAAGGAATTCGACTCCGTCTAGCAGCCAGGATCCAGTCGCTCGATGACCGACACCCTCTCCGGAACCGCTCAAGCGAGTGCCCTAACGTTGGCTCGCAGAAGTACAAGCTAAGGAAGAGAGTCAGGCGCCAACCAGAAACCCAGATGTCGCGCCTACAGCGTGCTTTCCGACAGCTCCCGGAGTCATCCGAACAGGCAGAAAAGCTGGCAGGCCCAGTGTACAGATCAAGACTTGGAACGAAAGAAGAGGGGGTTAAATCACACTATAACTGGGCTAGCACGATCTCTCTCTCCGACATATGCGCCTACTCTGATGGATCATCCGAAGCCCATGGACGATCCTCGTGGGGATATGTCCTCCAACGCGGAGGACAAGCATTCGCACAAGGTCACGGTCGTATACACGGAGGTGAAGTTTATGATGCAGAAATCGCAGGAGTAGCAGTAGCACTTCGGGAAGCTATTCGCGCTCGAAAGAACGGTGAGAAAATCTTCGTTCTACTTGACAATCAGGCAGCTGTACTTGCGCCTCGGACGGGGAAGTCATCATCGTCGCTGCAGATAACCCGCGTCTTTCACAAGTTCGCTTCAGAAGCAAACGCGACAGTGAGGTGGGTGCCTGGACACTCCAAGATTAGTGGCAACGAAGAAGCGGACGCAGAAGCCAGAGCCGGTCTTCAGCTGCTGCCGGATAGACAGACGCAGCCAGTGCAGACATCGCAGGCATACATACGTCGTTTGATGCACTACCGCCGACAGAAACTGGTGGATGACTGGTGGAATAAGTCGGGTCCGGACAGATATCAAGACCTGGACTTACAGATGCGACGTCGGAAACCACCAGAACTAGGGCTCCCTCGAAGATTACTCCATAGGCTCCTGGCAGCAAGATCAGGCCATGGAGACTTTGCGGACTATCATCGCCGCCTGAACCACGAAAACGCGAAACTGGAATGTGACTGTGGACAAAGGACATCGCCAACCCATTTTATCCGGTGCCGGAAGAATGCTGCTATAATGCACAGGTTGAGAAGATCCATGACCGTGGAGGACTACACCAACCAACTCCTTGGACCGGAAGGGCTCGAGAAGTTCATAGAATTTGCAAGGATAACCTGCTGCTTTGGGAGCATGGATGCAGACCCGCCCTCAGCTGGATGCGAGGCCCGGAGTGATTATTTAGTCAGGACGTGAGGAATGACTGAGGGGGGCATAGGATGAGAAATACTAGCACCGCTCCTACATGTTAATTTGCTTTGTTTCAGTTGGTTTCGTTTGTTATTTCTTTTTGGTTTTGGTTGCTTGTAATCAGAGTCACATGGTGACTGTGTGGTGGGAACGAGTAGGGCATAGCTATTTAGGATGATACTTACCGAGCCCACCAGTCCCGTGCCATAAGGCGCTGGGCTGGTGCCTGGGACCGTAAAATAAATCAATTCAATTCAATCAATTTTTGAGAGAATTTGATGAAAATTTGCCCTATCAGCCCGTTTCACCCTTTAAATTCACCTCTCGACTACCTACTCATCAATCTCCCGTGGTACCGTGCCACTCAGCCTTAAAATGGCACCGGTACCCCCAAAATCCGCGAAACCCGCGAAAATTGTGTTAACCACTAAAGTAGTAAAGCACAACCACCAGACGCGTCTGGAATCACAAAAGCAAATGCTGAGCAAAGCAAAAAGCATTGCAATGCAAAAAGCGAAAACAAATGGACTGACGCAGAACGACATCGATCTCGAAGGGATGGAAGCCGAAATAATTGCGCAGATGGAAGAAAGCGGCAAAACCGACATTGAGATGGAGGATGCCACTCCCATAATTGATGCTTGGATCCGAAAGGGCCTAAAGGACTCGCGTTGGGCAACTGCAGGAGCGGAGAGCTCCCAGAAGGCGACAACAGCACCAACGATTGCCGTCGAGAAAGAAGTCTCGGCGAAAGCAACGCCAGAATCCGCACGCGTTGCGGCACGAAAAATTGCGGTCCCGATAGCAAAGCGGACACCAACCGCGAGCACACCGAGGGGAACAGAAGACCCCACAACGCAAAGGCAGCAAATGCCCCACAACTTCCGCCAGCCCCGGCCTCGATTCCTGGGACGACTGTGCGCGACAACCAACCTGCTGGTGGTGCTCCCACCAGTGTGGCACAAGAATCCGCCAGAAATCGAAGCTTTGTTGGAAGACGAAAGAAAGCGGGCTGCAAATGCCTCTGCCAGACTCGAAATCGGTTCAACAGTTATAAATACATTGGAAAGCGTTATACTGTCATTAAAAACGACGGATAACAAGGAATACTTGGACGAGATGAATGCATGTCTAAGGGGCGCTCTCGCCCACTTCCTACGCACTGGAACTACACCAGTGCCGACAAGCCTCCCCTCCCGCCCCGTCGGCCAGCAGGCCAGCAGCAGCGGGCCTTCTCCAAATTCAACAGCCAGGCTAGCCAGGCCTGTCGTTGCAGTGCCCAAGGTAACTTCAACCTGGGCAACTGTAGCCGGGAAAAGACTACCCAATCAGCCGGCGCCAGTGATGGTTAGCCGTGCTTCACAAAAGCTGACCCCGCCGACCAAGAAATTGGACAAGACGGTCCCTTCGTCCACGTCGGACAACCGATTGTTCCTCCGGCTGAATTCAAAGCATCAGTGGCGAAAGATGTCCCCAGCTGGTATCAGAGATGCTGTGGCGCAGCTCACCAACGCGCCAAAAGTAGACATTGAACATGTCTACCGAGTCCCAACTGGTTTCGCACTTCGAGCGAAGAATCAGGAATCTCGCCAGTTCCTACTGAACGCGGCGGAATGTTTCCTCTCTATCGATGGAAAACTGGAAGAGGCCTCCGACATTGTGGCGCTCCGGATCTCGACGGTCCCCGTCGCCATCCACACTCTTCTTGGAAGGGTGCCAGTGACGGAGGAGATGGTGATCGAGGAGATCACCAGGGTTACAAAGGCCGTTCCAGTCAAAGTTCGGCCTCACGGGAAAAATCACCCCGGCGCGCTATACCAGTCATGGCTCGCTCATTTCAAGAGGGGAGCGGAACCAAGACTAGGATTCCGCCTGTTCGACGACTCGGGCGTCGCGGTACGACATCAACCGCGACAGACTGTGCAGCAATGCAAACGCTGCCTGCAGTTCCACGGAACGCGTGGTTGCTCCCGCGCCCCAGCTTGCTGGAACTGCACCTCCACAATGCACTCGACGGACGAGTGTCATGCGCACACCAAATGCCGCAACTGCGGAGGACCGCACAGGCCCGACAGTCGAGCTTGCCTGGCGCGCCCCACAAAGTCCGGGCCAGTAAGCAGAGAGCAACTGGCCAATATTCGCATCGCGAGCCAACGCGAGCTAGCGGCTGTTATGGGGGCTAAAGCTGCAGCCCGTCGCGCTGAGGCGAAAGTTCAAGCTGCTGCTAGGCAAACGCAAGACTCTCCAACAGCGGTGAAATCGAACAACAGTTTCGAAGTTCTCATGACCGACGTGGTCCCCGACGTCACCCCCACAGGAACGACGAATCCTGTTGCGTCTTCCTGAAGGGCCCCTCACGTGTCCCTTCTAGCCTCCCACCTACGATAAGTTTTATGTCGATCAACGTAGGTAGGGGAGGCCAGTCACACGACATCGCGCTTTCCCGAGCTTATGAGCTAGGCGTGGATGTGGTGCTGATACAACAGCCTTCGTGGAATAAAGCCACAAAGGAGACAAAGTCACACCCTGGTTACGACTGCCATACATCATATGGCGGCGTAAACGTTCGACCCAGGACAGTGACTTATACACTAATAACCAGTAGAATCGACTCGGCAACTCAAATCTTTCCTTGTGATCCCCAGACGGCGGACTACTGCTGGGTCGTGGTAAACGGAGTCACGTTTCTCAACGTGTATAAAGACCCAAACGACCCGACAGCGATTAGACCTCTCCTCAACTGGGACCCACCACCACGATCCGTCGCAGCTGGTGACTTCAACGCGGTATACTGCGCGTGGCAACCAGAGGTTACCCGCCCACGCGGACAAGGAATTGAAATTGAGAGATGGGCGGAACGTCACAATCTCACTTGTCTGATTGTGGGCGAGCCAACGCATCGAGCCGGGAACACGCTCGATCTTGCTTGGACCAACATCAATGGAGCTCAAGCATGGGTGGATCGCAACGAGTGCGTAACCAGCGACCATCTTCCGATTCGAGGACGAGTCCCCACCGGATCCGGAAAAAGGGACCAGGAGCCTTCACAAATCAGGGTAACGCGTAGTAATTTGCCGAGATTCGCCCTTGCTGTAACGCAGTTTACACACCCGCCAACAGCCCTGGACACGGTTTGCAAGGCGAACGAATACGCCAACGATCTCTGTCCGGCCTTACTAACGCTATCAAAGCAACAGGAAAACGAAGGAACAAAAGACACGGCAAATGTGCGCCTTGGTGGACTCCAGAATGCAAGCTAGCTCACACTGAATATCGTGTAGTAATGACTCCGGAACAGCGATGGATAAATTCGAAGAAGCTGCGATCGACCCTCAGAGCGGCAAAGAAAGAGTACCAGACACGTCAAGTCGAAGCGATCTCGACACCAACTGATGTGTTCAAGCTGATGCGCTCGGCCGAGCCAAGGCAAGCAAGTACCCCCCCTCCGCTGAACCACGAAGGGAAGATATACTCCGACCCAGCCGAGCGGGCAGCGGTACTCCGAGACGCTCTTCTGGCACCGCACCAAGCGACGGACGATCTACCGCCACTCGATGCGCCAAGCAATAACCGAATTCTGTGGAATGACCATGTCTCGGACGAGGAGATCCGCATGTGCACCATAGGCTGCGCCAATACAGCGCCTGGAGCTGATGGGATCTCTGTAGAGCTTCTGCAAAGTTGTTGGAAGACGATTGGACTATTTGTTGGCACCCTCTTCCGCGCCTGCATCAGGCTTGGCACCCACTCATCCTGCTTCAAGCTGGCTGAAGTGGTGCTCCTACGCAAGACGAACCGTGATCCAACGACAGTTAAGGGGTGGAGACCGATTGCCCTTTTGTCATGTCTGGGTAAGGGACTGGAACGACTCTTGGCAAAGCGGATGGCCCATCTCGCGGTTACGTTCGACGTTGTCGGATACCAACAATTTGGAGCGCTTCCTAAAAGATTGGCAAACGACCTCGTCAGCTGCGTAGTCCACGACATTGAAGAAGCAAGTACCCAGGGATGGGCGGCCACATTCACGACTCTGGATGTCCAAGGCGCGTTCGATGCAGTACTTCACAATCGTTTGGTGAGGAGGATGCAAGAGCAGGGGTGGCCGGACTCAATTCTCTGATGGACAACGTCATTTCTTGCACTACGAAAGGTGCAAGTACGATACTCAGGAGGGGTAACCGGAAAAAGAGAGCTGGTGTGTGGGGTTCCGCAGGGATCGCCGATATCGCCGCTGCTCTTCCTTCTCTACATGGCAGAGCCTATGCGAAGCGGCAATGTAGGAATGAGGTTCAACTACGCGGACGACGCCGGGATCCTAGGGTTCGGGCGCAGCATTGCCGAGTCGGCCGCTTCGGTACAGAAGGAAGTCGATCATCTACTGGAGTGAGCGAGTAACAACGCAGTCTTCTTCGATACTAATAAGTTGGAGACAGTCCAGTTTCCCGGACGAAAACGCGAGAAGCCAGTGGGCATTTGTGTTAACGGCGTGGTTATCGAGCCATCAGACCAAATACGCTGGCTGGGAGTACACCTAGACCCGCGACTGGACTTCAAACACCACGTCACAACGTGGTGCGGCAAAGCTCTGAAGGTTGCTCAGCAAATGCGACGCTTCAACTCAGCGTATCGAGGAGCCGCCCCTGCAGCACTGGTTCGAGCGGTGGACACGTGCATTGTCCCCATAGCAACCTTTGGAGCAGATGTTTGGTGGCCCGGCCTCAAACGTCTGACCCAAAAGGGGATCACCACACCTCGAACCAGCATTTTCTGTGAGATGATCGACAAAGCAATCTTGACGGGACTGCGCGCTGCCCTCCCAGTAATGAGAACGACACCGAATCTTGTTCTCCACCGAGAAGGAGGTATCCCAACAGGGAAGATCATTCTAGAAGGGAACCGACTACGGCTTTCGGCTCGGCTACACTCACTAGACAATCGCCACCCGCTCCGGACCCGTGCTGCCTTGTGTTCAAGGAATGGAACACAGAAGTACAAAAAATATTATCGGATCTTGTTGGAAAATATACTCTGTACGATATTATATGGATAAATATGATGAAGTAAAGAAGACTTTAATTATTTTACAACTATGGGAACATTGGACTTATATATACATCTAAGGGAGAAATTCCCGCTAGCCTCGTGTGCCTGTCAAACCTAGTGATGACTAGCCACCTCTCATCTACCATGATGAGCCAAGGTACACTGTAGTACGTAAATATCCAAACGTATAGGCGACAGTAGGCGCGATTAGCGTACTCAGGACATTTGTAGAGAGAGTCGATCTTGTCGGGAACCTGAGACGAAACAGGTAATGATTGAGTCATAAATTCGAGAGTCAGAATTTCCAACAGATCTATAAAAATCCAGAGTTCCAGATGACACGAGTCCAGCGGGCTTACCGACAACTCCCGGATGCGGAAAATTCTGAGCCTTTACCGCCGCCATGCTATCTTTCGGGTTTCGGCTCAAGGTTAGAGGAAGAAGAGATGGCAACTCGGTTCATCGATAGTGTACCAGCATCAGATATTTGCGCCTACCCGGATGGATCGTCGGAGGGGCATGGTCGCTCAGCATGGGGGTTCGTCTTGAAGAGGGTTGGAAAAACTCTGTTGAAGGGATGTGGCATCAAGCATGGTGGTGAAGTGCTTGATGCGGGAATTATAGGGGCGAGGAAGGCCCTGGAAGCTGCGCTGGGATTGTTAGAGATGGAGAACGGGGGAAGGGACGGCAGGCAGCAAATCAATGTATTCACGGATAGTCAGTCTGCAGTGAAGGCACTGTTGACGGGAATTGCCACAACAAGCCTAGATGATGTACGCCAATGTAGGGCGCTATCAACAAAGGCTCTAGTCTCGGTGAAGTGGATACCGGCCCACTCCGGGATACAGGGAAACGAAGATGTAGACAGAGCTGCACGCTCCGGCCTCCGACAACTGCCAAGCAAAGACAGCCAGCCTGGCTCCGTCTCAATGGCGTACGTTCGTCGGCTCATGAACCGGAAACGTCAAGCGCTTCTCGACGACTGGTGGGAAGAAGTATGTCCACCTAGGTATCGAAATCTGGGTCTTCTCATGCGATGACGCAAGCCACGCGAGCAGGCACTTTCCCGGCGGCTACTCCGTGAACTCATCGCAGCCCGTACGGGCCACGGAAACTTCGCGGCATATCACCGCCGCTTTAAAAACTTCGCAGCTTCAATGGAGTGTGCGTGTGGGGAGGAAACATCACCTCTCCATTTCATTCACTGTCGACTGCGAGGGACAATGTCACATCACGACTTTGTGCACAAGCTTCTCGGGCCTAAGTGCCTCGAGAACTTTACAAAATTTGCGCCGGAAACCGGCTGCTTCGGGGGCCCACCTACGGATCCGTCTCCGGCTCTCAGCGGAGAGGACATAAATTAGGTCATAGCACGAAGCATGGCAGGTAGAATTATGAGACGAGAAGTGTCATTTTTCTAACCACAAACTGGATTACTGGGCTTGGAACTTTAGTTTTAGGAGTTTACGGGAGTTTCTATTTTTCTATCTTTTAACTAGCTACTGGTTGTGTAGTGGTTCACGCGGGGAAACCGAGGTGGGCATGCGGAAAGCATGATCTCGGCCGTGTACACCGGTCTTTGACTCCTAGGAGATATAGAGCATAGCTTAGGACCCTAAAACAATTCAATTCAATCATGTGTCCTTCACTTAGCTGTAGTAGTAAGTTTAAATAGCGCTCTGATACTAAGTGGGTTTAATCAACAACTCTCCACTATAGTTTTCAGACTCTTCAATCTCCCAACTCGCTTCACTACGTGATATTAAACATGTGCCTAACAGTTTAAGCTTTTCTACACAACTTCCATTACAACAGTTTTACCACTGTTATTGGTATAATTGCCGTTGGTAGTGTTTCATCTATCCTTAGTTCTGCCGTTATTTCCAAAAGTCTATACTGTGCCCACTGGATGCTGGCCATGTATGCCGTGAAGCTTGGATACGTCCCTTTCTGCCACGATAAGTGGGCCTTACCACAAATGCAGAAAAGCACCGATTTGTTCGGGCAGTCTCTGGTCTGGTGAGTGCCCGCACACTCGCCACATCTTTAGGCCCTGTTGCATAAGGCTTGAGTATGCCCCCATTGGCTGCAGTTGAAACACTGCTTGAATTGCGCTCGGGGTGACTAGAGCTGGGCCGTGTATAGCATTGAATTAAGTACAATGCCGTTTCGTATCACCTCGCGTTCAAGGGTCTCTGTCGGTAGACTGGCGATAACTGACCCTAGAGTATGGACATTTTTGTTCATTCATCAGTACTCTTTCCCGTCGTATAGCCATCTTAACCTGTTAATTTGGATTTCAGGAATCCGAAGATTTGTTTCCGTGGTTATTGTGTGAATCATTCTGCCAATGTCGGCTTTTTTCCTCCTTGAATCATTGTCCCCAGTGGCACTCCTCAAATTTGGACAGAATAATCCTGCTTCAAAACGGAAAGCTCCTTTGGCTGAGTAATGTTGAGGGCAACGTCTCGTTGGGGGATAGACTTCACAAATACCTCAGTGTCATTGCTCCGCAACTGCCTTACGGCGTATGCCCCGTCGATATGAATTTTTGCCTTGTTTAGCCGCTTTGCCGGCTACATTTTTCTGCCCCTTCTACTTTTATCCTTACTGCCACTTTGGTTGCGGGAGGTGCAACGATCGAGGCGTGAGTTGGTCGTCCTCCCATTGCCTGTGTCGACTGAGGAGCCGTCTTGAGTCCTAGCTCCTCGAGGCTCTTCGTTACTGCCTTTTCTAAGGTCAGCATCCTTTCTTCCATTGGTGTCACTTTTATTGTCGATTGAAGTGACAATGCATGCGACTTGAGGGCGTCAATGGCCCCATCTACCTCCGCCATCGGTGTCGCAGTTGGGTTAGTGCCTGCTATTACCAGCCTATCGCGAACCTTGTTTAAATAATACCCTACAGTCTTTAGGTTATCCATGTGAACGCCTGTACATGTCGCTAGAGAATCTATAGCCGTAGTTGCGGCTGTTCCGCTGTCCGTTGGCGGTTTTGGTGGTGCCGTGAAAATCTTTCCAGCCGTGAAAACCACATATCTGGTTCCTCAATCCCCCATGCCGAAGCGCAACGTGAAAAAATAGGAAATAAGATAAGGTGGGTCAATGAAGATAGTAGCAATTAACAAAATGATGGAATAACGTTCATGGAACGTGGTGCCGCTTTTGACCAAATGATGATCAATTCTATTCATTCATTTTTCTAGTTTAACGTCCTATGCGGTATCTTTATACAGAACCATGAAGACGGTAAGCCGCTCTGATAAGGGAAAAAGTTTGCAGCAAACAAAACCCGATGTCCTGCCATTCTGAACCGGCCCGGCTTTAGGCTGAGGACGTTCCTTTCGACCACAATCTTATAAACTTTCCCCATAATTCTTTAACTCCCCCTTCGATAAGACTAACATTAGGAGAAATTAAAAAGAGAAGGCACCTCCTCACTTGGCGTTGGTCGTCGAAGTGTTCGAAGAGTTGGCCCCGATGGTGGTAGTGCTGTCGCGGGGATGACTTTTTTTTTTTTTTTTTAAAAATCATATTGTATTCAGCTATGGAGCTATGACAATGGGTGGATGACTGGTGTGACGGAAACCGAGTTGGTAATAAATAAATCGATTTATTAAACTATATAAGGAGAAAAGAGAACTCTAGCTACTACTAACAGGTTGTCAATCAAATAGACTCAGTCAGGATGTTTTAGAAAGGAAGTTCTTGTTTCTCTTCCTTTCTCAAGCTATGCCTCATCGCTATAAATTTACATCGCATCTCTCGAACTCCGATCTCACCCTTTGTCCTTAATCTAGACTACTTCACTTTTGAACACTTTGACAAACCCGACCCTATGTCAGGAACTAATGACATTAGATCTCTTTCATCGGAGTTCCCATGACTAACTCGGCCTCCGATCAATACCATGTCCCTTCCCGGCTTTCCACTAACTCCGATACATTACTAAAGTGAATACTACCTTGCAAATTTACCAGAATGAACATCCATAAATTCACTAACATGTGACCCGAACTAAAGGAAATTCCGCTCAACACAGGTACTTGTAAGAGTTGATCTTTGTGGGCCTATAGACTGATGACTTATCCATAGGCATTATACTTGCTACCCAGCCGCGCAATGCCAGGTATCACTTAGTTGTGCTAACGCTCCAACCTCCTGATTAGTAGGGCCGTTTCGTTCAGCTTCATCTACTCCCCCACATACAGCCATATCGTAAACATCCTCAAGATTACGCTTAGGTTATTCGCCTAAGCTCAAATAACGGTCAAACCGTAACAGTTGGTGCCACTGGTGCTTCGACTACCTTGCGTGGTCGTCCTGGCTCCCTTTTGAGTCCTTCAGCCTTCTTACTGGTGACTAAAGTGAATCCCTGATCATCAGTTGTTCCGACTATTCGCATTGGCGCCATTGTTGGTTTTTCATTCCATATTTCCGCCGTTCTTGACAACAGTTCCATCCGAGCCTTCTCCACACTTCCCTTGTAGACTGGTAGGTCCGACACGCTGCTTTTTGCCACGAACGGTGTTCCTTGTCGCAGTTCGCACAAGAAACCCTTTTCTTCGGGCAGTCCCGAGTTTGGTGAGCACCAGTATAGTAATTACGAGGTCAGATGGATAAGTATGGTGGTAGGATAGTATGTGTAAAGAAGGATGTGGAATGATATTCTTGGTGGTGGGCGAATGTATTTAGACTATCTGAGTATAAAATGGATATCTAAAGATGAACGCATAGTCGACCTAAGAGGTAAATGGACCTGATAAAATACATGTACGATTTACTCTACAGCCATGCCCACTGATTGTCTAATGTACTCATGTAATGCGTATCGACATTGTTTGATCCTTAAGCTCCTGATAATTAGCACGAGTCACATTTGAGTTATGCATTAATATGAGCTTGCATAAATGAAGTCATGTTGTTTTATCACTGAGTCTTGCCTATGAAGCCCTTGCCTCCTTGCGCAGACTGGGATCACAACAACCAGCGCACTCACCGCACCTAACCGCTTTTCCACTCGACGCTTGAGTGTGTCCCCACTGGCTGCAGTTGTAACACTGCTTTGGCTGGGACCGTGGTGACCACACCTGCGCCGTGAAGAGCATGGCGTTCATAACAAGGCCGTTTCGGACCACTTCCATTTGCATTGCCTCTGATGGGAGGCTAACCACAATTGATCCTCGATTGCGACCGTTTTTCTTCGATCGCTGATGCTTCTTTCCATAATGTAGCCACCTAATTCGATTAATCATTAGGCCGGGAATTCGAGCCTTAGTTGCTACCTCAATCTCCCTGATGATAGCGTAGTTTTGGGCATCTCTGCCACCCTCGATTCTTGTCCTCAGTGGGACTCCGAAAACCTCGACTGGAAAATCTTGCCGTAATATCTTAAATTATGTTGGTTGGCGCATGTTTAATGCCGCGTCTCTCTGGGACACCGACTAGACAAACACCTCAGTGTCATTGCTTCGCATTTGGCGAATCGCGTATGCGCCATGGATGTGTTGTTGTGCCTTTGAGAGCAGCTCTTGTGGCTGCAACTTTTGTGCGCCGTCGATTCTTATTTTGACCGCCGTTTTCGCCATTTGCGGAGCTACAACCGACGCGTAGGTCGTTGGTAGCGGCTTCACTGGCGAAACAACAGGAGCTGCTTGTCATACAGCGCCCGCGATGCTTTTATTTACCACTTCCTCCAACGCTATCATCCACTCCTCGATCGGGGATGGGATCTGGGACATCGTTGTCCAAGGCTTCTTGTGATAATTGAATGCCTTGACGGCTTCAATCACGTCTTCCATAGTAGGTAAGTCGTCCTCATCCATCTCTCCCATCACTATTAATCTAACCTGTTTTAATAGTTTCCCTACGATTTCAAGGTTTTTATCCTTTGGAGCTGTCTGCGCTCCGCTGCCGTTGTTTGTTGAGGCCATTGTCGCATTTTGCGACGCGTCGAAACCGCTGGATTTACCCACACCAGCACCCACGTTTCTCATGACTATTTATTTATTTAGATTTTTAGATTTATTTATTTATAATACTTAACGTCGTGCCCGCGCACAGCTCGTGAGCTCCTCACTTACCGGTTAGCCCAGTCTATACACAACTATCCGACGTAAAGCACAACAACAAGTCTGATGAGAATGAAGTCATGTAATTGAAGCATGAGAGCTTTAAAGCGACGCAACCAATATTTCTCTTTAGTAATTTTATTTCTTTGCATTATATTCTCCATGGAATAACATCTGCAAATCATGAGAGACATCGGGAAGCTGATATTCATGTTTAATTAAATCTTCCAGCACAGGATAATAAGATCAAGGTTTTCATTTGCTATGGTGGGTCTATGTAGACGCCAACACGTCGGGTAGTTTAATTTAGACTAGGCTAACCGGTACGTGAGGGGCTCACCTGTTGTGCGCGGGCACGACGTTAAATATTATAAATAGAGTATTGTAAAATGTGCTTCATCTGCCCGCTCTTGAACCGCATAGAAAATATAACATTTCATCGTGGCAAAGCATCCCTACACTGACCGTCCTGGCCCCTCACACTGCATATCTCGAGCGTCGGTTCTTCGCTTATCTGGCCATTTGGGGTTATCTTTTTATTCCACACAATCAAAGCGCACACCCGCCCAGAATCGTCCAGTACGAGATTATACTCGCGTTCGAGTTTGTGAGATTCTCGGCGCACAACTGTATTTTTTGATTAACTATGACGCCTAGGCCCTGATGGAGACTGAAAATTACCGTTCGCCAGATTGGGAAGCAAGAATACATAGTGCTCTTTTGCGTCACCATTATCATACATCATCAACCTCTGTGGCTGTTCAGCCTCAAAAATATTATTAAGTTTCTCCGCCGAAATGGGAGTCATGTGGCTATGTTCCATTATCTTTAGCGCTCGGACTCTATCTTCACTATACTGAGCTTCGTAGAAGTATTCTCCGTTGCAAATAAAGCCTTTTCTTTCCTCTTCTATGTGGGCTGTTTTGTAATTGGAAGCTGCAGATATAAATCTGGCGGCGTATATGATTATTGCCAGATTAGAAAGTCGCATGATGATTGATCTGTTGGTCTCAAGTGAGGTCTGTCGGGTGTTGTAGAAGAATACTCTCCATCATCAGAGACATGGTCGATAACTTCCTATTTATCTGACTCAGCCATCTTTGTGGATGTCCATGCCAATTAAATCTGAGCAGAAGCTAAATCTAGATTTGTGGGGATTCTTCATCTTTCAATCATCTAGCCTTCCTCTGGATGCCTGAACAGATCTATTGGTAGTGCCGTCTAACTGTAAAGCATGTTGTAGTAACGTGTCATGACAAGGTTAAATAAAATATTCGCATTAAAGCGATTCGCATGTGCGTTGTGAAATATGCTTCACGCGTAACTCTACTCATCGGTATGTTGAAGTAATTCCCAGACGATGCCGAGAGGCAATTCTTGGCTGTAAGTGCTCTGATTCTCGCTTCCTCGCTTAGGCTATGAAATGTGCAGAAACGTATGCGTCTATCTATACGCAGGCTCCACGTCCGATTATGACACACTAGGCTCCCCACAGTTGGGAACCTACACAATCTCCAGAAGATTATCTCCATCAGGCATGCTCGGAAACAGCTTCAAGCGTTCTGACTGTATAAAGCCCTAAAAGTAGAACCTTATAAACCATACTTCCCTTGAGCCGTAGTAACCCCCATTAATATCTTCATCCTGACGGCTCGCCTTGGCAGGCCACCATAGCCTTACAATTGTAGATGAGAATGAATTCAATTGCTTTACACCCTTCTCTTATGATGGAGGGATCTAATTCGGATGAAATGTGGCTCATCCTTCATTTCCAGTTCCCGTATTCTCCGAGTGATTTGAGATGATGCGGATTTCCACCACACCACATGGGCCCTACACCTTTCGGGCGTGACTCATGTTAACAGATTCAAAATCATCAGTGTTACCGAAGCGCTGAACATGAGAAATAGGCCAAAATTAAAATGGGATAATTTTGAATTGAAGTCTGATTACCTGATACATTACTGTGGTACGTGCTTCAACAAACTATTACTAGTATTGCCATCCTCGACTAATTAGGATACTTACATCATTGAGATTCAACGTGCCTCTTTAAGCTCTGCTCATGTCCTATGCGCAAAGCCACCAGACGGAGGGCAAGACTGAACACCTGTACGTGGTTTTTTCTACGAACCTGGGTGTGAAATATTCTCCCAATGCCAAGTTCAGTCAAATTTCGCAATATCAAAGAAGTTAGCCCACGAGGTAATGATACAAAATACTTATCCATGTCAGGTTTCCGCTCCCAACGAGTTCGACTCCTACCCAAGTCTCATCAAGTCTACAAGTCAACTTAGTACCTCCTCGTTTCAATGACCACACCTCTCATCAACTGTTCTCTAGCCTCAGCTTATCGCCAAATACACGCCCACGCCGATATTTGCACCCGAGGGAGGAAGCAAAGCTTTGCGCACAAATCTGGGAAATAGTTCTTTGGGATGGTTTTGAGGGGAGTCAGGACAATTTTATGAGATGACACGGACGATCGATACCATCTCGACGAGCGTGTAATTTTGGATTTTGGCAAGGATTCTTACGATTTGAGCTCTGTGTGTGTCAATACTTCGCTTGCAACAGTGCAGATGACACTAAAAAAATAAGCAAACGATGTTTTTTTTTTTTTTAATAATAATAATAATAATAATAATAATAGGAATAAAAAACATCATCCTTTGGTCAAAAGCGGCACCACGTTCCACGAACGTCCGTTCATCATTTTCATAACTGGTACCATCTTAATCAGTCCTTATTTTCTGATTCCCCAATTTTTATTCGCTGCGCTTCGGCATGGCAGGTTGGAGAGCCAGAAAGGTGGATTTCGCGGCTGAAAAAATTTTCACGGCACCACCACCACCACCAACGGACAGCGGAACCGCCGCAATTACGGCTGTAGAGTCTCTCGCAACCTCTACAAGCGTCAACATGGATAACTTAATGACAATAGGGCTTTACTTAAACAAGGTCAGAGATAGACTGGTGATAGCAGGCACTGACAAATCTGCGCCACCGATGGTTGAAATAGGGGAGGCTCTCGATGCCTTCAAAGCCCACGCAACGACGTTAAAATCGAAGCTGAAGGCTTCACGAATGGAAGAACGAATGCTGGCCTTGGAGAAGGCAGTTACGAAGAATCTCGAGGAGCCGTCGCGCAAGACGGCTGCTGCGGCAATATTAGGAATGGGAGGGCGACCCACATACGCCTCCATCGTTGCACCGCCAGCGACTCGAGCGGCAGTTCGGATAAGAGTACAAGGAGCAAATAATATGCAGCCGGAAGAGCTGCTAGACAAGGCAAAATTACATATCGAGGGGGCATACGCAGTTAGGAAGCTGCGGAGCAATGACACGGAGGTGTATGTGCAGTCGGTCTCCCAACGAGACGCGGCTTTGAGTATGGCGCAGCCAAAGGAGTTCTGCGTCCTAAAGCAGGATTACCCTGTTGAGATATTGGGGATCCCCTTGGGGACATACATTCGAGGCGGAAAAAACTCAGACAACGGCACACTAATTAATAAAATAATGGCTGAGACGAAAGTTCGGATCCCCGAACTAAAGATTAACAGGGTGAGATGGCTCTACGACGGAAAGGTGCACCAATGGATGGGAAGAAACGGCCATACTCAAGGGTCGATTATCGCGAGCCTGCCGACCGAGGAACTTCAACGCGAAGTCATAAGAAACGGCATTGTGCTCAATTCGATGCTATACACAGCCCAGCTCTGGTCACCCCGAGCACAAATCAAGCAGTGCTTCAACTGCTGCCAATGGGGGCATACACAAGCCTCTTGCAACAAGGCAAGCAAGTGTGGTGAGTGCGCGGGCACCCACCAGACCAGGGAATGCCCGAGGAAGTCGGTGCTTTGCTGCAACTGTGGCAAGGCCCATAAATCGTGGCAGAAAAGGGCGTGTCCGAACTTCGCGGAATACAAGGTCAGCGTTCAAAGGGCCAGGTACGAACTCATGGAAAGAACGGCAAATCTAAGAAGGGAAGAAGCTATACCAGCGGCATCACAATTAACAACAGCGGCAAAACCTACAGACGACCAAGGGTTCACACTCGTGTCCCACCAAAAGCCGGAGGTACAAAAGAGAGGGCCAGGACGCCCGCGAAAACAGGTCCTGGTCAACCCCCCACCGCAACTATTCGGACCATCGGGGTCAAATTCAAGACCACAGTCGTCTCTTTTCAGCACGCGAGAGCAGGGAAAGGATGGCGAGGTCCAATATAACTTTAGCTAGTCCTGTCTCGGACTGAAGGCCAATTGCACTTCTTGAAGGTAATAAAAACTTAAAGTGTAAATAATTAGAAAAGTTGAGGGGGTTTTTACCATAAAGGTTTCCTCCTATATAAATTAAATAGTTTGGTAGACACCTGCATGGGCCCATAGGGCGCCAAATCAGGACAATGAAATCAAATTCAAAAAAAAAAAATAATAATAATAATAATAATAATAATAATAATAATAATAATAATAATAATAATAATAATAATAATAATAATAATAATAATAATAATAATAATAATAATAATAATAATAATAATAATAATAATAATAATAATAATAATAATAATAATAATAATAATAATAATAATAATA
The DNA here is from genome assembly GCA_900239735.1 of Blumeria hordei DH14. Taxonomy (NCBI): domain Eukaryota; kingdom Fungi; phylum Ascomycota; class Leotiomycetes; order Helotiales; family Erysiphaceae; genus Blumeria; species Blumeria hordei. The sequence continues at coordinate 1,525,610 of OENG01000020.1, forward strand.
ATAATAATAATAATAATAATAATAATAATAATAATAATAATAATAATAATAATAATAATAATTCATTCATTCATTGATCTAGTTTAACGTCCTATGCGGTATCTATATACAGAACCATGAAGACGGTAAGCCATGTTAGTTAGGGAAAAAGCTTTCAACAAACAAAACCCGATGTCCCGCCACTCTGAACCGACCCGGCTTAATGCTGAGGACGTTCCTTTCAACCGTAATTTTATAAACTTTCCTCAGAATTCGTTAACTCCCCCTTCAATCAGACTAACGTTATGAGAAATTGAAAAGAGAAGGCACCTCCTCACTCGGCGTTGGTCTTCGAAGTGCTCGAAGAGTTGGCCCCGATGGTGGTGCTGCTGTCGAGGCGATGATTGGTGCCACTGGGGCTTCGACTACCTTACGTGGTCGTCCTGGCCCTCTTTTTAGTCCTTCAGCCTTCTTACTGGTGACCAAAGTGAATCCCTGATCATCAGTCGTTCCGACTGTACGCATTGGCGCCATTATTGGTTTTTCATTCCATATTTCCGCCGTTCTTGACAACAGCTCCATCCGAGCCTTCTCCACACTTCCCTTGTAGACCTGGTAGGTCCGACACGCTGCTTTCTGCCACGAACGGTGTTCCTTGCCGCAGTTGGCACAAGAAACCCTTTTCCTCGGACAGTCCCGAGTTTGGTGAGCGCCAGCGCACTCACCGCACCTGCCTGCCTTTCCACACGACGCCTGGGTGTGTCCCCACTGACTGCAGTTGTAACACTGCTTTGGCTGGGACCGTGGTGACCACACCTGCGCCGTGAAGAGCATGGCGTTCATCACAAGGCCGTTTCGGACCACTTCCGTTTGCATTGCCTCCGATGGGAGGCTGACCACAATTGATCCTCGATTGCGACCGTTTTTCTTCGATCGCTGGTGTTCCTTTCCGTCGTATAACCACCGTATACGACTTATGACTAAGCCTGGAATTCTAGCCTTCATGGCCGTCTCTATCTCCCTGATGATGGCGAAATTGTCGGCATCTCTGCCCCTTCGATTCGTGTCCGCAATGGGACACCGTTGACTACGACTGGAAAATCTTGCCGTAAAATTTTGAAATCCGTTGGTTCTCGCATATTTAGCGCCGCGTCTCTCTGGGACGCCGACTGGACATACACCTCGGTATCGTTGCTCCGCATTTGACGGATCGCGTATGCACCTTGAATGTGCTCTTTTGCCTTTGAAAGCAGCTCTTCCGGCTGCAATTTTTCTGCTCCATCAATTCTTATTCGAACCGCTGTTTTTGTCATTTGCGGAGCCACGACCGACGCGTAGCTCCTTGGTGGCGGCGCGCCCGAGGCCACTGCAGGAGCAGAAACACGAGCGGGATCCGCGAGGCTTTTCTTGACGACCTCCTCTAGCGCCATCATCCTCTCCTCGATAGGAGACTTCTTCTGGGACATTTCCGTCCAGGCCCTTTTGTGTGCGTTAAAGGCCTTCACGGCCTCGTTCACGTCTTCCATCGATGGTAGGTCCTCCTCATCCATCTCTCCCATTACGATTAATCTAACCTGTTTTAGAAGTTTCCCTAGGATTTCAAGGTTCTTATCCTTTGGAGCTGTCTGCGCTCCGCTGCCGTTGTTTGATGATGCCGTTGTCGCATTTTGCGACGCGTCGAAACCGCTGGATTTACCCACACCAGCACCTACACCTGCCATGTTGAAGCACAGAAGATGAAATGACGAAAGGAGGGTAATGAAGATAAAAAAATAAGATTTACGATGTCAAATTGGCTATACGGGCAGCGTGGAATGCTGCGCAGATTTCTGGCAAAAATGATGTTTTGTTCTAATAATAATAATAATAATAATAATAATAATAATAATAATAATAATAATAATAATAATAATAATAATAATAATAATAATAATAATAATAATAATAATAATAATAATAATAATAAGGAACATCATCATTTGGTCAAAAGCGGCACCACGTTCCACGAACGTTATTTCATCGTAATTATTATTGCATTTATCTTAATCAATCCCTCTTATCCGATTCCCCGAATTTTTTTCGCTGCGCTTCGGCATGGCGGGTTGGGGAGCCAGAAAGGTGGAATTCACGGCTGGAAAAATTTTCACGGCACCACCAAAACCCCCAACGGACAGCGGAACAGCCGCAATTATGGCTGTAGATTCTCTCGCGACATCTACAGGTGTTAACATGGATAACCTTAAATCAATAGGGTATTATTTAAACAAGGTTCGCGACAGACTGGTCATAGCAGGTACTAACCCAACAGCGACACCGATGGCGGAGGTAGATGGGGCTATTGACGCCCTCAAGTCGCACGCATTGTCACTACAATCGACAATGAAAGCGACACCAATGGAAGAAAGGATGCTGGCCTTAGAGAAGGCAGTAACGAAGAGTCTCGAGGAGCCAGTGCGCAAGATGGCTCCTCCGTCGACACAAGGAATGGGAGGGCGACCAACGTACGCCTCGGTCGTTGCACCTCCCGCAACTAAAGCGGCAGTAAGAATACGAGTTCAAGGGGCAGAAAAAATGCAGCCGGCAGAGCTGCTTAATAAAGCAAAAATACACATCGAGGGAGCATATGCCGTAAGGCAGTTGCGGAGTAACGATACTGAGGTTTTCGTGCAGTCGATCTCACAGCGAGACGCTGCCCTGAATATGGCTCAGCCAAAGGAGTTCTGCGTTTTGAAGCAGGATTATCCTGTTGAAATTTTAGGAGTCCCATTGGGGACAATGATACATGGAGGAAAAAATGCCGACAACGGCAGAATGATATACCAAATCACTACGGAGACAAATGTTCGGATTCCTGGAATCCAAATTAACAGGTTAAGATGGCTCTACGACGGGAAGGAGCACCAATGGATGAACAAGAACGGCCATACTCGAGGGTCGGTGATCGCTAGCCTGCCGACAGAGGCTCTTCAACGCGAGGTGATTCGAAACGGCATTGTACTCAATTCAATGCTGTACACGGCCCAGCTCTGGTCACCCCGGGCTCAAGTTAAGCAGTGCTTTAACTGCAGTCAATGGGGGCATACTCAAGCCTCGTGCAATAGGGCGAAAAGATGTGGTGAGTGCGCGGGCACTCACCAGACTAGAGACTGCCCGAGGAAGTCGGTGCTTTGCTGCAACTGCGGAAAAGCCCATAAATCGTGGCAGAAGGGGGCGTGTCCAAACTTCGCGTCCTACAAGGCAAGTGTCCAGAGGGCACGGTATGGACTTTTGGAAAGAACTGCAGATCTAAGAAGGGAGGAAATAACAGCAGCGGGAAAACAAGTAGACAACCAAGGGTTTACACTGGTGTCCAACCAGAAGGCAGAGGTCGGAAAGAGAGGGCCAGGGCGCCCGCGGAAAAATCCCGTGGCCACAGCCCCACCTACACAACAATTTGCGCCATCGGGGTCGAACTCAAGACCACAGTCATCACTTTTCGGCACGCGAGGGCTGGGAAAGGATGGCGAGGTCACCTATAACTTTAGCTAGTCCTGTCTCGGACTAACGGCATATTGCGCTTCCTGTAGGTTAACGAAGTACTACAGTAATAAATTGAAGGAGAAGGGGGTTTTTATCGGAAGGTTTCCCCCTCATGTAAAATATCTATAAGTAGAGTTTATAGCCACCTGCATGGGCCCATAGGGCGCCAAATCAGGTTAATGAAATCAAATTCAAATTCAAATAATAATAATAATAATAATAATAATAATAATAATAATAATAATAATAATAATAATAATAATAATAATAATAATAATAATAATAATAATAATAATAATAATAATAATAGTACAATGACAAGAAAACAGGTAGGCTTATGATGAACTACAGAGAGTCACCCATCCAAATCCACCAAAACCTTATCGGGGCCCAGAGCAGCATTGCCACACAAGTAAGAAGCGAGCACATTGGGCTCAATGCTTACTTATACCGAAGAAATGTACCAGGAGTAGGAAAACCACGTTGCCAATGTGGATATCCGTCCCAAAATATAAAGCACATGGTGATGTCTTGTCCAAGATGGGCTAAAGGAAGAGGCGAGTTGCTTCGTAAATCGACGACCCGATCCTTCGAAGCAATGGTAAATAATGTCAAAGATATGACTAGAATAGCACAGTGGATTCAGAAGGAAGGATGGATAGAGCAATTTCAGATGACGGGAGAAATCGAGGCGTTAATCAAGCAAAGAGGGGAAAAAGGGAACACAGGACAAGGACGGAATCCACACTTGCAACAACAGTGTGAGTGTACTTCCTAAAGGTAACACTACAATGGTACAGAATCCAATCAGATAGCTAAGGGGGTTTTTACTGCAAGGTTTCCTCCTCTATAAATTAGATAGTTTGATAGACACCTGCATGGGCCCATAGGGCGCCAAATCGGGATAAATGAAATCAAATTCAAAATTCAAAAAATAATAATAATAATAATAATAATAATAATAATAATAATAATAATAATAATAATAATAATAATAATAATAATAATAATAATAATATGATTCAAGAAAAAACATCATTTTTGCCAGAAATCTGCGCAGCATTCCACGCTGCCTGTATCGCCAATTTGACATCGTGAATCTTATTTTTTCATCTTCAATACCCTCCTTTCATCATTTCATCTTCTGTGCTCCAACATGGCAGGTGTGGGTGCTGGTGTGGGTAAATCCAGCGGTTTCGACGCGTCGCAAAATGCGACAATGGCCTCAACAAACAACGGCAGCGGAGCGCAGACAGCTCCAAAGGATAAGAACCTTGAAATCCTAGGGAAACTTCTAAAACAGGTTAGATTAATCGTGATGGGAGAGATGGATGAGGAGGACCTACCATCGATGGAAGACGTGAACGAGGCCGTGAAGGCCTTTAACGCACACAAAAGGGCCTGGACGGAAATGTCCCAGAAGAAGTCTCCTATCGAGGAGAGGATGATGGCGCTAGAGGAGTCGTCAAGAAAAGCCTCGCGGATCCCGCTCGTGTTTCTGCTCCTGCAGTGACCTCGGGCGCGCCGCCACCAAGGAGCTACGCGTCGGTCGTGGCTCCGCAAATGACAAAAACAGCGGTTCGAATAAGAATTGATGGAGCAGAAAAATTGCAGCCGGAAGAGCTGCTTTCAAAGGCAAAAGAGCACATTCAAGGTGCATACGCGATCCGTCAAATGCGGAGCAACGATACCGAGGTGTATGTCCAGTCGGCGTCACAAAGAGACGCGGCGCTAAATATGCGACAACTAACGGATTTCAAAATTTTGCGGCAAGATTTTCCAGTCATGGTCAACGGTGTCCCATTGCGGACACGAATCGAAGGGGCAGAGATGCCGACAATTTCGCCATCATCAGGGAGATAGAGACGGCCATGAAGGCTAGAATTCCAGGCTTAGTCATAAGTCGTATACGGTGGTTATACGACGGAAAGGAACACCAGCGATCGAAGAAAAACGGTCGAAATCGAGGATCAATTGTGGTCAGCCTCCCATCGGAGGCAATGCAAACGGAAGTGGTCCGAAACGGCCTTGTGATGAACGCCATGCTCTTCACGGCGCAGGTGTGGTCACCACGGTCCCAGCCAAAGCAGTGTTACAACTGCAGTCAGTGGGGACACACCCAGGCGTCGTGTGGAAAGGCAGCTAGGTGCGGTGAGTGCGCTGGCACTCACCAAACTCGGGACTGTCCGAGGAAAAGGGTTTCTTGTGCCAACTGCGGCAAGGAACACCGTTCGTGGCAGAAAGCAGCGTGTCGGACCTACCAGGTCTACAAGGGAAGTGTGGAGAAGGCTCGGATGGAGCTATTATCGAGAACGGCGGAAATATGGAATGAAAAACCAACAATGGCGCCAATACGAACAGTCGGAGCAACTGATGATCAGGGATTTACTTTAGTCACCAGTAAGAAGGCTGAAGGACTCAAAAGGGGGCCAGGACGACCACGTAAGGTAGTCGAAGCCCCAGTGGCACCAATCATCGCCTCAATAGTAGCGCCACCATCGGGGCCAACTCTTCGAGCACTTCGAAGACCAACGCCGAGTGAGGAGGTGCCTTCTCTTTTCAATTTCTCATAACTTTAGTCTGATTGAAGGGGGAGTTAATGAATTCTGAGGAAAGTTTATAAAATTATGGTTGAAAGGAACGTCCTCAGCGTTAAGCCGGGTCGGTTCAGAGTGGCGGGACATCGGGTTTTGTTTGTTGAAAGCTTTTTCCCTTCCTAACATGGCTTACCGTCTTCATGGTTCTGTATATAGATACCGCATAGGACGTTAAACTAGATCAATGAATGAATAATAATAATAATAATAATAATAATAATAATAATAATAATAATAATAATAAAAAACATCATCATTTGGTCAAAAGCGGCACCACGTTCCACGAACGTTATTTCATCGTAATTATTATTGCATTTATCTTAATCAATCCCTCTTATCCGATTCCCCGAAATTTTTTCGCTGCGCTTCGGCATGGCGGGTTGGGGAGCCAGAAAGGTGGAATTCACGGCTGGAAAAATTTTCACGGCACCACCAAAACCGCCAACGGACAGCGGAACAGCCGCAATTATGGCTGTAGATTCTCTCGCGACATCTACAGGTGTTAACATGGATAACCTTAAATCAATAGGGTATTATTTAAACAAGGTTCGCGACAGACTGGTCATAGCAGGTACTAACCCAACAGCGACACCGATGGCGGAGGTAGATGGGGCTATTGACGCCCTCAAGTCGCACGCATTGTCACTACAATCGACAATGAAAGCGACACCAATGGATGAAAGGATGCTGGCCTTAGAGAAGGCAGTAACGAAGAGTCTCGAGGAGCCAGTGCGCAAGATGGCTCCTCCGTCGACACAAGGAATGGGAGGGCGACCAACGTACGCCTCGGTCGTTGCACCTCCCGCAACTAAAGCGGCAGTAAGAATACGAGTTCAAGGGGCAGAAAAAATGCAGCCGGCAGAGCTGCTTAATAAAGCAAAAATACACATCGAGGGAGCATATGCCGTAAGGCAGTTGCGGAGTAACGATACTGAGGTTTTCGTGCAGTCGATCTCACAGCGAGACGCTGCCCTGAATATGGCTCAGCCAAAGGAGTTCTGCGTTTTGAAGCAGGATTATCCTGTTGAAATTTTGGGAGTCCCATTGGGGACAATGATACATGGAGGAAAAAATGCCGACAACGGCAGAATGATATACCAAATCACTACGGAGACAAATGTTCGGATTCCTGGAATCCAAATTAACAGGTTAAGATGGCTCTACGACGGGAAGGAGCACCAATGGATGAACAAGAACGGCCATACTCGAGGGTCGGTGATCGCTAGCCTGCCGACAGAGGCTCTTCAACGCGAGGTGATTCGAAACGGCATTGTACTCAATTCAATGCTGTACACGGCCCAGCTCTGGTCACCCCGGGCTCAAGTTAAGCAGTGCTTTAACTGCAGTCAATGGGGGCATACTCAAGCCTCGTGCAATAGGGCGAAAAGATGTGGTGAGTGCGCGGGCACTCACCAGACTAGAGACTGCCCGAGGAAGTCGGTGCTTTGCTGCAACTGCGGAAAAGCCCATAAATAGTGGCAGAAGGGGGCGTGTCCAAACTTCGCGTCCTACAAGGTTAGTGTCCAGAGGGCACGGTATGGACTTTTGGAAAGAACTGCAGATCTAAGAAGGGAGGAAATAACAGCAGCGGCCACTACAATATCACCAGCGGGAAAACAAGTAGACAACCAAGGGTTTACACTGGTGTCCAACCAGAAGGCAGAGGTCGGAAAGAGAGGGCCAGGGCGCCCGCGGAAAAATCCCGTGGCCACAGCCCCACCTACACAACAATTTGCGCCATCGGGGTCGAACTCAAGACCACAGTCATCACTTTTCGGCACGCGAGGGCTGGGAAAGGATGGCGAGGTCACCTATAACTTTAGCTAGTCCTGTCTCGGACTAACGGCATATTGCGCTTCCTGTAGGTTAACGAAGTACTACAGTAATAAATTGAAGGAGAAGGGGGTTTTTATCGGAAGGTTTCCCCCTCATGTAAAATATCTATAAGTAGAGTTTATAGCCACCTGCATGGGCCCATAGGGCGCCAAATCAGGTTAATGAAATCAAATTCAAAATAATAATAATAATAATAATAGTAATAATAGAAAAAACACCACCATTTCGAAAAATCCGACCACATCAGATTTAACTGATATCACAGTTTTTAGAATATGGCCGTCGACCCTTTTAAAGATAGCGGCAGTAAATCAAATGGAAAGTTGATGGAAGATGGTGGCGAGGCTGACAACACGCCTGCAAAGGTCGACGCGGTGTTGAAACGTATCAACAAGTTGATCAATGGAGAAACTTTGGCAACCAGAGTCTATGTTCTAGCTCTAAAAGAAGCTGTTCAGATAATTGAAAGTCTACAGGAATCAAATAAACCCCTACGATCCCCCCAAACAATAGAAGCTGTTGAAACTCCATTAATGGCTAAGATACTACAGGAAGTCTTATTCATCAAAAAATCCATCACCCACAGCAATCTCCCCACTCGTGCCCAGGGAAAGTCCTGGGCTAACGTCGCAAGCTAGCCACAGTCAATAGGTAGCACAATAAGGATACAAAGCGAAGACGAAAAGAAGGAAATTGCCAAACTCTCGAGTGAAGAGCTAGTGAAAAAGATTGGAATGAAGGAAATAATTGGGGCAAGGCAGCTGTCAAATGGACAATTGAAAGTCTACTATGCAGGACAAGACACGAATGAAATAATGGAGAAACAAAAGGAGTGGACGACAAAGCTAGCAACAACAGCGCAAGTAAGTCTTCCTACCTACCAGGTTCTGGTCCACGATATGCCTTTATCGTTCAACCCTGAGGACCCCGAACACGTTAAAGACCTACAAAAGGCAAACACTCTCTACATACAAGGAATTGGGATTAAAAAAGCCACTTGGCTTAAAAAAACAAACTGCCAGGGAAAAGTTCAGGCTCGATGATTGTTTGGTTCGATGAGGCAGAATACGCGGATAAGGCTATTAAGAAAGGTCTTGTGTGGAAATACGAGCTTAAAGCCACGGAAATCTACAGATCGGGCTTCCGCATGATGCAATGCTACAACTGTCAGAAATACGGACACATCGCAAAGATTTGTTCAGCGGACTCAAAGTGTGGACACTGTGCTGGGGAGCACAACTCTCGAATGTGTCCTGGCAAACAAGATTATAGATGCATCAACTGTAGCAAGAAATACGCCGCATGGGACCAAGTCTGTCCAGTCAGGCTGGCGGCAAAGGCTAGAGCTATACAAAACAGAGTTCAAGATATGGGAAGATTTATACCCCAAGATACACAGGCAATAAACCAAGCTAGCGACTGGCAGATAGTTGGCTCAAGAAAAAGGAGGGCAGGAACGTCAATAATGGAAATTGCAGATCCAGTAGGAGAAACTATTACCCGTTGAGGTCCTGTAAGACCACGCAAAATTCCTGCTCCTGCTACCCCTGATGTCTCAGCCACCTGGGCTAAGCTAACACCTGCAACCAACGTGTCAACATTCTTTACACAAAATAATACCCGGACTGTGACTGTTAAATATTGTTAAATATTGGTCACAATTGATGGGAGCACGGTGTCAGTTGAATACTTCTATAATGAAATCGTATCTATGTTCATTTTCTTCTTCTTTCTAACTACAGGATTTACTAGGCTTTTAATACTACGTCACAGAGAACGCTAGTGATAAATCATGTGGCAACTTGTTGGGGCAAAGAATCTAATCGCGGCTTCCTTACGAACTGTACTCCCTCAACAGTGACAAGGGTGGCACAAGCAGAGACAAGCAAGGCGTCAGAAGACGCCATGGAGTCATGAAGGGCACATCAACCCTTACAATATTACAGTATAATGTAAATAGAAGCAAGAATCTGGTACAAAGTCAATTCCTTCAAAGCCTAAATCCATTGGAACACCAAGTAGTTGCCCTACAAGAGCCATGTCTCGAGGAGTGTATATGTTATTTGTCCACAGGGTACAAGTGTGAGTAAATAGGGGGTCGAGGTCTTCCACAAGGAGAGGAAGAGGGTTAGTGAGCTGAGAGTCAAGGTCTTCCACAAGAAGAGATAGAGGGCACGTCGTGATCTGATACGAGTATGGGCTCGAAGTGATCTTCACAAGGAAGAGAGGGAATATCTGGAATGAGAATAATATTAAGAAGACGTTGCGTGAAGAACGCAACTCGACTGTAGACTACGCTTTATTATATACATGCTTGTAGTTCACTGTTACGTTACCTTTCCCTACTCAGTCCTGCAAGGTTTGTTTACTACTAGTAAGCCGTCATTCTAACCCCTGTTATTAATCCGTGAAACCATGGAGCCACCCTAATGAGCCAACTACCCTCCATCATCCGACATATCACTTAGTTTTTCCAGAACAGCAAAAAAGTAGAACTTGTATTTATATCAGCAAAAACCTAGACGTGTATAAGTGGAGAAAAGAGGATGTTCCGGAGGGCTCAAAAGGAGATATAACTTCAGTTAGCTAAGAAACAGAAACCGGTAAAGTTTGGATACACAGTATATATAACCCTCCTCCACTCTCTCACAGTAGCCAAACAATGGGAACACTGCAATGGATCCCCCAATTACTAGCGCAGGAGGGCCATCACATCTTATTAGGAGACTTTTACCTTCATTACCCAAGGTGGGGGGGCGAAATAGCTACAGTCCAACACAGAATTGCAAGCAACTTTAATGAATTTCTAAGTAATCAAGAGATGGAGCTTATTTTGCCAAAAGGGACAATTACCTGGATGAGTAGAGGGAGCCGAAGCACTCTAGATCTAACCTTTGTGTCCAAAGAATTGGAAGGCACAATCCTAGAGTGCCAGCCAGCAAACGAACTGGAAGCATCCTCAGATCATATTCCTATACGAACAAAACTCAACCTTAAGGAAGCCGAAAAGGGAGAAAGACAACCGCATCTACAATGGAAAAGAGCGGACTGGGACGAGGCTAATTATAGGCTCAGATCTAAGCTTCATGCTTTAAGAGTCAGCGACAACCCACTGGACAGCCAAGAGGCTATTGACAAGCAGGTAAAGGCAATCACCCAAGCAATTCAGGAGACCATGGAAGAAAGCATACCAAAATCAAGACCTTCGAAATTCGCTAAACCATACTGGACAAAAGAATGCTCCAAAGCTGTGATAGAAGCACGTAAGGCAAGAAGAAAATGGACGAAGGTTCCTACTGAAGAAAGCTGGGTGCAATATCAAAAAGCCACTAACCAAAAAAAAAGCCAAATCAAGAGAGCAAAAACTATTGGTTGGAAAGCAGTTGTCTCAGAGGCTACAAATGACCCTACAAAACTGTGGAAACTAACTAGGTGGGCCAAGAAAATTCCTGAGGAACGAAGTAGACTCCCACAGATACCCAACATCAAAAATGGAGAAGAAAATATCCACAAAAATGATGTAGATAAAGCAAGAATAATGGCGCAATACTTCTTTCTAGAGCCAGTCCAGGCAGATATTCGTGATATCAACGGCACAAAATATCCAGAAGAACTCGACACAATACCTCTTACAATCATGGAGGTCGAAGTAGAGGAAGCCTTGGCAAAGCTAGCGAGTGAGAAAGCCCCTGGTCCAGACAGAATCCCAAACTGGCTATTAAAGAATTATAGGAAAACTCTATCAAAGCTTCTCACAGATCTATTCAATGTCTGCCTCCTAAAGGGATATCACCCAACTGGTTTCAAGGAGTCTTTAACAATTGTGATTAGGAAACCACAGAAACCATCATACAATGTTCCAAAGGCTTACCAACCAATAGCCCTCTTAAACACAATTGGAAAAATCGTTGAGAAATTAGTAGCCAGTCTGGTCGACTTTCTAAATCTTGATCGTCGATTCTGTTTATTGGTCTGTAATGACAGACACGGAAATAATTCATGAGATTGCTTAATGAGAGGCTAGGATTGATTCCGATATTACTTGGTAGAAGACTTGGCCCAACTATCAAAGGGCTACAGCGTCTTTATCTATCTACAGGTATAATCCCCCATATCCCATCCATACTAGCCATGCAGGACCTAGCATATTAAACTTGATACGTATCATCATTTTGGGGTTGAGGTTTACCGTGTACTTGCTACTTGAGTCGCGTGTCTGACTACAATGAGATACGCTCAGGTATCAACCTTATAACCCATACCAAGCCCAAACTACTTCACTACCTTGAATATGACCCCATGAATAGTTGTAACAGTAGCATGCAACCTAGCACAATTAGGCTAGACAATGTTGACCAAGACCTAATCCAAACAAAGTGACACATTGATTTGTAGGCAGTGACAGACTGCTTTCAAGAATTCAGCAACAAATAATGGTTCACGATCGGAAACAATAGAGTCACATAGTCCATGCAGTTGCCAGACGTCACGGACAAAAAGTTTGGCAAGATCTTTTGCTTTCATTTTGGTATAACAAGGAGTATAGTGTCGTTCCTTCGTTAAGCAGTTGACAACTACCATAATACAGTTAAAGTTTTCAAATTCAGCTAAAGGACCTACAAAGTCTACTGATATATCACGCCAGCGCTGCAATGGTATGGGGAGAGGTTTTAGGATTCCTTGATATTTGAGTCGAGAAACCATATTTCTTTGACAGTTGTAGCAGTATTTAACGAACTGGTCATTTTGTTGAGACAAACAAGGCCACCAGTAGTGATCGGTTATTGCTTTATATAGTGCGTTCTCTCCTGGATGTCCTTTCTCACAACTATCATGAGTGGATTGAATGAGCAGAAACCTTAAGTCATTGTCTGGAACATACAATCTATCGCGAAAATACAGGCAACCATCCCGGAGCTAGCACTCTGAAAGTGTAATTTCTTTTGAGTACGGAATTCCCTTAGGTTTTGTTAGCTCAGTGACAACTTTTTCTAACCATTTATCTTTTTTATTGTTGTAACCTAGTTTCAGAAGACGGGCGATTCTTTGGTCTAGAGGTTCTTCCTGGGATTCCGAATGAGTACATTTAGCAAGGCTAAGGGCGTTAATGTTTGATATAGCGTGATTTTCACTATCTTTTAGGTTTTGGATGACCGACTGATGAAGCTTGTGGGTGGGAAGAAGGGTTTGGTTTTGGTGTAATAATTGAGGGTCAGAATTATCTTTTGGAAGATCTTGGGATTGTCGAGTAAGAGAATCCACTTTCACATTATCCTTGTGATGGCTGGTAAGCCGGCTGGTTTCTGTAGCCTATGTTGGCTATCATAGGCTTGGTCCAATTTAGGGTGTGCACGATCGATTGATCTAATATCTGTGCGTCGGAATCTGTAAAGCATCCGATTCAACAGTGCAGCTCAACACTGCACCACTTGTTGATGAGAAGCCATCGGCTGGGAATATACGAGATCGGTCACAACCTCTTCAGTTGATAATGTAATGACGTCGTAGAATATGAGGCTCTTTTATATATATATATATATGTGTAGATAGATCCTGTAGTAGTTCTCTCCTTAGAATTATTATCTACTACCATCAACCACATAGTTGCTCCAGCACCTGTTCTCAGATCCGTGACAATCCTTACCTGGTCGAGCTTTCATAACAAAATCGAATTGTGACAGAAACTTGCTCCAGCAAACTTGGCGACGAGTTAATTCTTTTGTTGTCATGAAGTACTCGAGATTACGATGGTCAGTAATTACAGTGATAGGATAGAAAGAACCTTGGAGCTCAGCTCTCCAATTTTCGAAGCATCGAACAATGGCTAAAAGTTCTTTGTCATATATTTTGTAGTTGCATTCTAAATTCTCGAACTTTTTAGACATGAACGCTACAGGATGGAGCTCACCATTTTCTTCCTTTTGAGATAAGATCCCTGCAGAGACAAAATCAGAGGAATCTACTTCGACGTAAATCTCTTTGGAAGCATCAAAATGACGTAATACTGGTGCTGTTATGAAGGATCTCTGAAGTGACTTAAAAGCATTATGACAGGCTTCAGACCAAACAAACTTTGCACCTTTTCGAGTGAGGGAAACATGGGGCCTGACAATTTTAGAGAAATTTTTAATAAATTGACAGTAAAAATTTGAGAATCCGAGGAATCCTTATACATCTTTGAGGCACGAAGGAGCACTCCAATTTACAATGCATTGAACCTTCTGAGGGTTCATTTGGACCCCTATTGTAGAAACTATCATTCCGAGATATGTTATTTCTTGTACTTTGAATTCACATTTCTTAATATCACAATGTAGGCCGGCCTTTTCTAACGCATCAAGTACGATATTAACATGTGCTCTATGTGAAAGAAGATTGTTGGAGTAAATCAAGATGTTGTCAATATACGCCATACAGAATATGTCGAGGTAGGGTCGTAGGATTTTATTTATACGTGCTTGGAAGGTTGCTGGTGCATTTGATAAACCAAAAGGCATCACCAGTGTCTCAAATAATCCATAACGCGTGTTGAATGCTGTCATCCATTCCTGGCATTCTGCAATTCGAATATGATTGAATGCCGCAATGATGTCTAGCTTGGTATAGTACTTGGCATTGTTAAGTTGTTATGATAGGTCTATGATTCGGGTGTACATACAATTTGTGGGAGCTCGCTGCTAGTGATCACAGATGTGCTGCTGGGCCGGACAGGTCAAGAAGAGGAGTGGAGAATGATCTCTGTAGAATGAGGAAAGACTGTATTGCTTACTCTATCTACTGTGGAGGAAAGCTCTCTACTTATAGTCCCTAGACTATTGCTTACTAATTATACTAACTCAACGAAGCAGGAGCAAACAGAGCAAATGCATGCAGTCGCGTGACCATCATAACTGGAGCTGTGCACTGTAGCCATGTGGGTCTAGGTACAACATAAGTTTACTTAGGGTTTCTTGTAGCAAGGGGAGAGAATAACGGTTTTTTATTGTTATAGCATTTAAGCCACGGAAGTTGACACAAAAGCACAGTCCACCACCAGATTTTTTGGCGAAAAGGACAGGCGCTGCTGCTGGTAACTTACTGTTGGAAAATGAAGTATAATCCTATTAGTAACGATTACCTTCATTACGTAAGGGTGCCCAACGCAATCCCTACATCCACTATTTACACTCTGGTCCCATCTCCCCTGTAAGATTTGCACGAACAGATACTAGTGTGGCTCTACTTCTATGACAAGGGAATACAGCGTAAATAATCGCCTACTATAACTTACTGATTTTTACTAAATATATCATCACGTCGTTTTTTATGGTCTTGATTGACATCTTTTTATATATAAAACATATAATTAATTCACTCTTCTTCGCTCTGCTTTAAGTGATACTCTATCTCTTTCAATACTTACTGGCCCGGATAAATCCTTTTTGTAGTTGTTTGTTGAGGTATTTACGCAAAAATTGAAGTTCTTTGACAGACATGTTATCGAGCGGTCTGTGTGGGGGTGTGGTGCCCGGTTTAAGATCGATTTTATGGTCACAGCTTTTGTGAGGGGGTAGTGTATCAGCACCTTTGTGGTTAAAGACCAATAAATGATGGTGGTAGTGTGTGGGTAATTTTTTTGCGGGGTCGGGCCGATCTTTTGTTTTTAGAACAGATTGTAAATCTTCGAGAGAGAAGCCTGCCAAGTGCATATCAGTTACCACTGATCTAGATTGCATACTATGATCAGTTTTTCCGGAATATTGATATAAGTTTGAATACATTTTTTGAACAGGAGTGAGGTTGTTGTAAGACATGGTTGCTAGAGCTTTTGACGATGAAGTGGCTACTTAAATGCCTTTTTCTCTAAGTCTCTGATCTACCTCATATAGACATAAATTTTTTTTTGGACATCTTTCTGTTTAGATATTGTCTGGAAAGCTGCAGCACTGATTTTTCTTGATCTGCCATTGATGGTTTCTTTAGGATTTGATTCTACGTTAAACATATGGCTTTTACAGCTGGGAACTATTACTTGATTAATTTGAGTGAGAAGGCAGAACTGTTCACAATAATTGGAATTGAAATAGACAAATTCATTTGACCAATCGATAAATGGGTTATGCTTCTTGAGCCATTTACGTCCCAGTATAAGATTGTACCTACCGAGATTTGTTAAAAATAGGGTTATGATTTCCTCGTGACCAAGGATGTTGAATTTCAGAGTTGTGGTATGTGTTATTTGAGCGGCTAGCTTACCATCATCGAGATAAAGTTGGCGGGGCTACGGCAGTAGGTTTAAAGGGAGTTTATTTCTTTGCTCAGAGTTAAGGTCGTAAAATTCATCAGTAGCACCACAATCAAGAAATGGTGGCTACCTACACTCCCACCCGACTGTCTTTGCGTGTACAGTGATGGTTCTGGGGCGTCCACCGACAAAGTGTCCCGCGCACGCAGTTTCCATTGCTACCATTTTTATTTTTTTTGGGTAGAAGGTTCCGTGGAAAAGGTGGCTGAATTCCACGGGTAAATACTGAGCTGAATGGCTATTCATCATGGGCAATATATCAATGATCTTACAAGTAACAAGAGAGGACAGGAGCACTGTACAAGGTGTGGCCTGGGCCAGAGAGGAGCCCAATGTGCTAGATAGTCGAAGACTCAAGTAGTACAATAAAACCCACTCACTCACTCACCGACAAAGTGTCATGGGCCTTTGTGACTTTTATCTGTTGAAATTGGTGCTATATGGTAATGAAGGGTGTCATTAACATGGAACGTAGAAAGGTATAAGTACTCTAGCCAGGTTCATGATGACTCATACATTGACCAGCCTCCCAATTATCCACAATAAGCCAGTAATCGTGTCCCTCGCTTAGATGTAATAATTAGTTTAAGTAGCACTCTAATACTTAGTGGGTTTAATCAACAACTCTCCACTATAGTTTTCAGACTCTTCAATCTCCCAACTCGCTTCACTAGGTGATATTAAACAGAAGCCTAACAGCTTAAGCTTCTCTACACAACTTCCATTATAACATTATCAGTGGCACAGGCACGGTAATTGAGCAAAGCGGCTCAGGCAAAATAACCAATGCAGAGGTCTACGACGCGGAGGTTCATGGAGCTTTGGCTGCTCTCGAAGCAATCACTGCCAGCAAGCGAAATCGAGGACGCAGCGCCATCTACTTCCTACTCGAAAATTCCGCTGCAGTCCAGGCCTTACTAACAGGAACAACGGGCTCAGTATCCTGGAGGATTCAAAAGTTCTGCAAAATGTTCGCTAGAGCAGCTGCACCTGTTAAAGTAGGATGGATCCCGGGCCATGCAGGGCTAGTAGGAAATGAAATGGCTGATGAGCTCGCTCGAAGAGAGCTTAACTCGTCGGAAAATTCCAGGACGACACATGGGGTGATGACCCTCGCCACATTTGGACGGAAAGCTCGCGAACTGGCAAGGCAGATGGTTACAGACTGGTGGAACTCCAATCGCCATAGGCATTACGCTGACCTCGAACTCGAGATGCGGCGCAAGAAACTGCCAGAGCTATCGCTGCCGAGAGCGGTTTACGCCCGCTTAATAGTCGCTCGAACTGGACATGGAGACTTTGCGGCTTATCACTGCCGCTTCAACCACACTGACGCTACACTTAACTGCAAGTGTGGGAGGGAAAAATCAATTGGTCACCTTGTCCAATGTCGGAAAGCACTGGCAACTTGGCGGCTGAAAAGAGGAAAGCGTAGGGCGCCGGCTCTGGAATTAATCCTCGGATCAAGGGGATGGCAGCTGTTCAGGGACTACGTCCAGGAGAGTGGGATTTACGCGGAGGCAAGTCGGGGGATGGCAGGGATACCTGTGACTCGGAGGTGATATATCAATGGCCTAGGTGGATTGGCATGGACAGAGAGATTGGATTCGAGACTCAGGCGCGTGGTGGCTGAGGCGGAACAATGGAAGGGAGATTGTTTAAGGTTTTCTTTTGTAATGCGGGATTTCGCTTGAAAGTTTTTGTTTTGTTTTCAATTCTGGGCTGCTGAATTCGTCATGGTTCAACACATAGATGCATTTTGGCATGGTTCCGGTCATTTAGGTGGGACGAGGCATTTGTACTGCACGGTAGTTAACCTGATCCGGCCCGAGCCCACTCATGCTCAAGCTCCAGTAGGAGTGCGACGGTAGTTACTTCACCTAGCATGTTAATGAACAAACAAACAATTCGAGAACCCTCAATTTGCCCATTTCCTCCCTTCCACCCGTCTCACCCATTATCTATCGAATCGAATTGCAATTGTTTGTCATCAGCGGTATTTTAAAATGCCTCCGACGCGTAAAACGCACAAAAACGCGATCAGTGGCACGGCCAAAGATCGCATCAACAAACCCTACAAATTGCATGAATCTATACAAATCATTGCAAGGAAAAAACTTACGGAGAAAGGAATAGAAGTCTCTGATCAAAATCTAGACACCATCGAGGCTGCGCTCGAAGCTAAAGGTGGCAACATACCCGAGGTAGAGATGTTGGACGCCGAAGTCCTGAAGTTGAAATCTCTATCAGATTCAAGATGGGATTCCTCCAGCCCAGATGATGCGGAAAAAGCCTCAGGGCCCGCAGAAACCTCAAGAGAAACCATTATTGCACCCGAAAAGCGCGCTACAGTTCCAACACTACCGCGACTGGTAGAAGTAAGGTCCTCAAAAGGGGCCGAAATAGTAACCAACAAGGCATCAACTGCCCCAGAAAGTGTCGCCGAGAAAGCAGTCCCGTCGACAACGACCGCAGAGGCAAAAAATGCCTCAAGACCTAAGCCACCCCCGGCCTCGATTCCAGGTACGGCTGAGTGCCACAACCACTCTTCTGGTGGTGCTCCCACTGGCACCAAGCCAATTCACCCGCCGGAAATAGAGGCTTTACTCGAAGCCGAAAGAAAGCGGGCTGCAAACACCTCAGCCAGGCTCGAGATAGGGTCAACAGTGTTAAAAACATTGGAAAGTGTTATCCTGTCCATGAAAACGACAGATAACAAAGAATACTTGGACGCGATGAACTTGTGTCTGAGGGGCGCCCTCGCCCACTTCCTGCGCACTGAAACCACACCAGTACCGACAAGTCGTCCCCTCCACCCCATCGGCCAGCAGGCCAGCAACAGCGGGCCCTCACCACCAGCGACCACCAGGACAGCAAATCCTGCCGTCGCGGTGCCTCAGGTCACTTCAACCTGGGCAACTGTAGCCCGGAAAGGGCTACCCAACAGCCGACGCTAGTAATGATAAGCCGTGCCCCGAAAATGCCGACTCCACCGACCAAGCAATCGGCCAAGACGCCCCCTTCGTCCACGTCGGACAACCGACTGTTCCTCCGGCTTAATTCTAAACAACAGTGGCGAAATCTCTCGCCAGCTGGCATTAGAGAAGCCGTGGCACAGCTCACCAACGCGACCCAAGCAGCAATTGAACACGTCTACCGTGTCCAAACAGGTTTCGCGCTCCGAGCGAAAAAAAGGAATCCCGCCAGGCTCTATTGAACGCGGCTGAATCTTTCCTCCCCATCGGGGGAAGACAAGAGGAGGCCTCCGAACTTGTGGCGCTCCAGATCTCGACGGTTCCCGTCGCCATCCACACTCTTCTTGGTAGGGTACAAGTGACAGAAGAGATGGTGATCGAGGAGATCTCGAGAGTTTCAAAGGCCATTCCAGTCAAGGTACGGCCCCACGGGAAGACCCGTCTGGACGCGCCATACAAGTCATGGCTGGCTCATTTCAAGAAGGGAGCGGCACCAAGACAAGGGTTCCGCCTATTCGACGACTCGGGCGTCGCGGTCCCACACCAACCACGACAGACTGTGCAGCAATGCAAACGCTGCCTACAGTTCCACGGGACGTGCGGTTGCTCTCGTGCCCAAGCTTGCTGGAACTGCACCTCCACGATGCACTCGACAGACGAGTGCCGTTCACACACCAAGTGCCGCAACTGTGGAGGACCGCACAGGCCCGACAGTCGAGTCTGTCTGGCGCGCCCCACCAAGTCCGGGCCGGTAAGCAGAGAGCAACTGGCCAATATTCGCATCGCGAGCCAACACGAGCTAGCGGCTGTTATGAGGGCTAAAGCTGCAGCCCGTCGCGCTGAGGCGAAAGTTCAAGCTGCTGCTAGGCAAACGCAAGACTCTCCAACAGCGGTGAAATCGAACAACAGTTTCGAAGTTCTGATGACCAATTTTTCGCCCCCGACGCCACCCCCATAGGAACGACGAATCCTGTTGAGTCTTCCTGAAGGGCCCCTCACGGGTCCCTTCTAGCCTCTCACCTACGATAAGTTTTATGTCGATCAACGTAGGTAGGGGAGGCTAATCACACGACATCGCGCTTTCCCGAGCTTACGAGCTAGGCGTACATGTAGTGTTAATACAAGAGCCTTTGTGGAACAAAGCCACAAAGGAAACAAAGTCACACCCTGGATATGCCTGCCATATACCATATGGCGGCGTAAACGTTCGACCCAGGGCAGTGACTTACACACTAACAAACAGGTGAAACCTTTCGGCAACTCAAATCTTTCCCTGCAACCCCCCAACGGCGGACTACTGCTGGGTTGTGGTAAACGGAGTCACGTTTCTCAACGTGTACAAAGACCCAAACGGGCCCGACAGCAATTCGACCTCTCATCAGCTGGGACCCACCACCCCGGTCCGTCGCGGCTGGCGACTTCAACGCGGTGCACTGCGCATGGCAACCAGGGATTACCCGCCCACGCAGACAAGGAATTGAAATTGAGAGATGGGCGGAACGCCATAATCTCACTTGTCTGATTGTGGGCGGGCCAACGCATCGGGCCGGAAACACGCTGGATCTTGCTTGGACCAACGTCAACAGGGCCCAAGCATGGGTGGATCGCAGCGAGTGCGTAACCAGCGACAATCTCCCGATTCGAGGACGAGTCCCAAACGGATCCGGAAAAAGGGACCAGGAGCCATCGCCGATCAGGGTAACGCGCGGCAACCTGCCGAGGTTCGCCCTTGCCGTCACGCAGTTCACTCGCCCGCCACTAGTCTCGGACACGATTTGCCAGGTGGATGAATACGCCAACGATCTCTGTTCCTGCCTTACTAACGCTATCAAAGCAGTAGGAAAACAAAGGGACAAAAGACGTGGTAAATGTGCACCTTGGTGGACTCCAGAATGCAAGCTGGCTCACACGGAATATCGTGCAGCAGTAACTCCGGAACAACGATGGGTGCATGCGATGAATCTGCGTTCAACCCTCAGAGCGGCAAGGAAAAAGCACCAGACGCGTCAGGTCGAAGCGATCACAACACCGAATGACGTGTTCAAGCTGATACGCTCGGCCGAGCCAAGGCAGGCAAGCATGCCCCCTCCACCCAACCACGAAGGGAAGGTGTACTCCGACCCAGCCGAGCAGGCAGCGATACTCCGAGGCGCTCTTCTGACACGGCACCAAGCGACGGACGACCTACCGCCACTCGATGCGCCGAGTATCAACCGAATCCCCTGGAACAACCATGTCTCGGACGAGGAGATCCGCATGTACACCATAGGCTGCGCCAATACAGCGCCTGGAGCTGATGGGATCTCTGTAGAGCTTCTGCGAAGTTGATGGAAGACGATTGGACCATTTGTTGGCACCCTCTTCCGTGCTTGCATCAGGCTTGGCACCCACCCATCCTGCTTCAAGCTGGCTGAAGTGGTGCTCCTCCGCAAGACGTACCGAGATCCAACAATCGTTAAGGGCTGGAGACCGATCGCACTTCTGTCATGTTTGGGTAAGGGACTGGAACGACTCTTGGCGAAGCGGATGGCCCATCTCGCGGTTACGCTCGACGTTGTCAGAGACTAACAATTCGGCGCGCTCCCCAAAAGATCCGCAAACGACCTCGTCAACTGCGAAGTCCACGACATCAAAGAGGCAAGCACCCAGGGATGGGCGGCAACATTTACGACTCTCGATGTCCATGGCGCGTTCGATGCAGTACTTCACAATCGTTTGGTGAGGAGGATGCAATAGCAGGGATGGCCGGACTGAATTCTTCGATGGACGGCGTCTATTCTTGCACATCGAAAGGTGCAAGTCCGATACTCCGGGGGAGTAACCGGCCAGAGAGAGCTGGTCTGTGGGGTTCTGCAGGGATCGCCGATATCGCCGCTTCTCTTCCTTCTATACATGGCAGAGCCTATGCGAAGCGGCAACCCAGGAATGAGGTTCAGCTACGCAGAAGATATCGGGATCCTAGGGTTTGGGCGCAGTATTGCCGAGTCGGCCGCTTCTGTACAGAAGGAAGTCGATCATCTACTGGAGTGAGCGAGTAACAACGCACTCTTCTTCGATACTAATAAGTTGGAGACAGTCCAGTTTCGGTGACGGAAGCCCGAGAATGCGGTGGCTATCCGTGTGAACGGCGTGAATATTGAGCCAGCAGACCAAATACGCTGGCTTGGAGTACACCTAGACCTGCGACTAGACTTCAAACATCACGTCACAACGTGGTGTGGAAAAGCTCTGTAGGTAGCCCAGCAAATGCGACGCTTCAACTCAGCGTATCGAGGAGCCGCCCCTGCAGCACTGGTTCGGGCAGTGGACACGTGCATTGTCTTCATAGCAACCTTCGGAGCAGTAGTTTGGCGGCCAGGCCTCAAACGTCCGACCAAAAGGGGAATCATCACACCTCGGACTAGCATTTTCTGTGAGATGATCGACAAGGCAATCTTGACGGGACTGCGCACTGCCCTTCTGGTAATGAGAACGACACCGAATCTTGTTCTCCACCGAGAAGGAGGTATCCCAACAGGGAAGATCATTCTAGAAGGGAACCGACTACGGCTTTCGGCTCGGCTACACTCACTAGACAATCGCCACCCGCTCCGGACCCGTGCTGCCGTGTGTCCAAGGAATGGAACACGGAAGTACAAGAAATATTATCGGATCTATAAAAATCCAGAGTTCCAGATGACACGAGTCCAGCGGGCTTATCGAGAACTCCCGCATGCGGAAGACACCGAGCCTTTGCCACCGCCATGCTATCCCTCTAGTTTCGACCCAAGGATAGAGGAGGAGGACAAGATAACCCGGCTCTTGCACAGTATGCAATCATCAGATATTTGTGCCTACCCGGATGGATTGTCGGCGGGGCATGGTAGCTCAGCATGGGGGTTCGTCTTGAAGAGGGACGGAAAAACTCTGTTGAAGGGATGTGGCATCAAGCATGGTGGTGAGTTGCTTGATGCGGAAATTATAGGGGCGAGAAAGGCCCTGGAAGCTGTGACGTGATCGATGTTTGAAAGTACTTCAATTAATCCTTAGAATATTAAGCTAAAGAGAGAAGAAAGAGACTATGAAAGGCGGGCTATCTACCCCAAACTATATACAATGAACGTGGGTGACATTATAGAATTGGCAGGGAACCGAGCCTATATGCCTCAGGCCGCCTTCATCATCAGCATCATGACAAATTGTCACATCATCCCCCCCTTCGAAAAAATCTCGCCCTCGAGGTTTTACTCATTAGTTTGTCATTGTCGAGGTCGTCATAGTTATCTCGACCTTGTTCCCAAGCCTTTATCCAATCCTCCAGCTTCAATGGGGGTCCAGCTTGTTCCTTGTTTGCAAGATGAAAGTCCCTCACTTTGTGGGGGGCGTACTTGAGATCAGATGCGGGATACCAAGTGAGATCAACGTCATGATTTAACCAAGTGACCCGATACTCCAACCTTCCATACCGGAGGCGACACGCGAGCACTTCCTCCACTTCCCATTCGTCCTCTCCAGTGATGTTGAGTGGGAATGACTCATTTTGAAATTGTCCGGGCAATGGATTGTTGCTGGCCTTACGTAGCTTTCCAGGTGGAAACACATCATGGATTTTCATGGTTTCCGGAAGAGCTAACCTGAAGGAGTTACCCACTTGAGCAGTGATGGTAAATGGCCCATTGGTTGGGAAGTCCAACTTCTTGGAGGGAAGTGCGGATGGGTAATATCTCATATCTAACTAAACCTTATCACCAATTGCAAAGTCAACTGGACGACGGTGAGCATCTACGTTGCGGCGCATGGTCTCTTGAGCTTTGACAACTTGTGATTGAGCAAAGGTCCATGCATTTTGGAAGCGCGATGCGAGGCGTTGAGCGTCAGAAAGGTTGAGTTTTTCAGTGGGTGTGGTGCCAGCATGAGAACTTTTCCAGTCGAAATTAGTGCGAGGAGGATATCCGTGAACAACTTCGAATGGGCTTAAACCGCCGAGGGAATTGTGGGGAAGGGTAAGTTGTGCATAATCCTTCATGGGAAGGAGATCTGACCAGTTGTCTTGGCAGTAGTTGACGAAAGATCTGAGTCGCTTCTGGAGGTACTGGTTTTAGATTTCAGTCTGGCCGTCAGTTTGAGGATGGTCAGCTGTTGATAGTTTTATCTTTGTTCCTAGTATCCTGTTAAATTCTTCCCAGAAGGAGGAGATGAATTGCGGGCCACGATCGGAGAGCATAATGACAGGAGCGCCAAAGTATCGATAAAAATGGTAAACGTAAAGCATTGCAAGTTGTCGAGAAGTGACTGTTTTGTGACAAGGAATCGAAATCGCCTGCTTGCTGAAACGGTCGATGATTACAAGAACGTTATCAAATCCATGTTTATCCTTGTTGAACGAGCAGAAATCCATAGTAACGTGCTCCCAAGGCCGAGTTGGGACACCTAGAGGATGGAGAAATCCGGGTTTTCGGTCGCGAGGGACAGAACTGCGGCGGCAAGTGTGACAGTTGCGGCAGTACTGTGTGACGTACCTGGACATTCCACGCCAAAAGTACGATTGAGAGATTAGGCGTAGGGTCTTGGCGGCGCTAGGATGAGCTGTAGATATCTGATCGTGGGCTTCACAAATGAGAAGGGTACGGAGATTTTCCGTATCAGGAAAAACAAGAAGTTCGTCGAAAAGAAGTAGTCCTTGAAGCAGCGTAAATTTTCCAGGGGAATCAGAGAGTGCTTGAAGGCGCAGTACTTGGAGAGATGGCGTGTTTCGATTTGCGCTGAGGATTTGATCAACTACACCAATGGATGAGGAGATTGGTGCGATATCGATGGCGGAAATGACATTTTATTCGGATGTATTGTGGCGTAGCTCGCGAGACAGAATCTTGGGATCTAACTGATCTTCCTTGAGGAGCCGAAAGAGGCGTTGGCTCTTTTTGACTCTATTCTGTGGTTCAAGCTCGTCAACTCTGCGTATTAAGGCGTCAGCAAGTGGATTATCTTTTCCAGGAAGATATGAAATCATAAAGTTGTAATCTGCGAGCAATTCGGCCCATCGGGCTTGCCGTGAGTTTAAAGCTTTTGAAGTCATAAAGTATTCCAATGCTTTATGATCAGTATAGACCCGAATCTGGTGAGGTGTTCCTTGCAATTCAGCGCGCCAGTTTCCAAAGGATCGAATAATAGCGAGCATTTCCTTGTCGTGCACAGCGTAGTTGAGTTCAGCGGGTGCCATGGTTTTCGAAAAGAAAGCAACAGGAAGCCAATCATTGCCGTGCTTTTGCGAGAGAACACTTGCAACCACTCCGTCGGAGGCGTCAGTTTCCAGCATACATTCGAGATCTACGTTGTAGTGCTGAAGGACGGGAGCTGAGGTGAGAGTAGCTTTTAGCGTGTCAAAAGCGTAGGCACACTCGCTGTCAAAGATAAAAGGAACATTATTTTTTGTAAGATAAACGAGAGGTTGCGCAATAATTCCATAATTTTTGATAAAACGACGGTAAAAGTTACAAAAGCCAAGGAAAGATTGTATACCTTTGACCGAGGTAGGGTACTGCCAGCTTTTGACGACAGAGACTTTTTCGGGATCAACTTCAATTCCATCAGTAGAGACAATGAAACCAAGGTACTTAGTGCGTTTGACACTGAATTCGGATTTCTTGAGATCAGCTTGCAGTCCAGCATCCCGGAGGCGTTGGAGGACTAGTGTCACTTGCTACTTATGCTCGAGTTCGTTCTCAGAATATATAAGAATACCATCGAGGTAAGCAGTGCAAAAAACATCCAAATAATCAAAAAGAACGTCGTTCATGTAGCGTTGGTATGTGGCAGGACCATTGGTAAGACCAAATGGAAGGACTTTACACTTGTAAGCTCCATATCGGGTCCGAAACGTAGTGTACTCCTCTGATGCTGGATCCATTCTTATCCGGTGGAAGGCTTGACGTATATCCAGTTTGGTATATATCTTGGCACGAGCGAGGCGGGATAGCGTCTCATCAATAAGAGGAAGAGGGTAGCGGTCCTTTCGGGTGAGGGCGTTGAGAGCTCGGAAATCAATACATAAACAAAGTCTTCCGTCGGATTTTCGAACGAATAGAATGGGCCCGGCGTACGGCGACTGAGATGGCTCTATGAATCCTTTATCTAGGTTGTCTGTGATATATGCCTTTACAGCTTCAAGTTCATCAAGTGACATTTTGTATAACGGAGAATACTTAAGAGCATTTTCACCTTTATCCTCCAACTGTATCTTGTGATCGTAAGGACAGTGAGGTGGAAGGATATTAGATGCATCCTTGGAGAATACATCAGCGTAATCAGCATACTCATCGGGGACAGGAGGTTCTGTGTCGAGTTCTAGAATTTGGGCAGCGAGGACGGCACTTGGTCTTTGTCTGCATTGATTATGAAAATCCTGAACCAAATTGGCCGTGGCAGTCTCGTAGGACTTGAATTCGGTATGTTGTTCGATCAAGGCATCAAGTTCATGGATGCTGGATGAGAAGACATGATCGTGGGGAGATTTCTTTGCGTTCATATGAAATGCATTACCCGAGATAAAAGCGATATTGACAAGGGAATTGGGTTGCTGAAGTTTTGGTTTCCATAGTTGCTTACGTACACGCGGTATTAGTGATTGGGAGTTTTCGTGTTCGGGCTTTAATAATTCCGATTTATTTGTGTAAGAGCAGTATACATCTGTTTGACGTGTGAAGAAGAAGAAGAAAAAGGAGAAGAAAAAGAAGGTGTGATGGTCGGAGATTCTGTAATAAGAGAACTGGAGATCGTCGGAGGAGGCTCTGAATGGTCTGAGACTGTAGGTGTAGAATCTTGAGCGGGTAAATTTTTTTCAATATCTTTTTTAAGATGATGCTGTCTTTTGGAGGCGGGGATTTGTTGTGTAGTATCCTCGGCTGTTCTCGGGACTTTCTCGCACTAGTGACAGCGTCTCTTCTTTTCCAATCCCGATCGATAATACGATCTCTACGTTCTGTGTCTCGTTGGTTTGAGCGATTGATCCTTGGCAAGTCCAGATTTGCATGTCCTATGATAGTGTTCCGAGCATAGGATTGGGTAGGTGGGTAGTCCGAAGGCCAGATAAGTCGGCGTCGCGCGGCGTCTAGCAGTACGCGATGTTCGGCCAGCCATTGGCGTCCAAGAATTAATCCGTGGTTTCCGAGAGAAGTGACTAAAAAAGGAGTAAATGATTGAATGCGTTTGTCAATAGTAAGATTCAAATGAGTGTAATGAGTAATGGACTTGCCAGCGAGTCCGTTGTACCCTTTGATTGGAATGGGACGAGGAAGACGATGAAGGAAAGGTTTTAAAGAATGTGAGAGTCTCTTGAGCAAAGAAGAATCCAGTAATCCATAGTCATTGGCTCCTGAATCAATGAGTGTCTGGAGGGAGTATGAAATGCCGTTTTTAGTTAGAAAGCAAGGCATTGTAAGATGGGGTCCTCCCAAAAGTTGGCTGATATCCAGGTACTGCATATTCTTCACTTGGCCTAAGAAGGAGGCTTTTCCTAGGTTTTGTATTTTAAACGCGGAGTGTGTTCTTCGTCCGCCGAGTCTTCTAGGGCATCATGATATTCAATGTCCGAGGAAGAAGATGTACTTCTATCTTCAATAGCGTTAACTGACTTTGAACGGTAATCAGCCGGAGGTGCAGAGGAGCGCCCTGGAGTAGCTGACAAATGTTGAGGTCCTCCGTTGCCGGAATAGTTTTTGGGACGCGGAGAAAACTTCGGGGGGTCCTGGGGCCTCGTCTTGTTGTACGATCGGTGGCAATCAGATTGTCGGTATTGCACCGGAGGGGAAGAGCTTGGTGCCATTATCAACAACATATCTGATGAAGCCGATTTGTCATAATTTTTATGCCTACCCTGAGAACGCGGTTTGTCTTTGGAATTTGAGTTTCCGGAAGGCTGCTGATTTGTGAGGGTTCGTCGACGTGCGGATTACTTGGCTTGAGCTTCAAAATCAGCGTCGACGTCCTGGATGACGTTAGCGTACTCATTCAGGGTTCGGCATCTCCTCCATTCGTTGACCACTGCGCTTCTCAAACGTTTAGTGATCTTGTTTCGAAGGTCCGACTTGAGCATATTCTCATTGGTAAGGCCGGCCTGATTAGCCAGAATGCGGAACCGTTGAAAAAAATGACGGAACTGTTCGTAAGGTTGCATTTCCAGTTCATGGTAGTCATCACTGGCGGTCTGCTGCTCGGCCGGGTCCGACAAGAAGTCTACAACTTCCTGTATTAGTCTGTTTGGTGATGGACGTGGGTTCATGTCCATATACAGAGGAAGAAGGAAATTGCGCGCAATCCCTTTCGTGTTGTCAACAATATAGCTGCGGCAATGGCTGTTGTCAAAAAAACTGGAATTGTACCATTGCAGTCTTTCGAGAATTTGCTGTTGCCAAAGATGCGGCTTCATATCCCTACCATCTGAAAGTCTGGAAGATAGCAAGGGGATAGTCTCTGGTCGGAATGCAGGTCGTGAGGTCGAAGCAAAGCGAGTGATTCGAGTGCGGTTGGGGTATTCATCATCATCCGAGGGGCCTTGAAAGCGAACTTGAGCGTGACCACGTTCTATAGAAGGAATTAGATTGTCAGGATTCCTGGAGGTTGACTCAGAGGCGAAATTTGTAACACTACTGGTTTCGTAGGGCCTAGCAGTGGTATTTGAGGATGTTCGAAGACAACTTCCTCGAATGGCAGTCTCTAGGTCGTCCAACTCTTGTGCGCGTGCGAGAAGAGCACGTTCTCTTTTAAGCAGGTCTAGCTCACGGTGTTCCAGGTCGGTAGGGCCGTAACAATCTCTAACGGACTCCAGTCTAGGAGAGGCGAGTTGCTTGGCTTTTTCTTTGCCCTTCTTACGCTCTGACACTTTCCTGGAAGGCATTGAGGGCGATTGTGGCGGGGATGACAAGGAGGATGACTCAGATAAAGCTGCGGCTGCGGTAGTGGCGGTATCTTGGATGTTGTGAAGCGGTGTAAATCGATTTTCGTTGGTAGTTTGTTCTTGGAAATCGATTTGAGATGGAGATTGATTTTGCGAGAGTTCAATACGTTCAGAACGACGTATTTTTTTGGACTTCGCGAAGGGGTTGTCTGATGAATTAACCATGCTTCGAGAGGATGACTATTTCTCTCGGTATCTGGTCTTCCTTGGAAAGCGAGGCGTAATTCGCGTTGATTAGGCCGGGCACAAGGGAACTGAAATCCTGATGTTAATTTTTTTTGTAGGCCGTCGCCAGCTTGAAGGTGGTAAGAGAGCTTTATATAATGTGATGTGATCGATGTTTGAAAGTACTTCAATTAATCCTTAGAATATTAAACTAAAGAGAGAAGAAAGAGACTATGAAAGGCGGGGTATCTACCCCAAACTATATACAATGAACGTGGGTGACATTATAAAATTAGCGGGGAACCGAGCCTATATGCCTCAGGCCGCCTCCATCATCAGCATCGTGACAAATCGTCACAGAAGCTGCGCTGGGATTGTTGGAGAGGGAGAACGGGGGAAGAAACAGCAGGCAGCGGATCAACGTGTTGACGGATAGTCAGTCTACAGTGAAGGCACTGTCAATGGGAACTTCAACAACAAGCTTCGACGATGCGCGCCAATTTAGGGCGCTATCGAAAAAGGCCCGAGTCTCGGTGAAGTGGATACCAGCCCACTCCGGGATACAAGGAGACGAAGAGGCTGATAGAGCCGCACGCTCCGGTCTCCGACAATTGCCAAGCAAAGACAGCCAGCCTGACTCTGTCACAATGGCATACGTTTGTCGGCTCATGAACCGGAAACGTCAAGCGCTTCTCGATGACTGGTGGGAGGAAGCATGCCCACCTAGGTATCGAAATCTGGGTCTTCTCATGCGATGACGCAAGCCACGCGAGCAGGCACTTTCCCGGCGGCTACTCCGTGAACTCATCGCAGCCCGTACGGGCCACGGAAACTTCGCGGCATATCACCGCCGCTTTAACAACTTCGCAGCTTCAATGGAGTGTGCGTGTGGAGAGGAAACATCACCTCTCCACTTCATTCACTGTCGACTGCACGCACGTCAGACGCGTCGACTTCGAGGGAAAATGTCACATCACAAATTTACCCATAAGCTTCTTGTTGGAAATGGAGACACGGAGTGTTGTGGACGTATGGGCCCTCCATTTCGTCTAGGTTCCCGACACGATCTTGTGTGTGTTTAAGAGGTTGGAATGGGTAATATGGTAGCGCTTCAGGCTACCTATTAGATATATGAGCGGCTGTATGGCGTGGGCACAAGGAGGTTATTGGGGGTTTTCTATGCCTAGATGGCGCCACACTCGTTTATGGTGTGGCTTAGGCTACGTGTCGCTTACACTTGTACTTGTAGCGCACACTTTCCACACTTTTAGCTGTAATCCGAACATGACACTCTTTTAGTCAACTTCTACTTTCGTTCCATGAATATTGCGCCCATTTCATTGCGCGATATTTCCAACACTTCTCGGGCCTAAGTACCTCGAAAACTTTAAAAAATTTGCGCAGGAAACCGGCTGCTTCGGGCACCCACCTGTGAGTCCGTCTTCAGCTCTCAGCGTAGACGGCAGTAATTGGATCATAGCACGAAGCATGACAGGTAGGAAGATGAAACGAGAAGTGTCATTTTCCAATCACAAATAGGACTGTAGGGTTTAGAATTTTGGTTATGGGAGTCTGTGGGAGCATAAATTTTCTTTTTTATAACTAGCTACTGGTTGTGTAGTGGGTCACGCGGTGAGACCGAGTCGGGCATGTAGGAAGCATGATCTCGGCCGTGTACACCGGTCCTTGACTCCTAGGAGATATAGAGCATAGCTTAGGACCTAAAAATTAAAAAAAAAAAAATCAATCAATTAATCAAGAAATGCATGGGTCTAAAATGCAATTTCATTTGCGTTCATAATACAGGATAGAAG
Source organism: Blumeria hordei DH14 (assembly GCA_900239735.1). NCBI lineage: Eukaryota > Fungi > Ascomycota > Leotiomycetes > Helotiales > Erysiphaceae > Blumeria > Blumeria hordei. Next base: position 1,556,710 of record OENG01000020.1, read on the forward strand.
AAGGTGGTCTTTGTGTGGTGTTGACAGAGACAATATGTTACGGCGAGGGTCAGATGATGATAAGATCGCCGTCTGCTAAGATTGGAGATGGGTGGTCGAATGAGCTGGCGAGATACCAGGAGGTCAAAACTGAAGAACTAGAAGCTGAGACTGGAGGACGAGAGATCAAGACGAGTAGAAAGACGAGTGCGATTTTCGGACTATGGAGATATAAGATTGAGAAGCTGGAGAATTACTTCGAGGTAACTCCAGCTTCCTTAAGTACACTAGACTACGTAATGAACTTCAACTGAGGCTTTGGGATCATTAGGTTATGACTCCAGCCCCTCTAACTCTAGCTTTCCGAGTTTCCCGGAAACTTAGTTATTGAACCTTCCCCGAGATCTGTTTCCCGAGAACCTTCTTCTTAACCCTTGTCCTTGAACCTTTTCCTTAGAACCTTATCCTTGAACTTGCCTCAAGGATGCCTAGCCATAACACAATATCTGTAATGTTCCTTCGCCATTAGTACCTGATAGCCCCACGTCTTTTCTCATGTTTTTGACTGATTCCTTAACTGGCTTACTCTCTAAATGTCTCTGATAGCGACTATTATCGGAGACTAGGCATTTACCTGCTCTACCACAGTTTTGTTGTCCGCAGGCTTTGTCTTACTCTTGTTCCATCTTGCCTTAGCGCAAAGTCTTGCTCGATGTCCCGGATTATAGCACCAGCTGCATAGCTTATTCTCAAAGCAGTATGCACGCTTAGCGCATCTCTCTGCCTCGTTTCGTGGGATTCGATGATTAGCAGCATCTGCTGAAGTCTAAGTGATGTTACGGTTGAGGTTTGAGGTGCTCAGCTCCATTGATTCTCCAGCTGGGGGTGTGGAAGGTGAGGTTGTGACGAGTGTTGTAAAGTTAGTGTGACAGGAAACCCGAGTTGGTGATGATTGTTTCGATTTAATAAACTGTATAAAGAGGAGAGAGAAATCTAGCTACAACTAACGGGTATTTATAACATTCAGTCCCTCAGTGATTGTCTTTAATGATTTCTTCGCCCTAGGCCAAATACTTGCCGCCCAGTCACATATTATCGAGAATCACTACGCTGTGACACTGATCTGGTCCCTTGGCTAGTAGTGCCGTATCTCCCAGTTTCCTCTATCATTTTCTTTAAGTCTTACAACATGAATCCTCAACAATACGCTTAGGTATCCACATAAGCTCAGATAACGGACAAACCGTAACAGTTGGGGATAGGAGGACTATAGAGATGGTGACTATTGGTAGAATATTTCGACTTAGTATAGCTAGGATTTGAGGACCGAAGTACCGCGTCAATATGTCGGACTTCGACAAGATAAGACGTTAAGTCTGTAGGAAGAGATTGGCGTAGCATTACACGATTCTGAATATGAGCGACGATAGCCGGATGTAGTGAGTCGTAAAGGTGATTGATCAAAGCGTCGTTGGAGAGTCCGGTTTTCTGTGCTACATCAAACCAGTCAGAAATGTGTCTTGGTGTATCCTTTTCGCCATGTTTGATTGTGAGAATTTCTCGTCGGGCAGCATTACATTTGTCAACATCTACAAAGGCTTGTTCGAGGAGAACCAGAATGGCTTCACTTGAAGTGAACTTAACTGTGCCATCTCTGTTGATACCGTGAGAGATTTTCGAGTAAGCCTTGCCCTTTAGACGGGAGACTAAATACAACATCTTGGACTGTTCATTAATATACCAATCTCTGTAAGCAATAAATTTCATGTTTAATTTCCAAATAAAAAGTGGTAGTTCTTTGCATGATGCAGAGTCATTGGCGGAGAATATGTCCGGATCAGGGTGTTCGGCTGATCGATGTGAGGTGGGGTCATTCTGGCGAGAGGTTATTAATTGCTGGCCAAGGTTCTGGTTTAGCTGGAGTAGAGATTTATTTTGTTCATGGAGTTCATTTGTTTGCTGTTGCATGCTGACAATTTGCTGTTGTAGATTTGCAATTTGCTGCTGTAACTGCGAGCTACTTGAACTTGCGGTCTTCTTCTGTTTGCCAAGTTTTGAATTGGCATCTGAGAGTTCTTGGTTTTTCTCGAGAAGAGTATCATAGTCATTATTGTAATGAAGGAGCTCACCCTCTAAATGTACGAACGCGGTTGCTAATGTCATAATCTCTTCACTGAGCTGTACTGCATTGTTCCTCTGTATGCCGTCCTGCATGGCTTGGATAAAAAGTTGTTGGTTGGGACAGAGCAAAGGAGTGGGAATCTTTGTAAAAAGGCGACACCACAGTGACGGAACCTTTATACTGGCGACGCCTTTGGTTAATGTTGTGGAATTCCGGTGCCTTCTGGATTCCAAGGGTTATTTTCCATCTTTATAGGAGAGAGCAAGTGGAGGTTTTATAATTGCGTAATTAAAAAAAAGTGAAGTATATATATATATATATATATATTGTGATTAGATGCATATCTGTGCATAACTAGCTCTAGTAATATAGTTGCATGACATATGTGGATTATGGAGTCAGGGGTCAAGGCTTGGGGGTTATGCAGGTATTGCAAATGATCCCAGCGCGCAAATACATAGGGATGGCGCTCTCCCTGTTTGTACAAAGTAGAGAACCTTAGTGACTTTGGTACAATACTAGATTGAGCCAATAATGGTTACATATATATATATATATATATTTTACGCTCGATGGCAGTAATATGTTTGGTAGACAATATGTCACAATATGGGGTGAATGTTAGATTGACAATATCAGATCCAGTGAGTCAGATTGTCTGCAAAGGAGAAAAGGAACTGTTGCTGGACTCTTGCAAGTTACATACATTAAGAGGTACTGTCAGGAAATGCTGCTTAGTCAGCTAGTTGGTCAAGTGCAAGGTGTCCACATCCTTGGTACATAATACATCTTGATCACTCCAAACCTATAGTACTCACGTTATGTCGGTTCACAGGTGAATGGCGTAGGGATAAAGGGCTTGTATTAAACGTTTACTTCCAAAAGTATTGGTCAGCGCATCACGTGATATAATCAGGGAGCTAAGCTTCATTTTGTGCTTTATGTTGAAATAAACAAGTTCAGGTCAAGTCTACGTTGTCACGTGAAGTCAGGGTCGATCCTCTAAGCGAGGATCGCACTATCAAGATATGTAATTGTAATTGTATTATTCAATGAGATATAGCTTATGAGATATCAATCGATCCACTGCGTATAATTTTAATACTTTAGATATTAATGCTTGAGGAGGGATACAGAAGAGAGATAGACAGAATATACCACTTGTTTTTTAGCACTTTTAGCCATTAAACCACGTGAACCCCGTTGTACCAACACGTTATACATTCCTCTGCATATCCCATATTACCGTCTATATTATCTTACTCTCGTGATAATCCCTTCTCAATATCCCAACAGGTTATGAGACTGGTGTTAAATAATTCATTGGCTTCCGTTTCAGAACAATCATCACAGTGTCTTCACTCACTGCAGAACTAAGAGGCCCTGCAATCACAATGGTCTTCCACTTTACAAATTTAAGTGGGGAAACATTGTGATCCTAGGCCTTGGAACCTATATAGAGTGCCGGATTACTTGCGAGATCGCCTTGATAAATGCAGGCGTTTTAAGTATCGCTCATGGTACATGGAAGAGACTGTTATAATAACGAGGTCATGAGGGGACAGATGAATACCTGAAATGGATGCAGATGATTATGGATGCGCGGATATAATTGATGTGGCTGTAGTGAGAAGATGTGTTGGAATGGACAGTAGTGAGATGGTTGATTCACTATCCATCTGCGGAAGTATTGCTTCCTTATATATACATTCAGTACCCCAGTCCTGATCACGCACTCACCACAGGTGCTTCCTACTTCTGTCACAGTAACCACTTCCATAGCCCCTGACAATATCTCCTGTCATAACATACTATTGACACTGGTTGCTAGTGTGGAACTTCCGGGATTGCAGAGCTACACACCGTCGTCACATTGTATGCTGTTGCCACTCGGTAGCCATCAGAGTGATGAGCACCTCAGTCTAAATGCATTGGTCCACCAGGCAACACTCGGACGTAAGGATGTTGCCAGAGTGATTAGGTACTTAGCTGTGCTATCAGTGCCCTAATCTCACCTAGCTTACTGCGGCCGAGTGTCCGAGTGCCGCGATGGTGGAAGCCCGATGAGGCTCGATTGGAGCTGACCCGAGGTATTCACAACAGAGACCCCCTGCTAACAACCATGTACATGCTTCACGTTAAAATTCTCGATCAGCCTCCTCAAGCGCACCACACCATGATGTCAATACTAACAACAACAAATTTCGAGTACAGGAAGAGAAATGGTTGTCCAAAGTCCGCGACACTCAAGTTATTATATCTAACTCTATCAAGACACAGCTGATGGAGCAGTCGCTCGGGTTCCTGAGGAATATTGATCCTGCCGGGCTATGGAATTTCCTCCACCAAATGGACCCAAACAAAGATCCAATAACAATTGCAGAATTGAGGTCCAAGCTCGCCTCCATGAAGTTTGATCCAAGAGTAGACATGATCCAGTCCCTTGTCCTACATCTCAACAATCTTAGGGTCAAACTATCAATGACCTCTAGATCGATCACTGAGGAGGATGTAAAGGAGTAGCTAATTGCATCTCTTCCTAAAGATAACTTCATTTGGTCAACAGCTCGATCACACGCTCTAAATATGGGTAAAAGTCTCGCAGAAACAATAACCTATCTCCAATCTTGCGAGTCCAACATCTCTCATGCTCAGCCGCCCCAACCACAAGCTGCAAATCTTGCACGCAGCAGCAATAGAAAAAGAGGACGTGGTACATATCAAAGGGGACGCAATTTAACGTACTTTGATCGCCATGATCAAGCCCGCAGAGGGCGTGACCGAAAAGGATAGTATAGAGGAATGGCAACTGACAAAAAGGAATGTTTCTTTTGTGGCAGAAAAGGACATGTAGAACGAGATTGTCGCATTAAGCAATCTAAAAGCAGAGAGGCCAAGGACATGAGTAAAGCTAGGAGTGATGCTAATGCTCAATATGTTCAAGTTAGAAACATAAATGAAAATGATTCACCCTACCTCTCTTATCATCTTGAACATAGACACACCGCTTGCTCAGAGCAAAACCTGGATGAATGTCTACCTCTATTCAAAATATCAAGTAAAAGTAAAAGCCCACAAAATAAAACAATTTCCGAAAATATACAGAGTTTGATCAACAGCGGGATTCATAAACTCCTAAAATTTACACGGATTTTGAACCCTAATGCAACAGCTTTCCCAACTGTCACAAAATACGCCTTACTTACCAAGCCCAGAGAAATTCTCACAATAATTGACTCTGGAGCGTCAGAACATTTTAGTGGTATGAGGGACGACTTCTCTATGCTTAAAAGATGGAGCGGTCCAAAGTCTGTCCAAATTGCAGATGGAAAAGTTATTCAATACAAAGGCTATGGCAATATATCTTTTAGGACTAGTGACAAGATAATTGAATTAAGAGAAGTGTGGTTTATTCCTGAGTTTGGTCAAATGCGGCTTCTGTCAGTCTGAGCCTTCAATAAGAGGGATATAGATGTAAAGTTTACCGATAGCCACTGTCAAATAACACGGAATGGCTCAATCTTATTTGAAGCAGAAGGAGAGGATGTTGTCTTCAAAGTTAAAACCAAATCAATAACTCAAGCAGTATCAGCCACAAAGGTTGAGCAACAAATGCCGCACCAAACAGAGACTGATTGGGACATTCTGCACAGAAGAATGGGCCATATTAATATCAAAGATATTGATAAGATTCTGAAAACAGGATACACCAGACTGAAAGTCCCTAGTGAGAAAAGATCAATTCCGATTGGATCAAATTCTTGTGAAGCATGCTTAGCAGGAAAGATGAAAGAAAACTTCAACAAGAAATCTGACAATCATTCAAACACCATTCTTCGTCGAGTTCACTGCGATATCTCAGGAATCCAATCTATCTCAGTCAGAGGATATCGGTTCTTCTTCCTCATGGTAGACGATGCAACAAGGATGTGCTGGGTCAGATTACTAAGGACGAAGGAAATGAACGAGGTCCTAGTCACATTCAAGCAAATAAAGGCCGAAGCTGAGCTGCAATCTAGCAATAAGATTGTTTACATGAGTGCTGATAATGGTAGGAGTGAATTTGGTACTGCCCTTCAACACTACTTGAAAGAAATAGGTGTAACGTTTGAACCAAGTCCACCATATAAACACTCAATGAACGGAGTAGCTGAAAGATGGATGGGCATTATAGCCTTCATTGCAAGGTCTATGTTATACGAGGTACAGTTACCTCACAAGCTCTGGTATCACACTGTCGAGCATGTGGCTTGGATCACGAACAGGGCTCCCAAATCCTCGCTACCTTTCGCTGATATTCACGCCCTAAATTGCTTATTATGGAATGACTGCAGATCTAGCAAATATCAATGTTTTCGGATGCAAAGCAGATGTGCTTTACCCTGCCGAGTGAAATCCTCAGAAATGGCAACCTCACATTAGGGAGGGAAAATTCATCATGATAGGAATGACGTCAACAAAAATTTGGAAGCTGCTTGATATGCTTACCCTAAGAGATACAATCTCTGCTGATGTTGAGTTCAATGAATATGAGTTTCCTAAGATTGACATATCACTCTTTACTCTACCTGATAGACTAGATGTGCTAACACCTAGACAAGTACCTTTAGAGCGAACAAAGATGTACCAGTCGCAGCTGATAGAAGCTAGACAGAAAGGTGATAAGCAAGCGCGTAAGAAGTACGCTGCAATTCACCCGATTGGGGCAATGAGTTCGAGCGAAAATAACTCTGAATTGCAAAATCCTGTAACTCGCCTGCGAGAGGCTCGAGATGCGTCTGATCAACGCTATATACAGAAGGCTCCCATTAGAATGGTCGAGCAAGAAACCTACATATGTTTGGTGGAGCTACAGACTCCCGTAATAAGACGTGAAGGAAGCTCTCACGCGAACCCACGGTTGAGGCCAGTAGTCCTACTGCAGTAGTGGAAGAGGTCACCATGAGGGTATTAGAGCAAGAAAATCTAGGAGAGCGAATGAACTTTGTCGAAAGTGCTCCTCAGATTATCGGAGAAGCCATCGAACAATTGATTGGGCAGACTCCTTGCTCCCTGCCAAAATCAAGATTTGGCAGACCGCTGAGAAGAGTGGCAAAGGCTGTGTTCAACCATGTTGTTACAGCAAATGCAATATCTGCACAAGCAGTTCATATTAATGCCGGTGAGTCGTCATTGATTCAAGTGCCCACTCCTCCATTTGAATCTATTACTGTTGAACAGGCCATGCATGAAGATCCCAAATTATGGAAAGAGGCAATCAAATCAGAATTGCGCTCTCTGCATGCCACCAATACTTATACGATTTTGACTGGGTCTCCACCGCCTGGAAAGAAAATAATATCCAGCAAAATAGTTCTCAGAAAGTAGTTCAGAAGTGACGGCAGCTTAGACAGACCAGAAGCACGAATCGTTGTCCGTGGATTTGAACAGCAGTACGGTATCAATTACTTCGAGACTTTCGCGTCGGTCATATGGTACAGCATACTCCAGATACTTCTATCCAAGGCTGCAGTAGACGATCTTGAAATTGAGGCGCTTGATGTTGATACAGCCTTTCTAAATCCAAAGTTAGAAGAAGAGATTTACATGGAGATACCTGACTTCTTTTCCTTACAACACCCTGGAATCAATCGAAAGCAAAATTACCTCAAGCTAAACAAATCACTATACAGTTTGAAGCAAGCTCCACATATTTGGTTCAAGGAAGTCAAAGATTACTTAAATCGAATTTCCTTAAAGAGCGGAGATTCTGATCCAAATTTGTTTATAGGTAGAGGTGTCTTTGTACTTCTTTATGTAGATGATATGCTAATCATTGGGAAACGCGGAAATTTAAATCCCGTCAAATTAGATATTATGAATAAATGGAGTTGCAAAGCGCTAGGACCAGTTGACACTTTAGCCGGAATTCAGGTAGAAAGAAATAGACAAGAGCGCATACTTCGCATTCATCAAACTGCCTATACAACAAAACTAATTCAGCGATTGTGAATGGATATATGTATACCAAAGGATCTCCCACTTCCAGCAGGAACTGTCCTAAAGCCAACCTCCGAAGATGATATCCATCAAACGCTCAAAGATGATAACTTCTGCCTCTATCGACAAATTATTGGATCTGTCCTATATATTTCCAATGATTCAAGGCCGGACATACCATATGCCGTAGGGCAACTCGCATGATTTATGTCTGATCCCAATTCAAACCATTTGAGCATGACAAAGCATCTACTCAGATACCTCAACGGTACAAGATTGCTTGGGATTTGTCACAGGATTGGGACTTCGATGTTTTCTCAGAGATAAGGGAAAGAAAGATGATTGATTTCTCTATCCTCCATGATCTTATTGTGACGGAAACCGAGTTGGTAATGAATAAATCGATTTAATAAACTATATAAGGAGAAAAGATAACTCTAGCTACTACTACCAGGTATTTATAGGCGTTAATCCTCCTCGTGAATCTACAGACAAGTGACTTATCCTTAGGCACAATACTTATTACCCAGCCACGTATTTCCAGGTGTCACTAAGTTGTAATAACGTTTCCGCCTCCTGACTAGTAGTGCCGTTTCGTTCAGCTTCATCTCCCCCATACAGCCTCATTGTAAGAATTCTCAATATTAGGCTTAGGCATCCGCCTAAGCTCAAACAACGGTCAAACCGTAACATTACCCCCCCATTTACCCTCTCCTCTTTTCTTTCCTCAATGCTGGCCCATTATTTGTCTCTGCAGAACCCCACTTTTTCTCCCAATTGTCGAGAGCTGCGGCATCTTGCAAATTTATGAGCGATGTCCACTCTGGCTGTGCCATTCCGGTCCACTTTACTGAAGCCTGTCGCTCACCATTTTTCGTTCTACATCTAAGGACTTTGTCAATCTGATATTCTTCTTTGCCATCAACACCAATTATTGGACCTGGGTTTTCATCTTCTAGTATTTGTGATGGCAACGGATTTTCTTGTGCCGGTATGAGCAAATCCACATGAAATTTATTATGAACTTTCCCCGGTGTATTCAGTTGCACAACTCCAGGCGAAATTATTTTTGTGACAGTATATTTTGCATGCTGCCAGCCTAACTTTTTTCAAGTTTGATCTTCCAATCTAATATTCCGTAATAGCAGCCAAACTTTATCACCGACTTCGTACCTTGGTGCTGGCTGTCTCTTTTTATCTGTCAAATCTTTATATTGTTCCTGAATGGCTGCCATGGCAGATTGCATAAAAATCGTGACCTTTTCTAACCTCTCGACAAATTGTTCAGTCCTTTCTTTTCCTGTAGATGCTGAAATGATTGACTGATCAGTAACAAATTGAATAGGGTTCACGTGATATCCGTGTGTCGCAAAAAATGGACTTATGCCGCCTAAAGAAACAACATCTCGATTATTTATCGCAATTTGAGCAGCAGCAAGTGAATCAGACCAATCGTGTTGGGTGTAGGAAATATATGCTCGCAGGTATGTTTGAACTTCCTGGTTCATTCTTTCTGTTGCTCCATCGGTTTGAGGGTGGTAGGCTGTGCTCAGTCTCTATTCAATTCCAACTAACTTGCACAGCTGTTTCCAGAATTTACTCGTCCAATTTGACCCTCTATTGCTAGTTAATACTTTTGGGAATCCATGATAACGCCAATGACATTCTATAAATTGTTTAGCACAAGTTTCTGCATCCATTTTATCCATAGCCTCCATTGTCACTGATTTCAACAGTCTATCAGTGATCACCATGATATTTGTTGCACCATTTGATATAGGGAGTTCTATCATAAAGTCAATGGAAAGCTCTTGATGGAATCTATCAGGTACAGTAACGGTTTCAGAAGTCCCTGTTTCTGGTGTTGCCAAATTGATGACCTTCCGCACACGTGACAATTTTTACAAAACCGTTTGACTGACTTGCTTATTCCCGGCCAAAAGTGTTGAAATTGGTGCTATATGGTAATGAAGGGTATCATTAACATGGAACCTAGAAAGGTATAAGTTCTCTAGCCAGGTTCATGATGACTCATACATTGACCAGCCTCCCAATAATCCACAATAAGCCAGTAATCGTGTCCCTCGCTTAGTTGTAATAATTAGTTTAAGTAGCACTCTAATACTAAGTGGGTTTAATCAACAACTCTCCACTATAGTTTTCAGACTCTTCAATCTCCCAGCTCGCTTCACTAGGTGATATTAAACAGAAGCCTAACAGCTTAAGCTTCTCTACACAACTTCCATTATAACAAAAAGTATTCTCTAGCAACTTGGGCAAGCGTCGCATCTCTTCCAGGATGGCCAGCGACGGCTGAGTCATGAACGTTCTGTATAATCGCCGTTGTAAGAGTCTCATAAAGAGGAACCCATATCCGACCTTGGTAACAAACTACCCCAATATCATTGTCAAATTCGCAAGCGGCAATTGTTGCTTTAATCGAAGTAGGCTCATTTGAACCTTCTATTTGCAACTTGATATCCTTAGGCCATACACGCTCTCCGCTTAGTACCGCCTTAACGACTTGGATATATCTTTCATTGTTTTTTATTGCTTGGTCCCAAAGCTCCTGTAAATCTTTGTTGACAAATATTTCATGACCTTCCGCTAGATTAATATTGCCGACACACAACTTTGACGCATGGATAGGCGTTAAGGCCTGGCGCTCGCGACTCAAGAGTCGAGGATCACCTTCCTTAGGTCTATCTTGATCCCTCCTTGAAAGTGCATCTGGACGTTCATTCTCTGCACCTTTCCTATACACCAGAGTATATCTAAATCTGGATAAGAATTCAGCCCATCGAGTTTGCTGTTCTGTCAACTGTCTTGTAGTTAAAAAATATCTCAAATTCATGTGGTCACTTAGGATAGTGAAAGCCTGTGCTAAACCTCTCAATTCTGCGTCCCATTCCTTCATACTCGCTACAATAGCTAGAAGTTCTTTGTCATGAATTTCATAATTCATTTCGGCTCCAGTTAACTTCCTAGAGTAGTATGCTACTGGTTTCCATGTGGTGTTCTCCTGTTTCTGCAGCAAACAACCACCAAGCGCAAAACCAGAGCAATCTGCCTCCAACATTGTTTCTCGATCGCGATCCCATTGGGCTAGAGCAGGCTCAGCTACAAACTTTTCTTTTAGCAATTCAAAAGCATCATTTTGTTCAGAGCCCCACTTCCAAGGTGTACCCTTGCCTGTTAGAAATGTTAAAGGTGCGCAAATTTTTGAAAATCCTTTGATAAAGCCACGGTAGAAATTTGCAAACCCCGAAAAACCTCTCAGTCCCTTTGTTGTTGTGGGTGCTTGCCATTCTGATATTGCCCGAACCTTTGCTGGATCCATCTTGACCGAGGAGTTCCCACTTTCTGAAGATATTATAAAACCCAAGTATTTTGTCTCTTTGACACTAAACTCACACTTATCAATATTTAATCCCAGACCGGCTTTCTGAAGCTTTTCAAGTACCAGCTTTACGTGTCTTTGATGTTGCTCTTCGTCTCTGTTGGTGAAGATGAGAACGTCATCCACATAAGCCGAACAGAATTCATCAAGGTACTCACGTAAGATTTTGTTAATGTATTTCTGAAAACTAGCTGGTGCCCCATTCAACCCAAGTGGCATAACAAGCCACTCAAATAACCCAAATCGTGTTCTAAACGCAGTTTTCCATTCATCACCTTCCTTGATGCGCAATTTATGAAACGCGGATTGTACATCCAACTTGGTAAACCACTTGGCTCTACTTAGTTTAGACATTGTCTCTTTAATCAGAGGCAGAGGATATCAATCAGCCTTCGAAATAGCATTTAAGGCGTAATAATCTACACAAAATTGTAGACCTCCACCTTGTTTCCGAACGAATAATACTGGTGCCCCTGCTGGTGAACTACTTGCACAAATGTATTTTTTGTCAAGAAGGTCTGTGAGTGTTTTCCTTAGCACCAGTAACTCATCCCTTGACATTCCATACAGGGGTCCCCATGGTATGCTTTTGTCAGACTCGAGCCTAATCTCGTGATTGCATCCTTGCCGATGAGGTGGCAGTTTGTCCGTTAGTTCTTTCCTAAATAGGTCTGCAGATTGTTTACAATAGTTTGGGAGTCTGTCCAGATTTGTTGGTGACTTCTTTGTTGGCGCAAGCACTTTCTGAATGTCTGCCAGTGTTACAGAGAATAGCTGGGTTTTGCCAGCGCTTGACTTCCTGGCCTTCCTAACAGTTGCAAGGAATACCCCTACCGACAAACTTTTAATATTTGTCGTTTGATAAGATGAATCCATCATTGCCTGTTGGCCCTTTTCCCATACTCTCATTGGTCGATCGTTTACAATAGCTTCTCCAATGCCCATGAAACGTTCCCTTGCATTATAGATAACGTCTTCACGCTCAATCCATGGTTTTCCCAATATAAGATCATGAGACAACATTGGTATAACATAACATACAATCTTCGTTGGTATCCGTCAATGTCTAACTCCATTCTAACCATCTCTGTGATAAAATCTTTATGGTGCTGATTTTTTGTTGCCTCTGTAAGCTTGCATGGAGTTATTTTTATCCGAGGCAGGTTAGCCCTTTGTACTAATGAATTTCTAACAGCGGCTAGACATTTGCATCTATTGTCGATCAAAGTGGGTACTGAATAAATTCCGTTGATCACGGTGTCTATACTGAAAGAAGATCCGTCCATAGCGCCCTCAGCTTCTTTATTCCCAATTGATTTTGAGCTGATAATCAATTCCATTGCTCTATTTGCTTGCAACTGAGGACGATTTGATTCTAGATCTAATCTTTTTTCTACCACGCTCTTTGTATCTTTGGCCTTAACTGTATCTGAAATGTTTCTGACAAATGTTGCTGCTTGGACAGGTGTATCAGGACGCTTGGCTGAAAGCAGTCGACAATCAGCTATAATGTGTCCTTTCTTCCCACATCGCAAGCATGATCCGTCTATTTTTCGCTCGTTCAACTCAACCAGTGATACCCACTCCGCACGGACTTTATCCATACTAATCTTCCTTGTCTTACTGTATGAGCTGGCTTTGGCTGAATGGTTGTGCATAATTTCTTGTGAGATTTCCCCCAGTAATCTGCCCCCAGCAATGCCTTGTGTTCCATCGTCGAAGTACCCTGTCTGACCTAGCAAGTATTCCCTTGTAATTTCCATACCAACCTCGTCAATTTCAGAACCCAGGATCGACAGGTAATCAATTAATTCTCGGAGTGTTCTAGGTCGCAAACTACCAATCATGTAATTTCTAGTCGTTTTATTCAGCGAGTTTCATAACTGGTAATTCTTGCATTTCTCATTCCCTTTCGAACTGGGACTTCGCGAGAGTAACTGTTGGAAGCGCGGTAGATATGACAATAGTTTCTCGTCCCAAAATTGTCGACATGCATGAAATAGTGCGTCCGCCAATTGTGCCTTGTTTCTGTCGCGGTAGGTATCATCCATAGCCCGTTACAGCCCTAGCGCATCCCATTCCATGCCATTTGCAAGCATATTTTGGAACTGACCTGTGATCATATCTTTCGCTGTTCCAGTTACTGCATGACTAAATAGTTGCATTAAAAAATCAGATGGTTGAAGAATACATCGCTCCTCCACATCACGCCTGTATATGTAGCGAAGTATTCCATGTGTAATTGCCCACTTAGTTCTATCCTTGTTGTCGTATGCTTCTGGCCATTTAAGTGGTTCCTCTTCAATGAAGCATTCTCTACCTTCTGATTGGCCGCCCACATTAGTTGTTGACGGTTGCAGGTGAGTTTTTTTCTCATTCTCCGATCGTTCCTGCATCGTTTTCCTCATTTCGTTCATCTGAGATTGTAGAATCCCAAGGTATCTTCTGTGTTCTATTCCCCTTAATCTCATTTCTTCGACCAGTTGCCACGAAGTCCATTCCGATAGTAATATTATTCATTTCTGAACCCATTGTTGATTCTTAGAATCCCTATGCCTTAAAACCAATAATTAAAGATGCCCTAAGTTACAGTTATCTACGACTGCAATGTACTTAATGACGGGCAAAATATTTGAATGATATAGTTTATATTGTGACGGAAACCGAGTTGGTAATGAATAAATCGATTTAATAAACTATATAAGGAGAAAAGATAACTCTAGCTACTACTACCAGGTATTTATAGGCGTTAATCCTCCTCGTGAATCTACAGACAAGTGACTTATCCTTAGGCACAATACTTATTACCCAGCCACGTATTTCCAGGTGTCACTAAGTTGTAATAACGTTTCCGCCTCCTGACTAGTAGTGCCGTTTCGTTCAGCTTCATCTCCCCCATACAGCCTCATTGTAAGAATTCTCAATATTAGGCTTAGGCATCCGCCTAAGCTCAAATAACGGTCAAACCGTAACACTTACCTCTGTTTAAGTACAAGTTCGCTCGTCTTCTTTCAGTAAGTTTGTGTTATGATAGGTCTATGATTCGGGTGTACATACAATTTGTGGGAGCTCGCTGCTAGTGATCACAGATGTGCTGCTGGGCCGGACAGGTCAAGAAGAGGAGTGGAGAATGATCTCTGTAGAATGAGGAAAGACTGTATTGCTTACTCTATCTACTGTGGAGGAAAGCTCTCTACTTATAGTCCCTAGACTATTGCTTACTAATTATACTAACTCAACGAAGCAGGAGCAAACAGAGCAAATGCATGCAGTCGCGTGACCATCATAACTGGAGCTGTGCACTGTAGCCATGTGGGTCTAGGCACAACACTTTGCATCGTCCAGACCATGTAATCTCCCCATCCAGTCTTACAAACATTGTTTGTCATCTAATCTTAAATACAAGATAAAACATAATGAGCGCTAAAATTGCAAACAGTAAAGTGCAGGGATAACCAACTATGGTATATAGTTCAAGATGATAACCTAAATACAAACAAACAAAGAATGACTGCAGGGGGATAATAATAGACACAATGTGTAACGCACGGTTGATTGCATGTGCCTCCTTATCAGCCTTATTCAGCCTCATATGTGGGTCTCGATTAGCTCGACAGGATTAGATACAGACCTTCTGATATAACAAATATCTGGGCAGCATGGACAGATGAAACATGGGGGACCGAAAATGATAAGAAATCCTTCCAAGGGCAAACGATCATTTGGAATGGGGGCGCAGTAACTTGGTCCGCTAACCGTCAGAAAAGCACAGCTCAGAGCTCAATGGAAGCAGAGATCATGTCTGCTAGTGAAGGAGCCAAAGAAATTGCCTGGATGGAGAAAATTGTTCAAAATATAAACATTAAAATAACGAAGCCTCCGCTTCCATATCTCGACAATCAGGCTGCAATAGAGCTTGCCAAAACCACCAAATTTCATCGAAGAGCTAAACACATTGAAATTAGGCACTTCTACATAAAAGATGACATGGTGATGAGAAATATGTTGATAGTTACATTTACACCAGGTGCTAAACAGATTGCAGATATATTAACGAAACAGTTACTCAGGGACCAGTTTGTAAGGTTATCGTCTGAGCTAGGCTTGTCTCATTAAACAACGAATTGTGTGGGCGACGTTCATGTTATAGAAGTACACACAGCAGGTTACAATGGGGCCAGGATGAGAGTACTCTTGTACCACAATGCAGTTTCATTCTATTATATTCTGTAGGACCACTGATCTCTTTAAGAAGAGATGTAGGAGTCATACTTCTTAAGTTTTGTGGGAGTTAATGAGGCTCTTTGATATCGCGGCATGGGGGCGTGTCAGGAAATGCTGCTTAGTCATCTAGTTGGTCAAGTGCAAGGTTTCCACATCTATTGTGGTTATGAGCTGAGGCTAGTATCACTATGCATGCTGACCTTGTACGAGTATGTGGATTGACAAGTTCAGGTTGTGGTTGAATGTGTTTCTGGAGTTCACTGCACTTTATTATTCTATTTTAATTGTGTGCCAAGCACTCGCTACTTATACTCATGTGCGGCTGCACGTCAGCTCCTGACCTCATGAGCTTCCTCCTGCAGATGTCCCAAACGATGCAGGAACTACACAAACAGCGTAAACATCTAATCACATTATGCATATGCAAGTATCCTAGCTGAATAATATGCCAATCACAACAACATCCATGGTACATAACACATCTTGATCACTCTATACATATAGTACTCACAATATACATTCCTCTGTTAGAACTCAGAATAATTGGGGCTATCAAGTAGGCCACAGTGTTGGTACACACGTGACTACAAATTCTGTACTTAGTTTCACTTCGGTAGTTACTTGAATCAATGCGCTCTACAACCTCAATGACAGAGGGGTCATTATTTCCTTAATATCCTCTGCATATCCCATATTACCATCTATATTATCTTACTCTCGTGATAATCCCTTCTCAGTATCCCAACACGGCAAATACAAGAATGAATAATGAATTGCTTCATGTTATGATGTACTCATAGCATTATTGTACCTAATTCTACCCTATTAATGCCCCTGATCATCATTATTAAATCAAAATTTGTCTGTGTAGATCGTACTTTCGCTTCTGGACTGGGTGCAGACTATTGCAAGCATAAGTCTGCTTACAGAAGGTCATTAAGTCATTAGGTGTTGGACTATTCTGGAAATGGGAGTAGAAGGTGACAAATCATCGAAGGGTTGTTCTTCTATTCTCTGGCTATCGAGTATCTAAAATACATAGTTTTCCTCATATGAAACCCTACTAGATAACTCGCTGTCAATAATGCTACCACTGAAACAAACCAAAACGTGCTGAGGAGATATAAGATTAGGATATCATCAGAAACATAAATGTAAACCCAATTCAAAGTATGGGTTTTATAAAATCCGAACAAAAAGATATTTTCCTTGATACACATTATATATCAGCGTTGACTTCTCTGTGTTGTGCTGGCTCAGTTGAGTTGTTAGGAGACAGGGGAACGGAGGATGGGCTGCTGTATTAGGAAAGGGTGGAAAATACAGGCTGGTGCACAGACGCTGTTCATGTACTTTACAATCTCTTCACCTGCCGAGTTTAGTGAAACAATCTATCCAAAATAATATCATACTTCACATCATCCATTAGATGATATTATCAATCGTCGGGATGCACATCTAGCATCACCTTCATAGATCACCATTGTCAGTAAGAGTTCACATTTGATACCTACTGACACCCATTTGGCCACAGTGATACGCACTCAGTGTCCATTGTGCCATCACCCAGCGTGAGCGCGCCGTCTCCGCTACTCACCATTGCACATGAGCCCGTGCCACTCCACCGACAGACAGCAGAGTCATTTAATCGACATATACCTCACAGCTCATAACCACAACACTCCGACCCGAGTCATTTTATGAGTAAATCCGGGTAAACATAGAATAACCTTAGCTCAACATCTGGTTATTTAACAATTATGTATTATCAATTTAGACTGAGGGGATTATTTTTCGCTACGTACATCTATCAACAGAAGATCGACCGATATTGTGCACTTGTTATGCCACATATTTTCCCCTCAGAATACCTAGCAATTACTAAAATCGTGTGTTAGGTTTTTTTTTATTCATATTGTATTCAGCTAGCTAGCTATGACAAAATAGTGTTAGGATTTAGTCCAGATATAGGTAGTAAGAGAGCTCAGTGAGGGTACTGGTAAGAAGTTGAGACAGTTATCGCTCGGGACTCACGATATCATATTCACGGGGTGATCAATATTGAAATCTAAGATAAGCAGAAGGTTGTCTAGCCTTTCTTCTAAGGACTACCATGCTCTATATACATCATACGCTATTGCCCTGAGTGGCGTTCCGGTCTTATCTAACTAGTGGTAAGACGACGCTCGTACCTCGTCTCCAGCTCACAATTATCTACCCTTCAGGATCCACATCAGCGCCCGATGGTCTTTACGACTTTTCCCTGTGGCCGCATACCGGCAAATGATTTTTCTTTTAAGCTGGAAAGTGGAGACAATGACGGTATCAAGGCTCTAAGTGTCTAGTCAAATGAAGAACTGTGGGGCTGGTTGTATTTGAGGAGAGCTATATAGGAGGCACCAGTATTTTTTTGCCTGCAAGCCAAGTAGAGCTTTGCACTGACGAATGACATTAGGACATTTAACCCAGCAGAAGCAAGATACATGAATATTAATGCCTTGAGTCTGGTGGCTTTGCACATAGGACATGAGCAGAGCTTAAAGAGGCACGTTTAATCTAAATGATGTAAATATCCTATTTATTTGAGGCTGGCAATGCTAGTAGGAGTTTGTCGGATCACGTTACCCAGTCATGAATTAGGTAATCAGACTTCGAATCAAAATTATCCCATTTTAATTTCGCCTGTTTCTCATGCTTGGCATTTCGGTAACACTGATAATTTTGAATCCGTCTACATGAGTCACGCCAGAAAGGTGTAGGGCCCATGTCGTATCGTGAAAATCCGCTTTATCTCAAATGACAGCTTGACCGGCGTCAGTATGATAATCTCTGGAAAACATGGCTAATGGGCAGGATGAGGTGTAATTCTATGATACCATGCCTCATGAACCGATTCTGGGCGGGACGTAACCACCACCTGGATGGCATCACCAGAGAAATACACCAGCAACAGGGGGCTTCTGAAATAATGACAACTAGGTCATGACCGACGACGTCTTTGAGCTAAAGCGAATGCTGCGAATGAGTATTGGAGCAATCAACTACAAGCCCTTCAACCGATACTTGAGCGACGAAGATGGACAATTGTGATCAAAGCTAGCCAATCACTCGGGCAATATGGGTATGGGAATTAAGAAGGGCCCAGGGAACTGGAAATTCAGGATGAGCCACATTTCATCCTATTCAGATCCCTCTCTAAGAAGAGAAGGGTGTTTTACTTGGTATATGATTTGGGAACGTACACATGCGCTGGAACAGCTAAGATAGTTTGTGGAGAGATATCTTCATTTGTATATAGAAGTGAAGTAACTATGATAATTTTTTATGTTACAGATTGGGGAAGCCTCGTCTCTTATTCCCTAGCTTGTTCGCTTGTAATCCGATCACGTAACCAATATGCAGAGCACCTAAGTGTGCTCCCAACTGAGCAGCCATGCCATCTATCCTATATCATCAACCCATCTCTCATACTGCGCACAGTACTACCTGTAGTGCTGTTGCGTAGAGACTGGATATCCTTTATGTGCCATAATGCCATCCTGCCATAATAACTATATATGCACCAGCTACTAGATCTACCAAACTACATAGCTGAGCATAACAAAGGGTGTAAGGCAAGGGAATCCCTTCACATCTACAATTATCAATCTACGTTGGGCTGCAATGGCGAGCCGTCAGGATCAAGATATGAATGGGGGTTACTACGGCTCAAGAGAACTATGGTTTATAAGGTTCTACCTTTAGGGCTTTATACAGTCAGCACGCTTGAGGATATTCCAGAAGATGCCTGATGGAGACAATTTTCTGGAGATTGTGTAAGACCCCAACTGTGGGGAGCCTAGTGTGTCATAATCGGACGAGGAGCCTGCGTGTATATAGACGCATACGTTTCTGCACATTTCATAGCCTAAGCGAGCGGGAGCGAGAGAGAGAGAGGACCAGAGCACTTACAGCCAAGAATTGCCTCTCGGCATCATCTGGGAATTACTTCAACATACCGATGAGTAGAGTTACGCGTGAAGCATATTTCATAACGCACATGCGAATCGCTTTAATGCGAATATTTTATTTAACCCTGTCATGACACGTTACTACTGTTGAAATATCGTATATCCTGGAATGCCAAGGATAACTCATTTGTAAGTCCGGCTAATTAGGTTATCATATTCACCTTCCTATATCATTGTCATCAGCACATTCCTCACGGAGAGTTTAATGCATATTGGCATTTATTTCACACTAGCATTCCATCAGATGATTATGTATCAAATGCAGGTTAAAGGTTTCTCGGATCTATTACCGACACACATGTATTTAGCTTTATATTTCTGGCTCATATATCTGTACGTATATAGATTTACATCTACAGGGATCATAAATTATGATCCATGGAGATTGATAAATACTGTTCAAAAACCTCAGTTGATAAGATATGCGCACACGCAATCTCACTCTTATCAGCTCAGTTTACTCAGAACCATACATCTCAATACACTTGTTTCCAGTCAATTCTTCCTTCTACAACTTCATACGAGACTTACTGTATCGGTCTAACCGCCGACACTGATTCCGCTATAACCTCCATATTCGCTCAAGCTCATAACTTTAACAACTACAACATGCTTTACAGTTAGACGGCACTACCAATAGATTTGTTCAGGCATCCAGGGGAACGCTAGATGATTGAAAGATGAAGAATACCCACAAATCTAGATTTAGCTTCTGCTCAGATTTAATTGGCATGGACATCCACAAAGATGGCTGAGCCAGATAAATAGGAAGTTGTCGACCATGTCTCTGACGATGGAGAATATCCTTCTTCATCACCCGACAGACCTCACTTGAGACCAACCGATCAATCATCATGCGATTTTCTAATCTGGCAATAATCATATACGCCGCCAGATTTATATCTGCAGCTTCCAATTACAAAACTGCCCACATAGAAGAGGAAAGGAAGGGCTTCATTTGCGACGGAGAATACCTCTCGGAATCCAAGTTTAGAGCTGATAGATATCAAGGACAAAAAGATTTGAAAGAAAGCAAAGACAATCTCATTGGGGCGGGGGAACTTAAGGAGCTTTTTGAGTCTCAACAGCCAGATAGGTTGATGATGTATGATAATGGTGACGCAAAAGAGCACTATTCATGGTTGATTCCCAGTCTGGAGAGAGGTAATTTTTAGTCTCCATCATGGCCGAGGCGTCACGCTTAAACAAAAAATATAGTTGTATCCCAAAAATATTATAAACTCGAAGCCGATTATTATCTCGTTCTCGACGATTCTGGGCGGGTATGCGCTTTGATTGTGTGGAAGATAGAGGCAAAGACAACCCCAAAGGGCAAAAGTGCTGAAGAAAAGATGCACGAGGTTTGCAGTATCTCATCGTAGCGCTTCTTTCACCAAACTTGGCATTTTGTGCGAAGAATCTAGTCGTAAATCTATCTGCTAGACACGATGAACCCTCTGCACTCCCAGAGATGCTTAATCCTGAACTAATCCAGCTTGAATCAGATTTACTTCCATAGATTACACGAAGCTTATCTCCCCCGAATCTCTACTTAAACGCTAGGACATGTCAAACCTTACCATCTAGGATTCTAAATCTATGCACGCTAATGCGTGTATTTCTCCTCAAACTCAGTCAAAACGCTCCTATCGTTGTGATCTATGAGCATCTGAACCCCGATTGGTGGGGTAGAATGTGCTAAGGATTGGCAAGGTGTCAGATATCTGGGTGTCTGACCTGTGGCAGGCAAAGTGTATTTGAGATTGAAGAAAAAGGATAACTCAGTGAAAACCACTTAATTCTATTCTCCCGGAACTACAGATCCATATATACAAATTGATATGATCATAAGGAAAATAAAAGACTTGACCATCCAACCAATTTTAGGTCATTTTAATTGAATGACGCCGAGTTAAAAATTTAAATTGCCCAAAATAGCTTTGTAAGATTGCGAGGCTGATTATACCTAACTTTAGTCCTTACTCGCAACAATACATACGAGTAAGCTTTCGTGTGATTCTCATCAACCAGCCTATGTTCAGCAATCATGGCTGTTACCTCGTCTTCCAATCTATTCTAATATTTATGCGCATAACAAATAACTTATTCGACACAAGGGCCATAGGCTCTAATTTGATGGCATCTGTTGCACACGTAGCAAGGGTACATCCTTCCTTTCCTACAAATTCTATTCTTCCATATTAATATTGTAGATAGTAGTTTAATGCAAGTATTTTACTATCTATTGTTTACGTAATTAAATGATACACAGAATCCTCGATATACATACAAGTGTCAAAGTCAGTATCAGTATCCTGGTTAACCTCATATTATAACGCCTTTGCCCCTGACTATTTCCAAATCTATACTTTTTCATTTCTGTTCAGTCCAAGTCACGCTTGGTTTTAGCATCTACTCGCCTTATCCAGTGATCAATTTCTTTAGAGTTCTCATATTATCGCCCATCGAGGCCGTTTCGGTTTATCTTCTCTTCCATTGCTCCATTACGGCTACTACTTCGCCCTCCTATAAGTCCGGTCTGTTGAAATATGATATATCTTGGAATGCCAATAATAATCATTTGTAAGTCTGGCTAATTAGACTATCAATTTCCCTATCCTATATCATTGTCATCAGTACATTCCTCACGGAAAGTTTAATGCACATTGTATTGAAATGTATAACACACTACTTAGTTCGTGGAGTTATTGGTAGATGGAAGCTTATGCAATAATGAAGGATAAAAGGATGTCAATTCGACTGCTCTTCTAAACACAGGTACCAGACTCCTTTTAATCCCAATGGATCCTGGCCTGTATGCAGAAAGGACCTACATTTCATTTCATGGTCGTAAACTTTATAGGACTGTTGAGACCTAATAAATACAATATTATTATTGGTAAATAACGTATGGGCCATATATTTACCTGACTGTTAGTGGTCATCAGTTGGGCAGGAAGTCTGCATGACATGTTGTGTTGGGGAAGATACAGGTCACGTGATAGTGGCCTTCGGATATTAAACAAGAGGCAGGAAGACAGATCACTCGCTTCGTTCAGGACACGAGTAGAAGACATTAGTGTTGGCTCTATAGAGCTGGATCACTCGTGGACTATGAATGGTGTATATATGACTGGAAATGTGTATTGTAATTTAGTCAAGTCTTTATTGGTATAACAATTGTTATTTCATCCCAACTAGGACAATAAACACATACAACCCCAATGGATAGCCCGTGCGGGATCTCCTATTAACAGCAGTAAACAACGCTAACACAGGGTATACGCCATCTCCGTTCGCCAAACACCAGTCGGTCGGGACTACTTATTATCGAGCAAAGTAGAATCGACAAATTGAATCCCAACACAGAAATGATAGAAAACTCAACAACCAAACCCTTCATTCGGGATCCGGACCAAACAGTCTTTCTTCCAAATTTGATTTCAGTTTTTGATTTATATTTTTGATTTTAGTTTTGCTGTTAACTTCTACAATTTCAGTAGAGGTTTATGCGGTTGGAATGAGTTGGGCCTGTACGCAGTGATCCTTGCCGGCTCCACCGGTCCTTGACTCAATGTGGAAAATACAGCTTTAGCTTAGGACCAAAAAGTAATAAAAACAAAATTCGAGAAATTCGAGAGTTCATTTTTTCCCTCTTTACTCCCCTATCGATCTCGTCGCATCCATCTTTGAGCTGCGATCGAGCTCGGGCATCTTCATCATGCCTCCACTTCAAAAAAAGCATCCCAACGCCAAGTTGGACAACACGAGAGTCCGCCCGAGGGCTCTCGAAAAATAACCTGACCTTGCCCTGTCTCCGAAATGCGCGGAGATGAGCAAGATCTCATCTAAAGGGAAAGAAAAGGCCCTCCCCGCCGTCACTGAGCCCGATACTGACATAATCGGGTCAGTCGAAATTATTGAGGAAATTCCTCAACCACCCTCCGTCCCTCACGAGATTGGAGAATTGTCAAAATCACCCCCGACAGCGTCAAAACCGTCGGGAAACGCTGCAGACAAAGCAGTGCCAAAAACAACGTCGCCGCCAAAAGCTGCCACGAAAGCAGAGTGCCCTCCGGAGCTTCGACCAATTGTCGTAGCTGAACAACGATGTGCCGCCGAAACAGCGGCAAATCTGAGCCTCTGCTCCGCCGCCATCTCTGGCGTCAAAGCCACCCTTCTCCCTTTGACCAACGGGTCAAATAGACAATTTGTTGACTCGATGAGAGTCTATTTACGCGCCGCCATTGCGCAATACATGGCCACGGACTCGGCCACCACGTCACACTATTGTACTAACGAGGTTATGAGAAGTCTAAGAATTATCGCAATGGACGTAACAGTCAACTTGGGTGGATATAGGATAGCGCTTTAAGTCTAACGTGAAGAAGAAGGATATGTATTGTAGATCTGCTATCTTGATGACTATTGAAGATAGGAGTGGAAAAGGTTGATCATGTACAGAGTTCTAGCAGCGAGTATTTATACACAAAAACGGTACACAAACTATACCATCAATAGCAATAACTCCCAGCCATTCAGCCATTCAACAATTATATCATTAGATATACCTACGTCATTTGATCATATTATCATGTATGGCTGAGATACTGGTGTGGTCATTTGTGTGTGCCGATGACGTATCATTGACATAGGATCGCTTGTCCTGTCGATTACACTTGCTTAATACTAGCCATTTCAAGTTGTGTGATCTATAAGTGGCCCTGATCACAACACATAGCCCGCACAGCACTTAGGGAATTGCCTAGCCCGGATATGCAACCAGAATCATGTACTCTGGCATATCTTCGTGGAGTCATGAATAAAAGACGACAAAGGCAGCTAGAAAACTGGTTGGAAGAGGCCTGTCCGCCTAAATACTGCCAACTCAACCAACAGGTGCGAAGACATAAACCACCCGAACTGTCTCTCTCTAGGCACCCCCCCTGGCACTAATTGCAGGACGAACGGGTCACGGCAATTTTGCGGTATACCATCGCCGTTTCAACAACCCATATGCTCCTATGTAGCGCTCTTGCGGGAAGGAAACTACTCCAACCCACTTCATCCACTGTAACCACCACGCACAACACACGGGTAGGCTCAGAAAGTCAATTACCTATGCTGACTTTGTCAAAAAGCTTCTCGGGCCCAAGTGCCACGATGTCTTCAAAAATATTTGCGGAGAAAACCGGTTGTTTTGATAGCCAGCTCGCCCACTCATCCACTGCTCCCAGCGGGGATCAAACAAACTAGTTGTAAGGATTCTGGAGAGATACCTTAGGCAGGGTTAATGAGTTCCTTGTTTAGTCGCACTAGGCTTTCTTATTTAGCGAGGACAGTTATGTAGTTTTCATTTCCGAGACTGAGATCTCCACGCTTTGTTTTCTGTCTTTAGGAATAGTTACATAATTCTAATTACATCTCACTCTCGTCCTCTGCCACCCATAGCGACCTACCGTCACCTCCGGCCACTTTATCTAGAACGACTCCCCGCTTTCCCATTTATCACTTCTCTTGAGAAACCTCCGCGTTCCCAAGAGGCGTCCTTCCCCAGTACACTGTACGCTACGCCCACTCCAACGCCTCGAGTCTTGCGCCTAGTGAACCTGCGCCTGACACTTGTCATTCCCACAACGCATGTCACGAAAGGGAACGAGGCGAGAAGTGTCGTTTTTCTGAGGAAAGATTGTAGCTATTTAGAGTCAGGGGGAAAAGTAGTGATTTTTGACCTAGGAGTTGGAGTGGAGGGTGTCTGCGTCGTAATTTACTTCCTACTATTTCTGTAGTGAGTCCAGCGTTTGGAATTAGTTGGGCCTGTAAGCAGTGATCCCAGCCGGCTCCACCAGTCTTGTACCTAAAGTGTGTTAGAGTTATGTGCTTGAGCGAATATGGAGGTTATATCGGAAGCAGTGTCGGTGGTTAGACCGATACATTAAGTCTAGTATGAAGTTGTAGAAGGAAGAATTGACTGGAAACAAGTGTATTGAGATATATGGTTCTGAGTAAACTGAGCTGATAAGAGTGAGATTGCGTGTGCGCATATCTTATCAACTGAGGTTTTTGACCAGTTTTTATCAATCTCCATGGATCATAATTTATGATCCCTGTAGATGTAAATCTATATACGTACAGATATATGAGCCAGAAATATAAAGCTAAATACATGTGTGTCGGTAATAGATCCGAGAAACCTTTAACCTGCATTTGATACATAATCATCTGATGGAATGCTAGTGTGAAATAAATGCCAATATGCATTAAACTTTCCGTGAGGAATGTGCTGATGACAATGATATAGGAAGGTGAATTTGAAAGTCTAATTAGCCAGACTTACAAATGAGTTATTCTTGGCAATCCAAGATATATCATATTTCAACATAGTGGACCTAGAGCTTTAGCTTAGGACTTTAATATTATAAACAAGAAAGAAAGACCGGTACTATCTATACGTGTAGGATGACTCTTTTGATGTTAGAGACACTCATACTCCGGATTTCATTTGCAAATACCACTATGAGGTATATTCGCTTACACAAACAGTCGACCCTCCTCCGTAAGTACCCACCAAAGGGAAATGTAAAACATTTGATTATCCTAGCATGCCTTCATCATCTATGCATACCAGCGCCGCGAGAAATGTAGTTTAGATTCGCCGGATTCGAACCAGCAGTCTCCTGTCTCCGGTGAGATGTGTGCTGTACCCATCCAGACCCTACTTGAGAAACCGGCAAAGATGATCTACCACTGCACCATCCAGCCACGGTGGTGTTTTAAGTGTTTCCTGCACTGTGACAAGCTTGTTGTATAAAGATTGGTATCAATTAATTTCTGACTAACTCAATTATGCCCTCAGGGCTCCATATATGCAATGAGCAAGGCAGTGTAGGTACTTGAACATGAAACACCTACACGTGACATGAATGCCCATCTAGTCTTGGAATTACCCAGCAAATAAACACACCCCATGTATGTAGAGCTCGCTGTAGTTCCTCCTATTTCTCCGTCCAAAGCCAATCTCTCTTACATTCCCAAGGCTGCTGTAAAAGGAATGGTCAGGATATCTTTAATTTGTTATGATCCATGTACATGCATTTGCTCTGCACATTCATGCATGTACTAATCTACCAATCGACGATGTCGCTATGCTTGTGCAATGGTTAGACTTTGCTGGTTGGTCATTAGATTGTAGCAAACCAATGAGGAAGGCTGATCTCTGGGAGTTGTGATCAGGCGCGGGACTAGTTGTGCATGGATAATGGCGGTCCTCGGTAAAGCCCATCATGTAGATAGATAAGTGGTCGAGCACCGCCCATAGTGACACACATCATTCACTTCTCTTCATATTCATACTCTAGAACATTAATTCCATTCTTGTGTCATCTCACGTATACTACCTGTGATATTAACCATTATAATGTCCAGTGCTCATAATCACAACATGTTCGCATAAGTGAATCCAAAATGGAGTTTATATTCTACATAACGAAAGGAGTGTATGAACTACACAATCATGTTGTGATTATGAGCACTGGACAGTAAAATGGTTAATATTGACAGGGAAGCGTACTGCTTGTGGTGAATTATAAGTTATAATTAATCTAAAGAGAGAAGACTATCATTGCTACATAGAAATTACAAAGAGTACGGAATCCCGGATTAACCTTATGCCGAGTTTAGCCCAATTAGAGTGCATCATTGGGAAGAGACGAGCGCCTAGATATCTACAGGCTACGACTGTCACAAATATCACAGGTAGTATACGTGAGATGACACAAGAATGGAATTAATGTTCTAGAGTATGAATATGAAGAGAAGTGAATGATGTGTGTCACTATGGGCGGTGCTCGACCACTTATCTATCTACATGATGGGCTTTACCGAGGACCGCCATTATCCATGCACAACTAGTCCCGCGCCTGATCACAACTCCCAGAGATCAGCCTTCCTCATTGGTTTGCTACAATCTAATGACCAACCAGCAAAGTCTAACCATTGCACAAGCATAGCGACATCGTCGATTGGTAGATTAGTACATGCATGAATGTGCAGAGCAAATGCATGTACATGGATCATAACAAATTAAAGATATCCTGACCATTGCGTAACCCACCTGAACTTTGCTACCAAATAATGTCACATGAGCAATCATTACAAATGGAATCAAACAACTCCGATTCTAACCATACAAGGCGGTAAGTTTTAATTTGGAGGACTTCTATTGCAGTATGACTATATAGAAGACGATGGAATTAGCACAGTGGATTGAGGTCAGATAGAATCAGATATTCGAGTTAACTAGAAGTATACTAAGATCGAGACAGCCAGACTCCTAAGTACAAATTTTCCTCCACGCAACTGATCTGCATGAATAGCGTAATTGACGCGACTCATGTGTTTGACTCTGCCTGACTCGGATCGCCCCTGTAGCAGCTAGACACACCTTGTCATTTAACAGTAAGCCTGTAACAGCTGCCTCTACCATTTTCTTACCTTGTGGTTAACTCCATAATTTCTAA
The DNA here is from genome assembly GCA_900239735.1 of Blumeria hordei DH14. Taxonomy (NCBI): domain Eukaryota; kingdom Fungi; phylum Ascomycota; class Leotiomycetes; order Helotiales; family Erysiphaceae; genus Blumeria; species Blumeria hordei. The sequence goes on from OENG01000020.1 coordinate 1,584,943, forward strand.
GGAACAACTAATAATTACATTAGGGGCTAATTTCTTATTCCTAGCGCTATTCTATATAAGGAAATGTTGCAAAATTAGGTCAGGTGATATGATACAGAACTATAATCAGACATTATTATTTTTTTATTGGCTTGTTTGAGTCTATGACTATGTAGGACATGTAGGTCCTCTCTGCCTACAGGCCAAGGATAACTATTAATTTTGATTTTGAATTTCTAGTTTTAGGTCCTAAGCTATGCTCTATATCTCCTAAGAGTCAAAGACCGGTGTATACGGCCGAGATCATACTTCCCACATGCCCACCTCGGTTTTACCGCTTGAACCACTACACAACCAGTAGCTAGTTAAAAGAAAGAAAAATAGAAACTCCCATAACTAAAGTTCCAAGCCCAGTGATCCAATTTGTGGTTAGAAAAGCGACACTTCTCGTCTCGTTTTCCTACCTGCTATGCATCGAACTATGACTTAGTTATCACCGTCTTCGCCGAGAGCTAGAAACGGACTCGCAGGAATGCCCCCGAAGCAGCCGGTTTCCTGCGCAAAATTTGAAAATTTCTCGAGGCACTTAGGCCGAGAAGCATGTGGACAAAGTCGTGATGTTGTCCCACATAGTCGATGCGTCTGGCGTGCATGCAGTCGATAGTGAATGAAATGGAGAGGTGATGTTTCCTCCCCACACGCGCACTCCATTGAAGCAGCAAAGTTGTTGAAACGGCGGTGACATGCCATCCAATTTCCGTGGCCTGTACGAGCTGAAATCAGTTCACGGAGTAGCCGCTGGTAAAGTGCCTGCTCGCGTGGCTTACGTCGTCGCATGAGAAGACCCAGATTTCGATATCTAGGTGGACATGCTTCTTCCCACTAGCCGTTGAGAAGCACTTGTCGTTTCCGGTTCATGAGCCGACGAACGTACGCCAACGTTATAGAGCCAGGCTGGCTCTCTTTGCTTGGAAATTGTCGAAGGCCGGAGCGTGCAGCTCTGTCTGCATCTTCGTTCCCTTGTATCCCGGAGTGGGCTGGTACTCACATCACTGAGACTCGGGCATTTTTCGATAGCGCCTTAAATTGGCGTACGTCGTCGAGGCTTGTTGTGGCAATTCCCGTCAACAGTGCCTTCACTGCAGACTGACCATCCATCAATACGTTGATCTGCTGTCTGCCATCTCTTCCTCCGTTCTCCCACTCCAACAATCCCAGCGCAACTTCCAGGGCCTTCCTCGCCCCTAAAATTTCCGTATCAAGCACTTCACCACCATGCTTGATGTCACATCCCTTCAACGGAGTTTTTCCATCCCTTTTCAAGACAAACCCCCATGCTGAGCGACTATTCTCCTCCGATGATCCATCTGGGTAGGCGCAAATATCTGATGCTTGCACACTATCAATGAGCCGAAGCCCGAAAGATAGAATAACGGCGGTAAAGGCTCGGCATTTTCCGCGTCCGGGAGTTTTCGGTAAGCCCACTGGACTCGTGACATCTGGCACTCTGGATTCTTATAGATCCTAGCATATTTCTTGTACTTCCGTGTTCCATCTCTTGGACACACGGCAGCGCGAGTCCGGAGCGGGTGGCGATTGTCTAGTGAGTGTAGCCGAGCCGAAAGCCATAGTCGGTTCCCTTCCAGAATGATCTTCCCTGTTGGGATACCTCCTTCTCGGTGGAGAGCAAGATTCGGTGTCGTTCTCATTACTGGGAGGGCAGCGCGCAGTCCCGTCAAGATTGCCTTGTCGATCATCTCACAGAAAATGCTGGTTCGAGGTGTGGTGATCCCCATTTTGGTCGGACGTTTGAGGCCTGGCCGCCAAACATCTGCTCCGAAGGTTGCTACGGGGACAATGTACGTGTCTACTTCTCGAACCAGTGCTGCAGGAGCAGCTCCTCGGTACGCTGAGTTGAAGCGGCAAATTTGCTGGGCCACCTTCAGAGCCTTGCCACACCACGTCGTGACATGATGTTTGAAGTCCAGTCGCGGGTCTAGGTGTACTCCAAGCCAGCGTATTTGGTCTGCCGGCTCAATAACCACGCCGTTCATACGAATGCCCACTGGCTCCTCGCGTTTGCGTCCGGGAAACTGGACTACCTCTGATTTATTGGTATCAAAGGAGACTGCGCTGGTTCTCGCCCACTCCAAAAGTTGATCCATCTCCTTCTGTACAGAAGCGGCTGACTCGGCTATGCTGCGCCCGAATCCTTCTATCCCGACGTCGTCAGCTAAACTGAATCTCATTTTTGCATTACCGCTTTGCATGGGCTCTGCAATGTACAGAAGGATGAGAAGCGGCGATATCGGTGATCCCTGCGGAGCCCCACACACCAGCTCTCTTTGTCCGGTTACCCTTCCAGAGTATCGGACTTTCACCTTTCGTTTTGCAAGAAATCACGTTGTCCATCAAAGAATTGAGTCCGGCCATCCCTGATCTTGCATCCTCCTCACCAAACGATTGAGAGGTACTGCATCGAACGCGCCTTGGACATCCAGAGTCGTGAATGTGGCCGCCCATCCCTGGGTACTTGCTTCTTCAATGTCGTGGACTACGCAGCTGACGAGGTCGTTTGCCGATCTTTTAGGAAGCGCCCCAAATTGTTGGTATCCGACAACGTCGAACGTAACCGCGAGATGGGCCATCCGCTTTGCCAAGAGTCGTTCCAGTCCCTTACCCAAACATGACAAAAGGGCAATCGGTCTCCAGCCCTTAACTGTCGTTGGATCCCGGTTCGTCTTGCGTAGGAGCACCACTTCAGCCAGCTTGAAGCAGGATGAGTGGGTGCCAAGCCTGATGCAGGCGCGGAAGAGGGTGCCAACAAATGGTCCAATCGTCTTCCAACAACTTTGCAGAAGCTCTACAGAGATCCCATCAGCTCCAGGCGCTGTATTGGCGCAGCCTATGGTGCACATGCGGATCTCCTCGTCCGAGACATGGTCATTCCACAGAATTCGGTTATTGCTTGGCGCATCGAGTGGCGGTAGATCGTCCGTCGCTTGGTGCCGTGCCAGAAGAGCGTCTCAGAGTACCGCTGCCCGCTCGGCTGGGTCGGAGTATATCTTCCCTTCGTGGTTCAGCGGAGGGGGGGTACTTGCTTGCCTTGGCTCGGCCGAGCGCATCAGCTTGAACACATCAGTTGGTGTCGTGATCGCTTCGACTTGACGTGTCTGGTACTCTTTCCTTGCCGCTCTGAGGGTTGAGCGCAGCTTCTTCGCATATACCCATCGCTGTTCCGGAGTCACTGCTGCACGATATTCAGTGTGAACCAGCTTGCATTCTAGATTCCACCAAGGCGCACATTTGCCATGTCTTTTGTTCATTTGTGTTCCTGTTGCTTTGATAGCGTTAGAAATGCCGGAACAGAGATCATTGGCGTATTTGTTCGCCTTGTGAACTGTATCCAGGGCTATTGGCCGGTACGTCAACTTTGTTACAGTAAGGGCGGATCTCGGCAGGTTGCTACGCGTTACCCTGATTAGCGAAGGCTCCTGGTCTCGTTTTCTGGTTCCAGTTGGGACTTTTCCTCGAATCGGAAGATGGTCGCTAGTTACGCACTCGTTGCGGTCAACCCATGCTTGAACTCCATTGATGTTGGTCCAAGCAAGATCCAGCCTGTTCTCAGCTCCATGCGTTGGCTCGCCCATAATCAAACAAGTGAGATTGTGGCGTTCCGCCCATCTTTCGATTTCAATTCCTTGTCTGCGTGGGCAGGTAACCTCTGGTTGTCAGGCGCAGTGCACTGCGTTGAGATCGCCCGCTGCGACTGATCGTGGTGGTGGGTTCCAGCTGAGAAGTAGTCGAATCGCTGTTAGGTTGTTTGGGTCTTTGTACACGTTGAGAAACGTGACTCCGTTTACCATAACCCAGCAGCAGTCCGCCGTCGGGGGATTGCAGGGAAAGATTTGAGTTGCCGAGTGGATTCTCCTGCATATTAGTGTATAAGTCACTGCTCTGGGTCGAACGTTTACGCCGCCATATGGTGTATGGCAGTCGTAACCCGGGTGTGACTTTGTTTCCTTTGTAGATTTTTTCCACGAAGGCTCTTGTATTAACACTACATCTACGCCTAGCTCGTAAGCCCGGGAAAGCGCAATGTCGTGTGATTAGCCTCCCCTACCTACGTTGATCGACATAAAACTTATCATAGGTGGGAGGCTAGAAGGGACACGTGAGGGGCCCTTCAGGAAGACTCAACAGGATTCGTCGTTCCTGTGGGGGTGGCGTCGGGGACGACGTCGGTCATCAGAACTTCGAAACTGTTGTTCGATTTCACCGCTGTTGGAGAGTCTTGCGTTTGCCTAGCAGCAGCTTGAACTTTCGCCTCAGCGCGACGGGCTGCAGCTTTAGCCCTCATAACAGCCGCTAGCTCGCGTTGGCTCGCGATGCGAATATTGGCCAGTTGCTCTCTGCTTACCGGCCCGGACTTGGTGGGGCGCGCCAGACAGACTCGACTGTCGGGCCTGTGCGGTCCTCCGCAGTTGCGGCACTTGGTGTGTGAACGGCACTCGTCTGTCGAGTGCATCGTGGAGGTGCAGTTCCAGCAAGCTTGGGCGCGAGAGCAACCGCACGTCCCGTGGAACTGTAGGCAGCGTTTGCATTGCTGCACAGTCTGTCGTGGTTGGTGTGGGACCGCGACGCCCGAATCGTCGAATTGGCGGAACCCTTGTCTTGGTGCCGCTCCCTTCTTGAAATGAGCCAGCCATGACTTGTATGGCGCGTCCAGACGGGTCTTCCCGTGGGGCCGTACCTTGACTGGAATGGCCTTTGAAACTCTCGAGATCTCCTCGATCACCATCTCTTCTGTCACTTGTACCCTACCTAGAAGAGTGTGGATGGCGACGGGAACCGTCGAGATCTGGAGCGCCACAAGTTCGGAGGCCTCCTCTTGTCTTCCCCCGATGTGGAGGAAAGATTCAGCCGCGTTCAATAGAGCCTGGCGGGATTCCTTGTTTTTCGCTCGGAGCGCGAAACCTGTTGGGACACGGTATACGTGTTCAATTGCTGCTTGGGTCGCGTTGGTGAGCTGTGCCACGGCTTCTCTAATGCCAGCTGGCGAGAGATTTCGCCACTGGTGTTTAGAATTTAGCCGGAAGAACAGTCGGTTGTCCGGCGTGGACGAAGGGGGCGTCTTGGCCCATTGCTTGGTCGGCGGAGTCGGCATTTTCGGGGCACGGCTTATCATCACTGGCGTCGGCTGTTTGGGTAGCCCTTTCCGGGCTACAGTTGCCCAGGTTGAAGTGACCTGAGGCACCGCGACGGCAGGACTTGCTGTCCTGGTGGTCGCTGGTGGTGAGGGCCCGCTGTTGCTGGCCTGCTGGCCGATGGGGTGGAGGGGACGACTTGTCGGTACTGGTGTGGTTTCAGTGCGCAGGAAGTGGGCGAGGGCGCCCCTCAGACACAAGTTCATCGCGTCCAAGTATTCTTTGTTATCTGTCGTTTTCATGGACAGGATAACACTTTCCAATGTTTTTAACACTGTTGACCCTATCTCGAGCCTGGCTGAGGTGTTTGCAGCCCGCATTCTTTCGGCTTCGAGTAAAGCCTCTATTTCCGGCGGGTGAATTGGCTTGGTGCCAGTGGGAGCACCACCAGAAGAGTGGTTGTGGCACTCAGCCGTCCCTGGAATCGAGGCCGGGGGTGGCTTAGGTCTTGAGGCATTTTTTGCCTCTGCGGTCGTTGTCGACGGGACTGCTTTCTCGGCGACACTTTCTGGGGCAGTTGATGCCTTGTTGGTTATTATTTCGGCCCCTTTTGAGGACCTTACTTCTACCAGTCGCGGTAGTGTTGGAACTGTAGCGCGCTTTTCGGGTGCGATGACGGTTTCTCTTGAGGTTTCTGCGGGCCTTGAGGCTTTTTCCGCATCATCTGGGCTGGAGGAAGCCCATCTTGAATCTGATAGAGATTTCAACTTCAGGACTTCGGCGTCCAACATCTCTACCTCGGGTATGTTGCCACCTTTAGCTTCGAGCGCAGCCTCGATGGTGTCTAGATTTTGATCAGAGACTTCTACTCGTTTCTCCGTAAGTTTTTTCCTTGCAATGATTTGTATAGATTCATGCAATTTGTAGGGTTTGTTGATGCGATCTTTGGCCGTGCCACTGATCGCGTTTTTGTGCGTTTTACGCGTCGGAGGCATTTTAAAATACCGCTGATGACAAACAATTGCAATTCGATTTGATAGATAATGGGTGAGACGGGTGGAAGGGAGGAAATGGGCAAATTGAGGGTTCTCGAATTGTTTGTTTGTTCATTAACATGCTAGGTGAAGTAACTACCGTCGCACTCGTACTGGAGCTTGAGCACGAGTGGGCTCGGGCCGGATCAGGTTAACTACCGTGCAGTACAAATGCCTCGTCCCACCTAAATGACCGGAACCATGCCAAAATGCATCTATGTGTTGAACCATGACGAATTCAGCAGCCCAGAGTTGAAAACAAAACAAAATCTTTCCCGCGAAATCCCGCATTACAAAAGAAAACCTTAAACAATCTCCCTTCCATCATTCCACCTCAGCCACCACGCGCCTGAGCCTCGAATCCAATCTCTCTGTCCATGCCGATCTACCTAGGCCATTGATCTATCACCTCGGAGTCACAGGTATCCCTGCCATCCCCCGACTAGGCTCCGTGTATATCCCACTCTCCTGGACATAGTCCCTAAACAGCTGCCACCCGCTTGATACGAGCATTGTTTCTATAGCTGGAGCCCTTCGCTTTCAGCTTTTCAGTCGCCATGTTGCTAGTGCTTTTCGGCACTGAACAAGGTGACCGATTGATTTTTCCCTCCCACACTCGCAGTGAAGTGTAGCGTCAGTGTGGTTGAAGCGGCAGTGATAAGCCGCAAAGTCTCCATGTCCAGTTCGAGCGACTATTAAGCGGGCGTAGACTGCCCTTGGTAGTGCTAGTTCTGGCGGTTTCTTGCGTCGCATCTCGAGTTCGAGGTCGGTATATTGTCGGGGGCGATTCGAATGCCACCAGTCTGTAACCATCTGCCTGGACAATTCACGGGCTTTCCGTCCTGATGAGGCGAGGGTCATCACACCATGTGTTGTCCTAGAGTTGTCCGGCGAGTTAAGCTCTCTTCGAGCGAGCTCATCTGTGACGGGCTTTTCCCGGATTGGGACTGGTCACTAGGACCACTCCGTCTACAAGGTAGGGTAGGGGCAGAGCAACGCTCCTGGATAGACGAAAGGGGACTCTAAGGGGGTATTAAAGGGAGTACGATACAAGGAAGAGAGCCAGGGAGAAAGGATGATTCTCAGGGGCCGAGGAAGAGAGCCAGGGAGAAAGGATGATTCTCAGGGGCCAAGGAAGAGAGCCGGAAGAAAGGATTAATTCTTATATGGCTAAAGGGGGGAATTAATACTAGCGTACGCGGAAGACATAAAGGACAGGATACGATACGGTAGTTTAGCTTTCCCCAAGGAAAAATTATTCATTTCCATTGTGTTATCGACTTCAAGTGCTTCTGAATTCCTTAAACCTTTTACATCATCAGCCATTTCATTTCCTGCCAGCCCTTCGTGGCCCGGAATCCATCCTACATTAACAGGTGCTGCTGCTCTAGCGACCATTTTGCAGAACTTTTGAATCCTCCAGGATGATGAGCCTGTTGTCCCCGTTAGTAAGGCCTGGATAGCCGCAGAATTGTCGAGCAGAATATAGATGGCGCTACGACCATGATCACGCTTCCTGCTAGTGATTGCTTCAAGAGCAGCTTGAGCTCCATGAACCTCCGCGTCGTAGACCTCTGCATTGGTTATTTTGCCTGAGCCGCTTTGCTCAATTACCCTGCCTGTGCCACTGATAAATGTCACAAAGGCCCATGACACTTTGTCGGTGGACGCCCCAGAACCATCACTGTACACGCAGAGACAGTCGGGTGGGAGTGTAGGAAGCCACTCACTTATGAACTTGGCAGCCTCTTTCTTGCTTGTCCAGCGGGGAATTGGCTGAGGGGGGACCGGAGGTCGGAGCGGTGGAGGTAGTTCGGCCTCTAGCAGGAGTCGATACATCCTCTGGACCCTTGAGTCATGCACTCTGTCGAAACCAAGTCTGGTTTTGTTGCATGTCTTTAGGCCGAGTCGGTGACAAGCGCTGTCTGTGCTTTCCGTGGCCCGAAGTCGGAGCGGATGGTACTCATCTAGTGTCCGGATTCGTGCGGCAGTCTTTAGCCTGCGTTCCTCGAGCAGAATTTGTGCTGGCGGAATACCAGACTCTCTTCTCAGGGCTGCAATAGGCATCGTGCGCCAGGTTGGTAGAGCCACGCGGATTCCGAAGGCAGAGGTTTGGTCGATGACTTTGCTCTGTCTCTTGTAGGAGTTACGCGTCACACCTCGATAAGTTTCCCTGGTTGGCCCCGGGCACTAGACCTCCGCGGCATGCATCGCGATTGGCAGAACTACCGTGCGAATGACTGTGGTTAGTAAGTCAGGCCTTGGTCCCTGGGTGCAAAGTGTAAGCCGTCGGAAGTGCTGCACTAGCCGCATTGCTTTGCTAGTCCACTTTGCGACGTGACTTTCGAAGGTCAGACCGCGATCAAGGTATACTCCGAGCCATCGGATGTCGTCGGATGCTTGTACATCGCGAGTGCCTACCCTTATAGCCGGAAGATCGTATCCCCTGGATCTGGGGCCGACGAAGTAGACTACTTCGGCCTTATCTGGGTCGAAAGAGACGGCATTATCAGCGGCCCACCCTAGGACTGCATCGACTTCTCTCTGGACAGCTACTGCGGCTTCAGTTGGAGTTGAACCTATGCCGAGGATGGCAACATCATCTGCATAGCCAAATCTCCAACTACTGCCTCCCACGACTTCGGCCATGTAGAACAGGAAAAGAATTGGGGAAAGAGGCGATCCCTGTGGCAGCCCGCATTCTAGGAATACCGGGTCTGTGACTCCGTCTTCGTGTCGTACGCGAGCGGATCATTCTTGTAGGAAGGACTTTATCCAGGTGATAGCTGGTTTAGGCCACCCCATCTTGTTCATCCTCTGCAGCAGCCGTCCGTGGAGTACAGCATCGAATGCACCCTGAACGTCCAAAGTGACTAAGACTGCTTTCTTCTGCCGTTTCATTGCATGTTCTATATCGTGGATGACGCATGAGACGAGGTCGTTGGCAGACCTACCAGTGAGTGCTCCAAAGAGTTGCTGCGGGACTGCCTTGTAGGTGAGGGCAGTGTAAGCCATTCGCCTTGCAATCAGTCTCTCGAGACCTTTACCCAGGGAGGAGAGAAGTGCGATAGGCCTCCATCCTTTAGCTGTACTGAGGTTACGGCCGGGTTTGGGGAGAAGGATTACTTCCGCTAGCTTGAAGGCCTTCGGAAAGTGATTCAATTGCAGTGAGCCCTCAAATATTACTCTCACTGCGTGACCAATTGATGGCCAGGCTGTCGTAAGAAGACAAACAGAAATCGTGTCTGCTCCAGGGGCTTTATTTTGGCAGGCCGTTGTAACCCACTTGGCTTCCTCGTCCGTAACGCTCGGGACCCATGGGAGGTTTCCGCGTCCTGGCTCGAAGTCCTCAGCGTCGACGTCGTTTTTGCTGGTGAACCTGGCAAGAAGGAGGTCGCGCAACAGAGTTGCTCGCTTTCCTGGATCCGAAACAAGACCATCTGGAGTTTGGAGTGGTGGAGCAGCTGATGTAGGTTGCGGCTTAGCCCAGCGTGCCATCCGATACATGTCGACGTCAGTTGTTGCTTCGGAGAACTTACGCCACCAGTATTGGCGTTTTGCACTTTTGAATATGCGACGGAAATCCTTTCTGCTCTCTTCGTATCTGAATATCCTGTATTCGCGTTTGGCCTGTAGGCACTCCGACGTCCACCAAGGTGCTGTCCTACCCTTCTTCACACTCCCACGTCTACCAGTGGCCCTGATTGCGTTGCTAATAGTTTGGACCAGCTTATCAGCAAGGTTGTTCACCGCGTCTACTGAGACCATCGGCTGCAACTCTATTCCTTGAGCCCAACGACCTAGCATCTTTGCAAAGTCTTCGAGGGCGTCGTCTGTCACTCGAAACAATTGGCCTGTTTTGATAACAGCTCTAGCTTTCGAGTTCGGGCGGGGAACGTCTCCTGCAAACGTTCTGTGGTCCGATGTTGAGTCAAGCTCTGTCGAGACATCTGCAAGGGCACCAGCGTTAGACCAGACTAGGTCAAGTGTGTTTCCAAAGTCGTGTGTCGGGACGCCTGGTGAAGAAGATAGGTCCATACCGTGCTCGAACATCCACTCGGTGAGCACCTGTCCGTCACCGTGTAGCCTAGTAGCCATTGGCTGCCAGTCGGTGTGAACGGCATTGAAATCTCCGCCAATTACTGTAGGCCCAGACGGAGACCATGATAGTAGCGGCAAAAGACCTGCTCCAGGAGCGCGGTATACGGAGACAAATGTGACTCCTTCTACCTTTACTGCAGTGAGATCTGGTGATGTCTCGCAGATTTCTTGCTGTTGGCACTTAATCCCTTTTCACGTATAGATGAGGGAGCGTGGCCTTGAAGAGTTAGTAGCGACACGGGGAGGCAAATGCCTGTCGAATCCGGGATGCGACTTGGTGAGCCAGAGGCCGTCCTTATGTTGAGTCCAGGGTTCCTGGATAAGTAGGACATCTGTTCCTGAATCCCAAGCGGATTGCAGGATGATGTCCGTAGCGGGGTCTCCTCTGCCCAAATTAGCACAGAGGAACGAGATCGTTGTTGCCATTGTGTGGAGCTCGGTAAGGTTGTGGTGCCTTACAGGCATTGAGTTACGTTAGTGGCTTCGTTGTCGGCAGTAGCCTCGGTGGCTTTCTGCTTTGCTTCCATCTCACGGATTGAAGCGTTCCGTTCCTTTTGACCTTGCTCGCGTATAACCAATAGCTGGTCTTTAGTACGCTGCATTGTTTTGCCGCCAACCCGGATTGGTCTGGCCATACAGTGTGGTTCGATGGCTGCATGTGGCCCATGGCAGTTCATGCACCTTGGGATGGTCTTCTTACAGACAGATGCTTTATGCTCGATCGATCCGCATCGTGAGCATTGCTCCGCTCGTGAGCAAATCTTTGTTGGGTGATGTCCCCAGCATCGGTTGCATTGCGCAATTTTGGCCTTGCGTTGGAGCTCGTGTAGGCGACCACTCTCTTCGAAAAGTCGCTCACCCAGTTTTGGCTTACCGGTTGCAAAATGCAGCACCCAGTCGGTTGAGGGCCTAGCCATGCTTGTCGCGAACGCACGAGCCGAGGTCGGTCTGATGCACGTTTTTAGGGTCGCTTCTTCTATCACCATCTCCGGTATGACTGGTGTTGGTCCTTCTAAGGTATAGAGCCTATCTGGTACATTCGGAGCTAACACCTAGATCCAGTTTGAGGCGGCTTCCAGTTTCATTTCCGTGCTCTCCAAAAGCACAGCCCCCGAGAGGAGCGCGTTTCTTGCTGCATCTCCTTCGGCTTGTATTGCGAACCCTGAGTTGACGACAGTGACCTGCTTGATTGCAGAGTTAGTCAAGCGAAGCTAATTTTTATGTAGTGAGGAGACATTCGTCTCCACGGGTGGTCGGGCTTGACCCGCAGGAACACACGTTCGTCAGGGCGGGCCGGCTTGGAAGCGGGGGTACTTGGCTTTGGCGCTTGTGTAGGCCCAGTTACTTTTGACTGGGACCCGTTGACTGTTGTCGATGTTGATGCCGCTGGTTGTACAGGCTTTGGCTTTTTCCTGACCACCCGAGTCCAGGATCTGTCAGTGGTGTTGGTATTATTGGGCTCGTCGCCTTCGACTTGTCTGGTAGGTTTTGTCGAAGCCGGCTCTTTGCCTTTCGACTGGCTGCTGGTTTCCCTAGCGAGGGTTTGAACAGGTCGTGGGATGCTCGCGTTATTCTTTCCTCCTGGCTTTGTAGCCGGTGGCGGAAGGGTTGTCGTCTTGCTGCTGGTGGACAGCTGTTCGGACTCATTTGTAATTTCTAGGTGTTGTAGTGCGCGTTAGAGCCTCGGATAGTTCTGTAGGGACTAGGTCGTCCAGCGCGTGACAGTGGTCACGAGCTATGGACAGGCACGATGTTAAATTCAATCAAATCAAACTTATCAAATTTTAAATTCGCCTGTTTCTCATGCTCAGCGCTTCGGTAATACTGATAATTCTGAATCCGTTTACATCAGTCACGCCAGAAAGGTGTAGGGCCCATGTGGTGTGGTGGAAATCCGCTTCATCTCAAATCACTCGGGGAATACGGGTATAGGAATTAAGAAGGACCCAGGGAACTGGAAATGAAGGATGAGCAACGTCTCATCCGGTTCAGATCCCTCTCTGAGAAGAGAAGGGTGTAAGGCAAGGGAATCCCTTCACGTCTACCATTGTCAAGCTATGTTGGGCTGCAAGGGCGAGCCGTTAGGATCAAGATATGAATGGGGGTTACTACGGCTCAAGGGAAGTATGGTTTATAAGGTTTTACTTTTAGGGCTTTATACAGTCAGAACGCTTAAGGATGTTCCCGAAGATGCCCAAGGGTGATAATATTCTGAAGATTGTGCAGGTTACCAACTGTGGGGAGCCTACTATGTCAAAATTGGACGTGGGGCCTGCTTATAGATAGACGCATACGTTTCTGCACATTTCATAGCCTAAGCGAGCGAGAGCGAGAGAGAAAGAGGACCAAAGCACATACAGCCAATAAATTCCTCTCGACTTCATCTGGAAATTACTTCAACATACCGATGAGTGAAGATGCGCGTGAAGTATATTTCATAACGCATGTGCACATCGCTCTAGTGCGAATATTTTATTTAACCCTGTCATGACACGTTACTACAACATCTTTTACAGTTAGACGGCACTACCAATAGATTTGTTCAGGCATCCAGAGAAAAGCTAGATGATTGAAAGATGAAGAAACCCCACAAATCTAGATTTAGCATCTGCTCAGATTAATTGGCATGGACATCCACAAAGATTGCTGAGCCAGATAAATAGGAAGTTATCGACCATGTCTCTGATGATGGAGAGTATCCTTCTACATCACCTGACAGACCTCACTTGATACCAACCGATCAATCATCATGCGCTTTTCTAAACTGGCAATAATCATATACGCCGCCAGATTTATATCCGCAGCTTCCAATTACAAAACGGCCCACATAGAAGAGGAAAGGAAGGGCTTTATTTGCGACGGAGAATTCTTCTCGGAAGCCCAGTTTAGAGCTGAAAGATCTGGAGCGGTAAATGATTTGAAAAATGGCAACAGGATTCCCATTCTGGCGGAGGAATTCATGTATTATTTTGTGTCTGAACAGCAAGAGAGGTTGATGATGTATGATAATGGTGACGCAAAAGAGCACTATTCATTCCCTCTTCCAAGTCTGGCGAAAGGTAATTTTCAGTCTCCATCAGGGCCCAGGCATCACGGTTAATCAAAAAATATAGTTGTGTACCAAAATCGTCGCAAATTCCAATACGATTATCATCTCGTACTGGACGATTCTGCGCGGGTGTGCGCTTTGATTTTGTGGAAGATAGATATACACCAATACCATTATAGAAATGATGGGACGCACGAGATTTGCAGTATCTCATCTTAGCGCTTCTTCCACTAAACTTGGCATTTATATTTATTTCATTTTATTGTTCTGTCTGAGTCTATGACTATGTAGGCCATGCAGGTCCTCTCTGCCTACAGGCAAAGGATACCTATGCCAGTAGTATATCCCCTCCTATGCCTCCATCAGCTCCCCTCAAACAGTACCACTCCTCACAAGCCCTCATTTGATCATAAACTTAGAGGAGCCCTTCGCCCTTCATTATCTCCCCTCTCCAGCCAACGAAACAATGACCATTTGCGGGTGTATGGCAGCTGGGAAAAATTGCAAAAACCACTGGGTGCGGAGCTCTCCTAATACCAACATTTGGACTAAATCCGAAGACATAGTGCTCCTTCCGAAGCGTTCGAAGAGACCGGCCAGCTGGGCGCTGCATACTTATGGGTTGCTCAGGAAATTTACCCTCTGCCATTCTAGTCTCCTTTCAACTTCTTCCCGAAGGTGATGCTGAAATGTCAGAAAAGTCTTGACAGAGCGTGATTGCTGTATAGTAGCTTGGCCCGATTCTGAGCGCTCTATACCGGTCAAGGCACTCCGCAACAAGTATCCCAACGCAGATGCCTCGTAGCGAAGATGGACAATTCTCCTCGCTCTGGCAACAAAAGGGGCCAGGTTGGGGGCGGTTATGATACAGGTCGCTTTTGCGAGAGCATCTGCCTTTTCATTTCCAGGAATCCCTGAATGCCCTGGGCACCAACGTACAGAGACCCTTCCTGGCTAAGTGTATCAGGCACGGTTCCTTGAAGGCCAGGATCTTGCGAGATCCCGAAATTTTGCGATCCGAGTTGGGCTGGATGGGGTCGTCGGTCCAAGGGGTAAATGAGACGCTGCCTCTTGGTTGTCGAGACAAACAGTGATGTTGGTGGCGTAGTATGCTATTGGGTTTCTAATTGCAGTTGCAAGGCCTTTCATACCCCCGATAACTTCTGCATTATATACCTCTGCTGATTGTATTATGATAACGAGGTCATGAAGGGACAGTGGAATACCTGAAATGGATGCAGATGATTATGGATGCGCGGATATAATTGATGTGGCTGTAGTGAGAAGATGTGTTGGAATGGACAGTAGTGAGATGGTTGATTCACTATCCATCTGCGGAAGTATTGCTTCCTTATATATACATTCAGTACCCCAGTCCTGATCACGCACTCACCACAGGTGCTTCCTACTTCTATCACAGTAACCACTTCCATAGCTCCTGCCAATATCTCCTGAAAAAACATACTATTGACACTGGTTGCTAGTGTGGAACTTTCGGGATTGCAGAGCTATACATCGTAGTCACATTATATGCTGTTGCCCCTCGGTAGCCATCAGAGTGATGTGCACCTCAGTCTAGACGCATTGGTCCACCAGGCAACGCTCAGATGTGTGGATGTTGCCAGAGTGATTAGGTACTTAGCTGTGCTATCAGTGCCATAATCTCACCTAGCTTACTGCGGCCGAGTGCCATGATGGTGGAAGCCCGATGAGGCTCGATCGGAGCTGACCCGAGGTATTCACAACAGATTGACCTAGAGGAACAGAGCCTTGATCAATCACATGTTTTGGGCCGCGATAAATGCAGTACCATGCCCCTGCTGAGCCTTCCATCAGAGCTCCGTCTGAGAAAACGAAGAGGTCCAGGGGCGGTGCTGAGGAATGCCATTGAGTGAAGACTTGGAGCCCTACTTCACGACCAACCGCTCCAATTGCTGCGGGTATTTCGTCTCTTTTTGGTGTCCAGGGAGGCGAAGTTGTGTTCACTGATAGTTCTTGGAAAATTCTGCGCCAAATCCAAGCAATTCTCGGAGATTTCCAGCGAAGTTGCAAGGGATATTGGGGATCTGCCGAGGCAACCCGCACTGTAAGCCGGTTGTGGATACGTTCGAGCTACCCTTGAGCTGATGACCATCCAGTTTCCCGCAGAAGGGCGGCCACTTGAGTGGTTTTGTATACTGGCAGTGCTGCACGGGCTGCATTGTTTATCCCACGCTGAATACGAGCAATATATTCTTTGCGGGTATTTGCTGAGAACCAGGTTTCGGCTCCGTAGAAATGGGTTGTAAATGCTGCCCCTTGTAAAGCCTGTCTGGTTAGAGCTAGTCGGATACCTCGAGCGGTATTGCAGAGGCTTTTTATGTGCGCTGAAACGACCGTAACTCTGCCGCACGCTTTCTTAATGTGGTGGCAAAATTTCAAGCAGCAATCAAAGTGAACTCCCAGCTAACAATTTTCGTCGTTAGGCCTGATCTCGATGCTGTCTGCCCGGAAGTTTGGCTCAAAGGGCTTCCCCTCTTTCCGGTAGAAAAATTGGAGCTCATTCTTTGATATTTCTAGCTCAATGCCGTTAAGACTTCCCCAAGCAAGTACGTTGTCCAGATTTTCTTGGTGGCAAGCTGCACATTTGGGTAGAGATGGTGCGTAACAAAAATTGCCGCATTGTCAGCATAGCCGAAGCACCCTGGCGAGAGGCGCAGCATGCCCTCAATAGCCAGAAGGAACAAAATAGGTGAGATAGTTGATCCCTATGGGAGGCCGCATTTTATAGCCAAGGGTGGAGTTGTTGTCCCGTCCAATGCAACTACACCCTCGCGATTTTCCACGAATGATGCAACCCGTTTGATGAGATTGTGAGGCCAGCCTTGACTACGGAGATTATGGTAGAGATGTCCTCGCTGAATGCCATCAAATGCACCTTTAACATCTGTGACACTCTGTGTGAGCTCACAAGTCTACCATATATAGTAAGATAGCTATTAGATACACAGATCTAATATTGTGCCTTTTTAGGCCAGTTGGCACAGTGGTAAAGCTATCTAACTACAGTTACATGTCTTCTGCATGAGGAATGTTGCATGTGCACCATTCGTGTGGTCTGTTTGTCACAACATCTACCATTACTATACCTGCAACCTTCTTCTCTATCCAGGCAGACTGGATATCAGCAGCGAGGGCTGTGGCTAGATCTGTTGCTGACCGGTAAGTAACAGTGCTGCACTGGTTCTTTGAAAGGATATTTTGTGAGAGGGCAAGGAAAGAGAGACGTCGGGCCATCAGGCGTTCCAGCCCCTCCCCGAGGCACGACAGCAAAGCAATTTGTTGGTAAGACTTGGGAAGAGCTTTATGCTATGACTGACCTGAGAGTGATACGAGTCTCTAAGAAGAAGTTGTATTTAGACGTTAGGCTACAATACGTAGGTAGAATAAAAGACAAAGAGAAAGGATATGCTAGGAGCTACGAGCATGAGGTAAGCTCGACTGCGGCTCCACCTTAGTCTGGCCCACGTCCCCATTATACACTATCACATAATCCCGGATTCTTCCACCAGTCTATCTCCAAGTGCTCTAGTGAGTCCAACCATAACACTTTATTTCGATTACCTGCCTTAAGGAGAATAATTATGCTGGCCTTTTTAAAGGCATTTTGGTGTAGTCCTGCAGGTTGCACAGACAGAACAAATCGATCACTCGGGGCCCTAGAACTAGCCACGCTTGTCTTAGCGCTTCTGCGGTTATCTCATCTAGTCCGGGGGACAATGAGGAGACTATGCAGCAAGATCTGAAGATTTAATGATTAGTTAGTGCAGGCCAGGGGAGGCTTCTTGTTGCAACAGTTGGAATCTCATGACAATATCCTCATGCTCCATGTGCCTACTCAGTAGAACCCCCTGTAGTAGTTGTGCCTTGGCCATGGGAGTAAAGACGAGGCTGTCTGGGCCATTGAGTGGAGGGGTATGAAACCGGGATGTTTTCTTATGCCAGCTTGTAACCCTATAGGCTTCTGTGAGACAAGAGACCTGATCTACTTTATTGCGCCACATTTCTCGCTTAGGTATTTTCACCGCCTTGCCAAAGGCACGGCGTTCAGCAGTGGCCACTGATCCCGAGCGCTTGACTTGGCAGAGTGCGCTGTGCGCGTTTGTACAGTCCCTGGTCCAACATCAATTTCGCGGTCCCTGTGTACGTTTTCTGGGACAGCTAGTGTTGAGAGCACCTTGGAGAACATCTACCACGAAAGAAGCTTCTCTCTCTGGGTCTGAAGAGGGTGCGGCCACTAGTCTGTCGGAGATAATTTTACGGAAGGTGACCCAGTCCCAAGCAAAGTATCTGAGTTTTCCAGGGGTATCTGTTTCAGGTCCTGTGTCTGACAGTTGAGTTAGTAGAGTTCTGTGATCTAACTCAACTTCCAGGTCGTTTTGGATAGCACAAGATGCGTTGAGACTATGTTGTGCAAATCAAAGATCCATAATAGCGCCGGCATTGTGAGTGGAGTCATAGTATACATTTAACAACGTTATTCCCCTTGCAGTTGTCCATTCAAGTAATGAGTCGCCTTCCGAATTTTCGTTATATGCTGCCGGATCCCAGGCCGAGTGGTCAATGTTGAAGTCACCAGCCAAAACATCTCGGATATCAGAAAGTTTGGGAAGAAGCTGGAGGCCATTCTCAGTGCCAACCCTGCCTACTGGAGCATTGTGTATATTCCAGCAGTCAATGATACGCTTGCTGCTTCGGGAGACGCAACTCCGGATAAGGTCACGTGAGTGAATACTGGGTTGGAAAGGTGAAAGGCCGCACCCCTCGCAATTATAGGTCATTACGCGAGGCCGGCTGGTCCAGATTGGAAGGGGAGAGAAGGAATTGTATTCTAGGTAATTTTTAGTTAACTTGCGCGAGAGATCAGTACTAATCCTGGGTCCTTGAATTAGTACTAGATCTGCTCCGCTTTTAGAGGCAAGTTTGAGGGTGGAGTCGTGTGCCGGGCTCCCTTTACCCACATTTACCTGGAATATGCACAAACCATTGATTGATTGGAATTTGTGCGTCCGGCCCCGAGTCATCATCATGATTCCTCTATGGTCATCAGGGCGGAGTATCGGGACTCTTGTCCAATTGGTGGAGGAGAGGGGAAGGCGATTCTTGTGGGTTGGGTAGGAACCTGATAGTTCCCGGAGCTCGCAGCGGCCTGGGGGGAGATTGGAGGGTGTAGAGCGGTCCAGGCCTTTAGGCCCTCGCTTTGGATAGCTCGGAGTCTAGTTTTATCAGGGCGGGCGAAGCTTCTGTTGGCGCGGATGGGTCGCGCGGGGCAGCCTAAAGAAGATGATGGATGAGGTCCGTCACAGTTAAGGCATTTTTCTGGTCTGGTGCAGGACCCGATGTGGGAATCCGCGGCACATGTCCCACACAGATGGCGGCGAGTGCATCTATTGATATTGTAGAACGCGTGACAACGAGAACAAACCTAGAGTGGGGGCTGGTGGTCTACTTGCCGGAGCTTCACCGCTCGAGCAAATAGTCGCAGGTTTTTTGGGTACTTTTAAGCGAACTCGGAAGCTAGTACTCGGCGAATAGTTCCTTCGTAGTCCGGAGAGAGTTCAGATCGGCGAGCCCACGACATGGAGAAGATTGATTCGGGGTCAATCTTCGTAGTGGCTAGTTCCTGTCGAATTTCAGACATAGTGAGGGCCTCACGTTCCCCCAAATAGTTGTAGCCAAACTTAGGGACTGGTCCTAAGATGAACGTATTGCGATTTTTCTGGCGCTCTATTGGAGCGTCTCCCGTAATCGTTTGAAATGCCGAGGCTACCTGAAGTAGTTCGGGGGCTTGGGCGGCGGTGGGCGCTACTATGGCGATTCCCGAGGGTACTATGCGCACATCTTTGATGAGCTCTGGCCGGTCAGTTAGTCTACGCAGCCTTGTGCGGATGAGAAATGTATCTTGTCCTCGGAGCGGATAGTCAGCCGATAGGCGTACGATAACCCTTGAGTCGACCTTAGGAACTTTGAGGAGAGACTTGTGTTGTGCTTGTGAGCTGAGAGGTGTATAGCAAGTATATGAATCTGCTGTCCGTCGGTGGAGTGGCACGGGCTCATGTGCAATGGTGAGACGCGGAGATGGCGCGCTCACGCTGGATGATGGCACGATGGACACTGTGGCCAAATGGGTGTTAGTAGGTATCAAATGTGAACTCTTACTGACAGTGGTGATCTATGAAGGTGATGCTAGATGTGCATCCCGACGATTGATAATATCATCTAATGGATGATGTGAAGTATGATATTATTTTGGATAGATTGTTTCACTAAACTCGGCAGGTGAAGAGATTGTAAAGTACATGAACAGCGTCTGTGCACCAGCCTGTATTTTCCACCCTTTCCTAATACAGCAACCCATCCTCCGTTCCCCAGTCTCCTAATAACTCAACCGAGCCAGCACAACAGAAAATCCCTTGGTCCCGATACTCAGACCTGAACCTATGGGAACTAAGTTAGCACCAAAATGGCCAGAATGGAAAGGCATCAAGGAACTACATGTAATTTATATCAAATAGCTTGCCACGAAAATAGAAGTAGATTGGTATCTTTAAGCAGGTCATCGAGCAAATTAATGAGAATCTCGAGGATAAACCATCCACCCCGGCCGCTGGTGAATCCTTGTCTTTCATGAGGCAAGGACAGCAACAAAAGTTCAAGGACCTTTTAAGGGACTTTGAATTTACTCTGGCGCAGGCGGAGGGATTGGAAGGGGTGGGGCGAGGCAAAAGTAAATAACTTCAGTCTTTGTCTAAATAATCGACATTCCGATGTCCCAGTACATGTTTCTACTTTTGTGAATAGCTACTCAGTCCTTGTCAAGCAAGTTCGGGAAGTCGCGGATGAGCTTCAAGCCGGTCGGAATTATTCCTCAAAAAAAGGCGGCCCTTACTCCACCACATGACATATAAATAAGCAATATGTTAACTTGTAGAAATACTCAGTCATAAACTAGCTGTCTCGATGCCGATGGTGATACCAAAATTTCAGGTATAGACAGTATCAATATTTCCACCTTGACAGCTACAATCAACCCTGTAAATTCCCATGGCGAAGAGAAAAGAAAAGAAAAGGTAGATACAAGCCTGATAAACGGCAGATATCATGGTGCTCCCCAGCGGAATTTGCGGCATCAAGAGCTGCTGGAAAATGCCTGCATTGTGGAGAAGCAGGACACTGGTATAAGAAGTTACCAGGCACAAATGGTCTAAAAGATCAGCAAATATCAATGCCACGGCTGTAGGAGAATCATAATCGCAAGGCTCTAGAGACGTTAGATTTGGTCGGAATGAAGAAGCTGACTCTGGAAAAGAAGAAACTCTGGTCAAAGTCGGACCAAGAGTGATCAAATAGTTTTGGTAAAAGAAATGGAGAAGGTTGTTCTTATATTGAATGGCTTCCGTTCCATGATAGAAGTAGTATTTAATAAATGTCTTTACATTGATAGATTCATGGACTCGGAGTTATCATGTGTCAAACATGGAATTGTTTGAATGGTATGGCTTTGATCAAACTACGTCGTTTGATGAGTCGTAGCGCATTATTGAGAGCTGTTTTGGGTTGGGGTATTTCCTTGGGTGTTTGAAGGGCAGTCTCAAGCAGAACCACGATGTTTCTAGAAAGTATCAGTCTTGATGCACTGTGGGAAGACGCTCGTGCACTTCATCATCACACGTAGATATTCTCAGGAGATATGTGTATATACAGTGGTTTTTCTTTAGACTAGGAAAGACAGACTTTCACGAATAGATTTTTACTTTACATTTTTCAATTGACCCTAAGGGTCTAACATCATGCTATTCTGCCTTTAATTCTTTCGTTATACACTATGGCTTAGCGCAAATGACCATTCAACCAAGAAATCTGAAGCAAAGCAGCGACCCAAAGGTAAACTTAACTCCTTAGACATGGATATAGATAGAAGATCATGCATATAAGGTTTGTTGGAAATGGCGACACAGAGATTGTGGAAGGATGGGCCCTCTGTAATGATATGAAACAACGAGGTAGTCGAGGCCACAGCATATTATTGTGAGAGTCTATTGACTGTCACCCACCAAAGATAACATCATCCACTACTCATCCCTTCGCAATATGACTTGGCCATGGCTCATGCCTAATAACTAAGGCACGAACTCTTCCAACTCTCATAAAGCCCTCGACGACTCGTTAGGCCTCAGTATCGCCCTTCACACAGTGCATGCAAATCTGCTCTTACATGTCAGATTTATATTGCAGAGACGGCGACTCGACTACCAGTCGTGAGTCATCAAAGCCACATGGATCATGGACTATGTGATTGACTAAACTGCCAACATTAAAATGAAGCTGGTTTTTGTCGGACAGGTCATGTTCATGTAAATAAATAGGAGCCTTTCAGTCATGTCTCTGCTCCTTTGAGATTTTCATTTGTATATAGCTCTGAGTTGAGTTTGAATAAAATATCACTTCAAGACCGTCACAGCTGACACTTGTTCCCTTTTTTTTTGCATCAGATTTTAATGGCGTATGCAGCCATCTAGGTATGAGACAATATCATAGTAGAGCACATAATAGATGACTCAATCTAAAGGAAGAGCGCTCATGCCTCGGATTTCGTTTGCAAGTGAGCACAACTACGCTCGTACTTGTAGCGCACATCCCCCACACTTTTAGCTGTAATCCGAATATGATAATCTTTTAGTCAACCCCTACTTTTGTTCCAAGAAGATTGTGCCCAAATAATTGCGCGATATTTCCAACAATACATTCGCAGCCCCTCACATCTGTCCTTTACTAGATTGGTTCGAGAATCTCTCGACTTTTACCCGACTTGTAACTCCAAGCTCTGGTCAAGGTATGCCCGTAAAAGGTAGAGGAACTGTGGTGATGAATTTTAAAGCCTCAGATGGTACTGTTTTATCCTTTCGGCTGAATGATGTTTTGTATAAGCCACAACTGCGGCGTCTACCCTTCTCGTGGAAGAGAGAAAGATCTAAAGGCTGTAATTTATTTGATGCCTGGAATGCAATGAAAATAAAGATCATCACCATCATGTATAGCGATAGTGTTGTATTATCCATGTAACTTACCATGGTAGATGCTCAAGGTCAAGTCATAGTAGATTCTCGTGACTGTGTAACTAAACCGTGGGGTGTTTCGTGTGTAATGCATGTGTGGGTATTATGGATCCAACTACAACTCCATATAATCGAGATGATGGAATCAGCGAGAGACTGATGGAGTGAGGGAGAATGAGATGGTCGTTTCTCGAAGGAGAGAAATGATATCACAAAGGAACGTTCTAGCACTCGGCTGTGAACAACGCAGTTAGCCTGGAGCAGCATATAATGAGGTCTCAACCTCCGCTCAATCATTGTAACAAAGCTGCCTTTATAAAAGAATATAGTACAAGTCTTATGTATCACGAGAATACTCGCAATAGCGATTCATGAGACCTACTGTAAGCATAACCTCCCCAAGAGTATCCATTTTCCTGCTCCAAGATAGCCTAGTTTTTGTAACAGAGGCAAAGTTTGATGGACCTCAGCCATAAATAATCGAAAATGAAGCCATTGCCTGCCTAGCTCTCAGGGATGAGGGGTTGACAGTGTCCCACGGGGTGCGTTGTACAGCCTAGTGAAGATCTAAGTGGTAAGTGAAGATATTAAATGGGTCAAAGGAATGACAGGTCTTGTCTAGGAAGAGGCGAATGGCCAAATATTTGCGGTGAATGTTACACGTGGGTCTCGCTGATGATGAGCTGGAAAATAGATATATTGTCTTCCCGAAGAAGAGATGGGTATACAAATATGTTGTAGAGGCCCAGTAAAGGAGACTTTGCGCAAGAAGTGAACCTCTCTCACACTGACTTAATATATACCAGGATAGAAGCATTTGCCAGCCGGAATTCATCGTAAATGATTCTTGCTAATATCTTGGCATAAATGACTGTGTTCGTGTCCTTCTCTTCCCAGACTCTCTTGTAAATCCTTACACGACTTATTACATGACTAATTATATTATGGAAAGCTATTCTTCATTTGTTGGTTTTCACTAACCATCCCTTCATCTCATCAAGAATTATACAAGTATTGAATTTCTAATTACAGATGCGTGGGTATTTCCGAGGCATTTTACAAACACCGGGTAACTGGTGAACAATTTCAGTGCCAACTGCAGGGGAAATCTAAATAGACATGTTGTGGAAAATATTCCATGTCAAATTCCCACAATTTAAGCTTCCGATAGAGGGATATAGAGCGAGGGAATTAATGTATCCTGGAGAATAAATCCTTGAAGCCAATGGTTGTAATGAAGATGACTCGGCGCCCAGACAAGGCGGTGAGATCCCCTCCACATTCTCTTCACGTACGGCTTCTGGCACTTTGAAGCCGGCAAGCTTAAAAAAACTCTGCAGAGATACACGACGCCACACCTCTTTGGCCACTTTCGCTGGAAGGTAACTTGTGTAAGGATCTTATCATTAAAATACCTATTGCTAGGTAGCGCTGAATCAAATTTTTACTTGTTTACAACCGACGGCTTCGTTCCACCGGAGCGAACACTACGAAATCAGCATCATAGCAACCTCTCACAAATCATTCAACCCCATATCTTCGACCACGCAAGAATCCGTTATCCTCCAAGCTATGGAATCATTCAGAAAATGTCCCCACCACACTTGAAAAGGGACCCGGGAACGGGCGGTGAAGGATGGCCTGCAGCAACTGGTAACAAACACGGCATCAGTAATATCCTCTTCAAGACCGTTCGTTTTTTAAAAAGAACCAGCTCAAGGCATGATAGGTATGACACACTTCTAACCTCTACACAACACCGCCAAGAGCATTCAAGGGCCTAGACAAGAGTGAGCTGATGGAGAGATTAGGAAGCTCCACATCTCCAGATCTAGGGTCCTCCTAGACCGATTATCACTGCAGTCTAGCAAAAGGTTGTCAGAGCTGGACGAGTATTTATTTAGGTAATTCTCCTGACAAATGCGAATGACCATCCGAGATTCCATAATCTATCTGATCTCACTTGGAGCCACCAATCAGCAATCATGCGCTTTTTCAACATGGCTTTCATCCTCCAAAGTGCCGCCTTATTTCTACCGGCTCTTGCTTCCTACAAAATATCACATACAAATGAGGAGGAGAAAAAATTTATGTGTTACAATAGAGCTATTTATGCACGTGACTACTGGGAGGAAAAATTGTATGCAGATCGTCTCGTGCAGACTAAACAAAAGACAGAAATTTCAATGAAAGACATTACAAACATCAGCTGGCCAACAAACAAATCGGATTTGGTATTGTATGATGACAACAATGCATTACATTATTATTTTCATATGCTCACTTCAATAGCGGACAGTTAGTGTCACTGCTCCTCTACAGAAATGTATCACGGTTAATTTTCAGATACAGGTGTTAATATCCGTGGTCAAACAGTTCTAATCCGGTATAGCCTTTTAATTGACAACTATGGTCGGGTTTGTTCTATTGTAATGCATGAGCAAGGAGCTAGTGAATCCGAGACCAGATTGCTGCATGACGTGATACCAGAACTTACCCATCCATTTTGCGTCCTCTTTGGTTGATACATTTACCATTACTTTGGGCAGATTTCTTCTTATATGATGCAGGTTTATGGAAGTTGGAACGGTTACATGTAGATGAATTCATCTTCACCGACTAATATAACTAGAGGTGAGCTGTCATGTAGTAGCATTGAGGCAAAAAAACTTGGTGATGAATATATTGAATTTTTAAACTAAATGTGTGAAAGGCTGCAACAACAAAATGAAGCAAGGGCATAAAGTCCGAATGCTGTCTGTTTTTTACATACATTTATTACGGTTATGAGCCATGCGGAATTATATTGCGGAGTGATGAGGAGTGGATGATGTTATATTTAGTGGGTGACACTGAATAGACTCATAAAATGCTATGCTGTAGCATATGGACAGAAAGCATACGTGACGACCAGAAAGGAGCACAGGTTAGCAGATGAACAAGTCGAATCAGATAAGGACTCAGATCTGGAAAATAATTCATAAGATTCTAAACTAGGGAAAGAAGATAACAAGATGTATCTAGAGATATACATATATACATAATATATAGCTGGTCCGTGCGCATATAGGGTCACACTACAATATGTTGTGCTGGTGATGGCTAGGATTACGATGCACAAGGGTAATGATCACTGAGGGTGAAGGTAGAACTTTCCAGGTGGCTCCATGATGAGAAGAGGAACTATGGAGCACTGTATGGAAAGTGTTTCTAGATAATACTACCACATGGAGGATACTAGAATATTCTGTGATACTGATTTGGGAAAATGAGGCGAGAGTTTAGCCACCTCAGATGTGTATATAATTAGCTCTTTCTACCTCCTAAATCCTCATAGTTCTGAATACCAAATATATCAGCAGTTCACATTGATTCATCGATGATCATAGGTAAACCTTCTGCCAATAAACCTCCGTAAGCTCTTACCTTTACAACACAATACCAGAAAAGAACAATAGCATCAGAGGCCCCGAAGGTCAGGAATACAAGGCCGTAACAGTATAAGACTAAACCCGTATCCATTTATCGTGGGTACATCTTTGAAACTGTCTAGGTGTTGAGATATCAATAAGTCTAGAGTTCAATGAGTCAAGATTCCGAGATTTCAAGAGGTCAAGATGTAGATAAATTCAATATTATCGAAAGGTTTCTAAGAATACAAGACCATAATCTGCCGAACCAGAATCATCCCAATTACCCATTATATAATCCTCACTATTGTTCTCGAATTTTTCAGGATACTCTTGTACAGAATAGAATGGAGTAGAGTAAGATGAAATATAACAGAACGGATTAGGATAGAATGTAGCAAAATAGCACACATATCTTCGTCCATAATTCCTATTGATTCAGAATATGTCCCGGGTCCGTGATAGAAACTACATACATGCTCGCCTAACCAGTACACTCGTGATGTTTGCCGTGGCCTTGAGTCACACGCGATGCTCAGCCTCGACTACCTCGTCAATTCAAATCACAACATCAAGAGAAACAAACTAATCCCAGGCGAATGTACCGTTAAATCTCCTACCCATTGGTAGATTCTATTCGCTTGATTTCCGACGACCCCGGTACAAGGTATATGAGGTTAGCTCCTCATGGAGCCTACGCTCAACCAGCATGGGTCCTACTTCCTCTGCTAGACCTTGCAGACTAGGGCAAGAAGCTATGAGTCTCTATTGTGGTTATGAGCTGAGAGGTGTATAGCAAGTATATGACTCTGCTGTCTGTCGGTGGAGTGGCACGGGCTCATGTGCAATGGTGAGTCGCGGAGATGGCACGATGGACACTGAGTGCGTATTATTGTGGCCAAATGGGTGTCAGTAAGTATCAAATGTGAACTCTTACTGGCAATGGTGATGCTAGATGCGCGTCCTAACGATTGATAATATCATCTAATGGATGATGTGAATTATGATATTATTTTGGATAGATTTTAATTCACTAAACTCGGCAGGTGAAGAGATTGTAAAGTACATGAACAGCGTCTGTGCACCAGCCTGTAATTCCACCCTTTCCTAATACAGGAGCCCATCCTCCGTTCCCCTGTCTCCTAACAACTCAACCGAGCCAGCACAACAGTCTCCCATCCATATAGCCTTCTTCTCACGGAGACGAGGTGCAGTCCGTGACAATGTGAGGGGAAAAGAGAAGTCTAGCTACTACTAATCGGCATTTATGAGAACCAATCCGCCGCGTGAGTCTCCTCACTGACGACTTATCTCGAGGCCCAATACTTGCTACGCAGCCACATACTGCTCGGTGTAACTTAATGCGCCAGCTAGTAGGCTTATGGAGTCTATGTAGCGCGTGATATTCAGCATAGGCATATCAATAGCCTCAGAGGTAAATTTCATTCAACTCCGAGTCATCCCATCCTATTCCAACTTGTTCCATTCCATCTCACGTTATTTTTAAGTAACAGATCATGTCCTAGTAAATAGAATATGGAAGCTTGAGTATGGGATTACACTGCTCAACAGAGAGGTCTAGAGTAACATAGGCTAGAGCCTGGCACAACTCAGGCAAAAGCTAAAGGTATCGGAATATTGAAGGATTTCTTTGAAATAGGGCTGAAGGATCGTGGGAGATCCAAAAATCTTGCATCATGATGGTTGAATGGTCGGGTGCATTGCCGAGAAGCCGAGTAGCTAGGCACCTGGGCAACATATATCCCCCACATCCTGCTCTTTATATCATGCACTTCAATTTCACAACTCGACACCTTGGCATAGAGCCAGATTAGTCATAATCTTGGTTCCACCAGTTCATTCCCTCTCCAGTTTAAATTTCTCTATTGTACCTAGATCGCGATAGTTCGTGAATAGCATCTATCTTACGACCCTTACGCATCAAAGCTTGTGGCTATTAGCCATAGATTGAAGGTATGAGCTTGAGCGAAGATGCAGGTTAGAGCGGAATCAGCGTTGGCAGTCAGTCTTATACAGTAAGGCTTATTTTAGATTGTAGAAGGAAGATTTGAGAGGAAATAACTTTGTTGAAAAGTATGGTTCTGAGTAAACTTAGATGATAAAAGTTAGATTGCATGTGCACATATCTTATCAACTGTGTCACGGGTACTTGCTCTGGCATGGTAATACCACTAGCGTGGCAACTAGGTGAGCACGTGTACATGTAGATTCCCTAGACCTTTAAGTTTCTCCTTTATGCAACTACCAATATATTACCCAGAAGACTGAGTTACTGCCCGTGAAAGTTAGTTGCATCTATTTAATTGCACACACGCTAGGTTACTTTTTCAATCCAAGTCAAAAAAAAATATTGTTGCATGTCATGATCCTTTCAATCTACAGCCCTTTTGTTTTTTACACCGAGCCAGCGAGTACCGAAATCAACAAGTAACCAAGTAGCCAAGCTACCCAGAATTTGAACCGAGTAATTGAGATCGAGATAAAGGTCTTATTCCCGTGAAGCCGAGACTATGGAGAATCCCTGGGGAGAACAAATGAATGAAGCTAGTAGCATCCCAGCTCCAACTCAGCAATTAGAAAGTAGACATGACATAGCCTGGCGAGCCTTAGCTGAAGTAATGGGAAATTACCCAGCGCTGGGAGAAATATTTGACGGTGTAGGGTTTGAAAAACGAGTAGACCTTTCAAGCTTGGCTGATGCTCCAGTCGAATTCCAAACAGTTTTTCACGAGATGTTCAGCCTTATTAATCAGCACCCTTCAGCAAACCGACAAGCGCTACAAGAAATTGTTGTGATATCGCCAGTTGATGACCAGCTCGACGCCAACAGGTGCATATGCACGTCGTGTGCTGACCACAGATACTACTACTGTCGCCCTTGAGTCTCGGACTCAGGAGCGCCGGATTGAGTCATTGAAGGGTAATGATTGTGTTATAATGGAAGTTTGGTAGAGAAGCTTAAGCTGTTAGGCTTCTGTTTAATATCACCTAGTGAAGCGAGTTGGGAGATTGAAGAGTCTGAAAGCTATAGTGGAGAGTTGTTGATTAAACCCACTTAGTATCAGAGTGCTACTTCAACTAATTATTACAACTAAGCGAAGGACACAATTACTTGCTTATTGTGGATAATTAGGAGGCTGGTCAAGGCATGAGTCATCATGAACCTGGCTAGAGAACTTATACCTTTCTACATTTCATGTTAATGATACCCTTCATTACCATATAGCACCAATTTCAACAGATTGGGGCAGCGTCGTGATGAGTCTATTGACCACACACACTAGCCATGAGCGATTAGGTATCGCCTGGCAATTACGGGATAGCGCTCAGAGGTATATGCAGACCTCACACGCTACCGGAACTACTATGCCTCTATGAACATAAAGGTTAATCCTGAAACTAGGTGGTTTAAGGGATTAGCCATGTAGGTGCAGCTGGGCTAGCTCGTAATAGGTTAGTATGTCTCTCTTCATTACCCCGCTCCCCATGAAATATGGTCCAATCGTCTTGTTCTAACAATTGGTTAGAGAAACACATTTTCAATGACATTTTTGACTGCACAGCCCTTCATCATCAACACCACTATCAATTAATCCTCTATTCCGGCAAACAATGTCTCTCGAAAAGTCTGCTTCAGAAACCAATGTTTGCAGGCATCTAACTTTTGATCAATGTATTGAAATAAGAACATTGAGAAGACTTGGCTTTACATTACAACCTATATCCGATGAACTTGGCTTCACAAGAAGGCAAGTGCAATTAGCGTGTGCTCGAGAGACTGTGTTGTGCTGGCTCGGTTGAGTTGTTAGGAGACAGGGGAACGGAGGATGGGCTGCTGTATTAGGAAAGGGTGGAAAATACAGGCTGGTGCACAGACGCTGTCCATGTACTTTACAATCTCTTCACCTGCCGAGTTTAGTAAATTGTATGTATGTATGTGTGTATATTGTCCTATAAAGTCTGCGACTATGTAAGAACATGTAGGTCCTTTCTGCCTACAGGCCGAGAGTATCTATGCCTCGGGTAGTGTACTCCCTCCTATGCCTCCTTCACGACTTCTTTCCAGCAGTAATACCCCCACAGGTCTTCATTCGAGTACACACTAAGAGGAGCCGTTAACCCGTCATTATCTCCCCTCTCCAGCGAACGAATCGATGGCCATTTGCGGGTGTGTAGCTGCAGGGAAAAGTCTCAAAAACCACTGGGTGCGGGGCTCTCCTATGACGAAGAGGCCGGCCAGCCGGGCGCAGCAGACCTGTGTATACCTAAGAGCGTTTCTCAACCTTCCTAGCCTCCTCCTTCCTCTTTTCCTGATTCATGCCGCAGGATAAACCGAAGATCGTGAAAGGATGTCAGAAAAGTCTTGGTCGAGAGTGACTGTCGTGAAGGAGCCTAGCCTAGCATCCAAAAATCGTTACGGACGTGGGGTCGTCGGGTAACTCATGTATTTCAGATGCCCTCCTGGCTAGTAGATTCGGATGTAATGATTAGAAGGGACAATACTATAGACGAGTCGAAATCTGCTTTTCTTGGGGGCGGAAGGGTCTTTTACTTTGCTTTCGTGGGTTTTTTATTCGCCCGCCGGTGGGTAGCACATGTTGTAATATGACGAGGGCTGCTCTGACTACCGTTGTAGCGTTTGGTACCGCATTATCTTTCCTCATTCCTAGCATCATTATCGTCGTCATGGTTGTGGATCCTAAACGTAGCAGGCTACGTAATGTAATATAGACTACTAAATGCGGTTAGCCTACAATTAGTAAGATACGCACAAAGTGTAGATTTCGGAGTTGGGAGTTAGAGGAAGATATAGACAAATTTATTATAACTCAAGCTTAACTATTGCATTCTGCGGAACTAGCTGTAGTAGAGCCACGAGTTATATTTGTCACCATCCTGTTACAATTGTGATCGATCGAAACCCACATGGTCGTCTTATGTGTTATCGGAAGCGTATCTTTGACGGAGGGGGAGATAACTCAGCTCAAAGTTGAAAAGGTGTTACTCAATCTCGGCTCTGCAGACTCTACAGTGAGAGCTGGAGGTTCGTAGGGGACACCACTGACAGGTGTTGAGAATAGTCCCCCAGTTTAGTAAATTAAATCTATCCAAAATAATATCATACTTCACATCATCCATTAGATGATATTATCAATCGTCGGGATGCACATCTAGCATCACCTTCATAGATCACCATTGTCAGTAAGAGTTCACATTTGATACCTACTGACACCCATTTGGCCACAGTGATACGCACTCAGTGTCCATGGTGCCATCACCCAGCGTGAGCGCGCCATCTCCGCGACTCACCATTGCACATGAGCCCGTGCCACTCCACCGAAGGACAGCAGAGCCATTTAATTGCCATATACCTCACAGCTCATAACCACAACAGTTAATCTTGAAGCAATGTACAAATCTCTTGAAAACGAAGAACGAATATTCCCATCGAGTCTTAAGCTTTAAGTGGCAATTCAGAATGCAATTTTGATGAAAGAGGTGCTCTTCAATTTCGGAAAAGATTGTGGGTGCCTAATTGGGAACCTCTACAAACATCCTTGATCCAGAAAATCCATGATTCCAACATCACTGGACGTCGTGGTAAAGATAGTACTTATGCCATTTTGTCACGTAGTTTCTTCTGGCCAGGTGCTTCCTCGATAATGAGAATATTTTGTAAAAATTGCGACGTTTGTGGCCGATCCCACGTCTGGAGAGAAAGAAAAAAGGTCTTTTCTTGCCGCTAGCGATACTAGATTGTTTCCACTCCGAGTTGTCAAATGATTTTATGACAGATCTTCCATCAAACTCAAAAGGTGAACCGCGATTCCTTGTGGTTATAACCGATAGGCTGCTTAAACGTTGTGCGCTAGAAGCTAGGGTTTCGATGTCTGCTGAAAACTGAGCGGAAATTTTTATTCAATATCATTACTGTTAACATGGTTTCCCATCAGTCAGAAAGTCTCACCGGGGCTCTAACCGTATCGGAGATTTCTGGTCACACCTCTGTGAATTGATCAAAATAGAGCGACGCCTTTCAACTGCTTTTCATCCCCAGACAAACGGAAGCACAGAAAGGATGAGCCAGGAATTCCTCGCAAATTTATGAGCATTTATATCTTACGCACAATTTGAATGGCCGTCAATGCTCCCAATGGCAATGTAAGCATTAAATAATCGAGATACAGCAATCGGTCTTAGTCCGTTTTTCCTCAATCACGATTATCATGCTGACCCAGTAGATCAAGTACAAGCCCAGAAACTAAAAGCATCAGACCCAGAAAAAAGAGCAAACGATTTCGTTAAAAGACTAAGGGAAGGACACAAATATGCGCAAGCTGCAATGGCCTCAATTCAACAACAAATGGAATCTTATTGTAATAACGAGGTTATGAGAAGTCAAATAATTGTCGCAATGGGTGTAACAGTCAACTTGGGTGGATATAGGATAGCGCTTTAAGTCTAACGTGAAGAAGACGGATATATATTGTAGATCTGATATATTGATGACTATTGAAAATAGGAGTGGAAAAGGTTATTCATATACAGAGGTCTAGCAGCGAGTATTTATACACAAAAATAGTACACAAAATATACCATCAATAGCAATAACTCCCAACCATTCATCCATTCAACAATTATGTCATTAGATATACCTGCGTCATATGATCATATTATCATGTATGGCTGAGATACTGGTGTTGTCATTGCTGTGTGCCGATGATGTATTATTGTGGCTTCAAGTCTCGTATCTAATATAAAATGAGTCGTAAAACGACTGCTTACAATTGTTACTAGAAGTAAGACTTTTAATGAAGTATATTGTTTATTATCCCCTGCCCCTTTCTTTAGCTACAAGTATTATGTCTAAGAATGTGGGCGACCCTAAGTCACGGGACACGGGACCCACATCAGCTTCCTTCTCCAGATGCTAGTCCTCTAGCCATCATTTATAACATAACAATAGACAACCTAAATATGTAAAGTAGATGAATAAGACAAATAAGAAAAATAAGTAAAATTTGAGAATCGCTTTAAATATCAATCGCCACCTTTAACACCATAAAACAAAACGCAAGGGTATCAACGAACATACTATGTGTTACTCTCATTATTAGGCTTCGAGTCCTCCAACTGCATCTACTACTCGCTGTTGATCTCTATTAAGTTCTCGAGGCGATGCATACCATAAGCTTCGGACGGGATGGCCATCTTTTGTATAGGCTGGAAACAAGCTATCGCCGTTATAGGTGTTCTTTAGCTCGATGCCGCCGGGAGATCTTAGTATATAAGTATTCCCATGGCGACACGCTGATACACACCAAGGACCGTCATAATATGGCTCTATTTTATTACCACGTTGCCGGACTCGTAGTACCCAATCACCAGTACCATATGTACGAATCAAAGCCTTTTTCTCTTGAAGATATGCCCTTGTTTCATCTCTTGCTGCCTTCAAGGAGGATGCGTACGACCTAGCCATAGGTGTTGCATGCGACTGTACTAATTCTTCTGTCCATTGTGATTCCTCTTGTGATGTAGGTTCTGGTTGATAAGGGGAATGGTAAGGTCTAGTAGGATCGTCTCTGGGTAAAGTGCCGTAGGTTAGGTAGTAAGGAGAATAGCCATTGGGTGACTTCAGTCGGTTGTAGAGATAAACAGCTTTGTCTAGATATTCTTGAATCAGTATGCCTGGTTGATCCATTGCTAGCTTGATTATTATCGATTTTATCTTACCATTAGCCTGTTCAATCTTGCCATTACCTCGTGGTCGATTAGGCGTGATTGAGTGGATCTTCGTGCCGTTTAATTTATGCCATGCCACTGCTTCTGCGCTTTGAAATCCTCCAGCATTATCAGATACTATCTCCATAGGCGCGCAGAATTGATTCTTAACGAACGTACAAAGGGGGATTGTATCTTCAAACTTAAGTCCCTTCGTCCACTTGCTAACTAGCCAGCCTGTTGAGTATTCAATTGCGTTCAGGAGCATGGAGCCAAACATCGGACCTGTAAAATCAATTGCCTGTCTGGTGAAAGGTTTAGCCGGAGTAATTGGCATCAGGTTTGGTAAGGTCTTATCTGGAGGCTTCATTAATTGGCAGTGTTTGCAGGTGCGTGTAGCTTCATGCGCCGCAAGGATAAGCTCCGGATGCCAGTAAACTTCACTCAATTCTCGCATTGTCGTTCCAATTGATGCATGTCCAAGCCGCTCGTGTGTTTTCATTGCGTCAATGGTTAGGTCTTCGATCTCAGGTACCTTGAGCATAAGTTGTGAACCAACTTTGTCTGGACGTTTACGCAGATAATACAACTTATCATTATGGACTATAAAATTGCTCTTTATCCATTCTTG
This sequence comes from Blumeria hordei DH14, assembly GCA_900239735.1. NCBI lineage: Eukaryota > Fungi > Ascomycota > Leotiomycetes > Helotiales > Erysiphaceae > Blumeria > Blumeria hordei. The sequence goes on from OENG01000020.1 coordinate 1,619,135, forward strand.
TTAAATGACAAGGTGTGTCTAGCTGCTACAGGGGCGATCCGAGTCAGGCAGAGTCAAACACATGAGTCGCGTCAATTACGCTATTCATGCAGATCAGTCGCGTGGAGGAAAATTTGTACTTAGGAGTCTGGCTGTCTCGATCTTAGTATACTTCTAGTTAACTCGAATATCTGATTCTATCTGACCTCAATCCACTGTGCTAATTCCATCGTATTCTATACAGTCATACTGCGATAGAAGTCCTCCAAATTAATAGGTTATGACCACCGGTTTGCCACAGGTATAAATAGAATCAAAATCGACTCCAAAGCCTTGACGGCTTAGCCTAAGATTCGAGAAAGGAATCTACAATTGTCTACGATTCGAGCAAGGAATCGAAATTTCACCTTGGACTAAACCTCACAAGAATGGAGGATAATGAAGCCCTTGTCCGCATCCCCTCGCTATCAAGGGATAACTATGAGAGCTGGTTTAGAGAAATGAAGCTAAAACTTAAATCTAGGTCAGTATTTTTCACTGTTGAAACAACATTGGAAGAATACGCGACCACGAAACAAAACAGAAGTAAAACAATACCTTCGACATCTGGTATCGATGGAGGATCAATCAAAGTTGAAGTGCTGAGTACGGGTTTGGACGAAACAAAAGTTGAAAAGTATGAGAAAGCTGAAGCAACGTCACTTTTCCTCATACTCCAGGCTCTCAGCGCAGAAGATTTTGATATCATCGATGAGCACGAGACAGCACTAAGAGTCTGGAACGCACTCAAAGGAAAGTATTTTAGAACGAACGAGTATACTGCAAACACGTATCTAACTAGAATTGCAACGTTTGAATTCCGTCAAGAAATGGGCTTGGACAATTCTTGGGCTAAGCTAAAAGAGTTTCGCCGAAAACTCATCAGTGCAGATCCTATCATGAAGAACGCTTATCCAGATGCGGCGTTATTCTTAATTCTGACAAAGACACTCCCAGCGGCCTTTAAGGCGACAACAGATGGATTCAGAATACAGGTTACTCTTTCTGTTGAGGACAAGCTGAAGATTTTGAACGAAGTCGAAGAAGATCTACGACTTCAGAATGAAAAAGCCCTCGTTGCTAGGCAAAAGTCGTCTAAGTTTCCACAGAAAATACGACAAAATCAAAACTCTGATTCTGATAGCCCTGCTTATAGGTGCTATTTATGTAAACGGTCACACACTGTCGCTCGATGTCCTAGGTTAGAAACAGCTGCGAGACTTTTGAAAGAGCACGACAGGAAGAAGAAAGTGCAGGAATTAACTAAACCACGCCTGCAAGATAAAGATAAACCCAAAACTTCTCGATCAGCACAAAAGCAGTCCAGATACCACAATGCCTTCTCTGCTGAAACATTGGCTTCAGAAAATGAAGATTGCGAAGAATGTCACCTGTCAAAAGAAGAAATATGTAAGGCTACTCCATCCGATTGGCCCGTTGATACTGGTGCCACGTCTCACATGTCTGACCAACCTCTTCTATTCAGGAAACTTATACCGATTGTTCCCAAAAGAGTAAAGGTTGGAGGGGGCGAATTAAAGTCTGAATTTTCTGGCGATGTTCAAATGAGGTGTAAAGACGGATCTTCAATGCTTCTTTCCGATGTTTTATTTGTTCCAAATCTGGGAGTTAATCTTCTATCAGTAAGAAGGCTGTGTCAAGCAGGTTTGAACTTTGCGGGTAATCAAAATGAATTGTTCCTTAAGTTAGGCAATAAAGTTATCATTGAAGCTAGAATGAATCAAGGACTATATACTGTGACGCATATCGCTGAAGGATATGAAGAGACTGCGTTTAATTCTGTGGAAAACGACAGGTCAAATAATAACACTTCATATGTGAGCCCGAGTCAAATCTCACATCAAGAAACTATCCGGAAAAACGAAAGGGAAAGATACCTCAAGTACCACCGTCGCTTTGCTCACTTAGGACCTGAAAAAATTCGAAACTTACATCTGGTTACTACACTCAAAAAGCAGATCAAGATTCCACGAGATCTCGACGTCTGTGAGGTATGTGCACTTACTAAGATGAAAAACAGGATCCCAAAGGTCCTAAGCCCTTGGATCAATGAAATACTGGGACAAGTTCAATTTGATGTCGCTGGCCCATTCCCAACAAGTATCAGAGGCAACAGATGGTTCCTCCTCATCATTGACATTTGCAGCAGAATGAATTGGGTGATTCCAATAAAGACCAAAAGTGATGCATATGAGGCCTTGAAAACCTGGAAAACAGTAACTGAACATCAATCGGGCAAGAAAGTTAAATGTGCAAGATCAGACAACGCACCCGAACTCCTAAAAGCCATCCACGATTGGAAAATAGAAGATGGAGTTCTTGCACAATCAACCACTATTGCCTCTTCGCATCAGAACGGCCCTGCAGAACGTTCGATCCAAACTGTTGAGTTCGATATGAGGGCAATGCTAGAAGAAGCCCAACTTCCAATTGAGTTCTGGGATGAAGCAGCAGAAGCTGACTGCTACATACGCAACCGAACTGACTCTGGCCCAATAATTTCGAACATGAAAACCAGTCCAATCAAAGCCTTTACGGGTGAAACCCCTTCAATTGATCATATACGGAAATGGGGGAGTAAATGTTTCTACTATGTAGATAAAAAGACACTGCCTGCTCATGAAAGACACGATAAACTTGTTAACCCAGCGAGAGTAGGCGTATTTGTAGGATATTCTGAGAATACAACAAAACACTTGAAGGTTTATTCACCGGAACGAGGATACACTATTTTATCAAGTCGTGTAGTGATTAACGAGAACGAAAAAGGAGGAACAGTTGATCTAAAGATACGAAATGCAAAGATCGGGCCTCAAGGAACACCGAATGTGACCATGGATAGAAGACCAAGAGGTAGACCAAGAAATGTGGAGATTGAACAAAAGTTGAGTCTTCCTCAAGCTAGTACAGAGAAGGATAAACCAAAAGAAACTGAGGAGCATAACTTTAACTCAGAAGCCATCACACTCACTGATCCACGTCCAGCTCATAATAAAGGAGATGCCAGTCGAGAACATGTAAGTATAGTGGGCAGTAGTGAACTCCCCAAAATGATTCAGCCCACTCTTCACAAAGCAGCTCGCAGCAGTAAAAACGTTCGTCAAGACTTAGAGAAGACCTTAATCAACGATCAGCACTTGGAAAATCTGAGCGCGCCTGATATGGATCTGGAAAAAGAACCTGAAAGTGATAACTTGGCTTCAGAAACAGACATTGATACGGACTCTGATTCAGGAGAAGTATATGAGAGATATGAGATAAATGGAAATTGTGAACACCAAAATACAAATCGTCAACCTTACGAGGAGATAATTTCACAAGACGACGAAGAAAACATGAGTGATGGCGAAGCAGAAAAAATTGATGTTGAGAAACTTGCTATGGACAATGATTCAGATGAATTAGAGGAAGAATATCCAGTTGATGCTAATCATTCAACAGAAATATTGTCATTGAATTCTCAGACAAAGAATTCAAACGTAGATACCTCATTAGCTAACACTAATCTTGAGCACAATTTTTCGACCTCAAAACATTTACTCCCACTGCAAAGGCACAGATACTTTACACGCTCTACCGTTCAGAAACGTACCTCTCAGCAAGAAACTGAGTCGCTTCGAGATTCCAAACGTGTCAAGGTATTCATTGCACAATTGATTCAAAGTCGAAGAAATGATCTAACGAACAGTTCACTATTGCATCAGCTACATGATAAAGACGTAGAATCTGCACTTCCAGCCGAGGTAATTGCGGGTATAAAAATTCCCTCTAGCTTTGCAGAAGCAACGAAAGACCCATCCTACTCAGAAGAATGGAAAAAGGCAATGAATGAAGAAATGGTGTCACTCCGGAAAAATAATACATTTGTGGAAGTCATACCACCAAAAGACGCAAATCTTGTATCCTGTAAATGGGTATACACAATCAAGACTCATACCGACGGCTCAATTGAACGTTTTAAAGCCCGACTTGTAGCGCGTGGATTCAGTCAGATTCATGGTCTTGACTATAATCAAACATTTGCTCCAACAGTTAGAATGGACACACTTCGATTATTTCTTGCCGTCGCTGCTGCTGAAGACTTAGAATGTTTCCATTATGATATCAAGAATGCGTTTACAGAATCTCATCTTAAAGAGGACATTTTTCTTCAGCCACCTAAAGGAATTTCAATTAAAAGAGGCTACGTCTGGAAAGCACTTCGAAGTTTATATGGGCTAAAACAAGCTGCAAGAGACTGGAACTGTCTGATCAAAGATTCGTTACTGACATGGGGATTCACACAAAGCCTTGCCGATCCGTGCATGTTTACTCACGACAATGGTACAAGTCTATTGGTTTATGTTGACGACATTGTGGCATCGGCTAAGTCTCAAAAACATTTGGATTGGTTCTATAAAAAGTTATCGACAAGATTCAGCGCCAAGAATCTGGGGGAGATAGAAAAGATACTTGGAGCTAGGGTCACGCGAGATAGAAAGAACCGGACCCTATATCTTGACCAAGAACAATACATTCAAAACGTGTTGGAAAAGTTTGGATTCAGAAAAGGTGCTCACAAGCCAAAAACAGTGCCAATCACTGGATATGAACACTTACGGCCCGCCACAAGTGATGACAAAAGAATCGACGTTACAGAATACCAGCAAGCAATTGGAAGCCTTATGTATGCCACAACCGTCACGAGGCCGGATATCGCTTTTGCAGTTGGAAAACTCAGTCAATTCATGAGTGATCCCGCAGAACATCATGGATATGCGCTCAAAACAGTTTTCCGATACTTGAAGTCGACAATAAAATTTCGGATCCGTTACAGTCTCGGAGGAGAATACAGTAGCTTTAAGGTCTATTCGGATGCCGACTGGGCAAGTGATAAAAATGACCGTAAAAGTACCTCAGGAAGCGTCACCATGTTCTATGGTGGTCCAATCTCTTGGTCGAGTAAAAAGCAGCGCTCGGTATCAACATCAAGCTGTGAAGCTGAGTATATTGCTCTATCAATGTGTGCAAAACATGGACAATGGATTGCTCAAATATTTCGAGACCTCGGACTACCAAAGTATATCGGGAAAAACCCTGCACTAGTCCAAATGCTCGGAGACAACCAAGGATCAATTGCGCTAACTGAAAACGCATATCTGAACGAAAGGTCAAAACATATCGATATTTGCTATCACTTTATTCGTGATCTCGCCGGAAAGGGGAGGTTGGCAGTTGATTACATTCCTACTGATGATATGGTAGCAGACGGCATGACCAAACCGTTGGCAAGAGTGAAGTTCCAGAAATTCATTGAACAGCTTGGTATTAAATGAGACTAGAGTCAGGACAACCTTTGAGGGGGAGTGTTAAATGACAAGGTGTGTCTAGCTGCTACAGGGGCGATCCGAGTCAGGCAGAGTCAAACACATGAGTCGCGTCAATTACGCTATTCATGCAGATCAGTTGCGTGGAGGAAAATTTGTACTTAGGAGTCTGGCTGTCTCGATCTTAGTATACTTCTAGTTAACTCGAATATCTGATTCTATCTGACCTCAATCCACTGTGCTAATTCCATCGTATTCTATACAGTCATACTGCGATAGAAGTCCTCCAAATTAATAATTCTTCTGATAAACTATGAGGCAGTTTGCTTTTCAGAATAAAGTATTAAAATATAGCTTGGAGATCGACACGATTCAGATGATCATCGTTTTTGACGGGCCTTGCTGTGTCCAGGGAAGATTGAAATTCGTTGCCAGCATGTGTAAGTTCATTTGTTGTTGGGGGTCTTGACAACCAATCTGCCATGATATTTGTAGGCCCTTTTCGCACGTTGATATGAACTCCGAAATGTTCAATGACATCTATAAACCGAATGATACGTGGGGGTTGTTCTGTTTTTGTACGAAAGAGCTTTAATGACTCATGATCAGTAAGAACAGTAACATCTCCACCCTCTAGCCAGTATCTCCAGTGCTGCAAAGCAAGAACAATAGCCAAAAGTTCTCTCTCTTGTGCTCCGTATCGTTGCTGAGTAGGCGTTAATCGCTTCGAGAAGTAGGCAACTGGATGTAAAACTGACTTTCCATTTGCAGTAAGCTTAGGCTGATATAGTGCTGCACCTACATCTGTCTGCGATGCATCGGTCTCAAGTATACAACTTAAATTATAGTGAAACTTGACAATGACAGGAGTTGTAGTAATACAGTCTCTGAGTAGATTAAATGCAGCTAACTGCTTGTCGTTCAAAATAACTTTTTGATTCTTTGGGCCACCAATTAGTTCATACAGCGGGCCAGCTTTCGCAGAGAAATGTTCTATCAGTCTACGTAGGTAGCTAGCAGCTTGAATAAAACCTCTGACTTCAGTTGCTGTAGTTGGGATCGGGCGGTCTCGGATTGCAGATACTTTTGCTGGGTCGGCCTGGATGCCATCTCTTGAAATAATGAATCCGAGAAACGTTCCTGTTTGTACAAACCAGCGGCATTTGGGGATATTGAGGACTAAACCGTAATCTCTGAGTCGCTTGAGAACTTTATGCACCCTCTCAGTGAGTTCCGTTAAAGTTTCTCCCCATGTGGCAATATCATCTAGAAGCCCAGCCAAGAATTCTCATAATTCACCTAGAACTTCTTCCACAAAGGCTTGAAAAGTTGCTGGTGCATTACATAAACCGAACTGCATGACTATCCATTCATAGATACCGAAAGGTGTGACAAACGCTGTTTTTTCTCGATCTTGGGGATGCATGCGGATGTGCCAAGAACCATTCAGTAAATCTAGGAAACAGTAATAGTTATGCCCTGCAGCTCTCTCAATTTCTGCGTCTGCATTCGGGAGTGGATGAGCGTGTTTCTTGGTCTTTGCATTCACTGGTCTAAAATCACAACATATTCTCCAGACAATCTCATCTCTCCTTCTTTCCGGATTCCATAGCGTCTTAGGACTCCCATCAGCATTTTTCTTTGGAGTCAATAGAGCCTGTGAAGCCCAAGAAGATTTGCTCTTTTGCACAATTTTGCCTTCATATTGGCGGATAAACTGGCGCAGAGATGCTTCCTGCGGTGGTGAGAAGCGTCTGGGGGACGTTTTTATCGGAGATGCATCACCGGTGTCAATTCGATGCATAACTGTAGCTTTATCTGAAGTTTTGCGAAGCATTTTGTCGAAAACACCAGGGAATTCTTCGTTCCATTTTCCAATAATGTCATAAAATTTGGAATCTACACCGTGTAACTAGTGGATGACTTGCTCATTGGTAATGCAACCGCTCTCAAACGCAAATTTAACTGACTTGGGTTTTTCTATCTTTTCTATACATGGCTGACCTGGATGACCACCAAGTCTCACACTGTTATCAGTATTGAAGCCTAGTTGCATCTTGTGGAAGCCTGATTCGCCGATTGTGAGATCACCTGGGAATGTATTATCATCTACTACACCGCAGGATATTTCGTACGGTAAAGACCATCCTGACTGTAACTTGAAATTGAAGCGTATTATTGTTAAAGTTATGAGCTTGAGCGAATATGGAGGTTATAGCGGAATCAGTGTCGGCGGTTAGACCGATACAGTAAGTCTCGTATGAAGTTGTAGAAGGAAGAATTGACTGGAAACAAGTGTATTGAGATGTATGGTTCTGAGTAAACTGAGCTGATAAGAGTGAGATTGCGTGTGCGCATGTCTTATCAACTGAGGTTTTTAACCAGTATTTATCAATCTCCATGGATCATAAGTTATGATCCCTGTAGATGTAAATCTATATACGTACAGATATATGAGCCAGAAATATAAAGCTAAATACATGTGTGTCGGTAATAGATCCGAGAAACCTTTAACCTGCATTTGATACATAATCATCTGATGGAATGCTAGTGTGAAATAAATGCCAATATGCATTAAACTTTCCGCGAGGAATGTGCTGATGACAATGATATAGGAAGGTGAATTTGATAACCTAATTAGCCGGACTTACAAATGAGTTATCCTTGGCATTCCAGGATATACGATATTTCAACAATTATGACGTCTTTCGCAATAGTAGGACCGTTTAGGCCACCGATTCCCGAGAGCTTTGAGGATAGACGTGTTTGATAAGGGTGTAGTTTTTCCGCAAGACTTTTCGAAACATAACAAGCACTGCAGCCATAATCAAGGAAAGTGACAAAAGAGGGTAATGAAGTTTCCAAACGAGTTAGAAATGCTCCATGTGGCCTGCTTGCTCCCTCTCTCAGAGGCCTGATATTGAAGGAAGGTTCAGCATTACTCGGTCTGTTCATAGCCACGTAATGACCAGATTCCGAATTTTATTCCTTATTTTCTTCATCTTGATCTTGCTCCACAGACATCAGAATCTGCTCGATAAATCCATCAACGTCATCGTCTCGCCAGTCTTCAGATGGCGCGAGCTCTTCATCATCAATCTCCGGAGCGCCGGAGGTATAGGCTCGACTGTTATCTTTTCTGTTTGTGATAGGCTTTCTTGTAACCATCTTTCGGAACTGAGATCGAACTCGTTGAGAGAATGCGCGCGGTTTATTCTCATGAAAAAGAGTTCCCTTGATTTTGACCTGCTCTGATTTTGCTCCAGAGCTGCCAGCTCGACTATGTCCACTTGCCGCTCCTACAGTACGACCATTGTATACTCCTTTCTTCTTTTGAGTACAATCCTTTGCTATATGGCCCATTTTCCCACATTCATAACACTTCATATCTCCTACACGCATTGCTTTTTCGTACAAATCCGTTGTTACATGAGCTTTTTGATCATCTTTTCTGGGATCAGAGATGGAAAGACCTGTGTTAGTTGCTAATGCGTTGGGTTGGATAATTTGTGCTTTACCTGGGGCTCCAGGTGTTGCCGGAGAGATTTCATACTGGTAAAATGGCGCAGATTGGCCTTGAAGTGTGATGCTCGTGCCGGCCTTTGAATAAATGGCCTGTTCAATTGGCATTTGCGCAATGATACCAGCTTGTATGACCATTTCCTCCACCAATTGGGCAGTAGGCATTCTTATCTTCGGCTGAATTGCTGACCAGACGCTAGGCATGTATGTCTTGACGGCTTCGAACAACATATCCCGTACGGCGGAATCATAGTGGGGTTGTCTCGGGAGTTCTTGGAATGATGCTCTCAGTCTCCATGCAAAATTAGCATATCCCTCATTCTGGAACGGTGCTAGCCGCGCAAACTGGACTATAGGGCGTCTCATAGTTCCATGCCGATCCATGAGTTGAAATGTTGCTTCTAATGCTTGAGGCCATGTAGCAACAGTATTGTCAATGAACTGTTGGATGACTTGAAAATCACCTTCAAGCATGAGAGAGAGTTTCACCGGCCACAAGTCATATGGAGTGGCAGATTGGAACAAGGCTCGCTGTATTTGTCGCAACTTGTGGAAGATTGAGACATCTGATGCTTGCACAAGTTTCCAAGAGTTATCCAAGAAGAATTTGAACTTATAAGCACCATCAGGTAGTCCCTTGACTTGGATGCCTTTGCCTTTTAGGTCAGAGGCAATTCTTACTTCAGGCCAGATACTCTTCACAAATCGTTCACTCTCATTGTTGGTGTGTTGTGTATCTGGGTGTTGTGCTGAACGGTAAATATTGAGGCTGCCATCGAAGTTTCTCTCTGTTTCATCCACATTTAGATCGCTGTTGTAGCCACCATGAACCTTCTTCTTGTCTAAGGTGCCACGAGTACTGGGTTCATTGATGTTCTTGGTAGCATATGCACCATGGTTTTCTCGGTATATTTCTGCTTCCTCTCTCTCAGGTTCACCTGCAGCTTCATATCTTTGACTAGAATTACTGCTTTCGAATTTTTCTAGTTTCTGTAGGATCACAGCGAGGCTATTTTCTATTGTTATTGAACGCTGATCAATTACAGTTAAGCTTGCTTCAACTTTATCGAAGCGTTCACGAGTAGCCTTGGTCAATCCTTTTTAAGTCGATGTTCCATTGGCGTCTACTCCCCAAGTGGTGTCTCCTTGCACACTTGCTTCCCGAGCTGATACTGCACCAGATGTACCGGACATTATTATCTCGCTGCTTTGAGTCTAAAAAATAGACTAACGTTGCTTTAAATTGATGGTGTGCAATAAACGTTGCATTGAATCGGAGAAATGGGATAATTCGTAAGATCTTGAACAATAGGGTTTTCCTAACAAAAATAATTATTTTTGTGGCTTCAAGTCTCGTATCTAATATAAAATGAGTCGTAAAACGACTGCTTACAATTGTTACTAGAAGTAAGACTTTTAATGAAGTATATTGTTTATTATCCCCTCCCCCTTTCTTTAGCTACAAGTATTATGTCTAAGAATGTGGGCGACCCTAAGTCACAGGACACGGGACCCACATTATTGACACAGGATCGCTTGTCCTGTCGGTTACACTTGCTTAATTCTAGCCATTTCAAGTTGTGTGATCTATAAGTGGGCCTGGTCAAAACAAATCTTCGGCTAATAAAAAAAGATCACCACAGGAACGAGACTGCAAGGGTGACCATGTTTGTTTTGTTTTGTTCATTTACGTGCTAGGTACATTGGTTCCCATCGCACTCCTACTGGAGCTTAAGCACGAGTGAGGTCGGGCTGGATCAGGTTGACTACCATTAAGAATATCTACCTCGTCTCACATTAATGACCGGACCACCTCAGACTTCACCCATGTGTTGAATCATGTAAAGCCCAACCGTCCAGAGAACCCTCTTTTGACGCGCCGAAGCGCAAATTCCTCCTAAGCCTCGGCCACCACGCACCCGAGCCCTTGACACCTTCGCGATCTGTAACTTTTCCCATCCATTCAGTCCCAGCTTTGGCTCATCTCAGCATCTCCTCATCTCATCCAGGGGTCGTCTTCTTCATTGGAGGCCTCATCCAGTCGCCCACCAAGGCCTCCTCAGTTTATATTCCCTATTTTTCCTCCATACAGCATCCCTTTGTCCTTTAGTCAACCTCGTCATCCTAGAAACTTTGTAGAATGTCCACCCCTCCGGCCTTGCCCCGTCGCTGCCGTACCCCTAACTGTGGAGGTCGAAAACGCGACTGAGAGCTCAAGACCGAGGCACCGGTGACCAAGCCTTTGTCAAACGCTCTAGTTAGTATGCCGGCGAAATGTCGTGCGTATTTCGTCGGTGGCGATTCGTCATAGGTCGAGTTGTTGGTGCCCTTGGCCGAGATGAGGACGCATTCAAGGCCGGTATTTCGACCGTACCTTCACAGCGACTGGCAGTTACTGAGTGTGGGACATCCTCTTATTTCTTTGTTGGCGATTTGACTTTTGGAGGTATGGGATAACTTTGGTAGGTGGTGAGATGATTATGGAGAGGGCCGCGAGATGGGTTTGGCATGGAATGATTTTCCAGAGAAAGAAATTAAGATCTTGAAGATGTCGGTTGTTGTGATACCAACATCAGACAGGTTATAGCCTGTCTGCAGTTCGTATCTGAGGTGTAGATGATTGATTTCGTTGAGTTGTGCAGTCGTGAAATCTCTGCGAGTCGGATTTTCGACCAAAAATGAGCCAACACCACTCCTCCCGATCGTCAGCTCGACGAAAACTCTCAAATTCACCCTTTGTCGTGACTGAATCTCGGCTCTGGGGGAGTATCTCACCCCCAGGTTCGTAGAGGACACCACTGACAGGTGTTTAGCCTTCGTCCTCCGGGTGACCATGTTTGGCTAAACTTGTGTAATATTAGCACATCCTAACTATTAAGAAAAAAAAAAGCTTTTGTGGCAATGCAAGATATAGAGTCATAAAGGTTATTCCACCGCACGTGGTACAACTAGACGCGCCTTTGGGTATATGGCCCAAATCCCACGTCGACCTACTGCAAAGGAATCCTCAAAACCCTTTGCCATCCCAAAAGCTAAGAGATATACAGCCTCCACCACTGTTAGACTCACTAGGAGAAGAGGAGCAGGTTGTAGAAAGGAGTCTACGAGAGGAAAAAAAGCGTCGCGGCAGACATTGTACGAGGCAATCTCTTTTCAAGTGAAAACAATTTGAAGAACCAAACTGGGAGCCACGAAATAATCTTGGGGAAACTGAAGCTTTAGATATATTCGAGTTTCAGTATGGAAGAGGCGATAACTTTGGAGAGGATGCTGGAGCCCGAACAGATTCCACAGGAAAGAGACATTAAAGTTAACCAAAAAAAGATGGAAGACTGTTATGATTATGAGCGTGCGGAGGATATCTTAGTGGACAAATAAGGATGACTAGCGATGTGAGAGGAGAACAATCGTGTGAGTTGGGAGCAATGAACTAATGTGTGCAGACTTGTATTGTATTATTGTTTTGGTTCTAAGCTAAAGCTATGTTTTCCACAATGGGTCAAGGACCGGCGGATCTGGCAGGGTTCCCTGTAACTTTTCCTACAGCCTAACTCGTTCCAACCTCGTGAATCGCTACCAAAAGTGCAGCTAATTGTAAAGTTACGAAAAATCACGAAAATCAAACTAACTCCGAAGAAGATAGAAGATTCCTCCATGTTGGACCTAAGCAATGTACTCCTCACACATTCCGTCGTCCGTCACACCTTCCAAATGACAAATTTACTCCATCTCCGCTGATAGCAAGAGATGGGTTAGCAGGCACCTTTTATCCAGCCGCTGTTCTGTGCAGACTTGTGTTTATTCAATTTAGTCGGCTTTGAGTCCTCTATAATCTATGTATATGGTTCGGCTAGTTTACTAAGCTAGCCCCTGACTAATCCCTTGGCACACCATAACAAAGACAGATAATGTTACAGGCTGCGCCTTACATCAATGTACTTGTATTTATCTACGTAATAATCGCTGATGTTCATTTATGGGATTATAAGTGATTACCAATCTGACAAATGCTAATTGTTGATAGATCACCTCAAGAGTGCCGATGATCTCCGATCCGATGGATACTAACCACTCTAGAATCAGAGCTACATGTAGATATGTCCTTTAGCCTAGATAGATACCATTCCATAGATAATCAGAAAATAGACTGTATTACGGCCAGCGTACTTTGTTCTTATTGTTTTGGTGATAGTCCATCACAAAAAGTGTCTAGAAAGATGCGAGGCTGCATCTATGTACATTGAAATCCTTCAACTGTTCAAATCAAGTTACTAACACGAAACCTCCTGTCCTTGATCGTCTATATTCCAATAGTTTCGTATGAAACTAACATCTATGACCAACCTTTCGCATCGTGGTTTGTCACAAACAAGACTCGAGTTTGTTTGGAACTAGTCGTTGTAATTGCTGGAGTGACTCGGTGCCAGCTTACTGATTATTAGAGCGACATCTACGTGGTCACTAAAAGTGTCGGGAAGTCACAAGTTTGCCGATAAACATCGTCAACATAGCCCCTCCTACAACGAAGGTCATAAAGTATGGGTGGATGCAACTAACTCAAGGACCCATCACTCCTCCAGGTTAGGTCATAGAAATATGTGGCCCTTCACTATATCAAGAATCATCCATGAAGGTTATGCGTACGAACTTTCACCACCACCAACTTTAAAAATGCATAATGTGCTTCACCCTTGGTTATTGCATTTGGATAACTCAACGCCTTTGCTAGGTCAGTCAAGCAATCCCCGGCCTCCTATCCGAATAGTAAATGATGACGAAGAGTACGAAGAGCACGAACTGGATCAAAAAGTCAAGTCAAGCATGTCTGGAAACACCGTTATATACCAAGCTACATCATCTTTTCTACATATTTTCTCTGATATTGTGTCATAGCTAGATAGCTGCATACACAATTAAAATCTGATGCAAAAAAAAAAAAATACCAAGCTACATTCCTTGGAGACAGTAGTTGGAAGATCAAGTCAAAATGGCAGGCATGGCACCGCTTTAAGAACTCTGCTTATGCAATCATGTACTTTCACCACCAAAGCTCAGCTAAGCCCGGCCCACATAAATCCTTCGTTCCACCATTTGATTGGTCGGGCATAAATTCCTCATATACTCTTTTTTTTTTTAAGGGCGGGATAGTGTGACGGCTTCACCATCACTCATCGACAAGGGTGCCTCAGGTTCCTGTCGGTAATAGGCATCCGTCCCGTTACCAAGAGCCGAGGTACTGCGCACGACCTCCAGGCGCGCAAATATTGTATTTATCAGTTTTCTTCCACTTCACTTACTCAGATCGTACGTCCTCTTCGTAATTCAGTTGAATTACATGTTCAAGGCTTTACTGCATTTAACTTAAAGACTAGTCTGACTTCTATCGTATACCGCTTATTGACAAGCCGTGACATTTATAAATTGTAGATGTGGATATGGATGCTAAGAGTAGAAAGGCCCTATCCATGTACAGGAGTTCCTAGCCTTCTTTCTAGACATGTTGTAGTCTGTAATGGCTAGAGTAGCGTAAATGGTGTCGTTAATCTAGTGAGCACGCCGATACTAGTGTGTAGCCATCAGGAGGCGATAGTGATCAGACTCCGAGGCGTCAACTAAGCTGGTGCACAGTCATCTCCTAATGGCGTTTGCGGTTGTGGTCTCGGCGCTTTACAAGACATGTAGAGTCTAGATATATTGCAAGGCAATGATTTCGGGTCAAGCAACAGAGTCATTCAATCCATCAGATATCAACTACCACATTAGTGTCTCTTCCTAATTGTCATAATTCCGGGTAGGGCGGAGCAGTTAGATCCTCAACCAATCAAATGTCTGATACTGTGCATTCTGAAGACTGAATATCGATAACATATATTTTCTTGAATCTGATTTTATTTAACCCCATCAGGCGCCCTATGCGTCGGTGCAGGTGAATATCTTTACCAATTACAAAGGAAGAAACCAGTGTAGTGAAAAGCCCCTGATCCTGTCTGTTTACATTACTATCTATTGGCTTAGTTTGCCTTCAGGAAGTGCAATACACACTTTTCAGCCAGTGTGGACAGCGTCCTCACCCCTTCCAGATCGATTTATAACATCTGACATTGCTGAGGATCTGATGCAAAAAGAAATTAAAAAAAATTAAAAATTAAAAAGAATTGCTGAGGATCCTAAACTCCAAGTGTCACGGTAGGCGAGCCAATCTTCACCTACTGTATTCTGATAGTTTACTTTGCCATGCATTATTGATCGTTGCATTCTCTAAAATATGGGAAATTTCATCTATTGAAGGAGGAGTTAGAACGTTGATCGAAATACAAGTTTACACCGAGTCTCAAGCTCTACACATCCATAGATTATCGTATGCGGAGCCACGAGACATCCACAATTCGACAGTCAACATTCATCCTTTTATTCTTACAAAGGTCCACAAGAAACCTCATTGCTACCTGGACTCCCCTGCAAGTCGAAACTGTCTTATTTACCCTTTGCTTAGTATCCACTATGTGACTATAGCTACAATATCTGGCCTGTTAATAATTGCTTCAAATGTCTTGTCTTTGGCTTTTCGGAGAAAGTCACCTCCTCTATTTAGCCACTTCGGACCTGCCAATACCACGTAATTGACGTTTTGTGAAGGATATCCACCTTGACAGCTTGGCTTTTCGACTTCGGAAACTCTCCTTCTGCACAGCTAAGAATTGAACCCGATAGGCCGGCTTCTTAGCTGAATGGCGACACTACTTAGGGTCCTGGTTAGGTTACAGTGGATATTTCAGGGTTTTTCTTTGAAATCCATTTTGCTGCTGCCTGTTTGTTCGTTGGTAAATATATATTTGCCGCTATCCTATGTTCTGCATTGGCTGATGCTGGTCGGCCAGGCCGCTGTTTCCTCTGATAACATCCATATTGATCTGAGAATAACTAATCTACATTACATAGTCTTCAATTAAAATACTAATTAAACTCAGAAGAAAAACTATCATCTTGTCGCTTTGAATAGACATCTAGGAAAATGTGCCGAGGAGGCTAAGATACTTTGAGGACAGAGTATTGAGCTGTATCTATTGATGCAGCGAAGACGATGGCTAGGACTGACTTAGCTAAGAATTACCAATCACCGTATGATAATTTCCGGGACAGAGTATGGCGACATGACTCAACGTTCTAAGAAATTTCATCATGGACCGACTGCAAGTAAAACGGCAGGCAGGGTAGCTTTCCGAGGCATTTCGAAGGTGCAGGGTGGCTCGTAAATGATGACAATGCCATTTGCAGGGGAAAATTAAAGAGATAAGTTGTCGGATATATTCCATGTCCAATTCCCACAAGTGAAGCTTACGATGGAGGGGTGTAGAGCGAGGGAATTAATGCATCCTGGGGCATAAATCCTTGAAGCCAACGGTTGTGATGAAGATGACTCGGCGACGATAAAAGGTGGTGAGATCCCCTCCACATTCTCTTCACGTAAAACTCCTTTTTTTTGCATCATATTTGAATTGCATATGCAGCTATCTAGCTATGACACAATATCAGAGAAAATCTACAGAAAAGATGACTCAACTTACGAGTAGAGCACTAATGCCTCAAATTTCATTTGCAGGTACTATTGCGAAGTTATGGTGGCTTATCCTTTAACCCAGGTCAACCATTATCCGTGAATACCCAGCCAGGGGAACGTCTCAA
Source organism: Blumeria hordei DH14 (assembly GCA_900239735.1). Classification (NCBI taxonomy): domain Eukaryota; kingdom Fungi; phylum Ascomycota; class Leotiomycetes; order Helotiales; family Erysiphaceae; genus Blumeria; species Blumeria hordei. The sequence continues at coordinate 1,635,685 of OENG01000020.1, forward strand.
AAGCCCTGGGTTATCCGGACATGCCTTCATCATCCACCGAATTTTCTCCGCGCGAAATGTAATCTCAGGTGTCTCCTTCCAAGTGGAGTAAGTGCGCAGGCTACACAAACTTTACCGGAGAACACCACCAGGAGGCGGACCACGACCCCTTCCATCGTTTGCGTGTTTTTATAGTGTCCGCTGCACTCTCACATCCGTACATCCCAAAGAACTGTCTCGCAGATTTGTGCGCCACGCTTTGCTTCCTCCGTCGGATGTAAATATCGATGTGGGCGTGTATTTGGCGGCTAGATGAGGACAGACAATAGTTGATGAGAGGTGTGGTCATTGGAACGAGGATGTACTAAGTCTTACTTGTAAACATGATGAGACTTAGGTAGGAGTCGAACTCGTTAGGTGCGGAAATTTGACATGGCGGAGAATTTTGAACCATTGTCTCGTGGGCCAACTTGCTCGGTATTGCAAAATTTGACTGATCTTGACTCTGGGATAGTATTTCACTTCCAGATTTGTAGAGGGCACAGCGAACAGGTGTTCATTCTTGCCCTCCACGTAAAGCTTCTGGCATTATGAAGCCGGTAATCTTGATAAAATTTTGCAGAGATACACGACGCCTCAATTCTTCGGCCACTTTCGCTGAAAGGTACCTTAGGTAAGGATCTTATCATCAAAATACCTATTGCTAGGTAGCACTGAATCAAATTTTTACTTGTTTACAACCGACGGCTTCGTTCCACCGGAGCGAACACTAAGAAATCAGCATCATAGCAACCTCTCACAAATCATTCAACCCCATATCTTCGACCACGCAAGAATCCGTTGTCCTCCAAGCTATGGAATCATTCAGAGAATGTCCCCACCACACTTGAAAAGGGACCCGGGAACGGGCGATGAAGGATGGCCTGCAGCAATTGGTAACAAACACGGCATCAGTAATATCCTATTCAAGACCATTCGTTTTTTAAAAAGAACTAGCTCAAGGCATGATAGGTATTCCACACTTCTAACCTCTACACAACACCGCCAAGAGCATTCAAGGGCCCAGACAAGAGTGAGCTGATGGAGAGATTAGGAAGCTCCACATCTCCAGACCTAGAATCTGCCCAGACCAAGTATCACCGCGGTCTAGCAAAGGATTGCCAGTGCTGGACGAGTATTTATTTAGGCCATTGTCCTGACAATTGCGAATGACCATTCGAGATTCCATAATCTATCAGATCTAACTTTAAGCTAACCAATCAGCAATCATGCGCTTTTCCAACATTGCCACCATTTTTCAATGTGTCGCCTTATTCGTACCAACCCTTGCTGTCTACAAGTTCCCTCATACAAATGAGGGAGCGAAAAGTTTCAATTGTTACAATAAAATTATTTATGCAAGTCAATACTGGGAGGAAAAATTGTTTGCAGATAGTCTCGCGCAGCAAGGGCAAAAGATAATTGTTCAAGCGCAAGACGTTTACAACGCCTTCTTGTCAACAACAGAATCAAATTTGGTGTTGTATGATGACAACAATGCATCATACTTTTATGAACATAAGCTCATGTCAATGGCGGGCCGTAAGTTTCACTGCCTTGTAAAAACAATGTATTACGGTTAATTTCAAAGCACAGTGTGTGAAATTCAAGGTCGTATGGTTCAAATCCAGTATAGTCTTTTGATTGATAATTATGGCCGAGTTTGTGCCATTTTCATGCATGAGCAATTAGTTGGCGTAGCCGGCTCCAGTTTCATGCACGAGGTCATACCACGCAATACCAAATCATTTTGCACCATCAACAGTTGATACATTCACAATAATATTGGGCGGATTCTGAGGGATGCAATTTGCTATTCCTTAAGTTTTGACATATAAACCATGTCGTAGGAGCCATAATTGCTTTGTTTTGTTCACTATTTTACGTCGTGCCAGCGCGCAACACGTTTCCCAAGGTCACATGCCGGTTAGCTCAGTCTAGAAAAAATAGCCGACGTGCCGACGCTCCTAAGATCCCGGCATAAACTAACTGGGCCCTGGCCCTCCTGCCAGGTGCCCCAAACTAAACATACCTCAAAAGCACCCTTCCTCTGGGTCTTCGGTTAACTATACTGTAGATAGAATAAAAATGTAAATCTACACGCTAAAGAGGAGAATCGGATGAAAACAATATTGAATCTTGACTGCAGTTTGTACTCCTTAAGTCACGTGATCTATCAAGATTTTCGCTATTAGAACTTAGAATAATTGGGGCTATCAAGTAGGCCACAGTATTGGTACATACGTGGCTACAAATACTGTAATTAGTTTCACTTTGATAGTTACTTTAATCAATGCGCTCTACAACATCAATGACAGAGGGGTCATTATTTCCTTAATATAAACTGTATTTATAAGTAGTTAACAACACATAATGACCTTCATATATATTATAATTTTCGAGTGCAGGATAATAAGATCCAGGTTTTCATTTGCTATGTTGGGTCTATGTAGTCGCCAACACGTCGGGTAGTTTATTTATTTATAATATTTAACGTCGTGCCCGCGCACAGCACGTTAGCTCCTCACTTACCGGTTAGCCCTGTCTATATACAACTATCCGACGTCCCCTTGTCGAATATGCACGCAAACTCCAGGAGAAATTAGACAGCTCCATAGCATGGGGACTTACTAACGGAATCAGTTTCTAACTTCCTAAGACTGAGCTTCAATACTTTTACCCGAAGCGAGGATCACCAATAGAGCCTCCCCTAAATATGGGAGGGACAATCATATTACCCAATGATCATACACTCTGGCTAGGAATATTCTTTGACCCTGCACTCTGATTCCAATTTCAAAATTTACAGGCTTGCCGAAAGTCTCAAGATATCACGAGCCATTTGAAAAGACTCTCAACCACTACTCGAGGAATTAGCCCTCTTTTTCTACGACAAGCTCTGCATGGTGCCGCATTTACGACCCTTTTCTATGGGGCCGAGACCCGATACTCTAAAGAGACATCTCAAAAGACAATATCGCGACTCCAACACAGGATGAACGACGCAGCTCGGGCAGCCCTCCCGGTCTATTGCACAACACCAATAGCAGCACTTCTAAGAGAAGCCGGCTGGGGCCCAGCCCAGACGTGGCTCTCCCGAATTCACAGGCGTCTAGCGGCTCGAATCGCTGCAGCTGACCCGTACCACCCTCTCCGAAGACGATGGAACACTTGTCGCATGCGCTGGATCCGTCCAAGAATCTCGCCAGAACTTTCCGAGGACATCATCCCTCCACCGTGGTCGTCATCCTGTGAAGAAAAACTTATTGGAATTTGAGCAGTAGGTAGACTCCTGGGACCAAATCCTTCAAATAGTGGCAGGCTACACGAGCTACCCTAGACTTGTTCGTATTCTCAGACGGCGCCCTCATAGAAGACCGAGCAGGTGCAGGCTATGTAATCTACTGAGGTCTTACGCAGGAGATTAGGCGAAGATCACTCCCGGTGGGAAACTCGGCAGAAGTGTATGATGCACAAATTTCCGGGGCCACTAAAGGTCTTGCCGCAGCTCTTCGCAACCCACTGACCTGTTATGCCTCTAACGTCACTGTCTGCCTTGACAACCAGGAGGCTGCCATCCGTCTGCTCTTGGATACGCCTACAGCGTCCAGCTCGGCGAAAATCCTTAACTTCCGCAAGCTCGCAGTGAACTGGAGAAGGAGGTCACGCGGCAAAAATACGATGCCTGGGAAAGTGGCTATCCAATAGTGCCCAGGCCACGTAGGTATTCTCGGGAACGAAGCAGCCGACGCGCTTGCTAAAGCTGCCTGTGCGGCTCCAGCTCCACACCTAGAACTCTCCATTGCGAGGGCAAGGAGAGAAGTCAAAGCCCAATACGAGGCTTCAGTCGCACTATATTGGGCAAAAAATGCACCTTCTAGATACAAAGAATTAGGTGTTGGCCCTAATACTAAAATTACCATTGAGCTCGCCCGTCTGGGTCGACGCGCATTAGGTTATCTTCTAGCTGTACGGTCCGGTCACGGCGACTTTGCGGACTACCACCGACGCTTTCAGCATGAAAATGCCACCCTTACCTGCTCATGCAGAGAAGAGAAGTCCCCCGACCATTTTTTTTATTGCAACCTCGGGCAGTACCAGGCAAAGCTTGTCAAGGCTCAGATCTGCAATCCCAATATATCTTGGGCTCTTGCTAGAGCGGAGGGAGTTCATGCATTCAGTAGCTGAGTGCATGACATAAACTTTTTTCGAAAAGCACAACAACAAGTCTGACAAGTATGAAGTCATGTACTTGAAGCGTGAGAGCTTTAAAGCGACGCAACCAACATTTCTCTGTAGTACATTTATTTCTTTGCTTTATATTCTCCATGGAATAACATCTGCAAATCAGGAGAGACATCGGGAGGCTGATATTCATGTTTCATTAAATCTTCCAGCACAGGATAATAAGATCCAGGTTTTCATCTGCTGTGTTGGGTCTATGTAGGCGCCAACACGTCGGGTAGTTGTATATAGACTGGGCTAACCGGTACGTGAGGAGCTCACGTGCTGTGCGCGGGCACGACGTTAAATATTATAAATAAATAAATGTAGCTTCAGAGTTCTTCACGCTTAGACTTCTGTGATACCAAACACCATTAGATCACCTCTAGTCGCCTTTAGTATCTTTAGTCTTCACCAGTATTCGCTCGAACCTTTAGTCTCTCTAGATATTTACACTACCAAATTCAAACCTTTAGTTTCTCCAAGTGATCTCAAGTAGACCTTCAATCATCTCTCGCAGTTCATCTAGCCTCTCTTCCACTACAATTACGCTTCAGTCCGCATGCCTTTGCTCCAATCTGACATCCACTTAAAACCGACTCGAATGTATCTCGTCGTGCTGAAACACTAATCTTTTCATATATCGATGACTTCATGATTATATCCGCATCTCGCTCTAAAATCGATAGGGCTATTGCACATTTGGCTAAAGCTTTCAAACTTAAAGATCTCGGTGAAATGTCCAAATTTCTAGGCACCAAGATGCAAAAAGATTCTGATGGCATACGTATCAATCACCAAGACAAAATCGATCCCCTTTGTGAGGATATGGGTATGATCCACTGCAAAGGCGCAAGTACCCCAATATCTGATGATAATCTCATCGATCGTGACACGGGAAATCTGTGCTCGAAATCTGATGCTGTTGTATACCGAATCGCTGTCGGTAATCTACTACATGTTGCAAATATGACAAGACCTGATATACAATATGCTGTCAACAGACTTTGTCGCTACGTGCGAAGCCTGTATTTATCGAGTGATATGAGCTACGGGTTGTGGAGACTATTTTTTTTTTTTGAATCATATTGTATTCAGCTATCTAGCTATGACAATTTAATATACAGTTATTTTTACATTGAAAAATCACACCAGTTAACGCCCTAGCTCACTTCTCCATATTACTGTATGTCCATTATTTATGTGCCTATATCATCTCCTTTGTATGCTGACATACACTTGGATGTTTTCAAAAATTCTAGAAGGGCTTCCTTCCCCCTTTTTGTTCTTAATAAAATTTGTAATGAAAGAGGCTTTATGTCAGTGAATGCTAGTTCCCTTTGATTATTGTATCTAGTACAATGAAGAATTAAGTGTTTTGTGGTCTGCTTTTTAGCCTTGCAAAAATTGCAGCTTTGATCTTTGACTTTCCCAATTATATTTAGGTAAGCTCTAGTATTTCCAATCCCAGTTCTTGCCTGGAAAAATGCTGATTCAACCATCCTGCTGTGGTCTTGAAAGTTAAATGGATGTAAAGTAAAGGTGGGTGTATGCATCTGGGCTTGGATTCTGTAAAACTTTCCAAGTCCCCTACACCTTCTACCCTCCTCTTCTCGGAGTACTTCTGCTTGCCAGTCATTATGCCAAGCATTTAAAATGAATTCCTTTGCTTTCATCTTGAGAAAAGAGTGAGATGTGAACCTGTCACTTCTTGAAGCAGTCTTTTTTACTGCCCCTTTCGCAAGTGAGTCAGCAAGCTCATTACCTTCAATTACCACGTGGGCTGGACACCAGGTTATGTTCAAAGTACAGCTCCTGGCGAGGTTTCGAATTTTGTGTGAGAGGTGGTTTGTCTTCCCCTGAATTCTCTGAAGGCTTGCTTGGCTGTCACTGAATATTTGGTATCTTGCATTTTGCAGCATTTTCTTTAGGTACTGAATAGCTTTGTAAATGCAGTAAGTTTCAGTGTCAGTGATTTGTGGAGACTATGTGTGACGGAAACTGAGTTGGTAATGAATAAATCGATTTATTAAACTATATAAGGAGAAAAGAGAACTCTACCTACTACTAACAGGTACTTATAAGAGTTGATCTTTGTGAGTCTATAGACTGATGACTTATCTATAGGCATTATACTTGCTACCCAGCCACGCAATGCCAGGTATCACTTAGTTGTGCTAACGCCCCAACCTCCTGATTAGTAGTGCCGTTTCGTTCAGCTTCATCTACTCCCCCATACAGCCTTATCGTAAGCATCCTCAATATTACGCTTAGGTATCCTCCTAAGCTTAAACAACGGTCAAACCGTAACACTATGCTTCGACGGTCAAGGTCACTAGTAGCAATACCGTGCTTAACTAGAATCGAGACACTTGTAGACATAATCACCTCACAAACAAATTTTGCGATGGCAGCAATGGACTTCACCATCGAAAATCACGCCCCTGTGACGGAAGGAGGCTCCTGTTCTTCTAGCATCCCACTCACCTCCCACTCCGCGACACCTCCTTTTCAATCTATCCTACCGCAACACGACGTGGTAGTGACTGATAGGCCAACTTTTCAGCCCGTCTCTCCCTCTAAACGTGCAATTCCCAAATCCTGCCACGAAACAACGACAGAAAAGGTGAACGACGCAAATGAATTTCTCCCAAGAAAACTCGCCCAGATTATCGAAGAACGACAGTGCCATGAACTTGCATGGCACGCTCGCATAATGATGTTTACCTGCGCAATAAGCAGTATCGAGAGTGCTCTCTCAGGCTTTATGAAGGATATCGAAAAGGATTAGGCTACGGCAATCCGCGATTACCTCTGCAAGGCCATTTCAAAATACGCAGTCTCAGAGGCTGCCCCCACTCCTCCTCCCATCCCCTCGAACTCTCGACTTGTTTCTAACAGGGCAAAAGGCAAGGATAAGGATCAAACAATTAAGGTTGGCACTACAGCGCCAACTACAACAACTAGACCCTATAAGGAACCTCCCCAACTGCCTAGCAAACCGTTAAACACCAATCTTTCTTGGGCGACAGTTACACGAAACGGCCACAAGAAAGCTCGCGCCACTGCTTCAAGCGAGTCACTGCCAATCACGATGATATACAAGCAAGTAGCATCTCAAAAAGAGCCCATTAGCCCCTGGCCTACCACTCGCAATCAAGCAACTACTGGAAAGGCTCAACCCCCTATCAGCCCGGATAAAAGGTTATTTATTCGCCTACCACGCGATCATGAGTGGCGAAAACTATCACCTGCTGGTATCTGGGAGGTTGTGGTGAAGCGACTTTCGGTATTGTCATCACTTATTGGTAGGATCAAAGCGGTGAACTCAGGGTTTTCTATAACTCCTTGTAGAAACGAGGCGCGAGAAGAACTCATAAAAGCCGAAAATGGGCTCTTCTTATCTGGGGCAAAGCTTGAAACAGCGACGATCTGAATATCTATCATTATACCAACTGTCCCGGCATCTATTCGAACGCTTGAGGGACGAGTTGAAGTAAATGAGTCCATGCTCACTGTTGAGATCGAGAGAATAACTAACATGAGGCCCTCTACAGTGAAACTTTTCGGACAGAATAACCCCTCCACGCCCCGCAGAACCTGGATGGCTTTCTTCTCCAAATCGCCTCGACCCAGCTTCAGAGTCTTTGACGAATCTGGTCTCGCCAGGCCATTCAAGAAGCAAGAGCCCCTTGAGTTCTGAAAGCGATGCAGCGGCCATCATCCTTCAAGAAATTGCTCCAGGGCACTATCTTGTGGGAACTGTGGCTCAACTATGCATACCGAAGATTCATGTCAAGCTATGACTAAATGCAGGAACTGTTGGGGCCCTCATAGATCTTATAGCACTAAATGTCTGACCTGTCCAACATGAACAGGTGGACCATCAAAACAGCAATTGAAACCCTACTGAGATGCAGGAGAGCGAGAATTTCAAGCTCTCGTTCAAGCAAGAGATGCAGAGGCTAAGGCTGCCTCCGCTGAGGTATCGATCCATAACTCTACAACTGGCCTAGTCCCAACTCCAACTCCAAACGCTGGAGTGGCAACAGCATTACCTCCGGAGAATCCGACAGGTGATGCAATGCGCTTGTAAAGGGCGACCAATAGAGTCGCCGTCCCCCCAATAGATTCTCCGATTTATATCAATAAATGTGGGAATGGGGGGAACAACACCCGCTATCGCACTTGACCGTGCCTGCGAGCTTCAACTTGATGTCTTGCTTATACAGGAGCCATAGTGGTGTGGGCATACTAAGGCACATCTCTATTTCAATGTCCACATACCGCACAATGGCATAAGCATTCGCCCTAGTGTAATCACATACACTAAGAAAAATGCCCAGCAAATTCAAGCTATTCAAAAATTTCCCTTGGCCACTCTAATTAGCGACTATTTCTGGGTCAAGGTAAATAACACAACATTCCTCAATGTGTACAAAGCCCCCCACGATCCAAAGGCGGCTCAACCCCTTCTCTAATGGGCTCCATCTGCTCGCACTGTTGTCTTAGGCGACTTCAACTCGGTTAATTGGGCCTGGCAATCAAGTGCAGTGCACACATACAGACAAGGCGATGAGATTTAGAAGTGGGCAGAGACTCAAAATCTCTCTTGCCTTATTATTGGAGAGCCCACGCATTGAGACGGGAATACCCTTGACCTAGCATGGTCAAACATTAATGGAACTTGTGCTTGAGTTGATCGACAAAAATGTATCACCAGCGACCATCTTCCAATCCTGGGCTCAGTTCTCAACCAAAAGCAACCTAAGGCCACGGAAAAAGGCCCTCTTCAAGTTCCCAAAGACCAGCTACCCCATTTAGCCCTGCTAGTCTCCCGCTGGGTACCACCAATAGCACCGCTCACTTCGGTAGAAGAAACAGAGGGATTTGCCGAGGAACTTTGCAGGGCATTTAAGGAAGCAATAAAGGCTGTTGGTAGACGACCTAACCCAGAGAGTGGCAGGTTAGGACCCTGGTGGACTCCAGAATGCAAGGCCGCCCATGTCAAGTAAAAAGGCTCACTCACAGAACTTGAACGATCTAGTAATGCAAAGCATTTTAGAAAAGTTGTAGCAACTGCGAAAAGAAGCTATTGGAAAAGCCGGGTTGAAGGAGTTAAATCTTTACCCGAAACCTTTAAGCTCCTACAGTGGGGTTCTCTGAAGCACGCGAAAATTCCACCACCTCTTTTACATGAAGGTCGATTCATCTCTGATCAGGCTGAGCGCGCAGGTATCTTGTGTGATCGCCTTCTTTCACGGCACCAAGCCACCGATGATCTGACTCCTTGTAACCAGCCTGGAGATTCCCGGATCACATGGAAGTAAGAAATATCCGAGACTGAAGTTCAAAGCTGTACAATAGGCAAAGGTGGTTCCTGCCCTGGAACCGATGGCATCTCCACAGAACTCCTTGCGGCCTCCTGAAGCCATGTCGGAGCCCATGTTACGCATCTTTTACGCGCGTGCATGCATTTTGGACATCATCCTTCCTGCTTCAAGCTAGCAGAAGTTTTTTTCCTTCCAAAATCAGGCAGGGACCCTTCATCCGTGAAAGGGTGGAGGCCTATTGCACTCCTATCTTGTTTAGGAAAGGGGTTGGAAAGAATCATGGCCAAAAGAATGTCCCATTGTGCGGTGGTCGCAAATGTTGTAGGCCCACAACAGTTTGGGGCTCTACCTAAACGGTCGGCAACAGATTTCGTCTCATGTGTAGTGCATGATATAGAAGAGGCCCGGACACAGGGCTGGGAAGCAACCTTTGTCACGTTAGATGTGCAGGGAGCCTTTGATGCGGTCCTACATAACCGGCTCATATGGCGGATGCAAGCTCAAGGCTGGCCTCATTCAGTTCTTTGGTGGACTACATCTTTCCTCAAAGATCGAAGCGTGCAAGTACGCTATCCAGGAGGAATGACAAGCCCAAGGAAACTGATATGCGGTGTGCCGCAGGGCTCCCCAATTTTGCCTATCTTATTCTTACCCTACATGGCAGAGCCTATGCACGATGGAAACCATAGAGCAAGTTTCAGCTACGCCAATGATATTGGAATCTTAGGAATCAGCCGAACAGTTGCGGAATCAGCTGCATTGTCACAGCAGGAGGTGAACGAATTAGTAGATTTGGCGCAGGAAAATGCCATATCCTTTGAAACTGAGAAATCGGAAGTCGTTTAGTTCCTGGGAAGTCGCCTTGAGAACTCAGTGGGAATCCATATAAACGACACGTTCATAGAGCCAGCTGAGTACATTCGATGGTTATGAGTCTATCTCGTCAAGAGACTATCTTTTAAAAATAATGTAGAAATTTGGAGTGGGAAAGCAATTGAAATAGTTCCGGATATTGGAAGAGATAAATACTAGCCTTGAGGTTGATTTAGAGATATGATGAATCTGTTTAATGTACGAAGAAGTTACTGATATTTAATGGATAGTTAATTGTAAAGAAATTGCTATAATTCTATCTATGTAGCGAGAAGTCCCTCTATATACATGAAAGCGGGGTTTTCCGCACACTAGTGTAAATTCCAACATACTTCCTTATCTAACCTAAATGGGAAAGATGTTGGAGATCCTGAAGCCAATGTATGCTGTAAGGCATCTATTGGCTAATTACTATTCATGCCAGTGAGTGATGATATAGGTTAATCATATCTCATGGCGTCAGTGCATATTATTCTAATATGAACTATTTATCTACTGCAGTCATGTTGCTGCCTTAATTACAACAAAAGCACTTAAGGTGGCTCAACTTCTGCGTCAAATAAACTCAGTCAAGCAGGGGGTAGCCCCAGGACTTTTAATGACTGCAGTGGAAGCGTGCGTGATCCCAATAGCGACATATGGCGCAGATGCGTGGTGGCCCGGTTTGACATGACCCCAAAGACGGGATCTAGTGACTCCCCAGACAACGCATCTATGCAAGCTGATTGACAGGGCCTTAATTCTAGCCGTAAGAGCAGCACTTCCGATGTGGAAGACTATACTCATCGCTGCACTTCACAGGGAAGGAGGCATTCCACCAGCCCGGATCCTCTTAGAATGCAAGCGCCTAAGACTTTCTGCAAGGTTACAATCTCTCGATGATCGTCATCTCCTAAGTATTCGTGCAAGGACGTGCCCGAATGAGGGAACAATTAAATATAAGAGGCGGAAAAAGCTATCTTTGCGACCCGACACCCAGATGTCCCGCGTCCAACGGGCTTACTGCCAACTACCTCAAGCGGAGGATGCCGACCCAATTCCTGGGCCAGTTTATTGGAGATACCCTGGATCAAAGTTGGAAGGAGTGGAGGATTATCAAACATGGTGTTGCAGGCATAGGGCCTTGTAGGATTAGAATCGGACTTATCTGATTCCACTTGTAACGATTCATCCGATCATACACTCCCCACCACATTTCATATCACATCACATCACCAACAACCCTTCGTATAAAAGCTACCAACCGGTGCAATGGCCCCTGCTTTTGTATCGTCATTGTCAACGCCCTCCAATCCTGGAGGGCAACTTCACCCAAGCCTGCTTGGCATTGTGAATGCAATGCAAAAAGCAGAACAACAACGGAAAGAAAGACTGGGTATAGCCCAAGAATTTCTAGAATTAATCGACTCCTGGGCTAAGAGCAAAGGAGAGAAGCAAGCAGCAGCAGTCGTCGCCACGCTGATGGAAAAGATCACGCCTATAATAAATGCCTTTGCAGTAGATCAGGCAGAAGCAGCCAGCCTACTAAGTAAGAAACCTCCCACTATGGCAAGCACTCCTGTCAGACCAGGATCAGAGCCCGATGGAATCCGTATTCTTGACTTGATGTTTCGTGATTCATGTAAATTCCATTCTTCTAACATGATCGTAACATTACTGTCAGAATAACATGCCAAGCTGGTACCTGACATAATTTGTGATTGCCTCAGGAAAACCTTGGCGTTTTGGGTAGTTTTCAGCTAGAAAATACTTGGCGTCCATGTAACAGACGTGGTGGACTGGTATTGAGTCGTTTTAGGATTACATCTTGGCTACAATATGTTTGGATTGTATCTTGTGATGTAAGGAAGCTATTTCTAGATATTATCATCATATGTCAGGTAGTAGATATGTATAGATATGTAAGCTGAGAGGAAGAGGAAGAGAGATAGAGAGGACAGACAATCACATCTTTTATTTTACTTCAATTGAAAGCTCCTATGCGAGCTATTCTCCCAGATACCTCCAGACTCAATCATTAAAGCTTCCGAACCAGCTAAAAAGGTTCGACAACTCCCAAACCAGTCGCCCCTAGGAATATCACAGCTGTTGAGGATCATAGCCACGCCCTTCCCTCAAAGCCCCAAGACACCAGCTCGCCCTGGGTGACAGTAGCCCGCAAAGCGGCCAAACTACCGACGCCGCCTAGCGTGCAAGTTCCGCAAAGGCCTGCTCCAGCAAGCAACCTGAAACCTCAGTCAACCCCAAAGGAGGACAAGCGCTTATTCTTACGACTGAGGAAAGATCATCACTGGCACAAGTTATCGCCAGTCACGATCAAGAAAATTATCCCCGAAAAAGCTGGGATAGCAACTTCTGCTATCACGTCCATGTACCCAGTCAGGTCGGGGATCGCTCTCGAATGCACATCAGATGCATTGAGAGATACAGTCATGGGAATTGCACCTCTCCTACAGTAAGACAATACTGTGATCGAGGCAGCGTCCAAATGGACGTCTTTGATAATCCCGCATGTACCATTGTACATCAGGACGCTTGAAGGCAGTATCCCAGTCACCAACGAAATGGTGAAGAACGAGTGCCAAGTAGTATGCGGCGCCACACCAATACAGGTAAGGCCCACAGAAACAAAGCTGGGGCAATATTCAACAAGCTGGATTGTTCATTTCCAACAAAAACCAGAAAACACAAAATTTCGGCTATTTGACGAGAGCGGACCAGCCATTCCCTTCTCGCGCCGAAGACCAATCGAGCAATGCCAACGCTGCTGGGGATTTCACACAGCGCGTTCCTGTACCAGGAGCCAGCGATGTGGACGATGCGGAGGAACCCACGAGACATTGGAGTGGCAGGCCAAGGTGCTAAAGTGCTCGAATTGCGCGGGACCTCACCACTCGAATGAGGGTAGCTGTATGGCTAGGCCAAGACGACAAAACGGGATAATTCTGCCCCGCACCCCCGCAGAATTACATATCATAAGAGAACGCGGACATCGTGATTATCACGCTGCTCTAGCGTACTCGGAAAGGAAGGGCAAAGCGGTTGAAACCGACATTGCCCAGGACTCAACAATGTCGTGTTAATGTTAGGAAACCCCTCAACAAAAGCACCAAAAGACAAGTACAACACCGTCCACTTTCACCAAGTGAATGTCGGAAGTGGTGGAGAAAATACGGATATAGCATTGCAGCAGGCATGGGATGCCGGTGCACATGTAGTCATGGTACAGGAGCCATGGACAAGAAAGAAAGAGGGGGGTTTTATAACAAAACGTTGCCCTGGCTACAATAGCCATATGCCATTCGGAGGAACAGACATCCGGCCCCGCGCGATTACTTTCACGCGCAAAGGTAGTCATTCGACTCAATTCTTTCCACCGTTGTCAGGCCCGATATCTGACTACTGCTTTGTAAAGATGGGCGGACTGACCTTTGTCGACGTATACCGTGCCCCAGGCACTAGTGGAACCTTGGAGTCCCTACTCCGGTGGGAAATTAGAGGTCTAGTGATTGTTGGAGGCGATTTCAATTCTGTGTCACAGCATTGGCAACCGCTAGCGACAAATCAGTACGGCAATGGTAACTAGGTTATGGAATGGGCAATAGCCCACAACATGGACCTAGTCAGCATTTTTGGAGAGCCAACGCATAGGGATGGGAACGTCCTAGATCTAACGTGGAGCAGCACGGCCGATATAGCATTAGTGTCCAAACGTTACCACTGTACCTCGGATCACTTGACCATCGAAGGTACCGTGCTGAACCCTACAGTATCAGATCTCTCTGGAATTGTAAAGAACATTCGTGTCAGCGACGCCAACTTGAAGGAATTTAGCCGATGCGTTAGCCAATGGACCAAATCTGGCCCTCTTGACAGTGTCGTCAACATCGAAAACTTCACAAATGATCTCCTTCAAGCACTTGGAGATGCGCTCGAGATTGCAGGGAAAGTCCCAGCCATCGAAAGCGCAAGAACTGGGCCATGATGGACCGATGAATGTCGCACAGAATGGCAAGAGTACAAGGCAGCGAGAGACGACCCTGACCTCTCGAAAGAGGCCCGCAAGAGCTTTAGAGCCGTGGTGCGAAAAGCCAAGCGAGAGTACTGGAAGAGGCAAGTAGAGGCAGTGACTACTGACGCACAGGTATTCAAGCTCATGAGATGGGCTAAGCCTCGACCAGCTGCTGAGCCCCCTCCTCTGCAGATTGACGAAAACCGTGTAACGGCTGTTGAGCCGAAGGATTCCTGTAGCCTACGCTGGCTAGCGTAGGCAATGACACAAAGCGAATATTTGGGAGAGGTCTCGGAAGCCACGGAGCTTAGAATATTCTCATTGAGCCTTCTGGAAACATACTGAAGGTTCATGAGGATGACAGGTGTACCGAGAACTTTCTAGGTAGTTGTCGAATAGTCTCAGTCATTCGGGTTACAGGGAGAATCTTCTCGAAAGGCAATAGTTCAGAATGTATATATATGTAGTCTTTAGCTTCAAGAATTCTCTCCTCAGAGAATTATAATAAATATACTGTACCTACAAGATCGCTCATGAACCTTGTACTGAAACCGTGACAAACCGGTGGCTATCTGACCCGCGAGAGCGAGCTAGTGCGCTACGAGACACTCTCTTGGCGAGGTTTAGCGGCGAGAACGACATTTTTATCTGGGAGAACGGACAGGAGGAGCGTATTCCATGGGATACGGAATTATCACTGGACGATGTGATAAGCGCCACTGTCTCCGTCAACAATTCGGCACCGGGAGCGGACAAGATAACGGTACGGTTACTTAAAGCCTGTTGGTCCCATCTAGGACCTCTTGTGAAAGATCTTTACCAGGCTTGTCTGAAAATCGGCTACTTTCCCACGGCTTTCAGGGTGGCAGAAGTTGTGCTTCTTTCAAAGCCGGGTAGAAATCTGTCAACTGCTAAGGGTTGGCGACCAATATCTCTGTTGTCGAGTTTAGGCAAAGGACTTGGGCGTCTAGTTGGTAAGAGAACGGCATGGCTGACAATAAGTCACCAAGTCGTTCACCCACAACTATTCAGCTCCGTACCAGGACGATCTGCAGTCGACCTTGCATCCTGTGTAATCCATGATGCTGAGGCAGTCATGAGAAGTGGTAAGTGTGCGGCTATGGTCACACTCGACATTCAAGGTGCATTTGACGCAGTCCTTCACAACCGACTGCTCAAACGCCTTCGAGAACAAGGCTGGCCACGATCCCTGTGCCGGTTCATTCAGAAATTTCTTTGCCAACGAAAGTTTCAGGTCAAATACCGTGGTGGAATCACAGAAGAGAAGATACTGGAATGTGGAGTACCTCAGGGCTCGCCACTATCGCCACTTCTTTTCATGCTCTACATCGCTGTGCCTTTTGAAGATCATGGTCTAACGAGTAGGTTTGGCTATGCTGATGATGTAGCTATTGTCAGAATTGGAAATACCGCGGCGGATGCTATCTCCGCAGCTCAAGACGACCTCGACAGCTTCATTCTTCTCGCAAGAGAACACAGGATCGATTTTGACCCAGCAAAGTCAGAACTTCTAGTGACCGGAGGAGGGCCCAGAAAGAAAATCAACGCGGCTGATCTCTCCATCTTGGTGAAAGATCGCCGGATCGAACCGTCACCTCATATCCGGTGGCTAGGAGTCTGGCTTGACACCCAGCTAAACTTCAAGCAGCATGTACAGAAATGGGCTGGAAAAGCTAATCGTCTAGTACATTTCTTACGACATATAAACGGAGTTCAACGCGCTGCAGCACCCGGTCCTCTGATTCGTGCGGTACATGCATGCGTTCTGAGCACAGCTTTATACGGGGCAGAAGCGTGGTGGCCAGGTCTCACTCGAATAACCACACTGCGAGATAAAGAAGTCGGCACTGGAGTAGGCTGGCATATATCTCTACTGGACAAAACGATAATGAAAGCTATCAGAGTAGCACTCCCAGCGTGGCGTACCACTCCCAATGGCGCTCTTCATCGTGAAGCGGGAATACCCCCGGCATCGATAATTCTTCAGCAAAAGATGCTGCGGTCTGCAGCTCGCATGCGAAGAATGGATATCTGGCACCCTCTAGCCCTTCGAGCGGCTGAGGATCCGAAAGAGACAATAAGACGCTTAGGTCTTAGATCGGGACAAAGAGATCGTTTGTTCAGACAACCAGAACGGTACATGACACGCCTACAAATGAGTGTGCGTCGAGTTCCGACAGCCGAAGGCCCGGGAAAGCTATACTTCCCACGTGGCACCCCAGCATCGATTCCATGTAGTCGAGAAAATGAAGCTAGGTCTGGATGCATAAAGAGGTGGTTAGCTTCCCGTCCAGCTAACACAGTCTTCGCTTTCTCTGATGGATCATCATCGGGTCCGGAAAATCAGCCTGGGGGTATGTAGTATACCAAGAGAGCAAGCTAGTTGCAAGTGGCTCCGGTCCACTTCCTGAAGCAGAGGTATTCGACGCGGAAGTTGTGGGTGCCATGAAAGCCTTGAAGGCTGCAATAGAGGTAGTAGAAGACTTACTGATCTGCATTCTTCTTAACAACCAAGCGGCCACCCAGACGCTCGAAAGAAGATCTAACTCCTCGCAGTCAGTAGTGGACAAGTTTTTGTCGCTGAGACACAATAAGCGTGTGGAAATACGCTGGATACCCGGTCATGTGGGGATCCAAGGCAATGAAGAGGCCGATAAGTTGGCCAAATCAGCCTTGGGAGCTCCCAATAACTGGTCACTAACCTCAGCTGCGCCCAGTGGAGAAGATCAAGATCTAACCTTTGCGGCACTAGGGAGGTGGATTAAACTGCGCAGCCAAGAACTCGTGGAAGAGTGGTGGCAGAAGTATCGACCGAAATGATACAAAGACCTGGACCTATTCATGCGTTGCAAAAGACCACCGGAACTAGCTTTACGAAGATGGGCGTACCATCGTCTTATTGCGGCAAGAATAGGCCACGGGGACTACGCCGAATACTATTGACGTTTCAACCCTGAACATGAAGATCTGAAATGCGTTTGCGGCCGGGAGAAAAGGCCCTGGCATTTTTCAGAGTGCCGACCTGCTTTGCTACGTTGGAGAAGCTATGAGAAAATGGCCCCACCAGGGGCCAGGGAAATGATTGGGGAGAAAGGATGGCAGAAGTTCATTCAATTCTTAACAACAAGCAGATGTTATAGTCTGCCGAAGAATGAACAGGGTGGGAGGTGACCACACTGAGATTGCTTCTGACCCGAGAGGAGATGGGTGTGGAAGATAGGGATGCGGCGCAGGGCACTGTAACTCAGACATATACTGTTCCTTTTGTTTTATTTCTTTTCTTTTGTCGCTTCTGGCTCCACTGACGGTCATGTAGGTAGCAATGAGCTTTCAGAGCCCATCTACCCGTGTCACGTCTAAATAGACGTTAGGTTCTTCCTGTCACGTAAAAGATTTCAAATTCAAATTCAATTGATATTATCCAAAAGTACACATCTATTTCAAAAATAATTGCTCTGTATTGCAAAAGTATACATCGAAGCCCTCAGTATGGCTCGTAACTAAAATGAAACCGTTCTACATATTTTGTATTAGTGTGCTCAATCCTAATACTTTGTGTACCCTCCATTTGCCTTTATCACTGCTTCAAATCTTTCGCACTTGTTACGCGCACTTGACGGAGGCTTCTTCCGAGAAATGAGTCTTCCGTATCCTCTTTGTTTGAGGGCATTAGAAATTAAACGCTCACTGAATCCCCAGTGGCTGAAGGGTCCCATCGCTAGTTCCAAATAGCACATCTGTCAATTTTTAGGAGATCCCCGGACGAAAGCCTCAAGCTCATCAACTTGTTCTGCGCTTAATATAGGCAAGCGTCCTTTGCGAGGTATAGGATTCGCAGTCTCTCGAGCACACGCTAATTGCACTTGCCTTCTTGTGAAGCCAAGTTCGTCGGATATAGGTTGTAATGTAAAGCCAAGTCTTCTTAATGCTCTTATTTCAATACATTGATCGCGAGTTAGATGCCTGCTAACATTGGTTTCTGAAGCAGAATTTTCGAGAGACATTGTTTGCCGGAATAGAGGATGAATTGATACTGGTGTTGATGATGAAGGGTTGTGCAGTCGAAACTGTCGTTGAAAATGTGTTTCTCTAAGCCATTGTTGGAACAATACGATTGGACCATATTTCATGGCGAGCGGGGTAATGAGGAGAGATATACTAAACTATTACGAGCTAGCCCAGCTGCACCTACAGGGCTAATCCCTTAAACAACCCAGTTTCAAGGTTAACCTTTATATTCCTAGAGGCATAGTCATTCCTCATCCATGCATACTAGCGCCGCGAGAAATGTAGTTTAGTTTTGCCGGATTCGAACCAGCGATCTCCTGTCTCGGGTGCATTATGTGTCCTAGCTATGCAGACCTCACTTTAGAAACCGCCATGATGTTGTACCACTGCATCATCCAGCCATGGCGGTGTTTATAATGTTGCCTGCAATGAATTCCGGGTAGGGCGAGGCAGTTAGATCCTCAACCAATCAAATGTCTGATACCGTGCATTCTGAAGATTGAATATCGATGACATATATTTTCTTGAATCTGATTTCATTTAACCCCATCAGGCGCCCTATGCGTCGGTGCAGGTGAATATCTTTACCAATTACAAAGGAGGAAACCAGTGTAGTGAAAAGCCCCTGATCCTGTCTGTTTACATTACTATCTATTGGCTTAGTTTGCCTTCAGGAAGTGCAATACACACTTTTCAGCCAGTGTGGACAGCGTCCTTACCCCTTCCAGATCGATTTATAACATCTGACATTGCTGAGGATCTGATGCAAAAAGAAATTAAAAAAATTAAAAAGAATTGCTGAGGATCCTAAACTCCAAGTGTCACAGTAGGCGAGCCAATCTTCACCTACTGTATTCTGATAGTTTACTTTGCCATGCATTATTGATCGTTGCATTCTCTAAAATATGGGAAATTTCATCTATTGAAGGAGGAGTTAGAACGTTGATCGAAATACAAGTTTACACCGAGTCTCAAGCTCTACACATCCATAGATTATCGTATGCGGAGCCACGAGACATCCACAATTCGACAGTCAACATTCATCCTTTTATTCTTACAAAGGTCCACAAGAAACCTCATTGCTACCTGGACTCCCCTGCAAGTCGAAACTGTCTTATTTACCCTTTGCTTAGTATCCACTATGTGACTATAGCTACAATATCTGGCCTGTTAATAATTGCTTCAAATGTCTTGTCTTTGGCTTTTCGGAGAAAGTCACCTCCTCTATTTAGCCACTTCGGACCTGCCAATACCACGTAATTGACGTTTTGTGACGGATATCCACCTTGACAGCTTGGCTTTTCGACTCCGGAAACTCTCCTTCTGCACAGCTAAGAATTGAACCCGATAGGCCGGCTTCTTAGCTGAATGGCGACACTACTTTGGGTCCTGGTTAGGTTACAGTGGATATTTCAGGGTTTTTCTTTGAAATCCATTTTGCTGCTGCCTGTTTGTTCGTTGGTAAATATATATTTGCCGCTATCCTATGTTCTGCATTGGCTGATGCTGGTCGGCCAGGCCGCTGTTTCCTCTGATAACATCCATATTGATCTGAGAATAACTAATCTACATTACATAGTCTTCAATTAAAATACTAATTAAACTCAGGAGAAAAGCTATCACCTTGTCGCGTTCAATCAACATCTAGGAAATTGTGCCGAGGAGGCTGAGATACTTTGAGGACAGAGTATGGCGACATGACTCAACGTTCTGAGAAATTCCATCATGGACCGACTGCAAGTAAACAGGCAGGCAGGGTAGCTTTCCATGGCATTTCGTAGGTGCCGGGTGGCTCGTAAATGATGACAATCCCAATTTCAGGGGAAATTTAAAGAGACATGTTGTCGGATATATTCCATGTCCAAATCCCACAAGTGAAGCTTCCAATGGAGGGGTGTAGAGCGAGGGAATTAATGCATCCTGGAGAATAAATCCTTGAAGCCAATGGTTGTAATGAAGATGACTCGGCGCCCAGACAAGGCGGTGAGATCCCCTCCACATTCTCTTCACGTACGGCTTCTGGCACTTTGAAGCCGGCAAGCTTAAAAAAACTCTGCAGAGATACACTACGCCACACCTCTTTGGCCACTTTCGCTGGGAGGTAACTTGTGTAAGGATCTTATCATCAAAATACCTATTGCTAGGTAGCACTGAATCAAATTTTTACTTGTTTACAACCGACGTCTTCGTTCCACCGGAGCGGACACTACGAAATCAGCATCATAGCAACCTCTCACAAATCGTTCAACCCCATATCTTCGACCACGCAAGAATCCGTTGTCCTCCAAGCTATGGAATCATTCAGAGAATGTCCCCACCACACTTGAAAAGGGACCCGGGAACGGGCAATGAAGGATGGCCTGCAGCAATTGGTAACAAACACGGCATCAGCAATATCCTATTCAAGACCGTTCGTTTTTTAAAAAGAACTAGCTCAAGGCATGATAGGTATTCCACACTTCTAACCTCTACACAACACCGCCAAGAGCATGCAAGGGCCCATACAAGACTGAGCTAATGGATAAATTAGGAAGCTCCACATCTCCAGATCTAGAGTCTTCCTAGACCGACTATCACCGCAGTCTAGCAAAGGATTGCCAGTGCTGAATGAGTATTTATTAAGGCCATTGTCCTGACAGGTGCGAATGACCATTCGAAGTTCCATAATCTATCAGATCTCACTTGAAGCCAACCAATCAGCAATCATGCGCTATTTCAACTTGGCTATCATCCTCCAAAGTGCCGCCTTATTCGTACCAACCCTTGCTGACTACAAATCCCCTCATATAAATGAGGGGGAGAAAAGTTTCAAATGTAACAAAAAAATTATTAATGCAAGTCAATACTGGGAGGAAAAATTGCTCGCAGATAATCTCATGCGGCAAAGGCAAAAGATAATAGTTCAAGCGCAAGGCTTTTACGACGTCTTCTGGTCAAGAAGAGAAACAAATTTGGTGTTGTATGATGACAACACTGCATCATACTTTTTTGATCATAAGCTCACGTCAATAGCGGACGGTAAGTGTCACTGCCTTGTAAAATCAATGTATTACTGTTAATTTCCAAGGACAGTGCGTAAATCTCGAAAGTTTGAGTTTGAAATCCGGTATACTCTCGTGATTGATAATTTTGGCCGAGTTTGTGCCATGTTCATGAATGAACAAGTAGTTGGCGAAGCCGGGTCCAGTTTGAAGCCCGAGCTCAAACCACGCTATACCAAATCATTTTGCACCATCAACAGTTGATAGATTCACCATAACATTTGGCGGATTCTACGGGATGCAATTTGCTGTTCGTTAAGTTTTGACACATAAACCATATCGTAGGAGCCATAATTGCTTTGTTTTGTTCACTATTTTACGTCGTGCCAGCGCGCAACACGTTTCCCAAGGTCACATGCCGGTTAGCTCAGTCTAGAAAAAATAGCCGACGTGCCGACGCTCCTAAGATCCCGGCATAAACTAACTGGGCCCTGGCCCTCCGGCCAGGTGCCCCAAACTAAACATACCTCAAAAGCACCCTTCCTCTGGGTCTTCTGTTAACTATACTGTAGACAGAATTAAAATGTAAATCTACATGCTAGAGAGGGAAGTCGTAGGAGCCATAATGGTGAATCATGACTGTAATATGTGCTCCATAAATCACGTGATCTATCAAGTCATAAACTATATTTATAAGTAGTTAACAACACATAATGTCCTTCATATATACTATAATCTTCGAGCGCAGGATGATGACATCCTGGATATCAACTGCTTTGCTGGGTCTATATAGGCGCCAACACGTCGGGTAGTTTTTTTTTTTGAACGTCGTGCCAGCTCGCGAAACAACCGCAATTTTTGAAAACCCAATTTTCGAATCATCACCTTTTTCCCCTCTCCCTCCCTCTCGCGCTCGTCGCACTCATCAATAAATTGTGAAGGAGTCGCTGGCATATTCATCATGCCGCCTGTTTGAAAAAAGCATGCCAACGCAATGTTGGACAACGTGAGAGTCCGCCCGAGGGCTCCTGCAAAAACATCTGGCCTCGCGCAAAAAATATCACACATGTTTGCGAGTGAGGCCTTCATCGAAGGGAAGTCTCCGAACCTTCCCGACAAAGAGATGACTGATTCTGAGCCCGTCAGGTCAGTGAAAATTGGTCCCGAGACCCACATCCCGATAGAGCTTGCCCCAGAGACAAATACGTCAAGGAATGGAAAGGAAGTTGTCCGAGAGAAGGCGACAGAACACGCTGAAATATCTGCACGAAAATTTGCTGTGCAATCTTCCAAAGGCACAGCTTCAACATCAGCATCAGAATATCCTCCGGAGCTGCAATCAGTGATGGAGGCCAAAAAGCGTCGCACGACGCAAATCACAGCCCGCCTCGTCATCTGCTCGACTGCGATAAGCAGTGTTGAAGCAGCTCTTTGGCCTCTTTCGATCGGCGATAATAAAGAATTCGTAGACGGTATAAAAGTCTACCTACGAGCAGCCATTGGCCAATTCGTTCAATCCGGTCCAGGAAGCACACCACCAGTCCTTCCTGCTCGCCCCGTCAACCCTCTCCCACCGAGTGCTCCAGAAATTAGGGTACCTAACCCTACGAAAACCCAGGCTCCGGCCCTAAAGACTACTTGGGCCACTGTAGCTCGGGCAGGCCTAGTCAGCAGCGCTGGGCCATCGACAAAAAAGGTAGCCCCGCCCGCCCAAAAAGCAAAGGGAGCCAATACAAGGACAGCAGCCGACACTCGACTGTTTCTACGCCTCTCCCACGACCACCCCCACCGACTCCTCGCACCAGTTGGTGTGAGATCAGCTGTCTCAGAGGCACTCGGTACCGCGGCCAACGATATCACGTTGGTTCAGCGGGTAAAAACAGGCTTTGCACTAACAGCAAAGGATGAACTCGCTCGGAAAGAGCTCCTGCATTCTTCCGTAGCATGGAAGGAATCTGGAATTAATCTGGAACCAGCGTCAAATCTGGTTGCCCTTCAAATTGCCACCGCCCCGGTGAGAATTAACACACTCACAGGTTCCGTTTTCATCACGGAAAAGATGGTCGCTGACGAAGTCACGCGAGTGACCAAATCAGTTCCTTTTCTTATTCGCCCTCATGAGACCTGCAAACCTGGAGGGCCCTACCAGAACTGGCAGGCGCTCTTCCCTCGCGAATCCACGCCCCGGACTGGATTTCGCCTCTTCGATGACTCCGGAGCTGCAAAGCTTTTCCAACCTCGTCGAAACATAGTTCAATGCAATCGATGTCTTGGCTTCCATGCCTCACGCGGCTGCTCCCGTGCTCCGGCATGCTGTAACCGCGTATCAAAATTCACTCGGAAGCGGAGTGCCAAGCCCCCACACGGTGTCGAAACTGTGGGAGACCTCATCGACCGGATTCGCGGTTCTGCAAAGCCAGACCCAGCAAGTGCGGCCCGGTGAAAAAAGAGCTGCTCGCGATAATTCGCAAGGTCGAGCAGAAAAATCATGCAGATTATGCTCGCGTCAAAGCTGCAGCCGAAAAAGCCATCGAGGCCATTTACGGCGCGAAGAACGACGTCTACATTTCGGACGGATCGGGGTTTGGAATTCTGGATTCTGAAGAGGAGGTTTAAGGCTACTGCGAGCCTCAGTGAAATCGACAAGGCTTCAACACGTTAATAGTAGGACACCGGCTGGATGAAGGGTTCCTGCTAGCTCATATTCTGCCCTAAGCGAAGATCAGAAATTGTCACTTGGAAGAAGTGATAGGAAAGGGAACGGGCGAGAAGCGCGGGATCCAGACCTAATTGGGATTTCTTCTAAATTTGATTTTAATTTTGCTGTTAACACCACCATTTATGTGGAAGTCCACGCGGTTGGAATGAGTTGGGCCTGTAAACAGTGATCCTCACCGGCTCCACCTGTCCTTGACCCAATGTGGAAAACATAGCTTTAGCTTAGGATAAAATAAACAAAACAAAGCAAACAACCGTAAGGTCTCGTGTTGGCCAGCTCAGTCTATACAAACTACTGGACGTGACGTCGGGTAGTTTCAATTAGACTTGGCTAAACGGTACGTGAGGAGCTCACATGCTGTGTGCGGGCACGATGTTAAATATTATATTAAAAAAATACAACACATAATGTAACATTCGTGCTTCTTGCACATTAGGTTATGGCCCTCGAGCCACTTCCACTGCAAATACAGCGTCCGTTATTTTCCATTAAAATCGAACGACATTGGTTTTCGCGCTCTCGTCCTCACGCAGATAATTGTGCACGTAGCAACCAACGCACATTTAAACAATGTCATCTTTTAAAGTTAAGCCCGCCTCAGAGGCAAATGTAGAACATCAAGAATCTTAATCAGACGTAGGTTCCTTCAGCGGCATTATCGTCAACGGGCTTATTTTGGCATCCGCTGAGGACGTTCAATCCTCCGTAAAAGAATCTAGTAGAAAGACAGAAATCTGAACTTGTTCAGAACGTCTGGGTAACATAGAGTAAATTATGCCTGTTCCAACTTTAAAATCATCAAATTGGCTTCATTGGTGCGAGTCTGTACAGTGTCTCATGCTTCTCACCGAGACATCGGCCGTTTTACTGTCTAGTACTCTGAACAACAAAACCGCAATCATGTGGTCGGTCTAATGGCTTGCAAAACGGAAAGCAGTAGCGCCTCATCTAATGACAGCTCCTCGCCATTCTTCTTTAATGATTCTCACCACAATTGCTACTACATCGCTCGCGAAAAGTCAAATTAATCTCATGAATATCACTCACCAATTCTGGACCTTCCAGCCCGACAAAGGCATGACTATTGAGGCTTTTATGAAGGAATATCAAAAGAATTTTCAAGATATAAGAGAACATACTTCCATAACGGCAGAAGTAGAACAACAAATGAAATACATCTTTCTGCACCACATAAATAGTTTGCAGCCGGACCTTGCCAATCGTTGTCGAGATCATGGTCTTCACGAGATGATTTCTGAATGTCTTAGATGGTCTTCTACTAATTCAAATTCAAGACCAGCTGGCTCCAAGAAAGTTTTTGTGGCGTGTAACTTTTGTGGTATTAAAGGACATAAAGAAAATTGCGATAGAAATCTCACGGCAAAATAATGGGTCCACGACATACAAGGTTTTGTCCCTAAATAGCACTTTTGATAATTCTGCTTTTCAGTTAGACACAGCTGCAGACTTTCATGTGTCTGGAAATGAACATTATTTTTCGTCCTACCTGAATACTACCAATACCGTTCATGTTGCAAGAGGCGGTAGAGTAACGACTACCGGCTGTGGTGATCATAAATTCCCATCCATTGACAACAAAACTGAATTACTAAAAGGTGCTGTTCACATGCCAGGCCAAAAAAATCGAATCCTCTCAACAGCGCAGCTAGAAAAACAGGGGTTCTCTATAAAATGGCTACTAGACTACCATGATGTCGAACTCATTCGCCCAGATGGTACAATTTGTGCTAAATTCCACCGAGTATCTGGCAGATTAATATTCAAACCATATGTCACCGACCCTATAAAAACACACAACATATTAGTAATTTGTGACTGGCACAGTATACTTGGCCATCCAGGGCAGAAAGCTCAAAATACCATGCTAAAATCCGCCGGAATTAAAGTGTTCAGGTTTCCTCTTGAATGTGAGATATGCACTAAAACCAAAATAACCAAATGCAAGGGACATGGCTCTCTACGCACCGCTTCCTCTTTTGGTGAGTATATTCATATGGATCTAGCTGGTGGTCAGAAATCTCCATCACAACCATGGACAAATCAGTTCCCAATGCTACATGCTTCCTTCTTGCAGTTGATGAATTCACCTCTTGGAAATGGGCTTGGCCGGTCTGCTCTAAGAAAAATGTGCCAACCCTAATTCGTCATTTTCTACAACACCTGAAGACAAAATTTGACAATATTCCAAAGGTTCTTCACACAGATAGTGGTGCTGAATTCTTAAACTCGGATCTTCAAGAAGACCTTCTTTCTTGCGGCATTGAATGGCATATGTCAGCGTCACATGCTCCAGAGCAAAATGGAATTATTGAAAGAAACGTTCGTACAGTCACTGAAAAGATGCGAGCGCTTCACTTACAGTCAGGTTTACCATTGCGTCTGTGGTCTATCATTCTTACTGCTTCTGTAAGCTAACTGAATGTAACCCCAAACAGCATAGCTTCAAATTCATAATATTATGCAGTATTTCAAAAGACGCCTGCCATTAAACATCTTCATCCTTTCGGTCGTCGTGTTTTCTGGCTAGATCCCGATCAGAATAAACTAAACTCCAAAGCAGAAGAAGGAATCTATGTTGGCACAGAATTCTCTGGGGGTAACATCATTCTAAATCCTGAAAATGGTAGAATAGTCATTCGCCGTGATATCCGCGTTCACGAAAATGCTTTTCTTCTCAAACGCCATATCCTTACACTCGGTGTGAATACCCGGCATGTAATTGAAACAGCCCGTTCTGGTCCTAAAGCTCGAGAATGGAGCAAAGCCATTGACCGAGAACTTGATAATATGAGTCGCAATAACGTTTGGACTTTAGTACCCCAGTCTCAGGCAAATGGGAGAATAATGACTGGTGAATTGGCTCTAAAAGAGAAGTCTGATGGGCAATTCAAAGCAAGATGGTGTGTTCCCGGCTTCTCGAAGCCATTTGCTGAGGACACTTATGCTGATATTCTCCCTCCCACTACGATGCGTATGCTACTAGCCTTAGCAGCCACCAATAGTCTTCATAACCGTCATGTTGATATTATGGCTGCTTTTCTTCACGACGATATTTATCGACCCATATATATTGAACAGCCTCATGGTCGCAAACAGTCGGGGGATTTAGGATGCAAGTTACAAAAAGCTATCTACGCCCTGAAAACAGCACCTAAACTATGGCAGCTTAAGCTTCGACAAGTCCCTCATGATATGAGATTTCATCCACTGTAAGGATTCCTTATTCCATCCTTACTTCAGCTCATAATTTTAGCATTCTTCTATGTTGTTATGACAACAGAACATTTTTTGGCACTTGTTAATATGTTGGTACTAGGTTAATGTCTATGTTATGATGAGCTAGTGGAAGGAAAGCAGGTATATATGATGGCTAGGTCTGTAGCTTCAGAGTCCTTTACGCTTAGGTTTCTATCATACCCAACACCATCAGATCATCTCTAGTCGCCTTTAGTACCTTTAGTCATCACCAGTATTCGCTCGAACCTTTAGTCTCTCTAGATATTTACACTACCAAATTCAAACCCTTAGTTTCTCTAAGTGATCTCAGGTAGACCTTCAATCATCTCTCGCAGTTCATCTAGCCTCTCTTTCACTACAATTACGCTTCAGTCCGCATGTCTTTGCTCCAATCTGACATTCACTTAAAACCGACTCGAATGTATCTCGTCGTGCTGAAACACTAATCTTGTCATATGTCGATGACTTCATGATTATATCCGCATCTCGCTCTAAAATCGATGAGGCTATTGCATATTTGGCTAAAGCTTTCAAACTAAAAGATCTCGGTGAAATGTCCAAATTTCTAGGCACCAAGATGCAAAAAGATTCTGATGGCATACGTATCAATCACCAAGACAAAATCGATCCCCTTTGTGAGGATATGGGTATGATCCACTGCAAAGGCGCAAGTACCCCAATATCTGATGATAATCTCATCGATCGTGACACGGGAAATCTGTGCTCGAAATCTGATGCTGTTGTATACCGAATCGCTGTCGGTATTCTACTACATATTGCAAATATGACAAGACCTGATATACAATATGCTGTCAACAGACTTTGTCGCTACGTGCGAAGCCTGTATTTATCGAGTGATATGAGCTGCGGGTTGTGGAGACTATGCTTCGACGGTCAAGGTCACTAGTAGCAGTACTGTGCTTAAACAGAATTGAGCCGGCAAAGATGAATTCTTGAGCTTCCAGTGGTGCCGGTGTAATCGCTCAGTATGCTCTGCATATCTAGGATAGCCAAGAAGAATCGCAACCGAATAGAAGTCGAAAGCAACCTCAAGCATATCTCCTTTTGACGACTTCTCGATAATGCCTTTCTTACCATTCTCATCTGAGTCCTCAACCTCTTTCTAACCACGCATTATGTCGCCTCAACGACCAATAAAGAAGTTGCTCCAATTGCAAACAGTAGCTTGCCCCATTAATTACCGGCCATCACTCATTAAAAATTTACGACGCTACGTATACCCGCAAAGAGGAAATCAAGTCATAATATACAAAGCTCGGGTCATGGTTTATGGAGGACTGATGCTCTAATGGGCTCTTCATCTTGCGGAAGGATAGGCGGCTGAGATGCCTTAACGCTAGTGGATAAATACAGGTTCGCCACTCAGTTGCAATAGAACATGGATTATGTAGAACATAGTAGTCCATAGATGAAAGGATAGACAATCTTCTGCCTTCTTTAGACTTCGATACTTATTATCCTATAAACTAGTATCGGGAGACCTGAGCGATAACAATCCCATATTATCTGCTGGTAACCACAGAGATGAAGAAAACCCCGCTGGAGGAATCCTGTTAGATTAGAGCCAGGAAGAGTCTCAGGAGGCAACATATTACCCGAGATATCGCTATCCTTGGTCTATGACTCCACTTCTTTTAATCCTTTACTGAGAATTTATCAAACTATCTATAACATATGATTAGCGCTGGGTATACATGTTGAGTGACTCTGAAGTGAGACACTCGTAGTCGGGTTGTTTCGCGAATACAGCCTTGTAGTTTGCTTGCTTACATAAACAGTCGACCCTTCTCCATGAGTTTACACCAAGAGGGAAGTTTCATTGACTTAAATAACCTAAGAATCCCTTTGCCAACGTACACCCCAGCACAGCGAATCATGTGAAGCAATCCTACGTTTATACCAGCGATATCCTATTTAGATTGAGAAAGGTATCCAAGCTTTCTAGTATCTGATTGGTGGATTGGCCCAGATCACGTATTACTGCACGATCTAATCATGGCGGTGTTTACAGTGTCGTCCGCAATCTCGCAACCTAGGGCTTAGCGCGAGCAATGCACTTCAATATGCAAGACAAAATCAAACTTCAATCCTTTTTAAGATTGTATCCACTTGTCACGGTTTTTCTCACATCCTTCCCAAAAATCTGCGTACCGGATTTGCGCACCATGTCTTGTGTCCTCCGGCGTGTACGTGAAGGCCAGCTGGGGCTGGACAATAATCTGACGAGAGGCAAACCACAGAATTAAGGATATACTAATTTATGTTTGTAGACTTGGAGATTCTTTGGTGGGAAACGATTCCATTGAAAGAGAGGGATCGATTTGGTGCACAATATCGAATCATTGCCTCGCGAGCCGATTTCTTCAGCGTTGTGAGATTTAGCTGAACTTGTCTAACAAAATATTTAACACCCAGGTTTATAACGGGCTACACGTACAGTTGTCAAATCTTTGTCACCGCCCACTTATGATTGTTTAGCACGAGAAATCCGAGAATAAGTCCTTTGCCCTTTCTCGCTGTGATTAGTGTCAAAGTAGTTGTCATTCGAGATAAGCAATGGACAACAGTTCGCAGATAGGTAGATGATTAGCGCTATTTGTTGCGATGCGATAATTTTCGTGAAACTTACAAGCGACTCGATCAAGATTTGATCGATCAAAGCACCTCAAATCAACTAACAGGTGCTTGAAATGAAAAACATGAACTTTTCAAAATAAGTAACGGTTCATACCTAATTTGATAACGGCAATTGTGTGAATCAATACTGACTACTGACTTCTCAGTGATTATAATATGCGACTAGCCTCTACCCCAAATTTCCTTGTAGACGTGTTTTTAATAAGTACACTTCAATTTGTGAGCATTTTTCTTACAGGAAACTTTCAATGACCGACAATGGTCAAGAAAGGAAATAACTCGAAGGGTCATACGAAAGCTCCAAAGCATAGCGTTGTAGGAGGCTCAAAGGGCCAAACTCCGTCGACAACACCTGACGATGGCTTTATCGTCTTCACCAATTCCGACAAGAGCCCTAAACCAAACAAGCCAAATGTATTACTACAAGATCATCCAAGCTCATCCACAGAGGCACCTAAGAGGCCTGACGTTAAGAAACTCATTGGGGGTGCTTCGTGGACAGGAAAATTACCAGTTAATATGCTGTCTGAACATTGTCAAAAACAAAATTGGGAAAAGCCAGAGTATACCATTGTAATTTAAACAAATAACATACTCCAATCAAGCTCTAACATCGCTACAGTGTAAGACTTCCGAAGGCTTCTCAGCCATGGTCATACTGAAAGCAAAGAACTCCAAAACCAAAGAACTTGTAACACTTCCGCCTTTCAAATTACCCCCAACACACAAGCACCTTGCTTTTAAACCTTCGGCCCTCGAGGCGAGACATTTTGCCGCTACATACGGTCTTTTTCGTGTTTGCAGCATGCGAAATATCCACATGATGCTGCCCCCTGACTATCGAGATCTATGGAAAGGAGATTTTGAGGCACTTAAAAAGGAAGATATTAAAGGGGGGCGCTCATGGATGTACGAAGCTGATCCATTTGCAGCGATGAAAGAGAGAGAAGAGGCAAAGGCATCAGCCGAGAAAACACGTATTGAAAAAGAGAAGGCTTTCAAAAACTCGAAAAATAGTGCTCCCGGTTCGATAGCCTCCCACCACGGATCAAGGCAAGGCTTAACAACTCCATATTATTCAAAAATTTGGACTGAAGTACCTAAGATAGAAATGGGTAAACGAATGCGGACTAATATTGAAGAGCTAGTTCGTAAACATGCAGTCTGGAATTCATATGGAGTAAATTTATCTGGCCCCCAAAAAAATATTATCGTAAACGAACTCAAGAATCTAGGATTCCGACAGAGCCATGTTGAAGAAGCAGTTGAAGAGTGTAGAGATCGAGAGGAAACTCTTGAATGGCTTCTCATTCATGTACCAGAAGACGATTTGCCTGGATGGTCTTTACCCGAAGGATACGTTGCTGGCATCAGTATGGCTAGTGGTGACTTAAAGAGAGAAGCAGCTATCAAGCGACTAGCTGAGGCCGCTTACCCACCAGATCTCTGTAGGAAAATTTACGACAGAACAGGCGATGAGAGCAAAGCTGCCGAAAACTTGCAACTCATTTTACTATCCAGCAGCAGAATTCTTGACAAGGCCAGCGCTTTAGCTATCGAAACCCCGCCTGAATCATCTATGCTTCAATGGAACGAGGAGATGATCAGTCTAGAAGCTGTGTTTGGCGGAAGATTTTCTCAACGTGATACGGAAGTTTGCTGCATTGTTCTTGAGCCAGCAGATTACAATTTTAGCGCACAACCTGTATTACAGGTGAGAAAATCACGAAGCTATCCGGATAGAGTTCCCGTAATTTCAATCCATGCAACTCTCCCCGCCTACATTCGATTAAGCATCGTGAAACAGGCTCTTAATTATGCGACAGAAAATCTACTTGGAGACCATATGTTATTCTATCTTATCGACTGGCTTGAGAAAAACTTTCAAGGTATCGTGGAAAACCCTGGTAAGCTGCGTGAAGTCACTGTGGCGACTTCTCCTATTAGTGAAATCCGGACTGGCTATATTAAAAGACAAAAAGTTACCAGACGGCCGCAACCCCTCGTAAATATCCCAAATATGCGTAGTCGAGATGATTGGGTGCATCGTCAAAAAGATCCAAAGCTTCTTCAAAAAGTTTTGCTTCGAAAAAAACTTCCGGCGTGGGAAATGAAAGATATTATCGTTGATAGTATCTGCTCGCTACAAGTCACAATTATCTCTGGGGAGACAGGTTCCGGAAAATCAACCCAATGTGTTCAGTTTATTCTTGATGAAATGTATCAAAGATGCATGGGGGAATGTACAAAAATCATGTTTGTCAGCTCATTTAATGAAGAAAGTTATCACTAATCGTTCTTAGCTGCACTCAGCCTAGAAGAATCTCCGCGCTAGGCTTAGCAGACCGGGTTAGTGAAGAGAGATGTTCGACAACTGGACAAGAAGTTGGGTATATAATTAAGGGCGAATCTAAGATAAGCCCAAACACAAAAATCACCTTTGTCACTACGGGTGTCCTCCTTAGAAGATTACAAACTTCAGGTGGCAGTAAGGATGACGTAATTTCCAGTCTAGCTGACGTTAGTCATATTTTTATTGATGAAGTTCACGAACGGAGTTTAGATACAGATTTTCTGCTCGTTCTTTTAAGGGATGTTATGAAGAAGCGAGCAGATCTGAAACTGGTATTGATGAGTGCTACGCTTGACGCAGGGATATTTGAAGATTATTTTAAGGATACCTGTACAGTTGGCAGAGTTGAAATTAGTGGAAGGACATATCCAGTGGAAGATTTCTACCTGGATGATGTAATCCAAATGACCGGCTTTGGAATGAGAAGAGAAGATGAAAATAGAAAGCGAGAGATAATTAAGAAAGATGCCAGAGAGACCGAAATCTCTAATGCAATTAGATTGGTTGGTATGCGCATCAACTACGATCTGATAGCTCAGCTGGTCGAGAGTATTGATAGTGAATTATCGCGTCTCAAAAAAGATGGTGGCATCTTGATTTTTATGCCAGGTGTAGCTGAGATCAACCGCACCTTGGACCATCTTTGTCAGATTCCTAACCTCTATGTATTACCACTTCATGCGTCCCTTCAATCCGCTGATCAGCGACGAGTTTTTTCACGGGCTCCCACAGGTAAAAGGAAGATTGTCATTGCCACAAATGTCGCCGAAACTTCTATCACTATAGACGATATTATCGCTGTTATCGATACAGGACGTGTTAGAGAGACAAGTTATGATGCGCAGAATCAAATTCAAAAACTAGAAGAAGTATGGGCGTCACGAGCAGCGTGTAAGCAAAGGCGTGGTCGTGCTGGTCGTGTTCAGGCGGGCAAATGCTACAAGATGTTCACCCGAAGTTTAGAGGCCAACGAAATGGCCGAACGACCAGCACCAGAAATTACCCGAGTTCCACTTGAGCAGCTCTGTCTCTCAGTACGTGCAATGGGCGTAAAGAATGTCAGCGAATTCCTTGCTAGTGCATTAACGCCACCAGAAAGTTTAGCAGTTCATAGTGCCATGGAGTTTCTTTGCAGGATGGGGGCTCTTGATGGAGACGAACTTACTGCTTTGGGACAGTATCTAAGCATGATTCCTGCTGATTTGCGATGCGGTAAGCTAATGGTATACGGAGCAATTTTTGGGTGTTTAGAAGCTTGCATCACGATTGCAGCTATTCTTACCATGAAGTCGCCATTCGTTTCACCACAAGATAAGAGGGAGGAATCAAAAGCAGCCCGAGGTCGATTTGCACAAAACCATGGTGATCTAATTGGTGATCTCCGAGCATATGAGCAGTGGAGCGAGATTACAAATAACGGAACTATGCGATATGGTCAAATTAAAAGTTGGTGCTCGGAAAATTATCTCTGCCATCAAACGTTAAATGACATTTCATCAAATCGGATGCAGTATCGCTCATCACTTTGTGAGCTCTCATTTATTCCCTCGTCAGCGTCTGCTACAGCAAGTCTTCGAAAGAATAACAACAATAATGCTTTAATTCGGTCTCTCTGTGCCGGTGCTTTTAATCCACAGATAGCCCGAATCCAATTTCCTGATCAGAAGTTTGCGCCTTCAATGTCTGGCGCCGTAAAACTAGACCCCGAGGCCAAGACTATCAAGTATTTCAATCAAGAAAATGGTCGCGTATTTGTCCATCCAAGCTCAACTCTCTTCAGCGCCCAAAACTTTCCAGGAAACAGTGTTTACCTATCTTATTTTAATAAAATGGCGACGAGTAAGGTGTTTATCCGTGATCTTACACGTAGGTTTCCTCATTCCTCAAAATGAACTGTCTATAGTAACAAGAAATCAGCATTTAACGCCTATACGGCCCTTCTCTTTTCTGGGCCCATTGTTCTCGATACTCTTGGCCGTGGCCTCATCATAGATGGCTGGCTACGCATGCGAGGCTGGGCAAGGATTGGGGTTTTAGTAAGTAAGTTGCGTGGTATGCTTGATAAATTGCTAGCCCAAAAGATTGATGAGCCTGAACTTGATCTCGTTGGAAATGAAATCGTGGAGACTGCACTTAGATTGGTTGAGTTTGATGGTATGGACCAGTAATGGAGGGTAATATTTGATGGGGAAAGACTACTATCTTGCTCTACTATGTAAATTAAAGGCCCCAAAATCGTTCTCTATGCAAGCTGAAATAGACTATAGATTCCTCAATTTATATAATAATCCATCTAGATAACTGATACTGGTAGGTGATGTCATACTAGTAGAGGGGATATATCAGTTTGCGAAATTCCTTTTTTCAATCTTTGGGCTATCATAATAAAGGCTTTTCACTAAATTTCTTGTAAGTGGTCATCAAAGAACATAAGTCGACCAGCACGAGTTAAAACATCAAACTATTATCCTGATAATAGAGATCCAACAGAGGCAGCAAATGTCAGACTGCCCAAATGAGAAGAACAAAATATCTGAGCACACGACAGAGTAGAAGATCTTGTATAAAGGCTAGAAATTTGCGAGGACGAATCCAAGAGCTTTCGGATAGAGGCAGGAAAGGTTACGGCACACCAAGGATGGGGGAATACAGTAGGCTCGACAACTGGCTTCAGCAGACTCCGAAGCCTGGAGAGCAGTCAAGCTCTATCGAGCCTGACGTTGTGGACAGCATAGATTGAGTCTGCAACAATTGGCATTTACTTGACAACAGCTCGAAGCAGTTTAGCAATGCAAAATCGAGGCGATTACACTGGTCTCAGCTCCTATTTATCTAGACATACAAAGGTAATCTTCAGCTCAAGCTGTCCATGCTGCTACCTACCACTGTATCCTAGGCATACGATTATGTGCTGCCCTAGATGGACAAATGGCAGAGGATGTCAAGGGCTACAACAACACGATGAAGCTGGGGTATCAAGTTCGATCACTATCTATTGTTTTACATGCGAGAGAAAACAAATAATCTTTGAGGGGAGGCTCTGTTGTGTCTCCTAACTATCGGTAAAGTCTATACGCTTGATGTCTAACGCCTCCGGTAGGCAATGTTCAAGGAGTCTGCGCTCAACCTGCATAGGCCCCATTCATTGCCTGAATATTCTATGGAGTGGATAGTTGGATGCAGCATGAATGATTTGAGATAACATGTATTGATCTGCTCTGAAATCTATGTAATTTCACGTCGATTTTAACCTATTTGTTTCTAGCTCATTATGATGGCACCAAAACTATCTAGCCCCATACACCTCCCCCCACCGTCGATAAAGGCCCGGGGAGCTTGATGTTTGAGTTCACCCAAGCCATAAACCCTTCTCAAATCGGTATTCCTACTAGGACCAGGTGCCGCCCGGAACAGAGGAGAGATGGAGAGGAAAGCCTAAGATGGCCACTTTCAACCAGTGGGAGAGAAGAGTTGTGGCGTGAAGAGGATCCCGCAGTGGGAATTGCATGATGGCTGCATAGATCAATTTCGGATGAAAGAGTGTTGGAAATTGTCAAGGATTTCGAGGAGGAAGTATCTCGGAGAACAAGCGGGCAATTCCGGACAAGGATTTATTGATGGTTGTGTGGGGTATCGAGCTCTCTTCTCACTATGAATTAATAAAATGTAATGTTTCGTTAACTTCATTCAACATATTCAAATAAGCCAATCCTTAACTACAGATCCCCGAAGCTTTAGTGATCTGACAACAACCAGCCACTGCATTTCAGATACTGCTGAACCTCATTTCCCCTAGCTGAGCTCAATGGCATGCAATCGAATCAATTCAATCGATCTTGATGATCACACCTAGAAATCTAAACCTTCACACACTCAAAGTCTGGATTTCGGGGGCTTTTCTCACCACCTGTACGCGGTGTCCGTGACGAGCGAGGCGGTCAAATATTCTCCCAGACCCGAGTTCAGTCAAATTTGGCAAAAGCAGAGTCGGCCGACGAGGCAGTGACCTACGACTCCCAACGAAACCTCATAAATTTTGCAAGTGTCACGGCTTCGGTAGAAAATGCATGGGCAATGGTGTGGGTAGGGTAGATTAATCATATTTCTCCAGAGAGCGAATTCCTCAGTCTAGAGACTACATATATATATACATTCCAAGGTATCGCCCGTCGATAAGATTCTCCCTCTGACCTGAATTACTGAGACTCTTCGACAACCGACTAGAAAGTTCTCGGTAAAGGTGTCAACCTCATGAGCCTTTGGTATGTTTCGAGAAGATTCATTGAGAATATTCCAAGCTCCGTGGCCTCCATCACTCTTCCCGAAAAGTCCCTCTGCGTTATTGTCTACGCCAGCCAGCGCAGGCTACAGGAATCTTTCGGCTTCGCAGTCGTCACAGCGAGCATGACTTGGTACATCCTTATTCCCATGGCCACACCTCTCATCGACTATTCTCTGGCCTCAGCTGGCTACTAAAGACACGCCCACGTCGGTGTTTATAGCGATTGGAGGAGACAGTTCTTTGGGATGGACGTGAGAGGGATCAGGACAAGTTTACAAGATGACACAGAGGATGGATACAATCTCGACGGCCGTGAAATTTTGAATTTTGGCAAGCGTTGTTTGTAAATCTTAGAGCGACGGCTACTGTAGGTTTTCTTTGGGGCGAATTAACCAATATATTAAGTATATATCTCGCAACCACTCCTATTCACTGACTCCTCTTCCAAAGGAACTCGACACCAGAATAGTTTTCCATCTCAGCTCTGACCACCTTTCCTTCCATCACAAATTCATGACTAATCCAAAGCTCCTTCCTGATCAGTCTCAGGGTGAAGTTTACTCCAAGCAGATCAAGGTACTGTATGCAAGAGTATTCCTACAGCAAGGAGTTTGATGAATTGAGCGTTTTGTATGCCAAAACTTCGGATGTAAGAGTGCAGCTGTCACTATTAACACAAGCCAAGGATGGGAGGTGTTCTCTGCGATAGTTTGAGTAGCCTGAGCACCTACTCGACTTGGGAGGGAGACACCGAAGACTACATTTCGTGCGGAGAAAGGTTCGGTGGATGATGAAGGCATGTCTTGGTAACTCAGGGTTTTTGAGACGTTTCCCCGGGTGAGTATTCACGGACGAGGGTTGGTTTGGGGGGGGAAGAAAAAGCCATGACTTTGCAGTGGTACTTGCAAATAAATCGGAGGGATTAGTGCTCTTCTTTCATGTTGAGTCATGGCTAGATAGCTGCATACGCAATTCACATCTCAAGGGGGAGAAAAGAGGTCATGGCAGCTTTTTGTTCGCCCAGTCATCCCTCATCCGTAATATTCACCCGGGGAGAATTCTCACAACCCTGAGCTATTCAGACACGCCTCCGTCGTCCATTGATGTACGTCGATGTGGGACTTGGTCCGAGGCCTCTTCCCAAGCCGAGTGAGTGGTTAGGCTACTGCCTGATGGCAATGAAGCGAGCAGCACGGAAGGAATGGAAGAAATCCAGCGGTGCAGAAGAAGAGAGCGGAAGATGAAGTCTCGGACCCTTCGGGACACACGGGCAATGCGAAGATGGCAAAGACGAATTCCCCACGTTCAGCCGGCATGGTGTCGAGTCTCGGTATGCTCTACATGCCTGGGACAGCCGCGACGAAGCGCATCCAGATCAATGTCAAAGCAAAAACAAGCACACCTACATGGCTCGACGTCTCATTAGAGTCCTCAGCCTCTAAGCACACATCATATCGAGTCCAAGGACCGCTAGAGGACTTGCAAACGGCACCTCGCCACATCAGTTGCCGGCCATCTCCCACAGAGCTACCACGTCACACCTACCCGCAAGGAGAGGAACTATCCGTCATCCACAGGGCTTGGGTCGGGGTATGGACGAACGTTGCTCCCATCGGCCTATGGATTATGATGATGAGACGCGTTGCGTATACAGAGTAACTTTGTACCTTGATGCGCCCGGGGCTGGGATGGAGAGAACGATGATATGTATTCGCTTTATTAGCCCCTTCATGGCGAGATCCGCGGCTCATCATCTGTCGGGACCACACACGTCCTACTCCCTCGGAGCATTAATCCTAGAACACTCCGTCCTCCCTGTGTGTCCAGGTCACGGGACAGTGCGTTGAGAATATTAGTGGGAACCTATTATGTAATCAATTATTAGCCTGCTTGTAACATTAGGAGTTTCCCGTTAGGATTGGAAGGCACGTCTTACATCGGACTTGCCAAACTCCACAGGCATCCAGTCATACTAATTACAGG
This sequence comes from Blumeria hordei DH14, assembly GCA_900239735.1. Lineage (NCBI taxonomy): Eukaryota > Fungi > Ascomycota > Leotiomycetes > Helotiales > Erysiphaceae > Blumeria > Blumeria hordei. The sequence goes on from OENG01000020.1 coordinate 1,674,408, forward strand.
CCTGCTTTGACTTCCAAGTCACCGTAAGCCACATCGCAATCCCTACGCACGAACGCACATCCCATTCTCTCTCATACAAGGGCACCGGACCTTCTTCCTCCTCCCCTTTCTTCTAGAGTCCCATCTAGACATTCCTAAATACGCGCATCAGAACCTTAACCGCTGAGCACGAGCTTTCGCGTCTGTTTCCAGCTTATGTGTGCGAATGTATTATTATTATTAATCCATTCATGTTCTAGTTGAGTCTCGGACCATGTAGGAGAGACTACTCAAGTACAGCTTTTCATTTCATCCTCACTCGGGGGGTTTCCTTGATTTGATGTTGGCATCCCCATTACTGGTTCACCAGGGGCGTACTTTGTACCTGACTAGAGAAATTTACCAAAAAAAAAATATATATATAAAATAGAAACAACCCAGCTGTATGCGAATGCAGTTCAGGACTATTCTGCCTTTTACCACGTCAGTATCCTGTGATCACGACACTGTACAACTCGATCGATACAAGGCAGCTGAGATGTCAAGCGAGAGGGGGATGAGGTTTCTGAAGACTATGCTGCTACTGATTTTCGAGAAGTTTTCGACTTTGGAACGTTAGTGCGCGCCTAGGCCGACATTTCGCCTAATTAGCCAGGACGGCACAAAAGAAGTTGGGCTAAGCTAACACACAGCAATCACACTCTTTCAAGACTTTTCTGACATTTCAGCACGACCCTGGGGAAGGAGGCTAGAAAGACAGAGGGTGAACTTCCCGAGGTATCCACAAGTCAGCGGCGCCCAGTAGTTTTTACGATTTTCCCCGGCTGCCATACGCCCGCAAATGCCTATCCTTTTGTTGGCTAGAGAGGGGAGAAAATAAAAGGCAAAGGGCTCCTCTTAGTGTATGATCGAAGGAGGACTTGTGAGGAGTGGTACTGTTTAAGGGGAGCCGTACGGAAGACAAAGGACTGAGTACACTATCCGAGGCATAGATAATACTAGTCTTAGACTGAGAAAAGAAAATCATATGAAGGAAAATAAAAATATATGTGTGACGCGGATGCATTATACCCCATTAAATCAATCCAAGCTTCCTAGTACTCTGAGAATATTGTATTTTTCCATTACTTCCAACACTTCTCAATCAACATTACAATATACAATCCTTTAGCCGGGCTTTCTTAAGCTATCGACCTTGTCGTTAAGTTTAGTTACCATTATTGGTCCTACGGAATTGAGAATTCACACTTGTCTTTAGTTTTGCAACATCCTCCAACATAAACTGATGGGTAAAGCTAAGTGTAGCATGAAACCACAGGAGTTTCTACTTAAATAGACTTGCCCGCTGTGACGGGGTTGTCGCAAGATTCTCTAGAGCGGGCTAGCTGCCTGGAAGTCATGGCATAAAAATCGATATAGCATCTTAGTTGAAGTCCTACCAGTGAGGAACCTTGCAGATAATCTATAGCTCTCATCTGGCGAATATAGCGAATTTGCTAGGTAATCTGGTTGACTTGTTTTTTAAGGGTTCAGCCTCTCCAAAAGATGAAGATCAATAGCTTAACAACCTTACGAACTTTTAGAAATTAGTCATTAATTGAAGATCTAGTTATGCTGCCTTGGTCGATATACTTTGTTCGACTGCGACTCGTAGCAACGAGGTAAATATACAAAATTATGGATGTAGTCAAAACTACCTATATAAATCGATTTTATCGTTGCAAAGTTCGTGATGTTTTATTCGTTAAGACGATCATGTTTGAGAGAAATCCTGCAATCTAGAGGCGTGACACTCGGCCCACATCTACTTGACTTATATTTCGTTCTAAAGCCCAGTTCCTTTTTCTCCAAGTGCTTTTCCCTGCATCAAATGGGTCTCTCATTAAAGTAGGTTCTTCAATCAGCTTTGATTTTTGGCTATATGGTAGGATTTGACGTTTTTTTGATGAAATAATAGATTTAGATGTCGATCTCGTCTCGTTTCGATCACGCTGTTCATTTACTAAACCGCGCAGCTCTACATCGTCACCTGTTATTTGAGCTTTGAGAAACGTTAAACTATCATTCTCCGTTACGAGGGATTCCATAACAGGAGTACGTGGCTCATATTTAACATTTGCATAGTCTGGAGGGTCAGAGGGAACGATGGATTGGTCGAGAAAAGCTGAAGGTTTTGTAAGGAGAGTTGTGATATCGATAGACTCTCCATGCGGTATGGGTGTATGATGCGAGGGAGTTATGCAGTCCATATTAACTTCTTTTCGAAGCACATGGTCAATATCAACTGCGGAAAAGAATGCACATGACTGAGGAAGATCATTAATTCCAACCTGCTGAGAAAACATAGCACGGGTCCAGACATTTGCAATTTGCATTGCCATCGCAGCCCGATAACGGTCCTTTTCTAGAACAAGGTAACGTATCTCATCATGAACAGTTATTGCGATCCGTGCATCCAAGTTGAATCGCCGAATTAAATAATCCATTGCGACAATTATGAGGTGAAGGTAATCTACACCTGAGGATTGAATGGCCCAATTGATACGCGAGGTCATAAAACCACCAGGGTTCACATTACGCCTCATAAGCGCTTCGGTGATGCCGGCCCCAAGTACTGGAGTCCGCGGCTTTTCTTGCTCGGCAAAATCTTCGAGCTTGTTAAAGACGAAACTTTCAGTGCCACCTCGCCAGAATGACCTTTTTCGGAGAATTTTGTGATTTGTTTGTATTCCCTTTGTTGCCTTATAGAGAGTTCCTGCAACTTTGGAGGTTTCATTTTCCGAAAGGTTAGGGTTAAATTGTCGAAGGAGTTTTGATGCAAAATTAAGTCCCGCGCCGTAGATCCTTCCGTAATTGAAAATTTTCGCATCATTTCTAGTAATTCCAAGGATAGAAGCTGTGCGAGAGTGTAAGTCTGTCCCTGCTGCTTTCGTTCCTTCAAGAGTCATAAAACCTACGGCATTTCCCCCATGTAGTTTGAATTGTGCATCACCAATCAAACTAGCAATCCAGAGTTCCTCTGAATCTACGTCTGCACCTACAAAAACATAGCCCGGCGGAGCTTTTACCATAGATTTTAATTCCGAACCAACACGATTCTTCTTTGCATTGCTAGCTGTAAGCCAAGTTTTTTCTACAGCTCTTCGAGTTATAGTACCCATAGGAATTATCTGTGGTAAGATGAAGCCAATTTCTGACATATCCTCCGAGCCAACTTTTGGCCGCTTTGCTCCATCACATTCATAGACCACCATCTGTGACATTATCCGCATTCTTGCTCCAATCCAATATGAGCAAGAAGCATTCATCTCTAATGCTTCCTTGGCATATGTAAATTCAGAAGATAAGGCACCATTTTCGAAATAAGTTAAGTAGCTCTTTGCCATAGGACTAACGCATCGAGCCAATGGACCGTCTTTATGAGGAAGCTTAAAATATACAGCCTCAGTATCAAGTTTTAATGTATTATCTTTATCGCCAAAATCGGTACATTTTTGCATTTTCATCTCAGGATATCTGTCCGATTCGTTGATTGGAACTCGAAAGGTCCATCCATACTTGTCAGACCAAACCATTGGATTACCATTCCATGAGAGTCGGAGTAAGATTGGTGCAATTCGAGTACGGACTGATAGCGAAATAGGAGCACCAACTTTAGAAAATAAATCTTTATACCACTTAGGACATCCAGGCATTTTCTGCTTCGCCGGTCGTGGAGGATCACCCTTTTTTTTGCCTTTGACCATCTTAATTTCCTGACCGGACCAGTCTAGCTGTCGAAGCCACGGATCATTCTCCCAGACTTCAGGATTTTCTTTTAAAGCAAGAGCCTTCTCGGCTAGCGATATTAATCTTTCTTGAACACCATCTGACATTTTCTTGTAAGTTGTCTCAGCGTTTGATATGTATGTCTCCCATGATCTGTCTACGGGTAAAATTACCGAAGAAAGATGTCTTAATGCGGCGAAGCTTACAGGATGGGGACAAGTTTCCAGAAAATTGTTAAAAACAACCTTAAAGATCCTATGGGTAACATCCACGTCAGTAGCACAATAATCCAACAGACGGTCGAGTTTCGCCATTATTCCTGCACGGCTTAGTTCACTGAAAGCATCCCTTTCTGATTTATCGAGGATCACTCCTAGATGAAACTCGGCTACTTCCTGCAAAGAGTTGACAGAACTTTTTCCAACCCATAACTCTTCCTCTTCTGTTAGAGACCCATCTTCAAGTAAGTTTGCAAGCTCTGCACTGTCTGTCTCTCCGGCAATTTTATCACGGAGTTCTCGATTCTTTCTATGCTTCATCCACGTGGGTCTTTGCCTGGTACACATTCCATTCACGGCCACATGTAATGACATGGTATCCAAAAAGTTGTTCCTTGATTGAACTACGTCATATTCCTCAGCAGTTCTTGCTCGATCATACCCAATGTTATGGCCTACAATTACTCGATCTCGTTTTGGGTCTCCTAATGGTATTAGATGCTTATCATTTTCAGTTTCTCCGAGTAGCCATGGCGATAGCCAAGCGTACCAGTTGGTAGGGCTGACCGCGCATGCCATTACAGCAAAAGGACTTTCTTTCCACAAGACCTCCGTATCAAAGCATAAAATTTCTTCGTTGGGTGTATCAACAGCCTCCGATCTACCATCAGGATAGTATTTCGTCCATCCGCTTCTGTGTATCCATTTCAGCGGCTTTTTCGGTACTTGAGATCGAGCGAGAATTTTGGCTAAAGATAGATAGGGCTCTGCAGAATCCATTCCCAGTTTATAGAAGTGCTCATCAAGTGTTGAACCTTGTAATTCGGGGAGATCGAATGCAATTGGTGGACTATTGTCGGTATTTTTCCCAAGTAACTCATGACGCTTGAGGTGGTCCCTTGATAACTCTACCAGGTTTGTAGGTGGTGGGCGAGCACCTTTTGGAAATATTTGAGAAAAGACATGACTGCTGAGCTGTTGTACCCCTATCTCGTTATATCTTGCGATAGAGGGTTCTATGGCTAATAAGCATCACTTTTTAGAAGTAAGAGATGAGTCCGTACTTGATAGAGAAAAAATATTTTCTTTAGCTAAAACCTTATGAGAAGTATTCTCGGTGGCGTAAGTATTGTATTGACAAGTAATTTTTCTTATCAGGACAAGGTTAGCTCGAAGCCTTGATGGCTTCAAAAATATCATGCATGGTTTGATCAAGTGTCTGTCATGCACTGATAATTGCATGTTATTCGCACTCCGACATCTCAAGAGCATTCTTATCAAATAATAAGGGACTCTTGTCTGTTCGGATCAGGGTGCGGGTAAAGTCCAGTAGAAAAACACGAGACGCGATAAGGAATTCATACAGAAGGCTGTCACAGGGCTAGCTAGGCCGATCCCCAACACATAAATTACATGTAATAGAACTACATTTATAATGCATTACACACTCAAGTGCCCCACGTTGTACTCAGCTGAATTGATAATGACAGATAAACTGCCATGAACTTCTCGTTTGTGATTATCTGCAAGCACAAGTCTAATCTTCATTCTCTCTCAATATCATCAAAGTTACTGAGCACAGCAAATTTGCACCGGACACTCTATGAGATATCTGCGCAGAGTTAGATTCGAAAAGCACAGGTATAATCATGTGCAGGTTCGGGTGAGCCTTCTTTATATGTATTAACTGAAAGTGATGGAAAACTATTTCAGAAATGGTGGAAATCCACACGAGAGCCAAATGTCTGATATGCCACCACATTTTCACCCGGCTGTAGAAATCGATACAGAATTTCTACCAGCGCTACCCACTTTTGACAGCCTCGCCAACCCTCAGGAATCTCTTCCAACCATCACCGAAGCAAGTGTCACTCTACGGCGAAGCTCACCATTAGGTTCCGCATCCAATGATCACTTGTTAGACGCACCACAACCATCTAACTTATTACAAACGGCACAAGACTTGCCTGTCCCATCCTCAGACTATGGAGATATTTTTGAATATGAAGACCTATTTGATGCTTCGCCTCCCCCTTCTGAATTTTTCTCCCGTGGGCTACCTGTAACGCTTGATGACACGGCATCCCCGCCAATACAAAGTTTCCAAGAGACCAGCAAACGTCCAGCCGACTCTTCCAACAAGACAAGGCCTACAAAACTTGTGCGAACTACTAGCCCAAAAAAACTGAAATCACTCTCGGGGTCTTTGGATCAAGATGAGATAGATACGGTGGACCTGCGAAATATCGAAACCGAATTACAATGGGAAGAAAAGAAGAAAAGAGACGCTGCGGAGATTATGGCCAAGGAACAGAGTCAAGAAAATAAGCCGAAACTAGTCAAACTATCCGACTTTCAGTGTATCATTTGCATGGACAGTCCTACAGATCTAACGGTCACTCACTGTGGTAGGTACAAAATTCCTCTATGTAATTTTAAGGCTGATATATGCCAGGTCATTTGTTCTGTTCAGAGTGCCTTCACCAGGCTTTACACGCTGGTGAAAAGAAGTGTTGTCCCGTTTGTCGAACAACAATACACTTGCCTAAAACTGGCGCGCGACAGGGAAAGAATGGCATATTTGCATTAGAAATGAAGTTAATGACATCCAAACAAAAGGGAAAACAGTCATCCTCGTCACAACTGAACAGCGTGTAGTATCATGATCAGTTCTAAAGGATAAACTCTGGAATATCAGTAAAGTTTTGCGTAGTGAGGAATATACCTTAAAAGTTCCATGATAGCCCTGGCGTATATAATATAGAAGCTCTGAAGACCTAGGGCTAGGCCTATACGCTTTTATTAGGCTCTCCATTTCAGATTCATCGACTTCCTATACTCTCAATCATCATAATTATTATTACAAAAAACTACATTTAGCGACAAGCTATGCTGCGCACTCTGCTGTTAGTTTCACCATTCAAATGTTTTCACCCTAACTTTTGAGTATCCTGTCACTCTTTTCCGTCATAATACTTAGCGTGCGTCCAAGCGGTGAGAATCGGACCTAGTATTTTTTAATTTAATACCCTCCAAGTACCGCCAGTGTAACGACGGTAGACATTAAATGTTACACAGCAGAACAAATTCCTACGGATGAGAGTCTTCAAATCTAGATCTCCCACAAAATCTGGCCCATTTGTTCGAGGTATCACCGAGGATGAAAGTGTTTCTGTGGGAATTTTAGATGAGTCCACCAAAGCTCTAACCTCAAACAAAATTTAGAAAAATTGCGGCCAAAATAGTCTTTGATTAATGAAAGTATGTTAGCGTTGTAAGAGATGGCAAAGAGGAGTATCAAAGGTCCTGCCCGAACGGCAGTGTAACAGTTTTGAGCATATTGTTCGGGCGTCTGTCTAATAAAACGTAATTCATATAGCAACAAAGCAACAAACTATTCCCGTGTATAATGCTTTATAAACTTGACTCTCATTTGCTAAAGATTCAAAGCTTATACCCAGAGTAGACCCCACTTTTTCAAGTATTTATTGGAAATTCCGCTTTCTAGCCAAGGCCCATTTTAAGTGCCATGTGTACAGTTTTAGGGGCTCTTTTAAATACTGACAATCAAACTCTAGATTTTATTCGGAAACACCACCATCAGGTATGCTTCCTCACATGAACACTCGACCCTCCGTGAGTATCCAGCAGAGGAAATTTTCAAACCCCCGAACCATCTAGGCACGTCTCCGTCAACCATCTAGACCAGCGCCGCGAGAACTGCGGTCGTGTTTTGCCGGATTCGAACCAGCGAGCTCCGGACACGAGTGGAATATGTGTCCAGGCCATCCGGCATCTACACTGGAGACCGGCCGAAATGAAGTACCACGGCACCATGCAGCCATGGCGGCAATTACGGTGCCGCCTCGACCCTCCCAAATTAAGTCTTGGCGCGCATCGAGCTCAATCTGTGAGTACTTCCCCCGGCATTCAAGATAAGCCTACTTCGAGATCATATGCACTGTCAGCATCGTCCTGACCACCTGGTTTGGTGCTCCTCCGGTGCACGGCACAAATCTGTGTCCCAGATTCGTGCGCCTCGATTTGCCCCCTCCGGCGTGGTGGTGGTGGCGAGCTGGGACTAGAGAGTCATGGGACGAGAGGCAGACCGTAGAAAGAAGGATACCCTCGGGCACATTTGACGCCTTGCTCATGCCCTTGGTGGGTAAGGATGGCATGGTGAGAGCGAGGTCGATTTGGTGCCGAGTGTCGGATGATTGCCGCGCGAGCCGATTTCTTTAGTCTGGTGGGATTTAGCCGAGCTCGGCTCGGGGAGAGAGATGGTTCGACTCCCGCATCCGTAGAGATCACCGCGTACAGGTGCCGAGTCTTTGCCCGCGTCGCCCACTATTGTGTCTGGTCTTGCGGCTCGACCTTTGGTCGAAGCTGGGTGAATACATTCGCCTACTGTTGAGGATCCTCGTCATGGTGAATGGTAGACCAAGCGGCGCTAACAACCAAAATGCTCGAGCAATGTCATGGCGCAGTGTGGGACAATGCGTGGCCGTGCGGCAAATCTTCAATCCGGGGAATACAGTATCTTATGGGGTGTAATTGTACTATTGTCAAAACGACTGGGATTAGATCCCTGTACATATTGCCCTAATTGGTGTGGTCTTCATGCAGGCCCATGTCTAGTTAGTCGACTAGTTATGCAAGCAAGGGGTCGTATCCAATGATATTCCGTGAAAGTCTACATTATGGGGATGATTATTCAACTCTAAAGGTAAAGTACAATGGTCCTCATTTAGAATTAAAAATTTTAATAAAAATTGATATCATCAAAAATTACATTTCTATTTTAAAAAATAATTGCTCTGTATTGCAAAAGTACACATCGAAGCCCTCAGTATGGCTCGCAACTAAAATGAAAGCGTACTACATGTTTTGTGTTACGCTGCTCCATCCTAATACTTTGTGTATCCTCCATTTGCCTTAATCACCGCTACACATCTTTCGTGCATGCTACCAACTAGTGATAATAGCTCCACAGAAGGTATAGAGTCCCATGCGTCCTGTAGCAATGTCTTCAACGTGGCAGAGCGCACAAGCCTGACCCCATTAATCTCAGGACTATTTACCTGAATGTGATTTTTTAAGATGTTCCACAATGCCTCGATCGGGTTCAGGTCCGGAGAGTAAGGTTACCACCTAATAGGCGTTATTCCAACCTCACGTAGCGCCTCAAACGTTGAATATGCTTTATGAGATGGTGCATTGTCGTGCATGTATAGAATTTCTGGATTTTCCACGTGAAATTGATTCAAGAGGCAAAATTCTTTCAATAAAGGTTGAGGCCCTCATTGATCTCCAATCCTTCTCCCAAACTAAGAATAGACCTCTCCATGATCCGTGGATTGATCCCCAACACATCCACCTGTTGCCATGGGCATGACGAGCCGCAAGACAGGCTTTGTCAGACTCATAATTATGCTAAGCTCTGCTATTAGCACAAGTACGAATTTGGTAGAATTTATACGTGCCTTTCTTGTGACTCGAGATTTCATATGAGAATCGCCCGATAGCCGGGTCTCATCAGTCCATAGTATTCAAATCCATTGCTCCTCACTCCCATCATTTCTGCTTATTAATCGCAATCGACGAAGGCGCCCTGCGAGCGATGCATCTGCTATAACCCCTTTTTTTTAGGGCATTAGAAATTGCATTTTCACTGCATCTCCAGTGGCTAAAGGGACCCATGGCTAGTTCCAGATAGCACATCTGACGGTTTTCAGGAGATTCCCGCACGAAAGCCTCCAGCTCATTGACTTGTTTCTCGCTCAATCTTGGCGAGCATGCTTTGCGAGGTTTAGGATTCTCCGTCTCTCGAGCACACGCAATTTGCACTTGCCTTCTCGTGAAGCCAAGTTCGTCGGATATCTGTTTTAATGTCAAGCCATGTCTTCTTAATGTTCTTATTTCAATACACTGATCGCGAGTTAGATGCTTGCGAACTTTGGTTTCTGAAGCTGACTTTTCGGGGGACATTGTTTGCCAGAATAGAGGATGAATTGATGGTGGTAGTATGTTTCAAGGGCATCGTTGTGTAGGCAGTCAAAAGCGTAATTGAAAATGTTCTTCTTCTCTAAGCGATTGTTAGAATAAGACGATTGGACCATAACCGATTGTGAGCGGGGTAATGAGGAGAGACATATAACCTATTACGAGCTAGCCCAACTGCGTCTACAGGGCTAATCCCTTCAACAACCCAGTTTCAAGCTTAACATTTTGGATCCTAGAGACACTGTAGGGGTCCGCAACGACTCACAAAATGGACCGAATGTTACAAGTACCCTTTGGTTTTCTTGCGATATCTCTTTTTCTAGCTTGTGTGCATAGCAGAGTTGTACAAATAGGTGGTCCAAATAAGATGGACTAGCGTGAAATTGAATTCAACGGGATGGATTAGAACTTTTTTTTAATCATCCGACGCATTCTCAGGTTTCTGGCCATGACTCGGCTTCAGCGTCACGAATACGGGTCGGATGGCGCAGTGGTACAGCATTCGGGCCGTTCTCCCAAGTAGATTCGGGGTAGGTGGAACACCTACTCCATTTGAGGCAGGAAAAAGCTGGTTCGAATCCAGTAAATTCCACACGCCACACACTCTCGCGGTGATATTGTACATGCGAGGTAATGAAAGCACACTCGCATAGCCAAAGCCTTTTCACGCTTCTCCCTGTGGTGGGGATGTACGGAAGAGGTTACACGCCGCAAGCGGTTAACCTCGAGTGGAGTCTGCAAATGAAATCTGAATGTGAGTGTTCTAAACGTCGAATTGAGTCGTCCTACTTGAAGCAAATATCATCCCATCAAAACCTGCATGGGCATCAAGGCGCCAAACCAGGACACGTAAATGATTCATTTATACGTGTTTGAGGTCTCTTTTGAGGTTAGAGACACTCATATTCTCTGCATTTTACTTGCAAGTACCCAGCTCGGAGGCATTCCAACCTTGGAATGGAACTAAGCCGGATTGGACTTGGGGAGCTACAGACTCGAGTGTGCCCGTACGAAACAGATGATTCTCCGTGCCGGGAGACGAGCAAGTGCACTCACAATATTAGTCGAACTGCGGCCTAGCCGTCTCTAGCTGAGCCTGGGGCCGGAAAGACGATAGGGGCGAGGGATGGCAGAAGTTCATCCGCTTCCTAACTAAAAGCAGATGTTACAGTCTGCCGAGGAATGAACGGGGTCGGAGGTGACCATGCTGAGATTGTTTCTCACTCGAGAGGAGTTGTGTTTGGTTGATTGAGATGCGGCGCAGGGCACCCGAACTCCGACATTTACTGTCCTTTTTTTCTTCATTTTTTGTTGTTTTATCCATGTCACTTACCATGGTAGATGCACGTGACTGTAGAACCAAACCGTAGGGTGTTTGGTGTGTAATGCCTGTGTGGGAATTATGGACCCAACTAGAACTCGATAGAATAGAGATAATGGAATCAGATAGAGACTGCTGGTCTAAAGAAGAACTAGAAATTATATTTCCTACGAAATAGTATCACGAGGGAATGTTCTAGCACTAGGCTGTGAACAACACAGTAAGTCTGGAGCAGCGCATAGGGAGATGTCAACCTTCCTTCATTCTCTTAGCTGTGTTTCCCTTGTATGAGAATATAGATACAAGTCTTAAATATCACGAGAACATACGCGACAGCAATTAATGAGACCTACTGTGGGCATAACTTCCCCAAGAGTATCCATCGTCCTGCTTTTATATAGCCTAGTTATTATAATATTTCTCGTGTCGCTTCTGGCTATATGCCAGTGATGTAGGTAGCAATGAACTCGCAGAGCCCATCTGCCCGTGTCACGTCTAAACAGAAGTTGGGTCTCTCCTACCACGTAGAAGATTTCAGATTCGGGTCTCTAGCAGAGTTGGCGTGGCATGGACGCCTGATTGGGAAGAGCTTGCTTACAAAGACGAGCCCGGCACCGCGAGGCTCTCATCGAAGATGAATTTTCAAATTTACCGACGAATCAACTGCGCTAGATGCCGACGTTTCACGCCTGGTTCTGCAGGTGAAATGAAGTCCGTGCACGAAGTACATGCACTTTCGGCCCATCTTTTTCATTACAGTCTCTTATGTATAAAAGTAACTGGGTCAAATGACTGGGGTAGTCCCTGTAAACATGGATTTGATTGGTTTGGTGTTCATGTAGGCCCATGTCTAGTTCGTCCACTATTTATGCAAGCAAATGTACTATCCAATGATATTCCGTGAAAGTCTAAATTATGGGGATGGTTTTCAACTTTAAAAGAAAGGTATATGGGTCTGCTTTATAAAATTAAAAAACCAATTGATATTATCTAAGAATACACATCTATTTCAAGCATAATCGCTCAATATTACTAGAGCATACGTCGAAGCCCAAAGTACGGCTCGCAAATAAAATGAAAGCATACTACATATTTAGTATTAGTCCGGTTCGTTCTAATACTTTGTGTTGCCTCCAATAGCCTTTATCACCGCTTCACATCTTTCATGCCTGTTGACCGCACTTGACGGAGTCTTCTTCCGGGCAATGCATCTGCTGTAACCTCTTTTGCTGAGGGCATTAGAAATTAAACGCTCACTGAATCCCCAGTGCATGAAGGGCCCCATCGCTAGTTCCAAATAGCACATCTGACGGTTTTCAGGAGATTCCCGCACAAAAGTCTCAAGCTCATCGACTTGTTCCGCGCTTAATTTTGGCGAGCGTCCGTTGCGGGGGTTAAGATTCTCATCTTCCAGAGCAAACGTAAGTAATACATGCCTTGTTGTGAAGCCAAGTTCGTTGGTTGCATTTTGTGATGTCAAGCCAAGTCTTTTTAATGTTCTTATTTGAATAAATTGATCGCGAGTTAGCTGCTTGCGAGATGTGGTTTTAGAAGCAGACTTCTCGAGAGACATCGTTTGCTAGATTAGAGGATGAAATGATAGTGATGTTAGGCCTTAAGGCTTTGTTGGTTAGGCAGTCAACGGTGTCGTTGATAATACATTTCTTTCAGTGATCGTTTGAAAAGACGATTGGGCCACGCTTCATGGCGAGCGGGGTAATCAGGACAGACAGTCTAACCTAATACGAGCTAGCCAATTGTGGCTGCAGGGCTAGTCCCTTCAACAACTCAGTTTAAAGTTATACCCTTTCTATCCCAGAGGTACTGCAGGTGGTGATCGGTAAGCTTATCATATATTCCGCATCTACACTTGCACAGACCTTGCCAATACTTCCCAGCCCTCGCTTTCGGCCAGAGGATGTGTTCATTATCGCGTTCAGGGCCAGCTTGGGAACCCCAAATCCTACGCTTACTCGATAGTGACAACACAACCCAATCCTCCGCCAAAAAGCTCAACGTTATGCAATGACAGGGATGATAGGATATGTGAACTGTCGCGCACTCACCATCCTGAGCACAGATTTTCACCATCACCAACTGGCACTGCCGTAATCAAGTTCAATTCACCAGGTGGTACTGTTTTCTCTAGACACGGCGTGTATGGACGTTTAAGGCCTCGTCGCTCGAGCAAGTGTCAACTTCCAAACCAGCAAAGTCTGACCATAGTTTGTGTGACTGCACGATAGATAATCTCATATTCAAGCGGTCATTGATGGAGTGAAGACTTATCCTAGAAGGCTGTATCCAAAACAATGATCGTAGTTGTTTTCGATAGAGACATGAGTGCATTCTAGAACTACCAATGTTGCTTCAATCTTTGCTTTACGAATGAGGATGCTCCAATGCATACACATACCTTTATAAAACTTTCATTGAATGTTCATCCACCTACCGAATCTCCCACATTCTCCCATGCTCCATCGATAACACCTATCCGAATTGTTGTTAATCTAAATTTAGCTGATGTCTGTTGTTTGTAGCAGGTAACGATATTGATAGCCTACATCTTGACATGAAGTCCTTCTCCTGCCTGATTTATCATGCACATACCAACTCATAGGAATTGATTTTTTATTTCGGGCAAGGAATTATCCCTTATTTTTATATTATTAAGTAAACACATTAAGTGGGTGGTTTGTGAAAAAATTACCTCTACAATGTTCAAAGATACCGGCCATGCATTGCAGCTTTGTGTATTAAACCTATTAACCGCTTGAAGAATCCGAATTTACAGTAAACAACACAACGAGGAGGCTGACCCGCGGTAGCTCATCGTAGGAGATGACATAGCCCAAAATAGATGGCACCACTGCTCAGGAAGATAGAGAGATGTCAAGAGATGGTGTCACTTGGAAGAAGGGTTATGATTAGCAGCGAGTGGTTCCAAATGAATGATCTTAGATATGTCATGCACAGAATCTTTTGATCCTTGAATATCTCTAGTAGTCGCCGTTGTTATCTTCTGTCATTGTGTATTTTTATAATTTTGTATCCTATTTCTGAGGTTCCTCTCCGCCATATTTCAACATGATAATACAAGTCTAAACTATTGGTAAACGTTGATGAGAATACTCAGTACTCAGAGTAGAGGAGAACGCCGGATTATTTCTGAAGAATCGTGGCTGATACGGCGGTTCCTTTAAACTCATTCTCCCGACCTTTACATAGAGAGAATTTGTACACAGTGAATCGAATGAAACAGTCTTACAATTAAGATTACTTTATCATGCCATTTCATAAGACCTTGCAACCATTTAACAAGAGAATCAGCCGGGATCTTGTTGCACGCGAAACTCGAAGCTTCACTCAACTGAGAACAATGCACTCTCTATAGGAAATCTCATTGCATTATTACTACACACCACTCATATCTCCCAATTTATTTTTATCTATCACTACGCTCTGAAAAGTAACAGCTGTTTCTCGTGAGATCATGAGAGCGATAATAAACTGAATACCTCACTGCACAAGAGATCCGTGCCTGACCCGTAACTCTTATTCAGCGCGTCAAGATAGTAATTTTGTAATACATGTGGCAAAAATAGCTATGCCTTCAATTTGGTACCCGTAGCTCCGAAAATCCGCTTGAAATCTTTTAACCCACTCACCTAGTCCAAGAACATGTTCACTATCAGTGGGTTAGCGTAGAACATCACAGAGCCTTAAGCCTTACTAGAATATCCTCGTCCATGTTTGCTTCAACGTTGGTAGGCGGGGCAGCAGTCCCATTTGATTCAATGGTTGCGCTTCCGTTTTGCCAGTAATCAACCATTTCGGAGTCAAGTTCTTCGGCAGTCTTCTTGGTTGCCCGGGCATTACGCCCTACACGGCCGTTTCGGGTGGGTTTCTTGCCGCGGGGACCTGTCGAAGTTGCGGATTTAGTATTAGCTGCAGATTTAGGCTGAGGCTTCTGGCTTCAGAAAGTTAGCTTCTCTGCCGTACCAGTTCGCGTGGACTTACGTGACTCTCTCGCTGAGCCCTTTTGGAGGTGGAATCGCTTTTGCTCGGGTAGCGTCTAGGATAAGTTCGATCTGATACAATGAGCATCGGGGTAAGATAATGGACGGTTTCGTTACCTTTATTGGTCTGCCATCGATAGCTACGTTGTTGCACTCTTCGACAGCTTTAATCGCACTATCTGCTCGAGAGAATGTAATATTTGCGACACCACGACTGACGCCTCCTGGACCGTACGATATTTCTACCCTCTTAATGGGTCCAACCTGCTTCATGAAGTATTCCTAAGTGACCGCTTTGTCAGTGATCTGAAAATCGATTGCATAAAATAAAGTATCGCGTTAAATCGAGGTCGAGGATTGCTAGTAAGAAAAAATTAACGTGGGCAGAGCTTTTTGAGCTTATAATACACTACATGGAAGACCAGAAAGCCAGAAATGAGCGTCAGGAGTGAGCAGTTTAGTCCTATCATTGAATCTTTTGCGAAAACAGTAGAAAAGGCGTTTACTGATAGCTCACATCCGTCATAATGTGAAGAATGTTAGTTTATTTGAAGGTTCTGACACCGAGGATGAAGCAAGAAAAGCTATGTTGACCGCGTGTGAAGTACCTCGTTGTCGAAGCATGGGATTTTTAAAGCTTGCGGAGTGGAAAATCTACCCCGAAACACGGTGTCTTGGCCGGGTAAATTTTCCGGCGCAAATGCGCGCTTATGAGCTGCAGTTTTTGCCTCACTACTGTGCACATGCTCTTGAGGATAGATATAGCCCAATTTTAGAGTGGTTTAAGTGGATGTCTCTTTAAATTTGAGCCAGACCAAATTTAAAATCTTCAGTACTCCACATGAGGTGCTTGCCAGGCTACCTTTTGTGGGTTAGAATTTTTGAGAGAAGCAGAACGCTTTGTTTCAATTCAGAATTGTTCAATTTGTACTTGAAGCATATATGGAGTAGACAGAGCCTTGCTGGCAAATCCACTAAACCACTCGGAACCATCTGGAAAAATCATCTTGTGATATTATCGGTGAATAGTAGACTCGGCGTAGATGAAGTAATTCGACAAAATTCCAGGAGCTGGGAAAGGCTTATTGGTAACATACCTTAATCATACCCTCGTTGACATCTCGAGGCTATATTATTGTTAGTAATTAACTTTTATGCAGCTGTCTCAACCTACAAGGCCAGTTACTATTATCTTTCCGTTACTTGGTGTGCCAGATGGTGCGATAGGTGCAGTCTTGACGGTATGCTTAACAGTTTTGGCCATCTTCTTCACGCCGCCTGATGGTGTGACAGGCGTGGCACGACCGGCATGGGTAGAGCGACGGATGCGACGACCACCCCTTCCTCGATTGGATGATCGGCGTTGCGTTGATATTATCTCGTCGAGTGACTGGTCAATTTTTCCAGACATCTTTGGGAATTTTTGTTGATAATCTGGCGTTATAGAGATCTATAATAGCAGTTTGCGATCCAAATATCCTCGAACCAGTAGAGGATGTGGCAGTTAGGTAACGGGAGATTTGTTAGAGTTAATGACGCAAAGAGTTGGCAGTCTCTTGTAGCGTTTGGCGTTGATCTGAAGTTGCGGTGCGAAGCCGCAGAGATGGATAGTAGTTTGGAGTGAAGGCAATTATTGGGCAGTGGCAGCGTGTAAATGTTTGTGTATGGGTAATCGTTTTATCCAAGTGGGATGAGTTGTGGATTTGAGATCAGGCAAATAACCTTGATGCGAGTTTGAAAGGCTTCAGATAGTTTTCGGCGGAGATGGGTTGGCGTGATAGAGAAGGTGTTTGAAGGGCAGCTACATGTCTTGTTGCAATAGTTTTTCACGCTAACAAGATTGAGTCAGCAGTTTCTAGACTTGTCACGTGACATGTTTCAAATCAATTTGTATCTATATCTAAGGAACAATAATTAGGCGCATAGAATAGCTGGGTAGCGGTAAGAACTATCGAATATCAGATGATATTGTCGGAGATTATCCGATAACTTAGAATTTCAGCATTGCCACTCAAATTGTGATAGAAAGAGGCGAACTTCAGCGCATCCCAGCGGCGTCGCCCATGAGCTCCAACACACTCCGGAACCTGCAGAGCCGAATCTGAATCTATCACGAGCCAAACATCACAAAGTAAGTTAGAGTAGGCCATTTTGAGCGAGACAATATGTGTAAAGACTTGCCGCATTTCGACACAATTCCGCTTCGCCTCGAGGCGCGAAATAGCACAGGGATCATTATGAGACTCAAAGGGCTAAGAGTGGCATCCAGGCCGGCACGAATCTACGGCGCCGATCTAGCCGGCCTATTGGAACTCTTCTGAGATAGCAATAGCTTGAATCTAGTCCTGATGATGATTTTAGAGGAGCCTTACACATAGCAGCATTTTTCGATCTCTGCTACCCATCCTACACGAAATATGTGTCCCTTGAAAAGTATTGCTCTAATCCCATTCGAAGATGACTATAAATTTTCAGGGCCACTTTACAGCTTCACGTATTCAATTACAATTATAAACTGTGAGGGTCCTAAAACTTTATTATACTCTTTTCTTCGACTAGAAATGGCCCTCCTTTCACATTTTTCTGAGAGGTGAATGCGGATGGTGAGTAACTGCTAAAAGTAATGAGCGGATCAAGGCCTTTGAAAGGTGGTACCGCTGGGTAGAGACTGTAACGAGGACTTAGGGTAAGATATACCACCTACACTCAAGGTAAAACTGTAGTGGAGGATTACTAATCATCACGTGACTACATGTACATATTCTTAATTAGTAACCTCAATTTAATCTTCATGCTTTCATGCTATAACAGGTTATGGCCCGTCGCGTCTTCCGCCGCTAACAAGCTTCCGCATTGAATTACTGCGACATACATTCCTTCGTGCATCTTGTCTTCGCGTTTGTCCACTTTTACAGGTCAACTTACGCAGCAACTCCCGCACAAAGTCATCATGTCATCACTAACTCCCAGTAAGCCCTCTTTAGAGGCCAAAACGGATTTTGATGAAACAAATGAAAGCACTAGTATCACGATATCTGGCATCGAATTTGCCTCAACTGAAGAACTAGAAGACTCGTTAAAAGAGTCAAACAAGAAAACAGAGATTTGGACCATCTCAACCCGTCTCGACAGCATCGAGAGAGTAACCCCAGTACCTAAATTAACTCGATCAAACTGGTCCCAATGGAGGATCGCCATTAAAAGGCTGATCTTCCTCACGCAATCTTCGGCAGCTCTTCTAGAGGAACCCCCCTACAACAAGACTATCCTAATGTGGTCTGGATGGTGGGCTGCAAAGCTAAAAGAAACAGCGGGTGACATCAGGACAGCACCAAGTGATAACCCTCGCTCGATACTCCATGAAATTGTCTTAATATCTCAATCTAATGTCTTCTCTACAGTTTTATCAATCACTACCCGATTCTGGAACTTCCATCCTGGAAACTTGTCGCTGTCTTCATACATCAAAGAGTACCAAAAGCGGTATCACGACTTGAAAGAACACTGTCCGATTACGCCCGATATCAATCACCACATGAAATATCTATTCCTATTTCATGTCCGAAATATGCAGCCTGAGCTGGCAAACCGATGTCGCGACATGTCCTACAACGATACCATATCTGAGTGCCTCAAGTGGACATCCAATACTAGGGTGAAAGGTCCTTCAAGACGAGAGAATCAAGTGAAGTGCAATTTCTGTCACAATTTGGGTCATGTCGAAAATGATTGTAGGAAGAAGAAAAATTCAAACAAGCAGAATAAACATAGCACAATAAACGAGGCGCAGCCCGGGAATCGGAAACATGTTCTTTCAGTCATGGAATCATCTGAAAATGTATCATATCAATTAGATAGTGGGGCAGATTATCACGTCTCGGGCAATGAAAACGATTTTAACTCCTACTCTGCACTGTCTCAAACTGTTCGTGTAGCCGGAGGCGGCTCAGTCGCAACACTAGGCTCCGGTAATATTCTATTTCCAACATCTGATGGAAAAATCGAGCATCTTCATGGTGCAATACATATTGCTGGTGAAACAACTCGTATTCTTTCCACTGCCCAACTAGAAAAACAGGGCTTCAGCATACGGTGGCCATCTTATTACAAAGACGTAGAACTAATCAGACCTAACGGAACAGTATGTGCAACTTTTCGTCGAGAATCTGGCAGATTAATTTGGAGGCCTAACGCAAAGTTTAATCAATCCAAAATCTATTCTATCAATCGTGACTGGCATACTATCTTGGGTCATCCTGGGCAGAAAGCACAGTTTACAACACTAAAGCTTGCTGGCATAAAAGGATGCAAATATCCCATCAATTGTGAAACCTGCACTAAAACCAAACTGACTAAAATTAAGGGTCATGGGAATCTCCACACTTCGTCCGAATTCCTAGATGCTATTCATATGGACCTAGTCGGTGGCCAGAAATCTCTATTTCCAACCACCATTGACAAATCTACTCCGGCAGCCACTTGGTTTCTACTCGCAGTTGATGAGTACACTTCATGGAAATGGTCATGGCCAATTTATAACAAGAAAACTGTTCCAACAACAATACAGAATTTCCTTGAAAGCCTTCGTACACAATACAATAAGGCACCAAAACGAATCCATAGTGACAGCGGGACTGAATTTTCAAACTCTGAACTTCAGGATATACTCCATTCCCGCGGTATTGACTGGATAAAATCATCCTCTCACGCTCCCGAACAAAATGGGATTGCCGAAAGAAACGTCCGCACAGTCACTGAGAAAATGAGGGCACTTCACTTGCAATCAGGATTACCCTTGAAATTGTGGCCTTTGATCCTCAACGCTGCCATTAATATTTTAAATCTAACCCCAAATTCACATGCCACACAATCCCCGTACTTTGCCGTTTTCAACAAAATTCCAAACATCAAAAACCTCCATCCTTTCGGTTGTCGAGCTTTTTGGCTTAATCCAGACCAAAATAAATTGAAATCCAAAGCCAAAGAGGGCATCTATGTAGGTTCATCATTCACAGGGGGGCATATAATCCTTAACCCTCACACCAGTAGAACCATTATTCGACGAGACGTGCGCTTCCACGAAGATTCGTTCCCTCTCAGACCTCAAGCCTTAACTGTCCAATCGAGTAATCGACGCGCAATCGAGAAAGCGTTATCCGGACCTCGGGCCCAAGAATGGAACTCTGCCATGAATAAAGAAATTGATAATATGACTCGTAACAAAGTCTGGACTCTTGTCCCTCGATCTGAAGCAAGCAAGCAACTAATGACAGGAAAATGGTCTTTAAAAGAAAAATCTGACGGCACATTGAAAGCAAGGTGGTGTGCCAGAGGATTTTCAGAACCATTTGCGGATAATACCTATGCCGATGTTCTCCCTCCTACCAGTATGCGAATGCTGCTTGCATTCGCTGCTTGTAATAACCTCTATATTCGACACGTTGACATTACCGCTGCCTTTTTACATGCAGATCTAGATCGTCCTCTATACATTGAGCAGCCTCATCTTAAAGAATCTAACGCAAACTTAGTCTGCAAACTCCACAAGGCAATTTACGGACTTAAAACAGCACCCAGGCGATGGCAAGAGAAACTCCGAAATGTCCTGCACGAAAAAGGATACCGTTCATTCAAATTTGATCCCAATGTGTTTCGTCGCTCGAACACAATCATATCAACATACGTTGACGACTTTATGATCATATCTCATTCAACAACCCTCGCTCATGAAGCTGTCACAATGCTAGCAGAAGCGTTCCAAATCAAAGATCTTGGCGAAATGTCCAAATTCATTGGTATAAATATTGATAGAAAATCAGATGGCATCCGGATACATCAACAAGATAAAATAGAATCTCTCTGCGAGGACATGAACATGCTTTACTGCAATGGAGCTAATACACCCATTGCAGATGATAATCTTATTGATCGTGACACAGAGAATCTATGCACGGAAAAAGATGCCGCAAAATATCGGTCGTCAGTGGGCACACTCCTGCACATAGCTAACATGACAAGACCTGACATTCAATATGCCGTTAATCGACTAACTCAACATACGCGCAGTCCATCTGAAAATGCAATGCTCTCATTGAAACACTTGTTACGCTATGTTTCTCGAACTAAGTCAGCTGCCCTTTTATTTCAGCAACAAGGCAGTTCTAAGCTCACCGCCTCCTCAGACAGCAGTTGGGGAAATAGTTTATCGTCAAAAGGTACTTCCGGTATCCTTTTCCTAATTGGTGATTCCCCGATTGCCTGGTGTTCTAAGAAACAAACAATAACAGCCCAAAGCACCTGTGAGGCTGAGTATGCAGCTCTCACGAAACTTGCCACCACAGCACGATGGATACTGCCGCTATACGAAGAATTATTCCGGCCTATGCACCATCCAATCATAACTGAAATAGACAACACTGCAGCCCTCATTACAGCAAATTCAACCAAAATTTCCGCAAGAAATCGGCATTTCCTCATGCGAGAAGAAACAGTCCGAGAAGCCATCAAGGACAACATTATCCGGCTCAAATACACACCAACCGATCTTTGTAAAGCTGACGGCCTAACAAAAGCCCTTCAGCGTATCAAGCATACTAACTTTTGCAATCAAATAAATATAGACTTAAAGCATTCAGCTTCAGGGGGGGTGTAGTGGAGGATTACTAATCATCACGTGACTACATGTACATATTCTTAATTAGTAACCTCAATTTAATCTTCATGCTTTCATGCTATAACAAAAACCTCTCTGCAGGCAAATAGTAGCTACATTTGCCTTGGTTTTAAGGTACTGCTTAAGGCGATGACTGCCTATCACCTAAGGCTCCTCTTTGACCCAGGCCACACTTTGAACAGTGCTCCTACTCTCTTTTTCACTTGTAAGATCATTGATATATTGCCCATGATGGATAGCCATTCAGCTCAGTGTTTACCCATGGAATTCAGCCACATTTTCCTCGGAACCTTCTACCCAAAAAAAAAAAAAAAAAAAAAAAAAGAAAAAGCCTCAAAAAGCCTACAGCCCCAGCCAACCGAGGCCTAGATACCGGGACCACCCGAGGTGCGCATATTCATCTATATCTCCCTTCTTTGTAACAGTCGAGGCCGACTTGATCCAATCCACCATCTCCGTATCGAGAGCTGGATACGCTCCGGGAGCTCATCGGATGGCTTTTCCTCCATGACCAAGTGTTGGTGATGAGTAAGGCTCCGACCCTACCATCTAATCGTTATTTGCTTCATGATAATGATGATAGGGGGATGTGCTTGTGGATGAAGGCGATATAGATGTCACGGTTCGGCCATAGATGCATGAGCAATCAGATACACGAAGGTTGTTTATAATTTTCTCTGTGGCTAACTGTCAAAGTATCACCTCATCTATTCATACAATTACTATAATATCCAGAATGTTTGGTGTTGGCTGATATCAGCTTCTCGCACATTCCACTCACAATAGTTCTCAGTCTTGCCAACAATTACTAAAATTCTCTAATTATGGCTAAACTGATCTGGAATAAAGCTAGACTACTGTAGAATAATTGTGTCACGTGATCGTAATCACGTGATGCACAACAATCACCTCACTAGCCGTTATAATAGACGGTGAATTGGCGTTTCTGGGATATACTATGCGTCACTGTGCAGACATATCTTACCACTGTATATTTAATTATATTGTACCACCATCGATAGTTTTGTGTTGGGCTTCCCCTCACAGACACGTAGATTAGTTGAATAGGTCTCATTCCTTATGTTTGGGAATATGGGCGCCTCAGGCAACTAGAATAGTAAGCACTGGCGTCCTTTACCCGGTTGGGTGTATAGAGCAAAGGGCTAAGGCTCACTCTAATTAGACGTAAAATGATACAAACAATAGACGGTGAAAGCGATTGGGGATCCTCATGGAAGTGAGAACGGTGTTATTTTCTCTGATATTGTGTCATAGCTAGATAGCTGCATACGCAATTAAAATCTGATGCAAAAAAAAAAAGAGGACGGTGTTACTCAATCTCGGCTCTACAGACTCTACAGTGAGAGCTGGAGTTTTAACCGGGATACTACCGAGTGTGTTGAATTTTTGCCCTCTCAAGCTGTGTAATCAACATGTCAAGTCCAAAGAACCTAATTTTGACATGTAGAAATGCGAGTTCATCCTCAGCTTCGAACATCACTCGCCCGAGCGCTTTACATCTTCAAAATATCTGATTTCTTCTTTTATTTCCATTTAGTCCCAATAATAATTCATACTGGTAACCCATCCTTTCATTCAGAGATCGTTTTCTTCATTGAAGACGTCATTCAACGGCTCATAGATGCCTCCTCAGATTTTCATTTATATATTCCTCCAATATAGCTTTTCCTCATACATCAATAGTCGTTGCTGTCTCAGAAAATTTGTTCACCTTCTATCTCTCCGGTATTTCCCGTCCCTGTCTTACACCTAGCCGTGTAGGCCAGCTATATATTGTGTTGGTATTTCAGACGTACGCTAGACCTTGCTAAGGCGTTAGCCAGCAGCAGGTATGTATCCTGACAACCTGAATCATGTGTCGGATGGTTTATACCCTTACACTCGCTCTTATTACAGTGGCTGATATTATAGCACGTACCTCAATCCACACAAGTCATCAAGATCAGTGGAAGTTCAGGAACATGTAATGTATAACTTAGTATCAAGTGAGGAACTCAATTAGAATGAGACGTACTCATTCGGCAATATCTGGCAAGGGAACTCAGTGTTACTTATACACTGACATGTACCACTGTTTAACAGTAACAATAATACAATTTTGCCACTTTCTCGTCTAATCTATCAACTCAAGTGTTAATCCTTCTTAGTGATATGTTGCAAGAGTCGGAAAAGTCTTATCGTACTCCCCCAATGACTGACATTTTTCCATATCGAAGGGTTCAAGACCGAGGCACCGATATTTCTTCCTTTGTCAAAAACTCTAGTTGAAGTGCCGGCGAAATTTCCTAGGTATTTTATTAGTGGAAATTCGTCACAGTTCGAGTTGCTAGTGCCTATAGGTGGGTGATTATTAATTCATGGCGGGCACAAGCCCAACACCCATAGAGAATGACCCGAAGAAGTCTGGTCCTTGCCCGACGACTATATACAAAGATGACTCAGTTTGACATTTGGACAACTCATGCACTGGGTGCATTCGCTGATACCACTCGAGACCTTGTGCTGAGGGCTCTGACCCTTCCCTCGATCGTCAGTATCCACCAAAGAGAAAACTGAAAAAACCTTAGGCTACTCTATCATGCCTTTGTCATTTGTATATAGCCAGCGTGCAGGATATGGCTTCACAGTCCTCCCCTTCATAGGTGAACTAGGTCTCCAGGCTACCCAGACTTTAGTCCGAGGAGATGACGACCAGGAGACGGACCACCACACCTTTCATCGTTGTCTGTTTATAAAATGTCGATTGCAATATCAGAATAGTAGCCTTGGCGGCCACAAGTACTCCATTGTCGAGAAAACTCGAAAAATTCGAGTTCCTGCATGTCCATAAGTAACCTCTTCACTCGCTTGTCTCATTTCTCAAGATGTGAATCCCCATTACAGCAACAGTTCCCCATAGATCAAGACCCGAACTTTGTATATCATGACTTGGTTTCCTCATCGCAAGTATACATAGCATCGTAGCTGCGTAGTGGGGGAAGGCCGATTTTTGATCAGGCAAATTCCTGATTGTAATTGGAGTAATGCCCTTATCGTTCGTCAAGGCGAGGTGGTACGTGGTGAGGTTAAGGTAGATGACTCCATTGAGGATGATTAGACCGAAATTGATGAGAAGTCACCGATTACAGATGTGTTTGTATCTGCTTTCGACTTCGATTCGGACGCGATACTTCTTTGCCATCCTAGACATGCAGAGCATACTGAGCGATTACACCGGCACCACTGGACAGCTAAGGATTCATCTTTGCCGGTATAGTGCCAACGTTATGGTTATGTCTGTGCTGCATAGCATAGGATGCAGGTACCTCAATGGCTAACTAGCCGCTATACTCTTGTCAATTTATCCAAGTGATCAGAATCAACCGCTATTTTTCACGAAAAGCTGAGCAGCTCTCCACGCTGCCTCAATCATCAAACTAACTTCGCCATTTGTATTTTTTGCATCTCATTTAGCTATCGTCCGTCTCAATATCCACTGTGCCACAGCATGGTAGGCACTGGAGCCGGTTTGAAGGGATCCAGCGGCTTCGACGTGTCGTAAAACGTGACAATGGATGAACAATCCGAAGGCAGCGGAGTGTCCATAGCTCCATCAGATAAGAATCTTAATGTCCCAAGTAAGGTACTGAAGAAGCTGAGGACTCTTTATTCAGATGAAGACGACGATGGTATCACCATCACAACGGAAGACATCGCGGAGGCCGTAAGAGCTTTCCACATGCACAATATGGCTTAGAAGGAGATGCGAATAATGGAATCTCAACACCAGGAAATGATGTTCGCTCTTGATGATGTAGTGAAGAAGATTCTCGGAGCCCGATCGCGACGCGGCTCCACCAATTTCCTCGCTGTGACGTCTCGACACTTTTAGTGGCCATATGGATGTCGGTCTAATAATTACTAAGCCGACACTGCGTCAATCCAGAAATTCCAACGAATAGTTCCAAATAGACACGAGTCTTGTTTGTGACCAACCACGATACGAAAGGTTTGTCATAGATATTAGTTTCATACGAAACTATTGGGATATAGACGATCAGGGACAGGAGGTTTCGTGTTAGTAACTTGATTTGAACAGTTGAAGGATTTCAATGTACACATAATCAGCGTCGCATCTTTCTAGACCTTTTTATCTATAGTTTATAATCTTATGATTTTAGTCCACGCTAGCTTTTGACCACTCGCCAATTGTCATTTGTCCCTCGAGCTTTGACAATGGCCGCCGGAATCAAAAACATACGCTTCGGTGGCAGCGCCGCACACGGCGAAGACAGCGGTTAGAATACGCGTCGAGGGTGCGAAAGACGTGCAACCGGAGGGCAAGACTGACACCTGTACGCGGTGCCCTCTACGAACCTGGGAGTGAAATATTCTCCCAGAGCCAAGTCCAGTCAAATTTCGCAATACCGATTAAGTTGGCCCACGAGGCAATAATTCAAAATTCTCCGTCATGTCAAATTTTCGCTCCCAACGAGTTTGACTCCTACCCAAGTCTCATCAAGTCTACAAGTACGACTTAGTACATCCTTGTTTCAATGACCACACCTCTCATCAACTATTCTCTGGCCTCAGCTAGCCGCCAAATACACGCCCACGCCGATATTTACACCCGACGGAGGAAGCAAAGCGTGGCGCACAAATCTGGGAGACAGTTCTTTGAGACGGACGTGAGAGGGATTGGGACAAGTTTACAAGATGACACAGAGGATGGCTATAATCTCGACGGGCGTCAAATTTTGAATTTTGGCAGAGTTTTACCAATTAAGCTTTGTGCGTGCCAAGACTTCGCTTGCGAGAGTGCAGCGGACACTATAACAACACGCAAACGATGGAAGATGCCGTGGTCCGCCTCCTGGTGGTGTTATCCGGTATAGTTTGAGTAGCCTGGGCACCTACTCCACTTGGGAAGGAAACACCTTAGACTACATTTCGCGCGGAGAATATTCGGTGGATGACGAAGGCATGTCTGGATAACCCAGGGTTTTTGACGTTCCCCTGGGTGGGTATTCACGGATGAGGGTTGACTTGGGGTGAAGAAAAAGCCGCCATAACTTCGCAGTGGTACTTGCAAATGAAATCCGAGGCATGAGTGCTCTTACTGTAAATTGATTCATCTTTTCTATATATTTTCTCTGATATTGTGTCATAGCTAGATAGCTGCATACGCAATTAAAATCTGATGCAAAAAAAAAAAAAGACGTGCAACCAGTCAGCTGCTTCCAAGAGCGCAAAAGTTTATTGCAGGGGCATACGCAGTGCGACAGATGCGTTGCATCGCATCCGAGTTGTTTTTTCAGTCGGCGACCAAGAAAGACCTAGCTCTCAATATGGCTGAACAAAGAACTTTCAAGTCCCAAGGCAAGATTTTCCAGTGGAGGTTTACGGAGTGCCGTTGAGGATGAAAATTAAGTGCGGTAAATATATCAACAACACATCGATTCAGGAGACAGAGTCGTCTACAGTTACTTGAATCCCAAGTCTAAACATAAATAGACTAAGATGGATGCAAGATATAAAGGCGATTGACCGGGCCAAGGCAAACGGTGCACAAGGCGCTCAATTATTCCGAGTCTTTCCACGGAGGTCTTGCAACGATAAGCTGTCCGACACGGCGTTGTCCTCAATGCTGCGCTATACTCGGCGCAGGTGTGGTCCCAGAAGGCCCAGCGAAAGCAGTGTTACAACTGCAGCCAATGGGAACACACTCAGGCGTCGTGAGGAAAAGCAGCTAGATGCGGTGAGTGCGCAGGCTCTCACCAAACCCGGGAATGTGCCGTAGAGAAAGTTTCTTGTGTCGACTGTGGCAAGGGACATCGTTCATGGCAGAGAGCGTCGTGTCGAACATTTCAAGTCTACAAGAGGAGTGTTCAGAGAGTCTGCTTTGAGTTTCTGGAACGAACGGCGGAAATTCGAAAGGATAGCGGTCCCACGATTGCTGCACGAATAAAGTCTATGACTGCTGACGATTAAAGATTCGCTCTGGTCAGTAACCGTAATGTTGAAGTCCCAAAGAGGGGACCGTGATGTTCATGAAAGACGATCGCAGATTCAATGGCAGTACTTAACATCAAGGGCTATGACGTCGGTAGAAAGAGGAGACAAAGATGGCAAAAGGATCCTTCTAAACTTCAGCTGTAGGAATTGAGGCGTTAGAGAAGTCAAAATTTGGGATGAAACCTAATGAAATGGATCAAAGTGACACCCTCGTCATCAAGCTGGGCTATGCCATCGCTGCTGGATTGCGAGATTTGTGGCTTAGAATCTTTCACCTCCTTGATATGACTTACCGTCCACATGCTTCTGCAAATAGATAGCGCCTAGGACGCCAAACTAAAGAAATTCAACGCATGTGATTAGAGTACGTATATTTCAATAGTAAATAATTAAAAAAGCTGCATTCTTCAATAGTCATTAAAAAAATTATAGAGCTAATCTATGGGAATTGTACTATTCGCCTGGCATGCCTGCTGCCATATTTGTATACTGACTGGCTGGATAGTTGAGGTTATTCTGCATCACATCCAAATTTTTGAACTCACTAGCTGTTGTTCCGATCAAACTTTCGCCACCAGTCTTATCGCCGCTCGCCTCCCAAAACATTGCACCTCCAAGCCCCTGCGATTGGATGTACTGCGCCTTCTTCCGAACAATTTCGGTGTTGTCATACGAGATGAGTGTTTGTGCCGAAGTATCGTATGAATAGCTCGACAGCGTCTCGTTGTCAACGTGTTCGGTAGCACCGGATTTAGGTAAAACCTTGTAGTCCCAGACCCCATCTTCCCAGGATCCGCCACCAACAGTCGTAAAGGGCTGTCCGAGGCCAGCTGTGCCCAAAAATGAGCGACCGTACAGGGGGATGCCCATGACGATTTTTGACGGTTGGACGCCGGCACTTACGTAGTCCTTGATCGCCTGTTGCGTATTGTAAGGGGTGGAGATTTGATTGGAGCTGGACGGGTAAAGGTTGGAGGAATGGCCGGTATTCTTGTCCCAGGATCCAGTGTAGTCGTAGGCCATTAGATTCCAGGTATCAATGTGCGCATTCATCTCTGCTAGGTGCATTTTACGGTAGTGCACTGCTCCTGCGGGACATGCTACGGTAATCAGAAAGTGGTATCCGGGTGCATGCTGAGCCGCATATTCATCTAGCTTTCTTCGCACCTCGGCGAGGAGTAGCACGTAATTGACAGCTTGAGTCTCGTCGGCTGGATACTCCCAGTCGATATCAACACCATCAAAACCCAGATCTTGAATAAACTTGACCACATCCGAGGCAAATATGGCGCGAGTTGCACTACTGGATGCAGCGGCAGCAATATTGGTGGAATATGTCCAACCGCCAACTGACATGAGGGTTTTTAGCTGTCGATTGTGCTTTTTGACAATGTAGAGCTGCTTGATGGAGCCAAAAACATCATTTCCCGCGGCACTTTTCGTATCGGTGGGATACAGCTTTACAAGATCTGCATAAGGATCGGAGAGAAAACTAGACTAGTAAGTTATGCCTGATTTTACAGGTGTTATTTTATCTTACACTGTTCCATTTGCAGCAATGTTCCAGAAGGAATATAGAACATGCGTAATCTGGGATGCAGGTAACATCTGAACGGTGTAGGCGCGATCGTAAATGGCCCTTGGGGCACAATTTAGCGAAGATTCTCCAGACCGGCTAGAATGCTAACGTACCAATTTACAAAGTAAACAAAGTTTTTATAGCCTGAGACAGATGGAGAGCCATGTGGTGCAGTATGTGGTGTAGTACTTATTGGAGCATGTGGTGCAGTATGGGAGGGCGTTTGAAGCGGCGCATGAGATGGGTGTATTGAATGGTGGTGGGTTGGAGAGGACCTAAGATATTCGATACTGGTGGCATTGGGATATTTTGGTAGCTCGGGTGAAATCACTGACGCCATATACTGTGGAGTCAGGCATGCTAGGCCATAGAAGATAAGGTTTAATATCGACATCTTGAAAGAGCCAAAGGGGGATCCAGAGAGGTCAAATCAGATTCGGCTTAGAAAACAGGCATAACTTTGAAAGCCGGTCAATGGAAGGGCAAGTTCAGGGTACGGATTGACCGTTCTTCAAGAGTCCCTGGAATTAGGTACTTGCTTTGCGACGGGAATAGAAGGGAAGAAATAATGCCCTCTGAGGGCTAAGGAGAAAATATTTTACAGTCTCTGAAGAAAAGATACAGCTGTCCACGGATTATCGAAAGGCTTCGCGACTTCCAATCTGGCTTCATGAGGCCTTTTAAGCGTGGGAGATTGCTAGATCTTCGATGACCAACACTTTTGCAGTCATTGTGGCAGGTGGCAATTTAATCTCTACGCCACTAATTTGATGTTCATGATGCAGAAATTTGCCCAATGTTGAATCGGAGAGTAATCTGCAAACGTGGAGTGATATTATGGCCGAGTCTAGCTAGACAAGATGGATGGAAAATCCACAGGCGCTCCCTACCGTTGGTGGGCTTAGACGCCCCAGGTAGAGGCAAGCGGATGAGCCAAATTTTCATCAGGGCCGGGGTGATGCGACTCTCAAATGACTGAACTCTAGACCAGAGATCTGAGCCAAAAGCAGTAGCTTGGTGTGGCGAGGGGTCCACTCAATACTGACTCTGAGCTAGTGACATGAAATTTTCTTGATGCGTTCCAAAGACGGCTTGATCATCGGATGGTTTAATAGAATATTCCTCTGGACCACCGTCATGCTTTGTTGGCTTTGGAAAGAGTGGAGATATTGGAGAGACAACTAGATGGGCGAAATAAGTCTCAATGAAAGACGGACGAGTGTGAGGCAGACCTTTCCTGTTGCCACACGTATGGCTACAGTTAGTCGCGCCCACTGTGCTAGATAATCTAAGACTCAAGTAGTAAAATAAACATACCTCTCTCTCTGCAGTTGGTGGCCGGATATTCCTACGGCATCTGGAAGAAGCCGGGGGGGGAGGGGCGAATAATGGATGCGAAAGGCCGCAACAGAAGCGACGAGAAAGGCGAGAAAAAAGCCCGGGTTGCGCAGGCTCTGGGTCAGCTTGATCCTGGCCATCATCAAAGAGCACAATTTTGAAGATTCCGTAGCCAGTTGACTCGTATCAATGCGCCTCATCGGCACGACATTTGAGACTGGGGGTTGAAGGCGACAGAGTGGTGCGATCCAAACGGTAGATTACAAGTTTTGATCTACTAAGTTGGGAATAGACAGAGGTCCAGGGCCATTGACGTTCCAGAATCTGACGAGAAGGAAAGCTAGTAAAGTCTCACTGTGCGCACAGCCCATGCAGTAAAGCCATCCATTTTCCGCCAAAAAAGATCTCGAGTCACCGAGGTGCTTCCTCACTCTCGTGGGATAGACTGGCCAAAGCAGCTGAATTGCAATCTTCCACCCAACACTCGCGACTCCTCTGCCGACGGCGAATCTGAGAAGGGCAAGACTGACACCTGTACGCGGTGCCCTCTACGAACCTGGGAGTGAAATATTCTCCCAGAGCCAAGTCCAGTCAAATTTCGCAATACCGATTAAGTTGGCCCACGAGGCAATAATTCAAAATTCTCCGTCATGTCAAATTTTCGCTCCCAACGAGTTTGACTCCTACCCAAGTCTCATCAAGTCTACAAGTACGACTAAGTACATCCTCGTTCCAATGACCACTCTTCTCATCAACTATTCTCTGGCCTCAGCTAGCCGCCAAATACACGCCCACGCCGATATTTACACCCGACGGAGGAAGCAAAGCGTGGCGCACAAATCTGGGAGACAGTTCTTTGAGACGGACGTGAGAGGGATTGGGACAAGTTTACAAGATGACACAGAGGATGGCTATAATCTCGACGGGCGTGTAATTTTGAATTTTGGCAAGAAGTTTTACGAATTGAGCTTTGTGCGCGCCAAGACTTCGCTTGCGAGAGTGCAGCGGACACTATAACAACACGCAAACGAGGAGGGCAAGACTGACACCTGTACGTGGTGCCTTCTACGAACCTGGGAGTGAAATATTCTCCCAGAGCCAAGCTCAGTCAAATTTCGCAATAACGGACAAGTTGGCCCACGAGGCAATAATTCAAAATTCTCCACCATGTCAAATTTTCACACCCAGCGAGTTCGATTCCTATCCAAGTCTCACCAAGTTTACAAGTACGACTTAGTACATCCTTGTTTCAATGACCACACCTCTCATCAACTATTCTCTGGCCTCAGCTAGCCGCCAAATACACGCCCACGCCGATATTTACACCCGACGGAGGAAGCAAAGCGTGGCGCACAAATCTGGGAGACAGTTCTTTGAGACGGACGTGAGAGAGATTGGGACAAGTTTACAAGATGATGCTGAAGATGGATATAATCTCGACGGGCGTCAAATTTTGAATTTTGGCAGAGTTTTACCAATTAAGCTTTGTGCGTGCCAAGACTTCGCTTGCGAGAGTGCAGCGGACACTATAACAACACGCAAACGATGGAAGGTGCCGTGGTCCGCCTCCTGGTGGTGTTATCCGGTATAGTTTGAGTAGCCTGGGCACCTACTCCACTTGGGAAGGAAACACCTTAGACTACATTTCGCGCGGAGAATATTCGGTGGATGACGAAGGCATGTCTGGATAACCCAGGGTTTTTGACGTTCCCCTGGGTGGGTATTCACGGATGAGGGTTGACTTGGGGTGAAGAAAAAGCCGCCATAACTTCGCAGTGGTACTTGCAAATGAAATCCGAGGCATGAGTGCTCTTACTGTAAATTGATTCATCTTTTCTATATATTTTCTCTGATATTGTGTCATAGCTAGATAGCTGCATACGCAATTAAAATCTGATGCAAAAAAAAAAAAAAAAAAAAGACGGCGAATCTGAGAAGCGTGTCAATGTGGATCATAGTACCCCCGTGCAATGTTCGGAATAACTATTGCACACACCACCTGTGTGTTGTAATATAAGATCCGGGCAGTAGTAGCTTTTATACATACAGAAGATATACATGTACAACAAGGGCCTAGTGATATTGGAATTCATGCCTCTCATCAGCTCTGTATGTACATCACGGGATATTAACGTGACATGCGACTAATGCAAGCGAAGCCCAATTTTGGACTCGAGTGGACTATCCCCTGCACAGCCGGCAAGTTGGACATCAAGCGAATAGCCTTCATTCCGGGTGATGTGAGCAAACCCGGCAAATCAGCCAAATTTGATAATTACTTGCAGTTTTCGACACAGAACTAGCTTCCTACGTAATGGTGACTAAAGACACATCATCTCTTACCTAATCGGATATTTCCGGTGACGCTTCAACAGTAGAACGAGCCGACTACAAATGCCGGATTAGGCGAGGCTCAACTCGGGAAATAGTCTACAATTCTCTTCCTCCAGGTCACTGCGTCGTTGCCGCCTTTTCGATACCCTATCCGAAAACCCAGCTATTACAATTACAATTACCACTTACCAAACTATCTTACAGCCAATGGTGACCCTTCACTTACACTCTACGTCTCTGCTGCAATAAACTCCAACTGCGCCGCAAAAAAGAGAGCTCAACCCAGTCAAATGAACCTCCTGCCTTCGACGATGCTACGAGTCATTCCGAAATCCGTCGTATAGAGCTACAGACGCCCTTGCCTTGCCAGACTGCGTTCCTAGCGTGCCATCCTGCTCATGGATCAATCCATCTCACGCACGGCGCTGCTACAAGCTCTTGGGAGACAGATATACAGAGCATATGCCGGCAGTGAACGTTACGAGCAATAAAAATTCAGGGAATCCAAGAATATACATAAAAGTACTGGCCTATACACTATTCCAATCTTGCCTTGGAAAATTTTACACAAACGCAAGTACATGTTTTGAGAAGCTCCAACGATAGTCAACATGACGATATTGACACACGGAGACAGGAGTGATACAGTAGTAAAGATTCCAAACGCAATATCCAAGGTATACCTCTTCACATTTCGATATATTTCTCCAAGTAGCGTACCAACCATAATTTTAAAAAAGAAGGCTTTAGGACCCTAGTGGATAAGAGAAAAATATTACTCACCTCGACGAAATCTTATCGTGCCATTCTCCTGTACCAAATTTAGATGGTTAGTAGAATGTCCACAATTTGTGACTTTGTTGCCTGTCAAATTCAGTATCGATTCCTATAAATAGTAATATGCTCCTTCGCGGAAACTGCTCTCAGCCAACGCCTCGCTGATATGCTATCACGGCCCTCGGACTATCCTACAGCAAAGGATAAGAGAGGGATTAAAAGCCAGGTTGACGTTTCTTGGTATACTCAAGTCTACTGAGCTTAACCGTCGGACCGCTCCAAATGCCTCAAAATAATAGCTACGCATGGGATCTAGTTCTATGTTCGTTGGTTGCGGAGCCCCATGCCCAGCGGATTTTATATTTTCCTCTCAGATACACACCCGTAAATAGACTTTCTCGGCAAGCTGGGGGCAAATAATGTTCAGATAATGGCCCTTCTAAGCACAATCTCCAACCAAGAGCTACAGGGGTATTACCACTGAACAAAGGTTGTGTCGAGAATGCAAACTCAGAGTTCTGGACTTATGGGTATCCCGTTTCATCTAGATTCACGACAGAAGCCTGTACATCCTGTGAGGGTTAGAATGTAGGATTAGCTAGCGATTCAGGCTTCAAAAAGATATATGAGTGGCTACATAACGTGGACATGAGGAATTAATCAGGGGTTTTCTATGGCTAACCGGCACCAAAATAATTTTGTTGCGACTTAGACTCTTCATTGCTAACAGTTGTACTTCTGGCACAAAAGCCCGTCCAACTACTACCTCGGCTCAAGTGAGACTTTGTCATTCATCAGAGTAGCTCCTGATTTAAAATTGCCACCACGTGAATAAATGTATGAATATCTCTCGGGTCATTTTCGTATCACAACTTTATGCTTCTTCAGCTCTCCATTAAGCTTAGGCTTCGTGAATTGCGGACGACATTAATCGCTTTAGTGTAGATTGAGGAGTTTTCAACAAGCCTTGAGACTTGATCGGACGAATAGGCGACAAAGATAGAGATTTGATAGTGAGAATGTCTCATTGGTGACGACTGGCAACGCTTCTTGATATAGCCCCTGATGCGGAGAAATAGGGATAAAGTATCCATCCTCTGGCCGCGATACAGCATTAGGAGGGAAAATTGGATAGATGAGAAGCAATTATTTCAGGATATCTCCTATTTGCATTTTGCAAGTGCGAATCCGCCACTGTGTGTTTGTTTGACCGTACAGCGCCGGCGCATAGTTTGGGAAACGCCGCATTTGGGTTAGTGTGGTCGAACTAGAATATGTGTCAAGCAACTGATAGTTTTGGAACTTCTGAATCTAGCAGTGAAAATCACTGGGCATTTGGTTGACACGATCTCTCGGATTAGTGGTCTCTGGCATTGATATCTCGCTCTGGACACGCTGCTCAAGGTGTTAAGGATGACCAGGATGATGCGAACCCCATCTTTAGATATCCAACACATGTAATCTTATTCATCATGTAATGTTTGGAAACATGAAGATTTTCTCTGCCAGAGTTAGTTTTTGATAGGTAAATAGCATCAAGACCGGGGAGGAGCAGAGATTTTGTCAGTTTACTTTTACTTTACATTTTCATTTGGCCATCAGTGTGTAATATTGTGTAATGTACGAACGCACCCAAGAATTGTGTTGTAATGGTTGTAAAATTGGGGTGTGCATCCAATGGTGGGAGTTGGCTGCTGGTGATCTGAAGAAGAATTTGATTACTGAATTGTAGGTTTGGTTTGGTTTGTTCATTTACGTACTAGGTAAAGTGACTACCGTCACACTCCTACTGGAGCTTGAGCACGGGTGGGGCCGGGCTGGATCAGGTTAACTACCATTAAATATATCTAACTCGTCCCGCCTAAATGACCGGACCACCTCAGACTTCACCCATATGTTGAATCATGTCAAGCCCAACTGTCCAGAGAACCCTTTTTTGACGCGCCGAAACGCAAATTCCTCTTTAGCCTCGGCCACCACGTGCCCGAGCCCTTGACACCTTCGCCATCTGTAACTTTTCCCTTTCTTTTAGTCCAAGCTTTGGCTCATCTCAGCATCTCCTCATCTCATCCAGGGGTCGTCTTCTTCATTGGAGGCCTCATCCAGTCGCCCACCAAGGCCTCCTCAGTTTATATTCCCTATTTTTCCTCCATACAGCATCCCTTTGTCCTTTAGTCAACCTCGTCATCCTAGAAACTTTGTAGAATGTCCACCCCTCCGGCCTTGCCCCGTCGCTGCCGTACCCCTAACTGTGGAGGTCGAAAACGCGACTGAGAGCTCAAGACCGAGGCACCGGTGCCCAAGCCTTTGTCAAACGCTCTAGTTAGTATGCCGGCGAAATGTCGTGCGTATTTCGTCGGTGGCGATTCGTCATAGGTCGAGTTTTTGGTGCCCTTGGCCGAGATGAGGACGCATTCAAGGCCGGTATTTCGACCGTACCTTCACAGCGACTGGCAGTTACTGAGTGTGGGACATCCTCTTATTTCTTTGTTGGCGATTTGACTCTTGGAGGTATGGGATAACTTTGGTAGGTGGTGAGATGATTATGGAGAGGGCCGCGAGATGGGTTTGGCATGGAATGATTTTCCAGAGAAAGAAATTAAGATCTTGAAGATTTCGGTTGTTGTGATACCAACATCAGACAGGTTAAAGCCTATCTGCAGTTCGTATCTGGGGTGTAGATGATTGATTTCGTTGAGTTGTGCAGTCGTGAAAACTCTGCAAGTAGGATATTCGACCAAAAATGAGCCAACACCGCTCCTCCCGATCGCCAACTCGACGAAAACTCTCACATTCTCCCTTTGTCGTGACTGAATCTCGGCTCCAGGGGAGTATTTCACCCCCAGATTTGTAGATGACACCACTGACAGGTGTTCAGCTTTCGTCCTCCTTAATTTGTATGGAGGAATCCAGTACCATAATCCCAAGCTAGTTCGCTTGTAGGCCAATTACGTAGCCAGTATGCAGCGTATCAAGGTGCGACCTAACAGGGCAGCTATGTCGATTATCTTGCATCAATAATCCATCTCTCATGCTGCACACAATACTACCGTTGTGTATAGAATGGATCTCATCCATGCGCCATAATAACTACGTAGGGAACATCTACTACATTTACCATACAAAATAGCTGAGTATAAGAATATTCCACAGTGTCGAACGGGCCGGCCAACCACCCAGTGCCCAACAAACGCAACAACGACTGGAGAAGAAGCTTCCTATCATAACCTTGGGTGATGTTCTCTCAGTTCAAGCTTCCCTTTCCACGTACGTCTCGACCGTGATATTGGCTCCGCATCTATCCTAGCGGCTCCGCTGGCTTTCAACACTTTCATCCTTGTCTACCTTTACTCGTCAAAGGGAGATATCTCCAGTGTCTGGCCTCAACAACCTCCCTTATTTCACGCGCAAGCATTTTCGTTATACCAGCTTTGGAAATACTGAGTACAGAGATAAGTCGGGTAATAATTATTGGCAGTTATCTTGAATTTGATTTCATTTAACCCCATCAGGCACCTAATGGATGTTATGGTGTGAACTCTCACCGCCAAACTGATAGACTATGATAGATGATATAGAGACCTGTACAAGATGTGGTCAGTTTTATAACATTATAGACAGTTGTATGTGAATGAGATGAACAAGAATGTAGACTCTTCTACAGCAAATGATGGGGTATTCTACTCGCAAGTAGATATGATGATATGATAATTATTATCGTGACCGGGTACTACCCCAGCACCCAGAGGGCATGGCACGGATAGTCTAGATCTACAGGTCTCTTCGCTACCTATAATTTTGTTTCATAGAAACTAGGAACGCAGAACAAAAAACAAACAATTAAATCACCATTTCTAAGGTGCTAATGCCCTGCACTACACCTTAATTCTCGTACCACACCAACCGGTCCCAAGATGCATTTCTGTTGATCTTTTGACCCCCTATTTATGATTCATTTTTACTGTAACATTTGGTTACAGTTAACAAGCGCCAGAATATCTGCCATCCTTCTTGCCCTATCATGTCCCTTATAGTCGGTCGGGTTTCCTTCATTTCTGTCCGCCATTTCTGGATAGCCAGGCAACATTCTGCAAAATTCCATGGCCGTTTTTCTCGGCCGCATTTACAGAGCATTTCTACATTCTGGTGTTGGAACCGTCTATGATAGCTGGTGTTACGGTTTGACCGTTATTTGAGCTTAGGCGAATAACCTAAGCGTAATATTAAGGATGTTTACGAAAAGGCTGTATGGGGGGGGGGTAGATGAAGCTGAACGAAACGGCACTACTAATCAGGAGGTTGGAGCGTTAGCACAATAAGTGATACCTGGCATTGCGTGGCTGGGTAGCAAGTATAATGCCTATGGATAAGTCATCAGTCTATAGACCCAGAAAGATCAACTCTTATAAGTACCTGTTAGTAGTAGCTAGAGTTCTCTTTTCTCCTTATATAGTTTAATAAATCGATTTACTCATCACCAACTCGGTTTCTGTCACAATTTAAACTATATCACTCATACTCTTGCCCGTCATTAGGTATATCGCAGTCTTAGATTACTGTGACCTAGGGTATCTTTAATTATTGGTTACATCGCACAGGGATTTTAAAATAAATCAACAATGGGTTCAGAAATGAACAATTTTTACAACGGAATGGACTTCATGGCATTTGGGTTATCGAATCAGGAATCGACGCCACACGGAGAAATACAATCGGAAGTAGAGCGAATGGTCGAGGAAATGAGATTAAGGGGAATAGAACACAGGAGAGAGCTTGGGATGCTACAATCTCAGATGAACGAAATGATGAAAAGGATGCAGGAACGATCGCAGAAGGATAAGAAATTATCCCTGCAAAACTCAAAAGCTAATATGGAGGGCCAATCAGAACGCAGAAATTGCTTCATTGAAGATGAACCACTTAGATGGCCAGAAGCATACGACCACAAGGATAGAAGTAAGTGGGCTATTACACATGGAATACTTCGCTACATATACAGACGTGATGTAGAAGAGCGATCCATACTTCAACCGTCAGACTTCTCAGTGCAACTATTCAGTCATGCGGTAACAGGAACAGCGAAAGATATGATCACAGGTCAGTTCCAAAATATGCTTGCAAATGGCATGGAATGGGATGCGCTAGGACTATTACAGGCCATGGATGATACTTTTCGCAATAGGAACGAAGAACAACTGGCAGCCGCGCTACTCCATGCATGCAGACAATTCCGGGATGAGAACCTATCGTCATATTTACCGCGCTTCCAACAGTTGCTCTCCCGAAGTCCCAGTTCGAAAGGAAATGAGAAGTGCAAGATCTACTTATTGCGGAATTCGTTAAACAAGACGACAAGGAATTACATGATCGGCAGTGTGCATCCTAAAACACTTCGTGAATTGATCGACTACCTGTCGATCCTAGGTTCTGAAATTGACGAAGTTGGTATGGAAATTACAAGGGAATACCTGCTAGGTCAGACTGGCTACTTCGACGATGGAACACGAGGCGTTGCTGGGGGCAAATTACTGGAGGGAATCTCACGAGAAATTATGCACAACCCTTCAGCCAAAGCCAGCTCATACAGTAAGGATGTTGACAGTAGGACAAGGAAGATTGGTATCGATAAAGTCCGTGCGAAGTGGGTATCACTTGTTGAGTTGAACGAGCGCAAAATAAACGGGTCATGCTTGCGATGTGGGAATAAAGGACACATTATAGCTGATTGTCGACTGCTTCCAGCTAAGCGTCCTGATACACCTATCCAAGCAGCACCATTTACCAGAAAAATTTCAGATACAGTTAAGGCCAAAGTTACGAAGAGCGTGGTAGAAAAAGGATTAGATCTAAAATCAAATTGTCCTCAGTTGCAAGCAAATGGAGCAATGGAAT
This sequence comes from Blumeria hordei DH14, assembly GCA_900239735.1. Lineage (NCBI taxonomy): Eukaryota > Fungi > Ascomycota > Leotiomycetes > Helotiales > Erysiphaceae > Blumeria > Blumeria hordei. Next base: position 1,714,324 of record OENG01000020.1, read on the forward strand.
TGATTATCAACTCAAAATCAATTGGAGATAAAGAAGCTGAGGGCACTATGAATGGATCTTCTTTCATTATAGATACGGTAATTAACGGAATTTATTCAGTATCCACTTTGATTGACAATGGATGCGAATGCCTAGCCGCTGTCAGTAATTTATTGGTAGATAGAGCTAACCTAACTCGGATAAAAATAACTCCACGCAAGCTTACAGAGGCAACAGAAAATCGCCACCATAAAGATTTTATCACAGAAATGGTTAAAATGGAGCTAGATATAGATGGGTACCAAAGAACTTTATATGCGTACGTTATACCAATGTTGTCTCATGATCTCATATTGGGAAAACCATGGATGGAGCGAGAAGACGTTATCTACAATGCAAGAGAACATTTCATAGATATTGGAGAAGCAATTGTGAACAATCGACCATTGAGAGTATGGGAAAAGGGCCATCAGGCAATGATGAATTCGTCTTATCGAACAACGAATATCAAAAGTTTATCTGCAGGAGTATTTCTTGCAACGGTCAGGAAAGCCAGGAAGTCAAGCGCTGGCATAACTCAGCTATTTTCTGTAACGTTGGCAGATATTCAGAAAGCGCTTGCGCCATCAAAGAAATCGTCAACGTGTCTGGATAAGCTTCCTGATGAGTATAAGGAATTTTCAGACCTATTTCGAAAAGAACTCACAGATAAGCTTCCACCACATCGGCAAGGATGCGATCACGAGATTAGGCTCGAGTCTGACAAAAGTATCCCATGGGGACCCCTATATGGAATGTCAAGGGATGAGTTACTGGTGTTAAGGAAGACACTGACAGATCTTCTTGATAAGAATTACATTCGAGCGAGTAGTTCACCAGCAGGGGCCCCTGTATTGTTCGTTCGGAAACCAGGTGGAGGCTTGAGATTTTGTGTAGACTATCGCGCCTTGAATGCCATTTCGAAAGCCGATCGATATCCCTTACCGTTGATTAAAGAGACGCTTGCTAAACTGAGCAGAGCTAAGTGGTTTACTAAGCTAGACGTGCGATCTGCGTTTCACAAGTTGCGTATTAAGGAAGGTGACGAATGGAAAACAGCTTTTCGAACACGATTTGGATTGTTTGAGTGGCTTGTCATGCCGTTTGGACTAAATGGAGCTCCGGCATCTTTTCAAAGGTATATCAACGAAGCCTTACGTGAGCACCTCGATGATTTCTGTTCGGCTTATGTAGATGACGTGCTTGTATTCACCAACGGAGACAAAGAGGAACACGAGAGGCACGTGCGATTGGTACTTGAAAAGCTTCAAAAGGCAGGACTAGGGTTGGATATTGACAAGTGCGAGTTTGGTGTCAAGGAGACTAAATACTTAGGCTTCATCATATCTTCCGATGGTGAAAATTCTGCAGTCAAGATGGATCCTGCAAAGGTCCAGGCAATATCGGAATGGAAGGCACCCACAACAACAAAAGGGCTAAGAGGATTTTTAGGGTTCGCCAATTTTTATCGTGGTTTTATCAAGGGGTTTTCAAGAATCTGTGCACCTCTAACTTGTCTGACAGGCAAGGGTACACCTTGGAAATGGGGCTCTGAACAAAACGCTGCATTTGAATTGCTCAAGGAAAAATTCGTTGCAGAGCCCGCTCTAGCCCAATGGGATCCCGACCGTGAAACAATGTTGGAGGCAGATTGCTCCGGTTATGCGCTCGGTGGATGTTTGTTACAAAAGCAAGAAAATGGCACATGGAAACCTGTGGCATATTACTCTCGGAAGCTGACTGGAGCAGAAATGAACTATGAGATTCATGATAAAGAACTCCTAGCCATTGTAGCAAGTATGAAAGAATGGGATGCGGAGCTACGGGGTCTAGCACATGCTTTCACTATCCTAAGTGACCACATGAACCTGAAATATTTCCTGACCACAAGAAGGCTGACAGAACGGCAAACTCGGTGGGCAGAATTTCTATCTCGATTCAGGTATACACTTGTGTATAGGAAGGGAGTAGATAATGAACGACCAGATGCACTATCGAGAAGGGATCAAGATAGACCTACGGAAGGCGACCCACGACTTATAAGTCGCGAGCGCCAGGTCTTAACACCAATTTATGCATCAAAGTTACGTGTTGGTAATAGCAACCTAGCAGAAGGGCACGAGTTATTTATCAACGAAGATTTGCAAAATCTCTGGGACCAAGCATTAAAAAACGACAAGGGATATATACAGGTGGTGAATGCAATTCTAAGTGGGGAGCGTACATGGCCTAAGGACATTAAATTGCAAATAGAAGGTTCGGATGAGCCTAGCCCAATTAAAGCAACGATCGCCGCTTGTGCATTTGACAATGATATTGGTGTAGCTCGCTACCAAGGACGGATTTGGGTACCTCTATATGAACCTCTAACAACAGCGCTTATCCAGAATATCCATGACTCAGCTGTCTCGGGTCATCCAGGGAGAGATGCAACCCTTGCCCAGGTCGCTCGTGAATATTTTTGGCCTGGAATAAGTAAGTCAGTAAAACGGTTCTGCAAAAACTGTCATGTATGCGGGAGGTCATCGATCTGGCGACACCAGAAACAAGGGCTTCTTAAACCGCTACCAGTACCTGAAAGATTCCATCAAGAGCTTTCCATTGACTTTATGGTGGACCTTCCCAAATCGAATGGCGCGACAAACATAATGGTAATCACCGATAGACTGTTGAAATCAGTGACACTGGAGGCTATGGATAAAATGGATGCGGAATCTTGTGCTAAACGATTTGTAGAATGTCACTGGCGCTATCACGGATTTCCAATGGCCTTAACCAGCGATAGAGGCACTAACTGGACTAGTAAATTCTGGAGACGACTTTGCGAGTTAGTCGGAATTGAACAGAGGTTAAGCACAGCCTATCATCCTCAAACCGATGGAGCGACGGAAAGAATGAACCAGGAAGTTCAAACCTACCTGCGAGCTTATGTTTCCTATACTCAGCACGACTGGTCTGATTGCCTTGCTGCGGCCCAACTTGCGATTAATAATCGAGATGTGGTATCCTTAGGCGGTATAAGTCCATTTTACGCAATACACGGCTACCATGTCAACCCCATTCAAATCGTTAACAAGCAGTCGATGATACCAGTATCAACAGGAAAAGAAAGGGCCGAGAACTTTGTCGACAGATTACAAAAGGTTACGATTTTTATGCAATCTGCAATGGCAGCTATTCAGGAACGCTACAAAGATCTCACAGACAAAAAAAGACATCCCGCACCAAGATATGAAGTCGGTGATAAAGTTTGGCTACTTCTGCGAAACATAAGGCTAGAAGATCAACCTTCCAAGAAATTGGGATGGCAACATGCAAAGTACACAGTCACTAAAGTTATTTCGCCAGAAGTAGTGCAACTTAATATCCCTGGAAAGATACATAATCGGTTTCATGTAGACTTACTCTTACCAGCAGATGAAAATCCGTTGCGGTCGCAAAAATTAGAAGACGAAAATCCAGGTCCAATAATTGATGTTGATGGCGAAGAAGAATATCAGATTGACAAGGTCCTTAGATGTAGAACAAAGAAGGGAGAAAGACAGGCTTTAGTCAAGTGGACTGGATTGGCGTTACCGGAGTGGACATCGCTCACAAACTTGCAGGATGCCGCAGCGCTCGACGTGTGGGAGAAGAAGTGGGGTTCAGCAGAGACAAACAATGGACCAGCGTCAAGGAAAGAAAAGAAGAGAGGGTGAATAGGGGGGGTAATGTTACGGTTTGACCGTTATTTGAGCTTAGGCGAATAACCTAAGCGTAATATTAAGGATGTTTACGAAAAGGCTGTATGGGGGGGGGGTAGATGAAGCTGAACGAAACGGCACTACTAATCAGGAGGTTGGAGCGTTAGCACAATAAGTGATACCTGGCATTGCGTGGCTGGGTAGCAAGTATAATGCCTATGGATAAGTCATCAGTCTATAGACCCAGAAAGATCAACTCTTATAAGTACCTGTTAGTAGTAGCTAGAGTTCTCTTTTCTCCTTATATAGTTTAATAAATCGATTTACTCATCACCAACTCGGTTTCTGTCACAGCTGGCAAAGTCACCATGCCCAGTCCTTGCTGCGATGAGGCGGTGATGTGCCCATCGAGGTAGAGCTAGCTCCGGAGGGCGTTTTCTTCGCATCAATAGGCCCAGATTTTCATACCTGTCCGTTCTGTTCTTATGCCACCAATCTTCCGCCAGTTTTTGTACGCGGATTGTGACTTGGCGTCTGAGAGCTGCAAATGTCAGGACTTTGTGAGCTTCCTCCTAGATGATCCTAGGTCTCGGTAAATTCCCTTCCCTAATCTTTACTGCAAGTGCTGCTTTTGCTATCGCGTCGGCCCTTTCGTTGCCTAGTATGTCACTATGTCCCGGGACCCAGCAAACCTCTATGGCTGGTCGGGTCTTGCATAATTCCCAAAAATTCATTACCTCTACTTGCGAGGAATTTGTTCTACCAGTTTCAAGGGCTCTAACCGCCTCGTGATTGTCGAGGAGTACCTTGATATCAATACTCCCTCCAATTTTTAATGCAGCCTCTAGACCTCAAACTGCCCCCACGATTTCCGCATCAAAAATCTCAACTCCAGGAAGGAAGTTACCACCGCTCGCTAGGAGTTCTCTATCCCTATATATGGCGTAGCCATAGGCTGAGTATGCTGGGCCGGTAGATGACCCATCAGAGTAGATGCACAGCGTACCTGCGGGAAGATTTCTAAGCCACAGTTTAATCTGCTTCGCCTTTTCCTCTTTGTCGCATTTGACTCCGGCTGTAGCAATCGCGGTCCGCGGTTCATAAAGCTGCCCAGGACCTTCTGATTCTGGTAGATTAAGGTTCCCATTCTGAAGGCATGTTAAGTATCGCTCTGGAACCCTAAAGGTACGTCCTTTCTGTCCCTCTCGCAGTCGGAGTCGCTTGATTGCCTCTTTGGGTGTCTCAACTGCCCATGACGTCTCGAGGAGTGTATATGTTATTTGTCCACAGGGTAAAAGTGTGAGTAAATAGGGGGTCAAGGTCTTCCACTAGGAGAGGAAGAGGGTCAGTGAACTGAGAGTCAAGGTCTTCCACAAGAAGAGATAGAGGGCACGTCGTGATCTGATACGAGTATGGGCTCGAAGTGGTCTTCACAAGGAAGAGAGGGAATATCTGGAATGAGAATAATATTGAGAAGACGTTGCGTGAAGAACGCAGCTCGACTGTAGACTACGCTTTATTATATACATGCTTGTAGTTCACTGTTACGTTACCTTTCCCTACTCAGTCCTGCAAGGTTTGTTTACTACTAGTAAGCCGTCATTCTAACCCCTGTTATTAATACGTGAAATAACGCGAGTGGATGATAGCTATCAAGTCGGCGGATTCTAGCCGCACTTCGGAGCTGTCGCTGCTGGAGCATTATTCCTGCAGACAAGATCCCTGATTCGCGGTGCAGAACTATATTTGATGTAGTCCGCCATACTGGGAGTGCAGCTCGGATTGCAGTCAAAATAGTTCTATCTAGTAGCTGGAGGTACCATCCGATACCAGTACTTATTTTCTTGTCTCGTTTGGTCGTGATTCGAGTCAGTCCAGGCCACCAGGCTTCAGCGTCATAGATTGCCGTGCTCACTACACATGCATTCACCGCATGAATTAATGGTCCCGGAGCCGCACCTCGATGGACCCTGTTTATGCTGCGTATAAAGTGGGACAGTCGCTGTGCTGTACTACACCATTCCTGAACATGCCGTCCGAATGATATTTGAGAATCAAGCAAAACTCCGAGCCATCGGATATGCGGAGAAGGCATAATAAGCTGTTCCCCAACTCTAACCGTTAAGTTGGATGAGTCGAGTTTCTTCTTCGGTCCTCCCCCGATGACCAGGAGCTCAGACTTCGAAGGGTCGAATCTAATCATGTGTACCGCAGCCAGTTGAACTATCCTGTCTACTTCAACCTGGGCAGCCTCAACTGCTTCAGAAGGACTTTTGCCAACTCGGAAAATCGCGATGTCGTCTGCATATCCAAATCTACATTTAGTTGTGCTATCCTCGAGTAGAATCGAGATGTATAACATGAATAGAAGTGGCGAAAGTGGTGATCCTTGCGGGACACCGCAATCAACGAGCTTCTCATCTATTACGCCTTCTTCATGTCGTACCAGGACTTTTCGTCTTTTGAGGAACGATTCTACCCAGCGACAGAGTGATAGCGGCCAGCCTTGACTTCGCATTCGTGCGAGCAGCCGATTGCGTAGCACTGCATCGAAGGTACCTTGTATGTCCATCGTGACCATAGCTGTGACTTTGTTCGATCTCATAGCAGCTTCTGCATCGTGTGTAACACATGATACCAAGTCCACTGCTGAGCGTCCTCGTAGTGCACTGAAGAGTTGTGGGGGTACTGCTTTGTGCTTTATTGCAAGCCAGGACATACGTTTAGCTATGAGCCTTTCTAATCCCTTGCCTAAGCTGGAGAGTAGCGATATGGGACGCCATACTTTTGGGCTGGAGAGATCACGTCAATTTTTGGGAAGAAGTACAACTTTAGCTACTTTGAACGGCGTAGGAAAGTACCCCAAGTTCAAACAAGCCTGAAAGAGGTCCCTGACATATGTACCAATTGTACTCCAGCAAGCCTTGAGGAGTCGAACGGTGATTTTATCATATCCTGGAGCCGTTTCTTTACTTGCTATGGTAGATACTGTAACGTCTTCCAGTGACACCTCTCCGCTCCATGGAATAGAATCTGGTTGGTTATTATCCCACGTTTCTATGTCGCTTTTAGCGTCGAACCTTGCAAGAAGTGAATCTCGAAGTGCGATTGTCCGCTCGAGTGGATCTGAGAGCCACTGGTTTGGTGCTGCCTGGAGAGGAGGAGGCTGTCTCGTCGGCTTTGGTTTGGCCCACCGCATGAGTTTGAACACTTGTGCTTCTGTCTCTGCTGCTTCGACCTGCTTTGTCCAGTAATCGCGTTTGGCTGACTTAACAGCGGCTCGGAAAGCCTTACGAGTCATATCTACATCTCCAGATGTCCTTTTAGCTGCCCTGTAGTCAATCTGTCGATTTTTGCAGTCCTCAGTCCACCAAGGCGCTGTTTTCCCCTTTCCTACGGTGGGTGCGCGTCCGACAACTTTGACCGCGTCTTGAAGTACTTTGATTAAATTCTCTGTGAAGTCTTCAATCTCGATTTGACTGCTGAGGGGGCCGTGCCTTACCCATTGCTTCACACATCGGGCGAACTTGTCTAGATCACAGTCCCTCACGCGTATTGGTCTTGGGATCCTAGATAGAACCGAGCATCCAGGTGTATCAACTGAGCCTTAAATTGTGGAGTGGTCTGATGTACGATCTAACCGTGTTGATACTGATGCAACCGCCGTTGTATTACTCCAGGTTAGATCCAGCACATTTCCATCACGATGAGTACTTTCTCCTAGAGTGTTAAGTAGCTGCATATTGTTTCTGTGGGCCCACTCCATGATGAGATCACCATTTCCATATTGGCGGTCTGTCAATGGCTGCCAATACTGTGAGACTGAGTTGAAATCGCCTCCCACTACCGATGGACCTGTTGGCTGCCAGTTTAATAGAGGATCTAGAGTCTCACTGAGGCCCGGGGCACAATAGACATTTACAAAGGTCAGTCCACACACCTGCACGAAACAGTAGTCTGACGACTGGCTTAATGACGAGGGTGAAATATGAGCCGCTCGAAGTCCTTTTCTCACAAAAGTGACAGCGCGTGGTCGTGGTCTCGGCGTCGTGTTTGCAAAGGGTATGAAATTATCAAAGCCGGGATGGCTTTTCGTTATATACTCTCCGTATTCTTGCAAGGTCCGTGGTTCTTGAACCATAACTATGTGTACTTCTACTTCCCAAGCTTGCTGCAGCGCTATATCCATGTTTTGCCCACCCTTTCCCACGTTCACATGGTGAAATAGAAGGGTGCTATATTTGTGGTTATGCTTATTAGAGTTTGGTGTATTACTCATTATCAAGCATTGTTTCTTCTGGTATGTTAATGACCTCGCGGGCCTTACCTTTTTCTTGAGATCTTAATAACGCTGCCTTAAAATCTATGTGTCCTCGCTCTCGAATAACTCGTAGCTCGGCTGGTGTCCGAGGCGTTACTTGTCCATTGTATCGCCTTGGCCGGGCCATGCAGCTCAGGTGGGTTGACTCGTGCGGTCCAGCACAGTTTGAACATTTGGGTATGTTCACCGAGCATTCGGCTGCTTCATGCGTGCCAGAACACTTTTCGCACCGTTGTCCTTTGACGCAGTTCCTTGTTGACTGGTAGCCCCAGCAGCGTTGACATTGCTCTATGGGGCGTTTACGGGAGAATGGTATAGCAGGGCCACTCTTATCGAACAGCCTGAACCTTAGGTTGGCTGGTGCCTGTTTGAAGTGCACGATCAGGCTAGCGGAATAGCTGCCTAGTTTTGTTTCGCTTGGACGCACCTGTATTGGCGTGACTCCACAAACTGCCTGGCACTCCGCCTTCACCATTTCACTGGTTACTTCGATCCTTCCGTCTAATGTACGGATGTATATTGGGACGTGAGGGACCATGACTGACGTCCAATCTGAGGCAGGCTCAATTGTGATTTCCTCCTTTTGAAATGAAGGTCCTATGCCCAGAATTGATTCCCGGAGTGCGTCTGATGCGCACTCCATTGCTAGGCCAGACCTAACTTGTGTCATCGCTATAATTGCTGAAGGTGCGACTCCAGCTTCCTCAGTGATGAGCTTCTTGATTGTGACAGGTGATAGCCTCAGCCACTGATGTTCACGTCCCATGCGAACGAAGAGTCGTTTATCCTCTTTTGGAGGTTCTTGTCCGGCTGGTTTTGACTGCACGGCAGGCCTTCGCTTTACCAGGTTGGCTGCTTTTCGGGCTATGGTCACCCACGGAGAAGCAGTTTCCCTTGGCTTTTGAGGGAGATCGTGATAGGATTTCTCCGCTACTTTTGTCGCCATGGGTACAGAGGTTTTTATCTGAGTACTTTCATGGGATGAATTCTCGCCTTGGTGACTTGCGGCGTTGACGTTGCCTATCGCAAACGCTGTTACGATAGGTGAAATATTTTCTATTAGTGGCGCGACTAAGTGCGCGCCTTCATTTTCTGACAAGGACTTTGCCCAGGCATCGATATTTTTCGGGATATTTTGCGCTACGTTCATTTGCTGTTTTTGTTCGCGTTCCGATTGCTCCATTGCGGCGGCAATCCCAAGATGGCTCGGGTGTAAAAGGTCTCCTGGGTCGGTTGATGCCGAGGACGACGGCTGGCTGTGCGCAGCCATGGCGCTGCTTGATTTCTTGGGCATCGATGAGTGGATAAATTTATTTATTCGCGTGGAGGTGATCCTAGCAAGTAGATAGATGAGTAATAAGTATGAATAGGAATATTCTTCTGTACGTAGATATGTCAAGGGTGTTGAAATATCGTATATCCTGGAATGCCAAGGATAACTCATTTGTAAGTCCGGCTAATTAGGTTATCAAATTCACCTTCCTATATCATTGTCATCAGCACATTCCTCACGGAAAGTTCAACGTACATTGGCATTTATTTCACACTAGCATTCCAGCAGATGACTGTGTCTGAAATGCAGGTTATAGTTTTCTCGGATCTATTACTGACACACATGTATTTAGCTTTATATTCCTGGCTCATATATCTGTACGTATATAGATTTACATCTACAGGGATCATAACTTATGATCCATGGAGATTGATAAATACTGGTCAAAAACCTCAGTTGATAAGATATGCGCACACGCAATCTCACTCTTATCAGCTCAGTTTACTCAGAACCATACATCTCAATACACTTGTTTCCAGTCAATTCTTCCTTCTACAACTTCATACGAGACTTACTGTATCGGTCTAACCGCCGACACTGATTCCGCTATAACCTCCATATTCGCTCAAGCTCATAACTTTAACAAAGGGGAGGTATTTCACTTACTCATCTAAACTCAACTAGCCAGGTCACATGAACTGACTAACAGTACATAGATGTTGGGATATTAAGAAGGGATTGTCACGAGAGTAAGATAATATAGACGGTAATATGGGATATGCAGAGGAATGTATATCGTGTGTACTACAGGTATAGAGTGATCATGATGTGTTATGTACCAAGGATGTGGACACCTTGCACTTGACCAACTAGATGACTAAGCAGCATTTCCTGACAATAGACTTCATCTGTAGCAGCAAGTCTCTCTCTACAGCAATCTTTCCACAGGTCGACCATAGCCTAAAAACAATTTCACTGGTTTGTAACAAGTTCAGTATATAATCACACTATTTAGAATGCCTCCGGGGAGGCGGAAAAAAGCTCGCGGGGTACTCCAACCCCTGAAGCCAACCGTCTCTGGGACATCAAAAATCGTGAAAAGTCGCGATTCAAACCTCACTAAGACAGCCGTCCTTGAAGCTCTCACTACCAGAGGCTGTTCCAAGATGGACCGCTTGAATGAAAATCCCCAGGCAGAGAACATCGAGATTGACTCTGACTCAGAATTATCATCAGCCCCCGACGACGAGATAATGCTAGATGACACAAGCTCGTATCCTTCAATTGACATGACACCCAGTGCACAAGAGACACATACTAAGGCAACATCAATCCCTATAAAGCCCCTACAGGGTCTAGAATATTCCATACATGCAACTCCTGCAATCAGTGCTCCTCTACCTAATAATGAGGCAACAAGTACACCAGCCATGAATAACCGTCTTGTTACCTCTCAGCTTCCTCCAAAATCTATCAATGAATTCGCCGCAGTACTTTCATGGATCGTTGTGGCATAGCGTAATATGAAACGTCATGTGGACGGCTAGGCTAAAACACAAACATTAGTTTAATGTACGTTTAAAACTAGCAAGGAAGACTGATAAGAGTAGGCTAGTCTCATTAGGTGATGTGTAGCAGATTGTTTGGCATAGAGGCGGTGTGGTACAGGCTATTTGGTTATTTTATGTATATAAATACTCGGTGTGAAGAAGCATTATTCTTCACGCAACGTCTTCTTCAATTACCTTAACAATACATTTGTTTACCCATCTCTTCTTCGGGAAGACCATTTATCTCTTTCCAGCTCTTCATCAGCAAGACCCACGTGTAGCCTCTATCGCTACTATCTACCAATTCGTCTCTTCCTAGAGAAGACCAGTCATCCCTTCGACCCACTCATCACCTTCATCTACCACCTAGATCTCCGTTAGACCACATACGCACCCTGTGGAACACTGTCCTAACCTCGCCCTTGAGAAGTACTGACTGCCTGGCAGAATGCAGGAGCCAAATATTTAAAAAATCTCCCCCCATCCATTGCTGCAGATCTCCGAGCCATTACCACTCGAAGTGCTGCACGCGTCATTGCCGGCCTGTCAGTTTTTGATGAGCCTAGTACTCATAATCACGCCCCCATGAACAACACCACCAATACAGACATGCTAGATATAAGAACCCAAAAGAAAATAGTGGCCCCCAAACTGGCTCCCAAATACGCAATGGCTGCACAGACAGGTACTAATTCCCCACTACCAACAAAAAAGACACCCGCCAAAAAGTCTATCACTCCAAAACCCGACGCCAGAGTAATTATTCGATTACCCGCGGAACACCCTCTTCAAAGTGAGGACCCACTTCTTGTAAGAAATAAGCTACGCCGACTACTTAGTAGTCCAGAACTTATCAAAGATATCCGAAGGGTGCCAACAGGACTGGCACTTGTGGCCCCTAGCCCGTCACAAGCACAGGATTTACTTGAAGCGTCCATTGATCTTAAACCTATTACAGGTGACGTACTGATAGAACGACAAGAGAAAAGACTAAACTACCTACTGGGCCCGGTACCCAAATACGGATGCAACGCGTGGGGTAATCGAGAAGCCCTTACCTATGACGAGATCCGACAGGAGCTCGAAACAGAGAAAATCAGCTCAGAGTCAATATATGCGATGTCTTGGACTCGCCGGTCTAACGAATCCTCGCAAAGCGATGGTACACTACGCTTAGTACTCAAAGCATCATCTATCAAGAATCACCCAAACTATATACGTCTCTTTGCGAGAACCGCACGACTTAGGCTAGCCGACGACCAAGCACAGGTTACCTCCTGCTCCAATTGTCATGGATTCCACAATGTAAACACATGCACTCGTAGGTCTCGCTGCGCTTTCTGCGCCGCTGATTCACACGATGGAACTTGTAGCACCCCTCATAAATGCCTAAACTGTCGTGGACCGGATCCAACAGCTACAGCTAACTGCCCCGCCAGACCTCGCCGCGAGAATGGAACCCTAGTTCGTCCCGACAAGGAAAGGCTTCGGCAAATACGTCAATAAGGCCACAAAGCTTGGCAGGCCAAAAACCCCCCTCCAACAATCCAGGCAGTTGAAAATTCAAATATCATACCGACCCCTAATGATAACATGCAGACGTGCGAGAGCCCTACCATCCTAGTACAGGCCATCCCGACGCAGATGTCCTCCCCTACAACTGAAGTACAACTTTAATGGTCCGAAAGCGAGGACATACAACGCAGACAGCCACTGGCCTCTGCATCTTCCAAATCAATGTTGCTAATTGTGGCCCAGCCCATGACGCTGCCCTCGTACTTGCTTCTCAATCTAGGGCTGACCTTATCCTCATACAAGAGCCATGGGTTTTCTCAGACATCTCTCAAAAGAAAACTAAAACTCACCATAGCTTCCTTGCTTTTGCTCCGCTTGCAGACTGGACGAGTCGACCCCAGGTCATGACCTACACACGTAAAGGTTGTGGTCTTTCACCGTTCCAGCCAAGTATCCACTCGCGTGACTTACTTAGAGTCTGTGTCCAAAGAAAAGGAAAGCCCATGATCGACTGCTGGAATATCTATAACGCTCCAATAGGCTCTCTTGATGCAGGGGAAGGTCTGCGTCTACTTCTAACACTCCCTGAAACCCCAGATATCCTTGCCGGAGACTTCAATATACACCACTCCGCATGGGATGCGACGACCAGGAACGACACAGCTACCGGAGAATCCTTACTCACCTGGGCACTGGAAAAAGGCCTTCTCCTTAACCCATATGGAGTACCAACACACGATGCTGGCGGAGTCATCAACCTCTTGTTTGCTCAGATAGGCTCAAACTTTAAATGCCAAGTTCGCCCGGACCTTGAAGTTGGCTCAGACCACAGGACTCTTCTAACAAAGCTCCCAGACAAAGGGGCCAAAGCTCCTGAGTACGGCCGTCTTCGATATAAGGCTTGCGACTGGAACAATTTCCGCACAATCCTCTCTAATCGACTTATTTTACCCCCGCAGACAGATCCAGAAGAGGAAGCTACCTTTCTTGTTGAAGCAATATCAGGAGCCTTGCGCGCAGCCTGCCCTAGATCGAGAGAGAAAACAAGAGGCTGTAGATGGTGGACAGAAGAGTGTACAAAAGCTCACCAAGACTTCTGCCGAGCCAGACGCCTCAATAATGATGCCATTCAGGAACGTCGGCTGTTTGGTAAAGTCGTGAGGAAAGCCAAGAGTGAATATTGGCGACAGAAGATCAATGGTGTCGCCAACCTTACAGAGGCATACAAAATTACCAGCTGGCATAAGAAGCAAACCCGCCCGCATACCCCTCCCCTGACTGGACCTGATGGCCCAGCCGTCACTCCCGCAGAAAAAGCAAAGCTTTTCAGGGACACACTTCTTAGCCGTCATCTAAACCTACAAGATATTCCGATAGATGCGCCAGCTGTACCCCGGAAATGTCTCCCCTGGCCATCGCTAACAGAGGACGAAATTTTCCGCGCATGCTGCCAGGCAAAGTCCACCACCCCAGGACTAGATGAAATCACCATAGATGCTCTTAAAAAAGCTTGGCCTATAATAGGTAGACGGATTATAGCTCTGTTCCGCCAATGTGTCCAGCTAGGAATTCACCCATCTGTATTCAAGAAATCTAGCGTCATTATACTACCAAAATCTGGAAGCCGTAATTTCTCCCTCCCCAAGTCCTACAGGCCTATAGCTCTTCTTTCCTGCCTAGGAAAAGGACTCGAGCGACTAATAGCCCGAAGGCTTTCGTACATTGCCCTCAAACATCGTATCTTAGCTAAGGACCAGTGCAGTGCAGTCCCTCGCCGCTCCTTTACAGATCTTTCCACAGCCCTTGCATGCGATATACAAACAGCCTGGGATAAAAAGAAACTAGCAGAAATTGTAACAGTAGACGTACAAGGTGCCTTTGATGGCATCAAAAAGGGCGTCTCTCACTTTGTCTACGAAATCAGGGCTGGCCACCCAACGTGGTACTCTGGGTAATTTCATTATGGAACAACGAGAGGCTTCAATATATCTAGATGGGCACCTATCTTCCTCTTTCCGGACCCTCTGTGGTCTACCCCAAGGTTCTCCTGTTTCTCCTATCCTCTTCCTTCTGGCAATTCAAGGAGTGCTTCGACTGTCCCGTGGCCGCTTTGGGTATGCTGACGACATCTCGCATTTCTCTTCCGCAAATTCCCTGACTTCGTGTGCCAGCCTCCTCCAGACTCAACTTAACAATACCCTGTCCTGGGGGCGGGAAAACGGCATCTCCTTTGAAATCTCTAAGACTGAGCTACAGTACTTTCACCGAAAACGCGGCGAAATAGTAGAGCCATCAATCCACGCGGGAGAAATCGAGATAGCGCCTAACAACCATACCCGTTGGCTCGGAGTATACTTTGATCGTGGCTTACGCTTCCGATACCATGTGAGTGAAGCCTGTAGGAAGTCCTTAGCCATTACAAGCCACCTTAAGAGACTCTCATGCACCACCCGTGGCATCCCCTTCCTTCTTCGGCAAGCTATTCAAGGAACAGCTTTCGCTATCCTCTTTTTCGGAGCCGAGACATGGTATTCCAAAAACACGCCACTGGATATAATAAGGCGTGTTCAGCGTAGGATCAACGACGCCGCTAGAGCCGTTCTCCCTGTCTACCGCACTACCCAACTCCTGCCCTTCTTAGAGAGACAGGGTGGGGGCGGCTAGTACTTGGCTAGAACGAATACATGACCGCTTTACGGTACGAGTAGCATCAGCAGACCACGTCACCCTTTACGGCGGCGCTGGACTTCCTCCCGAATGTTGTGGATCCGACAAAGAACATCTCCCGAACTTTCTACTGATACAATACCACCCCTTGGAATGCAGTCGCAAAACACTTCTACAAAACATCGGGGCTATAGGCAGAAGAAATGGCCTCGAAGAATTCAATAGATGGCAAGCTTCTCAATCCCTTTAGATCTGTTCGTCTTCTCTGATGGCGCCCTTATTGATGGTAGAGCCGGGTCCGGATATGTCATCTATCGAGGCCTCACACAGAGAGTTGGGCAGGGGACTCTTCCTCTCGGAGAATCGGCCGAGTGTATGATGCAGAAATAGCCGGAGCTACTGTAGGCCTAGATGCTGCTCTCCATAATCCGATGGCCCGATTGGCCACAAATATTACGGTATGCCTAGATAATCAGGAAGCCGCCCTTCGCCTCCTCATAGATACTCCTACCCCAAGCAGTTCCTCTCGTATCGCTCGTTCCGACACCTCGCTGCCAGGTGGATAGAAAGAGAACGCAGCTGATATTCCAAACCAGGTATAGTTAGAGTACTGTCATGGTTCTTATCATGACTCTGCATCAAAGGGTGAAAATGTGCCTAAGCAGCGGTGGGGGGGTTCTAGTTGTCATAGTAACCAATTGTACGGGAATGGAAAGGACTGGTGTTGTTATTGACACTAGCGTCGAGCTAGTCGAGGAGACCCTTAAGTAGTCCTCGTTTACGTCTTTAGAGGGCGTGCGACGTTTTGTTAGATTTCGTATCTTGTTTTGCATCCTATCTTGTCTACGTTCCATCTTATGTATCTTGTTCATATCTTGACCCATGACTTCTATCTTGAATACTCTCTCGCCCCGTAACAAGTACGATGGTGTCCAGGACATGTCTGCATACCTGGCAATGAAGCTGCTGACGCACTTGCTAAACAAGCATGCACAGCCTTACACCCCCCTATCTCCAACAATCTCTCGAGCAAAGAGAGACGTAATCACTCGATACAAATCCTCTATATCTCTGTACTGGTCCAAAACGCTCCTGAACGATACCAACAACTGGAATAAACGCCAATACTGGGAGCTCCCCAGAGCTCAAGAGCCTCAATCGCTACGCTCTTGGTCGCCTTCTTGCAGCCCGATCAGGTCACGGCGACTTTGCAGACTATCACCGCCGCTTTCACCACTCGGACGCACCTCTATTATGCGCTTGCAGGCTAGAAAATCGCCTGATCACTTTTTCTTTTGTCAACTCAATCGTAGCGGTCCCGCCTCCTTGGCAATACTAGACATCCACACCAGGAATTCCCTGGATTCTAGGCTCTCCTGAAGGTGCCATAGCATTTAGTAAATGGCTTCATGAAACATGCTTTTTTGAAACATGCAATAACAACACTAACTAGTGCCCAAACTATAAATATTGGGCATGTATTTGCAAGAGCTCTACTTTAAAGACTATTAGTCTAGGTGTTGGATAATTTTCTTGTTAATATAGATAAATATCTTCTCTACTGTATTAGAATATAAAAGTCTCAGCTGGAGAGTATTTTGACTTCAGTTGATAGTTCGGGGTGCATGGCAGGCTGGTCTTGGCCCATTTATTACATGTCGGGCTTAGTTAAAAGCGTCGGCACGTCGGGTAGTTTATATAGACTGAGCTGGCTAACACGAGACCTCACGGTTGTTTTTGTTTTGTTTATTTTGTCCTAAGCTAAAGCTATGTTTTCCACATTGGGTCAAGGACAGGTGAGCCGGTGAGGATCACTGTATACAGGCCCAACTCATTCCAACCGCGTGAATCGCTACCAAAAGTGCAGCTGATTAAACAGAAACGAAAAATCAAGAAAATTAAATAACTCCGAAAACCAGAAGATTCCTTCATATTTGACCCAAGCAATGCGTTCCTCACACATTCCCTGGTCCGTCACACCTTCCAGATGACAAGTTTGCCCCTTCTCTGCTGAGAGCAAAAGACGGGTTAGCAGGCACCTTTTATCCAGCCGGTATCCTGCTAATAGTTCGTAGATGCCCGAAAGGGACATCGTCGAGGTCGCTGTGTCCTCAAACTTCTTCTTTAGATCCCAGCATTCCGAAACCTGTTGCCTCGGCCATTGCGACATCCTTCGCGGCGACGATCGCCTCTTCGGCCTTTTTGGCTGCGGCCCTCGCTCTAGCTGCCACTGTGAACTTCCCTTGCTCGAGGTGGCGAATCCGAGCGAGCTGCTCTTTGGTCACCGGTCCGGACTTTCTGGGTCTGACTTGGCAGTCCCGATAATCCGATCGGTGGGGTCCCCCACAGTTACGACACTTTGTGAGGGCCTTGCACTCGGCTTCCGAGTGCATGTTGGAGCCGCAGTTCCAGCAGGCTGGAGTGCGGAGCAACCACGGGTGGCGTGGAAGCCCAAACAGCGTTTACACTGTTCAATTTGACGACGAGGCTTGTGAATGGTAGCCATACCAGACTCGTCGAAGATGCGGAAGCCCGCACGAGGGGCGCAGTCCCGGGAAAAGAGGGCATGCCAGTTTTGATACGGTGCCCCAGGTCGACATGTCCCATGAGGTCGGACCTGAATTGGAAGCGCGCCGGTCGTACTGAGAATCTTGGCCGAGACCCACCCAGCATCGACCGCCTGGGGCCGTGCACTGTAACTATACTTACAGGTACGTTCGGTATCTGTAAGGCGACAAGATCCGAAGATGCCTCGAGTTTGACGTTTTCACTCGCCAGCTTCGAAGAGGCATCTAACATCTCTTGTCTTAATGTATCGTTCTTTGCTAGCATAGCAAAGCCGGTTCTCACTCGATGGATGTGAGGTTTATTTCTCGGTCGAAATAGCTGAATTTGTACTCCAACTTAGTTCTCACGCTACTTGTGGAAGTTGTCGCCACGGGTGGTCCTTTTCAAGCGAAGAAACAGTCGCTTGTCGACTTTCGCCTTGGGGGTTTCTTTTAGTTGGGCTTTGGCCGTAGGTCGCGGCACAGCTTTGGCAGTAGGACTGCTTTTTGTCGCAGTCCGTTTCTGGCCACCGTGGCCCAGGTGCTTTTTATTGGCAGCGCTGGACGGCGGGAATTGGTGTGCTCCTGGCGTCGAGAGCCCTTGGGAGAGGGTTGGCCGGCGGAGGAGGGAGGACGGGTGGCGTGGAGGCCGGGCCCGTGCCATGTATTGTGCGATGGCGGCGCGTAGGTAGACTCTCATCGAGTCTACGAATTGTCTGTTTGACCCATTGGTCAAAGGGAGGAGGGTGGCTTCGACGCCAGAGAATGGCGGCGGAGCAGAGGGCCAGATTTGCCGCTGTTTCGGCGGCACGTCGTTGCTCGGCTTCGAAAATTGGTCGTAGTTCGGGCGGGCATTCTGCTTTTGTAGCAGCTTTTGGCTGCGACGTTGAATTTGACGCTGCTATGGGCGCAGCGTTTTCCGACAGTTTGGGCGCGGTCGGAGGAGATTTTGACGATTCTCCAATCCCGTGGGGACGGAGGGCGGTTGAGAGATTTTCTCAATAGTTTCAACTGACCCGATCATGTCAGTATCGGCTCAGTGACGGCGGCGTAGGGCTTTTTCCTTCCTTGATTGAGACCTTGCTCATCTCCGCGCATTTCAGAGACTGGCAAGGCCAGGTAATTGTTCGAGAGCCCTCGGGTGGACTCTCGTGTTGTCCAACTTGGCGTTGGACGCTTTTTTCGAACAGGTGGCATGATGAAAATGCCAGTGACTCGAGCACAATTATTTGATTGAATGCGACGAGCGCGAGNTATCACTCCAAAACCCGACGCCAGAGTAATTATTCGATTACCCGCGGAACACCCTCTTCGAAGTGAGGACCCACTTCTTGTAAGAACCAAGCTACGCCGACTACTTAGTAGTCCAGAACTTATCAAAGATATCCGAAGGGTGCCAACAGGACTGGCACTTGTGGCCCCTAGCCCGTCACAAGCACAGGATTTACTTGAAGCGCCATTGATCTTAAACCTATTACAGGTGACGTACTGATGGAACGACAAGAGAAAAGACTAAACTACCTACTGGGCCCGGTACCCAAATACGGATACAACGCGTGGGGAAATCGAGAAGCCCTTACCTATGACGAGATCCGACAGGAGCTCGAAACAGAGAAAATCAGCTCAGAGTCAATATATGCGATGTCTTGGACTCGCCGGTCTAACGAATCCTCGCAAAGCGATGGTACACTACGCTTAGTACTCAAAGCATCATCTATCAAGAATCTCCCAAACTATATACGTCTCTTTGCGAGAGCCGCACGACTTAGGCCAGCCGACGACCGAGCACAGGTTCCTCCTGCTCCAATTGTCATGGATTCCACAATGTAAACACATGCACTCGTAGGTCTCGCTGCGCTTTCTGCGCCGCTGATTCACACGATGGAACTTGTAGCACCCCTCATAAATGCCTAAACTGTCGTGGACCGCATCCAACAGCTACAGCTAACTGCCCCGCCAGACCTCGCCGCGAGAATGGAACCCTAGTTCGTCCCGACAAGGAAAGGCTTCGGCAAATACGTCAACAAGGCCACAAAGCTTGGCAGGCCAAAAACCCCCTCCAACAATCCAGGCAGTTGAAAATCCAAATATCATACCGACCCCTAATGATAACATGCAGACGTGCGAGAGCCCTACCATCCTAGTACAGCCATCCCGACGCAGGTCCTCCCTACAACTGAAGTACAACTTTAATGGTCCGAAAGCGAGGACATACAACGCAGACAGCCACTGGCCTCTGCATCTTCCAAATCAATGTTGCTAATTGTGGCCCAGCCCATGACGCTGCCCTCGTACTTGCTTCTCAATCTAGGGCTGACCTTATCCTCATACAAGAGCCATGGGTTTTCTCAGACATCTCTCAAAAGAAAACTAAAACTCACCTAGCTTCCTTGCTTTTGCTCCGCTTGCAGACTGGACGAGTCGACCCCAGGTCATGACCTACACACGTAAAGGTTGTGGTCTTTCACCGTTCCAGCCAAGTATCCACTCGCGTGACTTACTTAGAGTCTGTGTCCAAAGAAAAGGAAAGCCCATGATCGACTGCTGGAATATCTATAACGCTCCAATAGGCTCTCTTGATGCAGGGGAAGGTCTGCGTCTACTTCTAACACTCCCTGAAACCCCAGATATCCTTGCCGGAGACTTCAATATACACCACTCCGCATGGGATGCGACGACCAGGAACGACACAGCTACGGAGAATCCTTACTCACCTGGGCACTGGAAAAAGGCCTTCTCCTTAACCCATATGGAGTACCAACACACGATGCTGGCGGAGTCATCGACCTCTTGTTTGCTCAGATAGGCCAAACTTTAAATGCCAAGTTCGCCCGGACCTTGAAGTTGGCTCAGACCACAGGACTCTTCTAACAAAGCTCCCAGACAAAGGGGCCGAAGCTCCTGAGTACGGCCGTCTTCGATATAAGGCTTGCGACTGGAATAATTTCCGCACAATCCTCTCTAATCGACTTATTTTACCCCGCAGACAGATCCAGAAGAGGAAGCTACCTTTCTTGTAGAAGCAATATCAGGAGCCTTGCGCGCAGCCTGCCCTAGATCGAGAGAGAAAACAAGAGGCTGTAGATGGTGGACAGAAGAGTGTACAAAAGCTCACCGAGACTTCTGCCGAGCTAGACGCCTCAATAATGATGCCATTCAGGAACGTCGGCTGTTTGGTAAAGTCGTGAGGAAAGCCAAGAGTGAATATTGGCGACAGAAGATCAATGGTGTCGCCAACCTTACAGAGGCATACAAAATCACCAGCTGGCATAAGAAGCAAACCCGCCCGCATACCCCTCCCCTGACTGGACCTGATGGCCCAGCCGTCACTCCCGCAGAAAAAGCAAAGCTTTTCAGGGACACACTTCTTAGCCGTCATCTAAACCTACAAGATATTCCGATAGATGCGCCAGCTGTACCCCGGAAATGTCTCCCCTGGCCATCGCTAACAGAGGACGAAATTTTCCGCGCATGCTGCCAGGCGAAGTCCACCACCCCAGGACTAGATGAAATCACCATAGACGCTCTTAAAAAAGCTTGGCCTATAATAGGTAGACGGATTATAGCTCTGTTTCGCCAATGTGTCCAGCTAGGAATTCACCCATCTGTATTCAAGAAATCTAGCGTCATTATACTACCAAAATCTGGAAGCCGTAATTTCTCCCTCCCCAAGTCCTACAGGCCTATAGCTCTTCTTTCCTGCCTAGGAAAAGGACTCGAGCGACTAATAGCCCGAAGCTTTCGTACATCGCCCTCAAACATCGTATCTTAGCTAAGGACCAGTGCAGTGCAGTCCCTCGCCGCTCCTCTACAGATCTTACCACAGCCCTTGCATGCGATATACAAACAGCCTGGGATAAAAAGAAAGTAGCAGGAATTGTAACAGTAGACGTACAAGGTGCCTTTGATGGCATCCAAAAAGGGCGTCTCTCACTTTGTCTACGAAATCAGGGCTGGCCACCCAACGTGGTACTCTGGGTAATTTCATTTATGGAACAACGAGAGGCTTCAATATATCTAGATGGGCACCTATCTTCCTCTTTCCGGACCCTCTGTGGTCTACCCCAAGGTTCTCCTGTTTCTCCTATCCTCTTCCTTCTGGCAATTCAAGGAGTGCTTCGACTGTCCGTGGCCGCTTTGGGTATGCTGACGACATCTCGCATTTCTCTTCCGCAAATTCCCTGACTTCGTGTGCCAGCCTCCTCCAGACTCAACTTAACAATACCCTGTCCTGGGGGCGGGAAAACGGCATCTCCTTTGAAATCTCTAAGACTGAGCTACAGTACTTTCACCGAAAACGCGGCGAAATAGTAGAGCCATCAATCCACGCGGGAGAAATCGAGATAGCGCCTAACAACCATACCCGTTGGCTCGGAGTATACTTTGATCGTGGCTTACGCTTCCGATACCATGTGAGTGAAGCCTGTAGGAAGTCCTTAGCCATTACAAGCCACCTTAAGAGACTCTCATGCACCACCCGTGGCATTAGCCCCTTCCTTCTTCGGCAAGCTATTCAAGGAACAGCTTTCGCTATCCTCTTTTTCGGAGCCGAGACATGGTATTCCAAAAACACGCCACTGGATATAATAAGGCGTGTTCAGCGTAGGATCAACGACGCCGCTAGAGCCGTTCTCCCTGTCTACCGCACTACCCCAACTCCTGCCCTTCTTAGAGAGACAGGGTGGGGGCGGCTAGTACTTGGCTAGAACGAATACATGACCGCTTTACGGTACGAGTAGCATCAGCAGACCCACGTCACCCTTTACGGCGCGCTGGACTTCCTCCCGAATGTTGTGGATCCGACAAAGAACATCTCCCGAACTTTCTACTGATACAATACCACCCCCTTGGAATGCAGTCGCAAAACACTTCTACAAAACATCGGGGCTATAGGCAGAAGAAATGGCCTCGAAGAATTCAATAGATGGCAAGCTTCTCAATCCCCTTTAGATCTGTTCGTCTTCTCTGATGGCGCCCTTATTGATGGTAGAGCCGGGTCCGGATATGTCATCTATCGAGGCCTCACACAGAGAGTTGGGCAGGGGACTCTTCCTCTCGGAGAATCGGCCGAAGTGTATGATGCAGAAATAGCCGGAGCCACTGTAGGCCTAGATGCTGCTCTCCATAATCCGATGGCCCGATTGGCCACAAATATTACGGTATGCCTAGATAATCAGGAAGCCGCCCTTCGCCTCCTCATAGATACTCCTACCCCAAGCAGTTCCTCTCGTATCGCTCGGTTCCGACACCTCGCTACCAGGTGGATAGAAAGAGAACGCAGCTGCTATTCCAAACCAGGTATAGTTAGAGTACTGTCATGGTTCTTATCATGACTCTGCATCAAAGGGTGAAAATGTGCCTAAGCAGCGGTGGGGGGGTTCTAGTTGTCATAGTAACCCAATTGTACGGGAATGGAAAGGACTGGTGTTGTTATTGACACTAGCGTCGAGCTAGTCCGAGGAGACCCTTAAGTAGTCCTCGTTTACGTCTTTAGAGGGCGTGCGACGTTTTGTTAGATTTCCGTATCTTGTTTTGCATCCTATCTTGTCTACGTTCCATCTTATGTATCTTGTTCATATCTTGACCCATGACTTCTATCTTGAATACTCTCTCGCCCCGTAACAAGTACGATGGTGTCCAGGACATGTCTGCATACCTGGCAATGAAGCTGCTGACGCACTTGCTAAACAAGCATGCACAGCCCTTACACCCCCCTATCTCCAACAATCTCTCGAGCAAAGAGAGACGTAATCACTCGATACAAATCCTCTATATCTCTGTACTGGTCCCAAAACGCTCCTGAACGATACCAACAACTGGGAATAAACGCCAATACTGGGAGCTCCCCAGAGCTCAAGAGCCTCAATCGCTACGCTCTTGGTCGCCTTCTTGCAGCCCGATCAGGTCACGGCGACTTTGCAGACTATCACCGCCGCTTTCACCACTCGGACGCACCTCTATTATGCGCTTGCAGGCTAGAAAAATCGCCTGATCACTTTTTCTTTTGTCAACTCAATCGTAGCCGGTCCCGCCTCCTTGGCAATACTAGACATCCAACACCAGGAATTCCCTGGATTCTAGGCTCTCCTGAAGGTGCCATAGCATTTAGTAAATGGCTTCATGAAACATGCTTTTTTGAAACATGCAATAACAACACTAACTAGTGCCCCAAACTATAAATATTGGGCATGTATTTGCAAGAGCTCTACTTTAAAGACTATTAGTCTAGGTGTTGGATAATTTTCTTGTTAATATAGATAAATATCTTCTCTACTGTATTAGAATATAAAAGTCTCAGCTGGAGAGTACTTTTGACTTCAGTTGATAGTTCGGGGTGCATGGCAGGCTGGTCTTGGCCCATTTATTACATGTCGGGCTTAGTTAAAAGCGTCGGCACGTCGGGTAGTTTATATAGACTGAGCTGGCTAACACGAGACCTCACGGTTGTTTTTGTTTTGTTTATTTTGTCCTAAGCTAAAGCTATGTTTTCCACATTGGGTCAAGGACAGGTGGAGCCGGTGAGGATCACTGTATACAGGCCCAACTCATTCCAACCGCGTGAATCGCTACCAAAAGTGCAGCTGATTAAACAGAAACGAAAAATCAAGAAAATTAAAATAACTCCGAAAAACCAGAAGATTCCTTCATATTTGACCCAAGCAATGCGTTCCTCACACATTCCCTGGTCCGTCACACCTTCCAGATGACAAGTTTGCCCCTTCTCTGCTGAGAGCAAAAGACGGGTTAGCAGGCACCTTTTATCCAGCCGGTATCCTGTTAATAGTTCGTAGATGCCCCGAAAGGGGACATCGTCGAGGTCGCTGTGTCCTCAAACTTCTTCTTTAGATCCCAGCATTCCGAAACCTGTTGCCTCGGCCATTGCGACATCCTTCACCGCGGCGACGATCGCCTCTTCGGCCTTTTTGGCTGCGGCCCTCGCTCTAGCTGCCACTGTGAACTTCCCTTGCTCGAGGTGGCGAATCCGAGCGAGCTGCTCTTTGGTCACCGGTCCGGACTTTCTGGGTCTGACTTGGCAGTCCCGAGAATCCGATCGGTGGGGTCCCCCACAGTTACGACACTTTGTGAGGGCCTTGCACTCGGCTTCCGAGTGCATGTTGGAGCCGCAGTTCCAGCAGGCTGGAGTGCGGGAGCAACCACGGGTGGCGTGGAAGCCCAAACAGCGTTTACACTGTTCAATTTGACGACGAGGCTTGTGAATGGTAGCCATACCAGACTCGTCGAAGATGCGGAAGCCCGCACGAGGGGCGCAGTCCCGGGAAAAGAGGGCATGACAGTTCTGATACGGTGCCCCAGGTCAACATGTCCCATGAGGTCGGACCTG
This sequence comes from Blumeria hordei DH14, assembly GCA_900239735.1. NCBI lineage: Eukaryota > Fungi > Ascomycota > Leotiomycetes > Helotiales > Erysiphaceae > Blumeria > Blumeria hordei. The sequence continues at coordinate 1,739,239 of OENG01000020.1, forward strand.
AATTGGAAGCGCGCCGGTCGTACTGAGAATCTTGGCCGAGACCCACCCAGCATCGACCGCCCTGGGGCCGTGCACTGTAACTATACTTACAGGTACATTCGGTATCTATAAGACGACAAGATCCGAAGATGCCTCGAGTTTGACGTTTTCACTCGCCAGCTTCGAAGAGGCATCTAACATCTCTTGTCTTAATGTATCGTTCTTTGCTAGCATAGCAAAGCCGGTTCTCACTCGATGGAGTGAGGTTATTTCTCGGTCGAAATAGCTGAATTTGTACTCCAACTTAGTTCTCACGCTACTTGTGGAAAGTTGTCGCCACGGGTGGTCCTTTTCAAGGCGAAGAAACAGTCGCTTGTCGACTTTCGCCTTGGGGGTTTCTTTTAGTTGGGCTTTGGCCGTAGGTCGCGGCACAGCCTTGGCAGTAGGGACTGCTTTTTGTCGCAGTCCGTTTCTGGCCACCGTGGCCCAGGTGCTTTTTATTGGCAGCGCTGGGACGGCGGGAATTGGTGTGCTCCTGGCGTCGAGAGCCCTTGGGAGAGGGTTGGCCGGGCGAGGAGGGAGGACGGGTGGCGTGGAGGCCGGGCCCGTGGCCATGTATTGTGCGATGGCGGCGCGTAGGTAGACTCTCATCGAGTCTACAATTTGTCTGTTTGACCCATTGGTCAAAGGGAGGAGGGTGGCTTCGACGCCAGAGATGGCGGCGGAGCAGAGGGCCAGATTTGCCGCTGTTTCGGCAGCACGTCGTTGCTCGGCTTCGAAAATTGGTCGTAGTTCGGGCGGGCATTCTGCTTTTGTAGCAGATTTTGGCTGCGATGTTGAATTTGACGCTGCTATGGGCGCAGCGCTCTCCGACAGTTTGGGCGCGGTCGGAGGAGATTTTGACGATTCTCCAATCCCGTGGGGGACGGAGGGCGGTTGAGAGATTTTCTCAATAGTTTCAACTGACCCGATCATGTCAGTATCGGGCTCAGTGACGGCGGGTAGGGCTTTTTCCTTCCCTTTGATTGAGACCTTGCTCATCTCCGCGCATTTCAGAGACTGGGCAAGGCCAGGTAATTGTTCGAGAGCCCTCGGGTGGACTCTCGTGTTGTCCAACTTGGCGTTGGGACGCTTTTTTCGAACAGGTGGCATGATGAAAATGCCAGTGACTCGAGCACAATTATTTGATTGAATGCGACGAGCGCGAGAGGGAGGGAGAGGGTGAAATGGTGAAGCTTCGAAAATTCGAATTTCAAAAATTGCGGTTTTTTTTTGTTTTGTTTATTTTGTCCTAAGCTAAAGCTATGTTTTCCACATTGGGTCAAGGACAGGTGGAGCCGGTTAGGATCACTGTATACAGGCCCAACTCATTCCAAACCGCGTGAACTCCCACATAAATGGTGGTGTTAACAGCAAAACTTAAATCAAAAACTAAAATCAAAAACTTAAATCAAAAAACTAAAATCAAATTTAGAAGAAATCCCAATTAGGTCTGGATCCCGCGCTTCTCGCCCGTTCCCATTCCTGTCACATCTTCCAAGTGACAAATTCTGATCTTCGCTGAGAGCAGAAGATGAGCTCGCAGGCACCCTTCATCCAGTCGGTGTCCTACTATTAACGTGTTGAAGCCTTGTCGACTTCACTGAGGCTCGCAGTAGCCTTAAACCTCCTCTTCGGAATCCAGAATTCCAAATCCCGATCCGTCCGACATGCAGACGTCGTTCTTCGCGCCGTAAATTGCCTCGATGGTTTTTTCGGCTGCAGCTTTGATGCGAGCATAATCTGCATGATTTTTCTGCTCGAGCTTGCGAATTATCGCAAGCTGCTCTTTTTTCACCGGGCCGGATTTGTTGGGTCTGGCTTTGCAGGACCGCGAGTCCGATCGATGAGGTCCCCACAGTTTCGACACCGTGTGGGGGCTTTGCACTCCGCTTCCGAGTGCATTTTTGATCCGCAATTCCAGCAGCCGGAGCGCGGGAGCAACCGCGTGAGGCATGGAAGCCAAGACATCGATTGCACTGAACTATTTTTCGACGAGGTTGGAAGAGCTTTGCAGCTCCGGAGTCATCGAAGAGGCGAAATCCAGGTCGGGGCGTGGATTCGCGAGGGAAGAGCGCCTGCCAGTTCTGGTAGGGCGCTCCAGGTTTGCAGGTCCCATGAGGACGAACAAGAAAAGGATCTAATTTGGTCACTCGCGTGACTTCATCGGCAACCATCTTTGCTGTCACGGCGATGGGGCCATCGAGAGTTCGAATTGTCTCCGGGACGGTGGCAATTTGCATGGCAACCAGATTTGATGCTGGTTCCAGTTTGATTCCAGATACGCTCCGTGATGTGGAGGAATCCAGGAGCTCTTTCCGAGCGAGTTCATTCTTTGCTGTTAGTGCAAAGCCTGTTTGTACCCGCTGAACCAACGTGATATCGTTGGCTGCGGTACCAAGTGCCTCTGAGACAGCTGATCTTACGCCAGCTGGTGCGAGGAGTCGGTGGGGGTGGTTGCGGGCGAGGCGTAGAAACAGTCGTGTGTCGGCTGCTGTCCTCGAATTGGCTCCCTTTGCTTTTTGGGCGGGCGGGACTGCCTTTTTTGTCGATGGCCCAGCGCTGCTTACTAGGCCTGCCCGAGCTACGGTGGCCCAAGATGTCTTTGGGGCCGGAGCCTGGATTTTCGTAGGGTTAGGTACCCTAATTTCTGGCGCCCTCGGTGAGAGAGGGTTGGCGGGGCGAGCAGGAATGACTGGTGGTGTACTTCCTGGACCGGACTGAACGAATTGGCCAATGGCTGCTCGTAGGTAGACTTTTATACCGTCTACGAATTCTTTATTATCGCCGATCGAAAGAGGCGAAAGTGCTGCTTCAACACTGCTTATGGCAGTCGAGCAGATGGCGAGGCGGGCTGTAATTTGCGTCGTGCGACGCTTTTCGGCCTCCATTACTGATTGCAGCTCCGGAGGATATTCCGGTGCTGATGTTGAAGCTGTGCCTTTGGAAGATGGCACAGCGAATTTTCTTGCAGACGTTTCTGCATGTTCTGTCGTCTTCTCTCGGACGACTTCCTTCCCTTTCCTTGAGGTGCTTGTCTCTGGGGCAAGCTCGATCGGGGTGTGGGTCTCGGGACCAATTTTTGCTGACCTGACGGGCTCAGAATCAGTCATCTCTTTGTCGGGAAGGTTTGGAGACTTCCCTTCGATGAAGGCCTCACTCGCAAACATGCTTGATAGTTTTTGCGCGAGGCCTGGTGTTTTTGCGGGAGCCCTTGGGCGGACTCTCGCATTGTCCAACATTGCGTTGGGGAGCTTTTTTCGAACAGGTGGCATGATAAAAATGCCAGCGACTCGATTACAATTTATTGATGAATGCGACGAGCGCGAGAGGGAGGGAGAGGGGGAAAAGGTGAAGATTCGAAAATTCGAATTTCAAAAATTGCGGTTTTGTTGTGAGCTGGCACGACGTTAAATAAAAAAACAGAACAAAACAAAACCAAACAAGCAAGTCTCTCTACTTAACATTTACAACGTAATACTGAGGACCCTGAACTCCAAGTCCGAGCGAAACGCCGAGTTTTAAGGTCACAACAAGAATGCACTCCTCGCATTCTTTGGTCACAGTCCAGGCGGCTAAGCGCCCCACTCCCCCCCTACTGTATTCTGATAGTTCATTTGCCATGTATTATTGATAGTTACATTATCTGGAGTATAGAGGATTTCATGTATTTAAGGAGGAGCTAGAACGTTGATAGAAATATAAGTTTACACCTAGTCCCAAGCTCTACACACATATCAATTTTCATAGTCGGAGCCACGAGACATCCGTGAATTTCACAGTCAAAATTCATCATTTTATTCTTACTAACGTGCACAAGAAACCTCAATACCGTGTCCCACGTATCTTTCTTAAGGAGATAAAAACTATCGATTTAACAAGACTAATAAAGCGAGCATATATCATCGTCCTCTCAATAATAGCGAGGAGCGTATCATAGTATAAAAGCTACTGCTTATATGCAATCTCTTTCCTCATAATCATAATAATGGGTCTACTCTGCTGACTATCTTTACTATTTACAAAGGAGAAAATGAATTTGGTGAAACCGGCTGATCCTGTCTGTTTGATTACTATCAACTTATCTAGTTTACCCTCAGGAAGTGCAGTTTACACTTTTCAGCCGGTGTGGATACCGTCCTCTCCCCTTCCATTAGACAAAAACTAGTAGAAGTTGAAAAGATAGGACACATCCACAGCAAAACACTCTATCCCTGGTCGTCTACTGTGACAATCAGACTATACAAAGAATGCACATGCCACATTTCTCACGCTGAAGATATGTAACTGTAGTGTCAAGAGTACAATAGTTCAAGATTTCGACATTAGATGAGATTCAATACTTTCTAAAGTATTCCCAAGAATTAAAGACCATAAACTGTCGAAAATAAGTTACCCAGAATGCCTACTTGTTGTGGTTATGAGCTGTGAGGTATATGGCGATTAAATGACTCTGCTGTCCTTCGGTGGAGTGGCACGGGCTCATGTGCAATGGTGAGTCACGGAGATGGCGCGCTCACGCTGGGTGATTGCACTGAGGTACCTAGTGGATTAGAATGTGTAAAATGTGAGATAAGCTTAGCTTTAAGATCGTGTAGGTTACGGGTGTCTCGTGGCTCCAAACTACCAATATGTTTAGTAGAGCTTGAGACTAGATGTAACTTGATTTTCTATTCATACAGGGTATTGTCTATATAAGTACAGTATTCCTTATCTTACGCCCGGACTCCGACATGACAACATTACATAAGCATTACTATTTATGATAGCCTCGTACTAACCTATAGGTCTATCAATCCGGGATCCTCAGCACGATGGACACTGAGTGCGTATCACTGTGGCCAAATGGGTGTCAGTAGGTATCAAATGTGAACTCTTACTGACAATGGTGATCTATGAAGGTGATGCTAGATGTGCATCCCGACGATTGATAATATCATCTAATGGATGATGTGAAGTATGATATTATTTTGGATAAATTTAATTCACTAAACTCGGCAGGTGAAGAGATTGTAAAGTACATGAACAGCATCTGTGCACCAGCCTGTATTTTCCACCCTTTCCTAATACAGGAGCCCATCCTCCGTTCCCCTGTCTCCTAACAACTCAACCGAGCCAGCACAACACTACTACATATTCTTTCCTATTGTTCTCGAACTTTCCAGTATACCCTTCTACAGAATATAATGGAGTAGAATATGTTGTTTGTCATTACAGAGATCTTGGCACCATTTAGGGGTACAAGGCTGAATAGTCAGCCTCGTGTAATTTTATCATAGATGTATCACTACTGTAGTTTTAAACAGGAACATATAATTATCCCAACGTACATTGTTATCTGATCAGATATTGAAACACAGCCTATCCAATAGAATAGAATAGTGTAGATAAGGACAGATCAGAACAAAGTAATATATTATAGAATAAAACAGAAATATTCGGACTTAGTTTCTATCTCTTCCGGTGGGTCTCTCAATCCGTGACATGTAGCTGGTAGGCTTTGCCACAGTTCCAACTGGCCTAAGAAGGGAAAAGATCAGATTTTGGATCTAATAGCTTTCTTACTATATATTGTAGACTTGTGAACCCACACAGAGCTTCACATCAACAGCCCAAGGGTTTCGTATGAACACCAACCTTTATGACAAATCTTTCGAATCGTAATTTATTACAAACAAGAGTCATATCTGTTTGGAACTAGTCGTTGGAATCCTGCAAGTGATGTTGTGCTGGCCTATCGGTGATTGTAGACCGACGTATACGTGGTCACTAGAAATTTCGGGGCGTCACACATGCAATGCTGGCTGTCTAAGTATTCGAAGAGTCGGCCCCGATTGTGATACTACAATCAAGAGTATAGTTGGTACCGCTGGGGCTTAGACTACTTTAGGTAGTCGTCCTGGCCCTCTTTTTGATCCTTAAGCCTTCTTACTTCCTACCACAGTAAAGCCCTAATCATCATTTAGTTCTGATTGTTCGCTTTGGAGCTATTGTAGACTTTTCCCTCTGTATTTATACCGTTCTAGATAGAAGCTCCATCTGAGCCTTCTCCCGCTTCCCTTGAAGACCTGATAGGTCCGGCATACTGCTTTTTGCTACAAGCGATATTCCATGGTATAGATTGCATAAGAGCCCCTTTTCTTCAGAAAGTTCCGAGTTTGGTGAATGCCAGTTTACCCACCGCATTTGGCTATCTTACTACACGACGCCTGCATATGTCCCTACTGGATACAGTTGAAGTACTGCCTTGGTTGGACTCATAATCACCACACCTGTAGGCTGAACAGCACAGATTTTATGAGAAGGCCATGTTGAATCACCTCTGCTTGCATTGACCGAGACAGGAGGCTGTCTATAATTGATCGTCTATTGCAACTATTTTTCTTTGACTTCTGATGCTCCTTTTTATCATCTAGCCATTGTTTTATGTTGGTTGCTGTTGTAATAAAACAGTTCTGCATCAGTATTGGTGCAGGATCTCTGTCTGTGCACTACTACATGTAACTCTTAATTCACTTGTTACCAGATTCCATGTTTAATGTAGTCACATCTGTTTCTTGTTTTAGTCTCGGGGGTCCACTAAAACACAAGGCTAAAACGTCATTTGGATAATGCTGCCAAGTTGAGACATTGGCACGTACCTCAACAATTCCCCAACTTTAGTCATACCAAGTTTGATTCCTGTATATAGATGTAGTCTCTCCTACCTCCAGAGATCCTCAGTTTATTGTATTAACTAAATATCTCTGAAGGTAAGTCCTATTACAGTAGTCTCTCCAATATTATAGTTTATTGTATTAACTGAATATCTCTGAAGGCTATATTCATCACTCCTCTCGTCAACTCCACAGCTTTACATCTAAAGCCCCGTTCACCTGCTCCTGTGCTCGAATACCACCCTTTTCTTCCTCTCCAACCGCCCGAAATCCCTCTCGATCTTTAACCTTACAATAGTTGCAAAACCGGGAATTCGAGCCCCAGTCACTGTCTCAATCTCTTTGATGATGGCGTGGTTATTGGCATCTCTGCCACCCTCAAATTTTGTCCGCGGAGGGACATCGGCTACATCCGCGGCATAATCTTGCCGCAGAATCATGTAGTCGTTTGATTATTGTATGATGAGCGCCAAATCTCTCTTGATGCCGACTGGATCAACATCTCGATGTCGTTGCTTCGCACCTGGTGAATTGCTTGCTGCCTTGAATATTTTATTTTGATATGATATGTAGACGTTATTGGCTCAATCTTGTATTGTAACTATATCACTAAGGTTCACTACTTTGGTACAAACAGGGAGAGCGCCATCCCTATGTACATACGCACTCGGATCATCTGCAACATCTGCATAACTCCCAGACCCAAATCCCAGACTCCGTAATCCTCATATGTCACATGAATGTGTGACTGTTGGAAATGGAGACACAGAGTGTTGTGGACGTGCGGGCCCTCCATTTCGTCTAGGTTCCCCACATGATCTTGTGTGTATTTAAGAGGTTGGAATGGGTAATATGGTAGCGCTTCAGGCTACCTATTGAATATATGAGCGGTTATATGGCGTGGGCACAAGGAGGTTATTGGGGGGTTTTCTATGCCTAGATGGCGCCACACTCGTTTATGGTGTGGCTTACGCTACGTGTCGCTTACACTTGTACTTGTAGCGGACACTTTCCACACTTTAAGCTGTAATCCGAACATGAATCTCTTTTGGTCAACTTCTATTTTCGTTCCATAAATATTGCGCCCATTTCATTGCGCAATATTTCCAACAAAGACTATGGCTGACTATGCTCAGATATACATCTGCTCACACGTCCTCTCAGCTCTATTACTAAATCAGTTTTGTTTATTGTAGAGTCCTAAATGCTTGACGAAACTATAAAATGATACAGCATCCAATGGTTTTGTAAACCCGTCCGCAGGGTTATCCTTCGTGGCTATTTGTCGTACTTCAATGTGCTTATCCCAAGCTTCTTGTGACGCGTAGTGATACTCTACTCGTACATGTCGTCGACCAGATGTCATACCATAATTAGATATCCATTTTATCGCACCAGTGTTATCTTCTAGGACAGGTATTGGACCTGAGGGTATCTGGTCTTATTCCGTGAGGAAACTACGGACCCAAGCACGATCTTTGACCGCCTCAAATGTAGCGGCATATTCCGCTCCACAAGTTAGCGTAGATACCGTTGTCTGTAGCTTTGATCTCCAGATTACGGGACTCCCTGCCATGAATATAACGTAACCAGTTGTTGGCTTAGCCGAGTCATGGTTGTCAGCGAAACTAACGTCTACCACACAATGTAGTCCGTAAAATCTATATTCAATAAGATGCCGATGATTTCTTTCGTAGAGAATACCCATGCCTAGACGACTAGAATTGTATTGTGGGACCCTCAGCATATGCTGAAAGTGTTGGGGTGATGGGTTGCACATGTATCGTGCCATCTGTGACGTAGCTTGAGAGATATCGCAGCGCAGCATGCAGGAAGCAAAGTTATATTTTCCAATAAGGCGCTGGAAAGTAAATAATTCGGAGTTGGTAGCCTTTTCCAGTGTACTTCTTCATGTCTAGTTTACACCCCACTGATAGAGATATCTCTACCTTTCTTTCTGATTTAACCCCGAGATCATCCAATGACCTTTCAATGTACTGGTTTAGATCTAACAGTACGCTTCCTGTAGGGGACGACCTACTTATCTTTACACCAAGGAACCAATTTGCATCACTAAGATCGTGAACTGGGACATCTTTATTTAGGACAGCAGACAATGATTCTAGCTCGATATTCTTTGATCTGATGAGTAAAAAATCATCAACATAGCATGCAATAATTATTGATCTATCCTTGTTGCGATAAATGGCATTTTCGGAGATCAAAGGAGAGAAGCCCTTATTTGACATGATATTCCTAACCTTTTCTTGCCAGCATACTCTAGATTGCTTCAGACCATATTGCAGTTTTCTCAGTTCAGTTATAGAATCTAGCCTCTAGTCATGTCGCGTTGCAAGCTCTGGCTTCTCAAAAAAGAATTCGTTTAAGTATGAAAACTGCTCCATAAATATGGACTCTTTTAGTTCACAAGCGAGGTAGGCGGAAATGAAGTCTGCTTGTAGGATATGCCACGAGTTAAGGGCTGCTAATGCCATAAGAATTCTCCAGCTTGCTGACCTAGCTGTTGTCGTAATTGTGTCGTTAAATTCTATACCTTTTGTTTGGGTGAACCCTCTTGCAACTAATCTTCCCTTATATTTCTCTAGTTCACCAGAAGATTTATATTTTTTCTTCAAAACCCACTTTGACGTCACAAGGTACCCTCAATATTCTGCTGGCAGCCTAGGAACATAGTGGAAGGTACCTCTATCAAGAAATTCTTCGATTTCTTTGAACATGGCCTTGAGCCGCTCAATTCTTTCAGGCCCTTTCTTCGCGATCTTAAGGCTAGGTTCATCTGGAGATGACACTTGAAAGTATCGGGAGATATTTGCTGAATTCACTGCCATTCGGAACAAATGGTCTTCACCATCTTGGAAGCTATACAGTGATTTGTCAATGGAATTGTAGATTGCCAAGTGGATACTCATTTCATGGTCTTTTGTGGTCGCCAAATCACTATTTTTTTCTTTATGAAGGGGAGACCTAGCATTGCTGCTTTTGCTCTCTTGGCTCAATGCCTTAGATAGATCATAATCAACCTTTTGTGGTGCATTTAAAACCAATAACTGTTGCTCTTCATATGGTCTTTGAATGACTCGCTTCGGGCGTCCACGCCCTCTGGGAAGCAGAGGATAAATTGGAGATTCAGGCAACCGGTTATAATCCTCATTCCTGGTATAGTCCATTTTTCTACATTTTAGACAATCTTGCACTGCCCGTGGTAATGACCTGACGATTTGCCTTGGGTCTGGCACCCACCCATGATTAGGACCAATACTTTTGTACGCCGTGACATTGGGTGATACTAGAAATCGGCCTTTTTTAAGCAGCCAAACAAGTTTATTTATGCGCCCCCTGTAGCCGAGGAAAACACTTTTAGTCCCATTCGAGTCAAGCATCTCACTAGTGACACGGTGCGATGATTCAACATGAGTTCTGCACAGTGACCCGGGAATCCAAAGATGGCTGATGTCGGTCGAAGCTTTACTTGGGTCCATTGCAGTCCAGTACAATTCCCAAGGTGTTTTATGATCTTTAGTGGAAGATTATGAAGTGCAATTAAGGGTATAGTGTTGTAAATGATGAGCACTGGAGATATTCTTGGTATGGACTTAGAGTCAGTTATGATGTAATGTACGAGAACTGACTTTTAGACTTTACGAGGGATTGTTATTTTTTGAAGTATAATGTATAAAATGATGTGATTGATGTTGGACACACTTTGGAGCAGTGCCTGACTACCCGTCTAAATACATGAGAAGCTGGTCCGTGCACTGCTATCACTTCCCAACATCCTGATCCTCAACCAATCTATGCAACCACTACGTAGCTTACTTCAGTTGTGTAAGCACAGCGACTATGTTAATCCATGACCCGGACCATGCACGCCTCTGCGTTATGTTAGCGTGGACTAGGATCATAACATATAGCATGTCATTTCAAGCATGCAAATCCAAAAAACCGATGGTACTTTCATTTGCATATCACAGCATCAAGCAGCATCTTGAAGAAAGCGAATCCCGCATCCTGGCACACCATTTTGATGTTGATTGTTTGATGCAGATATTACAACCTTAATCCCTTGATCTGCTGCAAAGCTCTCAAAAGTGGTCAATACCCAATCTCTTCCTCCATCTATGATCAATTGCTTGACTTTTAATCCATGATGGCTTAGTTTATCATTGGCATTGGAAAGAATCTTCTTTAGTTCTACGGCTACTTCGCTTTTCTGTTTCATAGCACGGAAAATTCGGTGTCCAGATAAGTCCTCAGTAGTTAAGCAAAAGTATTCATAGCCATCCATACTCAAAGGATTAAGGGTTCCCAAATCACAGTGCCATCCTTTTCTCACGTTTTTTATTGGTGATTTTTTAGCATTTGTAGTGTACTTAAGGGATTTCCCCATGTTGCACGCCTCACAGGGGAGCAATTCAGGGTCAGAGATGTGTGTAACGGCACGGCATTCTGCCATGTCATTACATATATCAGGTGACCAAGAAGGTATACTGGGCGAGGAACCAATATGTGGGAGGAGATAAGATAAGGTCACGCAACCCTGGGAAGCGAGAGCACACACACAAAAGCTCGCAGATTCTATTATTGTTAGACTTCTTTTTCTTTCTTCTTTGTCTTAGTATTTGCTCAATAGATTGAATATATAGTTATACAAGCTGTACTCTCAATTGTGTTAAAGTTATGAGCTTGAGCAAATATGGAGGTTATAGCGGAATCAGTGTTAGTGGTTAGACCAATACAGTAAGTCTCGTATGAAGTTGTAGAAGGAAGAATTGACTGGAAACAAGTGTATTGAGATGTATGGTTCTGAGTAAAACTGAGCTGATAAGAGTGAGATTGCGTGTGCGCATTTCTTATTAACTGAGGTTTTTGACCAGTATTTATCAATCTCCATGAATCATAAGTTATGATCCCTGTAGATGTAAATCTATATACGTACAGATATATGAGCCAGGAATATAAAGCTAAATACATGTGTGTCAGTAATAGATCCGAGAAAACTATAACCTGCATTTCAGACACAGTCATCTGCTGGAATGCTAGTGTGAAATAAATGCCAATGTACGTTGAACTTTCCGTGAGGAATGTGCTGATGACAATGATATAGGAAGGTGAATTTGATAACCTAATTAGCCGGACTTACAAATAAATTTTCCTTGGCATTCCAGGATATACAATATTTCAACAAATTGTGCTTATTCTACGCCGTGACAATGTGTAATTCTATACCTATGGTTTTATTTATTGTCCATCGCATTCTTTTTGCGCTAGGATGGCAAAGCCTCCTATACCATAGTATTGACCTTCTCTTAATATCATCATGTTGTAATGAAACAGTTCTGCATCAGTATTGGTGCAAGATCTCTGTCTGTGCACTACTACATGTAACTCTTAATCAACTTGTAACCAGATTCCATGTTTAATGTAGTCACATCTGTTTTCTTGTTGTAGTTGCGGGGGTTCTGTGAGGGTCTGGAGAGAGCACGAGCTAGGAGATGACAAAGTCGAATCAAATAGATACTCAAATCAGGATTATAATATAAAGGATTCTAAACTAAGGAAGAGAAGAGAAAGAAAGCATCTACAGATCTATAACTGCACATAATTTACACCTGGCCCGTGAATTCAATACCGGGTAACTCCTTATAATACAGACTAATCATTATGTCATTGCACCCCTACTCATTACTATGATGCTTGGCTGTCACAGGTTCACTAAAATACAAGGCTAAAACGTCATTTGGATAATGCTGTCAAGTTGAGACATTGTGTTGAGATTGATGATATAACTACCCCTGCATCTGGTTATGATGAATCACAGAGATGTAGAATCTCATGGTAAAAACAGAACATACTAGAGTCAGATAGAATAGAAAAGGATGGAATAGAATGTGATGTCTCAGAGCTAGATGGAACTGAGAGACTGGGGATATGGAAAGCCATAAAATAAGGTATATGTATATAAAAGTAGTGATTCTCTAAACTTGAATGAAAGCAAGCAAGTCTACTAGTTAATTACAATCTACCTCTATCTTCAAGTCTCAATGAATGTGCAGTTACTTACCGGTAACTATTCCACCTCTCATAACCTTGCATTTATAACACATTGGCACGTACCTCATTAATCCCCCAACTTTAGTCATACCAAGTTTGATTCCTGTATATAGATGTAGTCTATACTAACTACAGAGATCTTCAGTTCATTGTTTTAACTGAATATCTCTGAAGGCTATATTCATTGCTCCTCTTGTCAACTCCACAGCTTTACATCTAAAGCCCCGTTCACCTGCTCCTGTGCTCGAATACCACTCTTTCTTCCTCTCCAACAGCCCGAAATCTCTCTCAATCTTTAACCTCACAACACATCAGACATTTTAAATACACCATTGCTCCAGCAGGAATTCGAAGAAGTTTTCAGATGATAGATTTCAACAGGGTCAGGAGTATTTGAATATTGCTATAATTTTTCTGGGGCCTCTGATGTGTGGCTAACAACTATCTTGAGCACCATAATTTTTAGGGGCTCACGTTCATCATGAAGCAAGTGTAACAGCCGTAGCCTGTAGATATCTAGGCGCTTGTCTCTTCCCAATGATGTACTCTAATTGGGCGAATGTGTGAATATTGGCATTGGTGAGTAGCTATGGGGACATTAATTTTATAATTACTGTTAAAGTGTCAGCCTTACGCTGTTTTATGTCACATGACTTTATCTAGTAGCGTTTACATTACTTTCTAGCGTTGTATACTAGCCATAATAACACCTGTAACCTACACATCAATTAACTTATATTACATTCTTTTTACGTCCTTTAAGAATTACGAGGTAAGATGGATAAGTATGGTGGTAGGATAGTATGTGTAAAGAAGAATGTGGAATGATGTTCTTGGTGGTGGGTAAATGTATTTAGACTATCTGAGTATAAAATGGATATCTAAAGATGAACGCATAGTCTACCTAAGAGGTAAATGGACCTGATAATATACATGTACGATTTACTCTACAGCCATGCCCACTGATTGTCTAATGTATTCATGTAATGCGTATTGACATTGTTTGATCCTTAAGCTCCTGATAATTAGCATGACTCACATTTGAGTCATGCATTAATTTGAGCTTGCATAAATAAAGTCATGTTGTTTTATCACTGAGTCTTGCCTATGAAGCCCTTGCTTCCTTGCGCAGACTAGGATCACAACAATTTACAGATATTAGTCACGTGGTTTCAGCGCGGCGCTAGGGTTGTTGGGATATTAAGAAGGGATTATCACGAGGGTAAGATATTATAGACGGTAATATGGGATATGTAGAGGAATGTATATTGTGAGTACTATAGGTATGGAGTGATCAAGATGTGTTGTGTACCAAGGATGTGGACACCTTGCACTTGACCAACTAGCTGACTAAGTAGCATTTCCTGACACGCCCCCATGCTGCGATATCATAGAGCCTCATTTAATCCCACAACACTTAAGAAGTGTGACCCCTACATCTCTTCTTAAAGAGTTCAGTAGTCCTACAGAATATAATAGAATGAAACTGCATTGTGGTACAAGAGTACTCTCATCCTGGCCCCATCTTAACCTGCTGTGTGAACTTCTAAAATATGAGCGTCATCCACACAATTTGTTGTTTAATGAGATAAGCCTAGCTCAGACAATAACTTTAAAAACTGGTCCTTGGGTAACTGTTTTGTTAATATATCTGCAATCTGTTCAGCACCTGGTGTAAATATAACTGTCAACCTATTTCTCATCACCATATCATCTCGTGTGTAGAAGTGCCTAATTTCAATGTGCTTAGCTCTTCGATGAAATTTGGTGGTTTTGGCAAGCTCTATTGCAGCCTGATTGTCGAGATATAGAAGCGGAGGCTTCGTTCTTTTAACGTTTATATCTTGAACAATTTTCTCCATCCAGGCAATTTCTTTGGCTCCTTCACTAGCAGACATGATCTCTGTTTCCATTGAGATCTGAGCTGTGCTTTTCTGACGGTTAGCGGACCAAGTAACTGCGCCCCCATTCCAAATGATTGTTTGCCCTTCGAAGGATTTCACATCATGTTCAGTCCCCCATGTTGCATCTGTCCATGCTGCCCAGATATTTGTTGTATCGGAAGGCCTGTATCTAATCCCGAGCGATCTTGTGCCGTTGAGGTATCTGAGTAGATGCTTTGCCATGCTCAAATGGTTTGAATCAGGATCAGACATTAATCATGCAAGTTGCCCTACGGCATATGATATATCCGGCCTTGAACCATTGAATATATATAGGACAGATCCAATAATTTGTTGATATAGGCAGAAATTATCATCTTTGAGTGTTTGCTGGATATCATCTTCAGAAGTTGGCTTTAGGACAGTTCCTGCTGGAAGTGGGAGATCCTTTGGTATACTTTTATCCATACCCAATTGCTGAATTAGTTTTGTTGTATAGGCAGTTTGATGAATGCGAATTGTACGCTCTTGTCTTTTTCTTTCCACTTGAATTCCGACGAAAGTGTCAACTGGTCCTAGCGCTTTGCAACTCCATTTATTCATAATATCTAATTTGACGGGATTTAAATTTCCGCGTTTCCCAATGATTAGCATATCATCTACATAAAGAAGTACGAAGACACCTCTACCTATAAACAAATTTGGATCAGAATCTCCGCTCCTTAAGGAAATTCGATTAAAGTGATGTTTAACTTCTTTGAACCAAATATGTGGAGCTTGCTTCAAACTGTATAGCGATTTTTTTAGCTTGAGGTAATTTTCCTTTTGATTGATTCCAGGGTGTTGTAAGGAAATGAAGTCAGGTATCTCCATGTAAATCTCCTCTTCTAACTTTGGATTTAGAAAGGCTGTATCCACATCAAGGGCTTCAATTTCAAGATCGTCTACTGCAGCCTTGGATAGAAGTATCCAGAGTGTGTTGTACTGTATGACCGACGCGAAAGTCTCGAAGTAATTGATACCGTACTGCTGTTTAAATTTCACGGAATAATAACAGGGGTTAGAATGACGGCTTACTAGTAGTAAACAAACCTTGCAGGACCGAGTAGGGAAAGGTAACGTAACAGTGAACAACAAGCATGTATATAATAAAGCGTAGTCTACAGTCGAGTTGCGTTCTTCACGCAACGTCTTCTCAATATTATTCTCATTCCAGATATTCCCTCTCTTCCTTGTGAAGACCAATTCGAGCCCATACTTGTATCAGATCACGACGTGCCCTCTATCTCTTCTTGTGGAAGACCTTGACCCCCTATTTACTCACACTTGTACCCTGTGGAAAAATAACAAATACACTCCTAGAGATCAAATCCACGGACAACGACTCGTGCTTTTCATCTGTCTAAGCTGCCGTCACTTCTGAACTTCTTTCTGAGAACTATTCTGCTGGATATCATTTTTTTTCCATGAGGTGGTGACCCAGTCAAAAAAGTGTAAGTATTGGTGGCTTGCAGAGAGCGCAATTCTGATTTGATTGCCTCTTTCCATAATTTGGGATCTTCATGCATGGCCTGTTCAACAGTAATAGAATCAAATGGAGGAGTGGGCACTTGAATCGATGACGACTCACCGGCATTAATATGAACTGCTTGTGCAGATATTGCATTTGCTGTAACAACATGGTTGAACACAGCCTTCGCCACTCTTCTCAGCGGTCTGCCAAATCTTGATTTTGGCAGAGAGCAAGGAGTCTGCCCTATCAATTGTTCGATGGCTTCTCCGATAATCTGAGGAGCACTTTCGTCAAAGTTCATTCGCTCTCCTAGATTCTCTTGCTCTACTACCCTCATGGTGGCCTCTTCCACTACTGCAGTAGGAAGACTAGCATCAACCATGGGTTCGCGTGAGAGCTTCCTCCACGCGTTCTCGTGGCAGCTTCCTTCACGTCTTATTGCGGGAGTCTGTAGCTCAACCGAACCTATGTAGGTTTCTTGCTCGACCATTCTAATGGGAGCCTTCTGTATATAGCGTTGATCAGACGCATCTCGAGCCTCTCGCAGGCGAGTTACAGGATTTTGCAATTCAGAGTTATTTTCGCTCGAACTCATTGCCCCGATTGGGTGAATTGCAGCGTACTTCTTACGCGCTTGCTTAACACCTTTCTGTCTAGCTTCTATCAGCTGCGACTGGTACATCTTTGTTCGCTCTAAAGGTACTTGTCTAGGTGTTAGCACATCTAGTCTATCAGGTAGAGTAAAGAGTGATATGTCAATCTTAGGAAACTCATATTCATTGAACTCAACATCAGCAGAGATAGTATCTCTTAGGGTAAGCGTATCAAGTAGCTTCCAAATTTTCGTTGAAGTCATTCCTATCATGATGAATTTTCCCTCCCTTATGTGAGGTTGCCATTTCTGAGGATTTAACTCGGCAGGGTAAAGCACATCTGCTTTGCACCCGAAAACTCTGATATTTCCTAGATCTGCAGGCTTTCCATAATAAACACTGTAGGGAGTGAATCTTTTTTGGGGCGTCATTATCAGCGAAAGGTAGCGCGGATGTAGGAGCCCTGTTCTTGATCCAGGCCGCATGCTCGACAGCGTAATCCCAGAGCTGGTGAGGTAACTGTACCTCATATAATATAGACCTTGCTATGACGGCTATAATGCCCATCCATCTTTCAGCTACTCCGTTCATTGAGTGTTTATATGGTGGACTTGGTTCAAACGTTACACCTACTTCTTTCAAGTAGTGTTGAAGGGCAGTACCAAATTCACTCCTACCATTGTCAGCTCTCATGTAGACAATCTTATTGCTAGATTGTAGCTCAGCTTCGGCCTTTATTTGCTTGAATGTGACTAGGACCTCGTTCATTTCCTTCGTCCTTAGTAATCTGACCCAGCACATCCTTGTTGCATCGTCTACCATGAGGAAGAAGAACCGATATCCTCTAACTGACATGGATTGGATTCCTGAGATATCGCAGTGAACTCGACGAAGAATGGTGTTTGAACGATTGTCAGATTTCTTGTTGAAGTTTTCTTTCATCTTTCCTGCTAAGCATGCTTCACAAGAATTTGATCCAATCGGAATTGATCTTTTCTCACTAGGGACTTTCAGTCCGGTGTATCCTGTTTTCAGAATCTTATCAATATCTTTGATGTTAATATGGCCCATTCTTCTGTGCAGAATGTCCCAATCAGTCTCTGTTTGGTGCGGCATTTGTTGCTCAACCTTTGTGGCTGATACTGCTTGAGTTATTGATTTGGTTTTAACTTTGAAGACAACATCCTCTCCTTCTGCTTCAAACAAGATTGAGCCATTCCGTGTTATTTGACAGTGGCTATTGGCAAACATTACATCTATACCTCTCTTGTTGAAGGCCCCCGACGAACAGAAGCCGCATTTGACCAAACTCAGGAATAAACCATTCTTCTCTTAGTTCAATTTCCTTGTCACTTGTCCTAAAAGATATATTGCCATAGCCTTTGCATTGAATAACTTTTCCATCTGCAATTTGGACAGACTTTGGACTGCTCCATCTTTTAAGCGTAGAGAAGTCGTCCCTCATACCACTAAAATGATCTGAAGCTCCAGAGTCAATTATTGTGAGAATTTCTCTGGGCTTGGTAAGTAATACATGTTTTGTGAGAGTTGGGAAAGCTGTTGCATTAGGGTTCAAAAGCCGTGTAAATTTTAGGAGTTTATGAATCCCGCTGTTGATAAAGCTCTGTATATTTTCGGAATTTTTTTTACTTTGTGGGCTTTTACTTTTAATTGATATTTTGAATCGAGGTAGACTTTCATCCAGGTTTTGGTCTGAGCAAGCGGTGTGTCTATGTTCAATATGATAAGACAGGTAGGGTGAATCATTTTCATTTATGTTTCTAACTTGGACAAATTGAGCATTAGCATCACTTCTAGCTTTATTCATGTTCTTGGCCTCTCTGCTTTTATATTGCTTAATGCGACAATCTCGTTCTACATGTCCTTTTCTGCCACAAAAGAAACACACCTTCTTGTCAGTTGCCATTCCTCTATATTTTCCTTTTCGGTTAGGCTCTCCGCGGGCTTGATCACGGCGATCAAAGTGCGTTAAATTGCGTCCCCTTTGATATGTACCACGTCCTCTTTTTCTATTGCTGCTGCGTGCAAGATTTGTAGCTTGTGGTTGGGGCGGCTGAGGATGAGAGATGTTGGACTCGCAAGATTGGAGATACGTTATTATTTCTGCGAGACTTCTACCCATGATTAGAGCGTGTGATCGAGCTGTTGACCAAATGAAGTTATCTTTAGGAAGAGATGCAATTAGCTGCTCCTTTACATCCTCCTCAGTGATCGATCTAGACGTCATTGATAGTTTGACCCTAAGACTGTTGAGACGTAGGACAAGGGACTGGATTGTGTCTACTCTCGGATCAAACTTCATGGAGGCAAACTTGGACCTCAACTCTGCGATTGTTGTTGGATCTTTATTTGGGTCCATTTGAAGGAGGAAATTCCATAATCCGGCAGGATCGATGTTCCTCAGGAACCCGAGCAACTGCTCCATCAGCTGTGTCTCGATAGAGTTAGATATAATAACTTGAGTGTCGCTTGCTTTGGACAACCATTTCTCTTCCTGTACTCGAAGTTTGTTGTCGTTGGTATTGACATCATGGTGTAGTGCGCTTGAGGAGACTGATCGAGTATTTGGACGTGAAGCATGTACATGGTTGTTAGCAGTGGGTCTCTTCCATGTACCATCAGCGATACTTAAAACGCCTGCGTTTATCAAGGCGATCACGCAAGTAATCCGCCACTCTGTATAGGTTCCAAGGCCTAGGATCACAATGTTTCCCCAATTGGATTTGTATAATGGAAGACCATCTTGATTGCGGGTGCCTCTTAGTTCTGCGGTGAGTGAAGACATTGTTGATGATTGTTCTGAAACGGAAGCCGATGAATTGTTAAACACCGGTCTTATAACCTGTTGGGATATTAAGAAGGGATTATCACGAGAGTAAGATAATATAGACGGTAATATGGGATATGCAGAGGAATGTATATCGTGAGTACTACAGGTATAGAGTGATCAAGATGTGTTATGTACCAAGGATGTGGATACCTTGCACTTGACCAACTAGATGACTAAGCAGCATTTACTGACACAGTTCTTTATGAATTTCTTGCAGTAGGATTCAGCATTATCCCCCATTTTGGTACTATGAAGGGCTCAGAGTGCTACTGAGTATGGGGTTGTAGCAGATTGCTGGTGCGTGTTTGCCACCTCATAAAACAACTGCATTGCCATACAGTGCCCATAATACCTTGGCCGGATCGTCTTGTATAAGCGTTGCAGTATAACATTTTGTGCTACTATCTCTCCATACCTCCATATTGCCAACTTTTCCTCAAAGTCATTCACCAAGTCATGACACATCTCAGTCAATGGTTTTTGACTTTCAGAGCTTGTTGGGGGAGTTCGTTTTGAAATTGATTTTATGCCTTCAATGTTATGAAAGACATGGCCTAATACATTGCGTCGTGCTACCTTGGCTTGTAGGTCGTTCTCCCAACTGACGAAGGAGACACCTGGTGCCAAGACAGTCTTGTTGTCCTTATAACCCATTGTTATTCTGTACTTTTCCTTATGTGTTGAGCCCGGGCTCATAACCTATTATGATAGCAAGGTTATGAGAAGTCTAAGAATTGTCGCAATGGATGTAACAGTCAACTTGGGTGGATATATGATAGCGCTTTAAGTCTAACGTGAAGATGACAGATATATATTGTAGATTTGATATATTGATGACTATTGAAAATAGGAGTGGTAAAGGTTAATCATATACAGAGGTCTAGCAGCGTGTTACGGCGTGCGCTAGGGGTAGTGGAGATCGCTGTCTGCCGAAGGTAATGTATTAATAGCTGTTGGGATTATAGTTGCTAACAAAGGGTCCTCAGATATAATCCAACTGGCGAGGTGCCAGGGGGTTAAAGGTCGGATAACTACAGGATAGTCGAGACACAAAGTCCAGAAGTCGAGTTGCCGAGCCAGCGATCAAGGCTGATAGATCAGGGTGAACACAAGTACGAATAATGTAAATACTAAATGAAAGACTGAGGATATCGGACTATGAGGATCTAAAATTATGATATTATATAAGTGCTAGATTTCGAGATCAAAGATCAAAAGAATGAAAGATTGAGAAGCTGGAGAACTACTAAGTGGCAGCTTCAGCTTCCTTATATCTAACTCGAGACAGTACTTGACTCAACTAATACTATGGCAAATATAGTCATGATGCCAGCCCCTCCATCTCTAAATGTCAGAGTTTTCTCGGAAACCTTCTCCTATCTCCATTTCCTGAGAACCTTCTTCTTGAAACCTCTTCAAGGATGCCTGGCCATAATAATAGGATTCAAACACCTTAAGTGGGGCAACTGGAAATATGGAGAATCTACTGGATCAGATCATGAATTGATACTCTAGCCTGAATGAAGCACTGAATATTAACAGAAATACTAACCAACTTCCTACCAGGCTCAATGTTAAAAAAGCCAACTGGGAATTATTTAAGGCTCATATTGTACACCAGCATGAATTGATGCAGCAAACACTAGAAATGGATATAGACAGGCAAGATGTTGATCTTATTGCTTCAATATTACAAGAGGTTGTACAAGCTGCTGCTCAAGGGTCAATTCCGCTATTCAAAGTCACACCAAGATCAAAGCCATGGTGGACTAAAGACCTTGCTTTACTACGACATTCATTCCATAAACTTCGACGCCAAGATAAGAAGGACCCTTGTACTGACCTAATGGACAAGGCTAGAGCTGCAAGGAATAAATATTTTCAACACATCCAGCACACCAAGCACCAACACTGGATGAACTTTTTAGCATCAGCCAAGGACAAAATGATATTCACTGCCTACAATTACTCCAGGCCTGAACATTATCAATCAAGAATAATCCCATCCCCGGTCTATACACCAAAGCACCAATCTCAGCCAGCAAAAGCAACAACATTTGAAGCCAAAAGTGAGGCTCTGGCCCAGACCCTATTTCCAAGTCTCAACACTTCAACCTTATTTCATGGATTGTTGTGGCATAGCGTAATATGAAACGTCATGTGGACGGCTAGGCTAAAACACAAACATTAGTTTAATGTACGTTTAAAACTAGCAAGGAAGACTGATAAGAGTAGGCTAGTCTCATTAGGTGATGTGTAGCAGATTGTTTGGCATAGAGGCGGTGTGGTACAGGCTATTTGGTTATTTTATGTATATAAATACTCGGTGTGAAGAAGCATTATTCTTCAGGCAACGTCTTCTTCAATTACCTTAACAATACATTTGTTTACCCATCTCTTCTTCGGGAAGACCATTTATCTCTTTCCAGCTCTTCATCAGCAAGACCCACGTGTAGCCTCTATCGCTACTATCTACCAATTCGTCTCTTCCTAGAGAAGACCAGTCATCCCTTCGACGCACTCATCACCTTCATCTACCACCTAGATCTCCGTTAGACCACATACGCACCCTGTGGAACACTGTCCTAACCTCGCCCTTGAGACCTTATCAGCTGAGGCAGAGGAATTCATTCCTTCAAACTCTTACAATATAACAGCAAGGAATGATATAGAAAGACATTGGGACTGGCCTGAACTCACTATTGATGAGATGATAAATGCTGATCCTAAAAAAAATTACTGCCTCAGGTCATGATTGTCTGGATTGGACCATTATCAAGGCAGCCATCACAACTATACCTGACTTCTTCTTCAAGGCTTACAAATGCTTGTTTGAAAGCGGAAAGCATCCTCAGCAATGGAAACAGGCAGTGGGTATCATCATCCCAAAGAGGAACAAAAAGAACTACAGTGCACCTAAAGCTTATAGACTCAATTCTCTTCTGCCCTGCCTGTCTAAATTACTTGAAAGAATATATGCCAACAGATTGTCATATATTGCTAACACAACAGATATACTAGACCCTAGCCAACTGGGAGATCGTAAGCAAAGGTCAGCTATAGATGCTGCCCTCTTGCTTCAAAAATTTGTGAAGCAGAATTTGGCCAGCAAAAGACTTGTATCAATAATCTTCTTGGATATCCAAGGAGCTTTTGATAGGCTGCAACCTGCAGCTTTAATCCAAACCATGCGGTCCTTACAGCTACCTGTATGTCTTATATCCTGGGTCAGATCATTTCTAGCTGGAAGAACAATGCAGCTTCTCTTCAATGGTCAACTTAGCAAGGTGTTTCCAGTGACTGAGACACCCCAAGGCAGCCCAATTTCACCAATGATCTTCCTTCTTTCCATCAGATTCCTACTCCCAGCTGTTCACAGGAAGAACTTCCTTCAGCTGTCCTACATGGATGACATTGAAGTTTCAGTGTCATCAACTTCAATCAACAAGAATATTAGGACCCTGAAGGAAATCACAGAGGAGCTATTGGAGGCTGCAAGAAAGCTGTCAGCAAATTTCGAGATGGAAAAATCAGAGCTGATACATTTTGGACGTCAATATCAAAGGCCCAATACATCTCTCGCCTTGGAAGTCCTAGATACAATAGAGCCAAAGGATGTAGTCAGATGGTTAGATATTTGGTTTGATAGGAAGCTCAGTTTTAAGCTACATGTAAAAAAGAGACTGTAGCTAGCTCATGGGGCTCTCAGTAGGATCCGGAACCTAGCCTCAAACACAAGAGGACTTCACTGTCATGCCCTTCGACAACTCTACCTGGCCTGTGTCACTTCAGTACTTGATTATGGCTCAGTCCTTTGGCATGGAAAGAGGGGCAGTGGAATACTAACCAACAGATGTCAGAATCTTAAGAATCAGGCACTGCAATTGATCAATGGGGCTTTCCGAGGTAGTCCAATAAAGGCATTGGAGGTTGAGGCCTCAATTTTACCATCAAAGGTTCGACATTATAAGCAAGCAATTTACTTTGGACTAAGGATGCTTCGACTTCAAAGGAACCACCCTATCCAGAAACATCTATTGAGCCCCATGGAAGATGAACTGGCAAGCATGAGGAGGATTGACCTTGGGTTACTGAACTACATTGATAAACCAGTGACCCAGCTGATTAGGATTGGAAGTACTTTGAAGCCATTGGCTTCTCTAAAGAATCTAGAGCAGCTAAATGCCCTCTGGGTTCCACCATTGCATCAATCCAATATAAATACCACTATCTCCAACCATTCAAAGGCAACAACAAAAATAACTCACATCTGGCAAATCAAGGATATCCATTAGGATGATGTTATAGTCTACACTGATGCATCACTTTCAAAGACAGCTGAGAGCAGCAAAGGCTTTGTGATATACCTGCCTGTCACAAGAGAGATGAAGTGCTTTTCATACAACCTCGGTGACTCTATGGGTATCACAGATGCTGAGACCTACTGTATCTTTAGGGTAACCAAATCTGTCAAGAAATATTTTGCCAATAATACCATTCACATTTTTACTGATAGCTAGGCTAGTATTCTTCGAATCCATTAATGCAGCAATCAATTCTCTCATCAGATCAGGAAGATTTGTCAAAGTTGCACAGTTCATCTTCAATGGTATCCAGCACATGTTGGCATAGAAGGAAATGAGCTGGCTGATAAGCTTGCCAAAGGAGGTTGGAGGAAACAGGCAATGAAAAGTAATCAATATACCTCTCACTCTTTCATCAAGCAGAAGGCTAAAGAGTGGGTGCTCAAGGCATGGAAAAAAGATTGGGACTTGCAGCTCTGGTATGAGGAGGAGGGTCGAAAGGCCAAGGGACTCAGAAAGTATTACAGGCTTCAGGCTCAATCTAATCAGCCCAATTTTTCTTTTAAACTATATGGATTTTTCCAGGCAAGGCTTGGAATAGGCAATACTATGGTAAACCTGCACTTTTTTTTTTCATTTAAATCCTATTTAAGTCTATGACTATCAGAAGATATTTTGTATCTAACTACAATTCACTCAACTAAATCACAATTTCTCCATGTTCTCTAATCCTAATTTCCTCTCCTAAATACTGTTATGAATCCGAATCACGTGTTCATAGCCTTGGCATTTGCATAATAGGTCTGTTTGACAAAAGCATGTACATAGCACTTTTCACTACACATTAGTTAGACAGTATCATATACGAGCCACATTATTTATCAACAGTAATATCTTCTCTACATATCTCTGTCGCACAGTGTACACTTTCACAACAGGTTAGAGCCCGGTATTAGCGTACAGCAATACGTGGATTATCAACATCCATTATCTTCTCAAATCCCGGGATTATCAACATCCCATTCTCTAGTTTCCCTTCTCTTAAAAGAATCAAAAGACTTTTTCCAATATCTAACGTTAATCATTCTCATTTAGCATTACCATTCTCTTGCTCAGGATGTCCACTTACAAAGATCATACCAGGTCAATAATTCTGAGGTCCGGCATACCATTTCTAACTTGGTCGCCGGATCTCTAAAGTGCCCTTGCACAAGAAGATCTGGTAGGGTTTGTCTTTCACAACTTTGACGATATTTGTCCTAAAACTGCACCATCTGCACCAGATAGCTCAGAATCTATCAAATATTCTTCTTGCCTTGAAAAATATCTTGATCAATATGAAGCATGGAAAAAGAAGGATCTACATGCATACGGAATAATTTTACGAATAATTGACCAAAGTATTAGACCAGAGTCAACTGATACACAGACAGCTCTGCAGCTCTATAACATGATAGCCAATACCCACAAACCATATTCCGCCATTCCATATCAAACATCCTTCAATAAACTGATGAATACCAAGCTTACCTCAAGTGCAACGCACTATTGTAATGAGTTCAACAAAATCTCTCAAATTTCCGTAATGCTGCTGCAAACCTAGAGACAACTGTGAAGAACTCCACAAAATACGGTATTACAGATAGAATGGCGTCGATGATGTTCTTTGAAGGAACATCCAATATTGATTGGCTGGACACTTGGAGAGCAACAGGAACCGTAGATAGAGATAATCAGACATATGCATCGCTTGATCAGATGATGGCAATGTTACAATCTGTTTCAGGTGACTGTCATGCCTAACCACAACATGTCAAAGTAGCAGCTCTGTCAATTGGTCGTAGAGACAACGACCTGTGCTACATTCATCCATGTTGTGCCTAGACCCACATGGCTACAGTGCACAGCTTCAGTTATGATGGTCACGCGACTGCATGCATTTGCTCTGTTTGCTCCTGCTTCGTTGAGTTAGTATAGTTAGTAAGCAATAGTCTAGGGACTATAAGTAGAGAGCTTTCCTCCACAGTAGATAGAGTAAGCAATACAGTCTTTCCTCATTCTACAGAGATCATTCTCCACTCCTCTTCTTGACCTGTCCGGCCCAGCAGCACATCTGTGATCACTAGCAGCGAGCTCCCACAAATTGTATGTACACCCGAATCATAGACCTATCATAACAATCCAAAATTAAATCATACCAATAAAGAATGCCGAGTTCAACATCCTGAGCTCCGAGGGGTTCTTAAAAATAGGTACAAGGAACAGAGTGGACACTCTAATGCCGTAATAGCTCAAGACTATGAAAATGATGATAGTTCTCCTTTAGATATGTCAGTATTTTCACCGTCCCTCATACGAGCATGTTATGATAGGTCTATGATTCGGGTGTACATACAATTTGTGGGAGCTCGCTGCTAGTGATCACAGATGTGCTGCTGGGCCGGACAGGTCAAGAAGAGGAGTGGAGAATGATCTCTGTAGAATGAGGAAAGACTGTATTGCTTACTCTATCTACTGTGGAGGAAAGCTCTCTACTTATAGTCCCTAGACTATTGCTTACTAACTATACTAACTCAACGAAGCAGGAGCAAACAGAGCAAATGCATGCAGTCGCGTGACCATCATAACTGAAGCTGTGCACTGTAGCCATGTGGGTCTAGGCACAACACTCCCCCTGTCGGTAACGACTCCTTAAGTTATTGAATAGCGACTGATGATTTAACCTTGGTCAGTGAGTCAGCTAGTTGATCAGAAGAAGGCACGTAGGACACATCAATCAATCCCTTTTGATGCTGCTCCCGACAATAGAAGTTCCTAAGTGAGATATGCTTTGATCTTCTGTGATTGTCGTGATTTTTGATAAGGGAAATTGCCGATTGATTGTCCACGTAGAACTTGGTGCATTTTGCTCCCTCAATGTGATCAGTAATGTTTAACTCTTCCAGAAGCGATTTTGTCCACTGTAGCTGACGACATGTTTCGGCGGCAGCAAGGTACTCAGCCTCAGTTGTAGACAAAACAACTTCCCGCTGAAGATGGGATCGCCAACTTATTGGTCCTGAAGTTAGTATAATCAGCGATCCGGAAGTTGATCTGCTTGTTGATGGATCTGCTGCAAAATCTGCGTCCGTGTAAGCTTTAAGTGAGGGTTTACCTATTGATCTGTTGAAGGTGATTCCTCGATCCGGCTCTTTAGAGAGATACCTTAGCACCCGGTGAGCTGCATGCAGATGTTCACCTGAGGGGTTTGTCAAAAATCGCGCCAAGTGGTTGACAGAAAATGCAATATCGGGTCTAGTGCTATTCGCGAGAAACTGCAGGCCACCTATAATGGAGTTGTATCTTGTAATCTCTTCTGGTGTGCTTTCTTTATCGCTTGGAAGCATTAGATGCTTAAGGGGTGTTGAAGCAGGTTTGCAGTCTTTTAAGCCGTGTCGATCTATCAGTGTGGGTGTGTATTGACCCTGTGATAATGCTAGGGTATCTTTTCTGGGGTAACTGATATGGATGCCTAAAAACAAGTCTGTGCTCACCGATTTTATCTTATATCTCTTGTGTAAAGCTTGCATCAGTGTTTCTATCTTGCCTAAGTTAGGACCCATCACCTGGAAATCATCTACATGCATAACCACAAATACATCTTGGTGGGCGTTGGTGTATAGACATACGTCTGATGTAGTTGGGTGGAAACCAAGTCTAGCAAGGGTTGCTTTGGCATCATCATACCACAGAGCTGCTGCCTGCTTGAGACCGTAGAGTCCTTTGCGAAGGAGAATTATGCATCCTTCTTTTTCATAGCCCTGGGGCATTTCCATGTAAAGGTCAATGTCAATGTCAGGGTTTTAGAAAGCGGTTGGAACATCACCTTGCCTACGGTGCCAGCCAAATTGGTGGGCTAGCACAAGCATGATTCTACCAGTTTCCGGTCGTGGTGTAGGAGCGAAAGTTTCATGGTAATCAATGCCTTGACGCTGGGTAAAGCCTTTCGCTGTACAACGAGCCTTCCACCTTTCGATGCTGCCATCTGCTCTAAATTTCTTCTTAAATACCCATTTGCATTTCATAGGTTTGCGTCCTTGTGGAAGTTCTGTGCGGCGAATAATTTTTATGGCTCCTTTTTCTTTGAGGGAGCGAAATTCCTCATCTGTAGCCTTTTTCCATTGCACGGCCTCCGGACTAGTCATGGCTTCGCTCCAGGTTTTTGGATCGTTGGAGATTTGTGCTGCCTTGCCATAGTGGAGACGTTTGTAGTCATGTTTCTTAACCTCTCTGCCATACCTAGTTCTTGTGGTCTCGTTTTCCGGCGAGTATTCCCTTTCTGGTGAGTGCGCTCGTTTCTGTCCAACAATAGAGCGTATAGGGTCCCATCCAGTCATGATCTTGTTGTATGGCGTTTCATCTGCTTCTTCTTCAGAACTGGACTCCCCCTCATCTTCTGGCTGCAGGCTAAGCTCCTGTGAATGGCTAGGGAAGGATGATTCTAGGGGGGAGTCTGCTATATCTTTCGAGTGGTACGATTCACTTAATGAACCTTGCTCACTGCTTTGGGAACTCACATTTCTGATGTCTGTTGGTGGTAATTGTTCTTCTGATGACGAGAGTGAAGTCACTTCTTGAACTATTGATTTGGGCCGATTGTTTATGTTATCGGCTAATGCGGAATCTTCGGTTGCATCTTGTGTAATAGAGTCAGATTCTAGCGTGGTGGGTGATGAACTCTCCCCCTCAAACGATGCTGGAGTTTGAAGTTCTGGAGTTAAAGGAGGATTATGTTGATAATTCATTGTTTCTGTAAATAATGAGTTATCACTGGCCCAGTAGTTCGTTGTTTTCTGCTGATTGATTGGACTTAGCTCGTCACCAAACATTATATCTTCATTGAAAGATGCATGGGGAGTGAAATTTTCTATCCATTTCCAGCCCTGTGATGTTGTCCAATGGGGATAATAAATGATGAAGTTCTTGTCAGTATTTTCCTGGAAACCCATAAACCATCCTTTTGCTGCTCTGGGCTCGAATTTACCTGGCTTCGGTTGTATTAGTTTATATGCTCGACAGCCAAACCTTGGAAGGTTCGTAAGGTCTACTTGACCAGTGTGCGGCTGATGAAGGCCTTGCATGAAATCAAGTAATGGGATCTGTTTAGTGCGTAAGCAGTATAATCTATTAACAATGTAACATGCATGTCGAACTGCCCAGGGCCAATAAAGTACAGGCATACGGGCATCAATCAGCATTGACCTTGCGAGTCTTAAAACTACTTTGTTTGCTGCTTCAGATACTCCATTTTGCTCAGGTGTATACATCAGTACGAATACCATGCTGTTCACAGTGTGATTTAATGCGTAAAAATTCAGTGCCTCCGTCTCTAAAGATTGCGCGACTTTCTTTCCATGATGATGGTGTTGAAATTCAATCCACTGCACAAAGAAGAGGCAATCTGGTCTTTGGATTGGGTTAATAATGACCATCTCATGCGAGTTTTAGAATCTGTAATTATCACAACATACTGTAGTCCGTTAATTGCAGTGGTAATCTTGCCTACTGTATCTATAAATATTTCATCTAGAGGTGCGTACGGGATTGGTCTAGGTTCTCGAGATACGAATCTTTGGGCTTTGCTGAGGTGACATGTCTCGCATGTTGTGAGCTGACTTAGGTCTATATTTTCGAGTCCCTTTGTGTGTTGGGCGGTTTTCTTTAAGATTTTCTGGCCCGTGTGTCCGAGTCTTTGGTGCCATTGTTGTGCACTTGTGGTCTGCGGTATTCTTACAACACCAGGAGCTGCTATATTACTTCGTGATGTATTGGTTTTTTCAAGGGGATAAATGTAGTATACATCATTCTTGCGCACCAGTCTTGCTATGGGAACACTAGACTCATTGTCACGTTTCTGCACCAACAGAGACTTTTCTGGATCCGGTACTATGTTGCTGAGCCTCTCCAACCTACCGGCTGACACAATATTGCACGAAGATTCAGGTGAAAGAAAAGTTTCATGGAGCTGGAGCGAAAATGTCCCGATTTTAAGAGTCGCTGTTCCTTGTTGACATAGCTCTCTAGTACCAACAGCCTGATCGAACTTGAATGGTTTAGGGGAGCGATTCACTTCACTAAACATGGAGCGGTGTGGGACGAAGTGGTGCAATGCACCTGTGTCATAGAGTGTAACGGATTCATTCATTCGAGATGATGCAGCAATTATCACCCCTCCTGAGTCTGACTCACTATTGTCTCCTACGCTATTGACCGAGGCCTGTTTGCCATTGCCCCTGTTTACCCCAGAACGGTTATTGCTTCCCTGTGCCAATTCTGGGTGTAGACGATAACAATACTTATTCTTGTGCCGATGTTTGCACCTCTTGCAGTATGCTTCCGGGTCTACGTTGATACTGTTGGGTACGACCGCAGCCACCGTGTTGGGTGTCTGGGTCCGATTGCCTGCTACAGATCGCAAAGAAGACATCAGAGTTCGCAGTGGTGCATACTTGTTGTCGGAATCGAATGCTCTTGTATCACGCCAAACATTTAGCCATTCGATCCTCTTCGTTCCCATCACAAAAATGGCTGATGCTTGTCCGTCACCTATGCGATACCCAGAGGCTAACGGCCGAGTAGAAATTGCATCGGCCGCGTTGTTGACACTCTGGTATGCTGCTAGGAAACGGTCAACATAATCATCAGCAGTACTAACAAACCTGATGCTCAACAGTGTTTCGAGTGCTGCAGCATATGGTGCGGTTGCAGTTTCATTCCTGGTCCCGGCTACAGTGTCGTAGAGTTCTTTGGCCGTCAGGTTGTCATAATATTGGGGGCAGATGGTCGTAGATAGTTGTTGGGTGATGATATTTTTTGCTTCGATTTCTCCCAAAGTCCAGCGCTCGAATTCATTCAGGTACTTTTCTATGAGTTTATCGGCATCTTCGGCGTTCGGGCTCCCTAATAAAGGATCTGTAGGGATGTTGACTGGACGGATCCCAGGCATGTCATGAAAGACATGTCCCAGGACGTTTTTGCGTCCAAGTTTAGCACGCAATGCCATTCTCCAAGCGATAAATGAGATACCATTACCAAGAATTTCCTTTGGATCAGTCATTTTCATGATGCTTAATCTAGTTTTTCACAATGGTTAGCTAACTCCTGTAAGTACGTGGATGCGCCGGGCTCATAACCTGTTATGATAGGTCTATGATTCGGGTGTACATACAATTTGTGGGAGCTCGCTGCTAGTGATCACAGATGTGCTGCTGGGCCGGACAGGTCAAGAAGAGGAGTGGAGAATGATCTCTGTAGAATGAGGAAAGACTGTATTGCTTACTCTATCTACTGTGGAGGAAAGCTCTTTACTTATAGTCCCTAGACTATTGCTTACTAATTATACTAACTCAACAAAGCAGGAGCAAACAGAGCAAATGCATGCAGTCGCGTGACCATCATAATTGAAGCTGTGCACTGTAGCCATGTGGGTCTAGGCACAACAGAGCAGCTAGCACATCTGGTATTTCAATAACAAGAGACTCATTTATATGGGACTCAGGTGCGTCAAATCATTTTATCAACAAACGCTCGGCATTTTCTAGTTTAAATAAACTTGAAACCCCCTTCACCTTTGACCAAGCTATTGATAAAACTTCTCTCAACTATGCGGGTACAGCACTCATCAAAATTGGAAAATTAGACTTACTTCTTGGTGACGCACTTTATCCTCCAAAATCTTCTATCAACCTGATCTCAGCAGGTCGGGCTTTTTGTCTCGCCAAAATTTCGGAGGATTGCAAAGCTGGTCTTCTTATCCGAAGTGTCAACGGTCGCCAAACTCAAGTAGCTCAGCTTGCTACTATAGGTGATAACTCCATTATAGTCCCACTCTCAGATACCACGCCTCATAGCTCCAACTCAATCAGGCTAGCTGTACCTCTGCTTGCGAAGCCAGCAATTTCCAAACTAACAAAATGCTCATCTGCTGACAGTTGGCATCAACGCCTTGGCCATGTCAGGCCTTTGATAATGTCCAAAACAAAGAACTTTGCTCAAGGACTGGGCGCACTAGACACTAGCAATATCTCACACTGTGAGGCTTGTCATCTCAGTAAAGCACAGCGTACCGTAGTTCGAGAACCTCGTCCTATTCCCTTTGAGCCCCTGGATGAAGTCTTTGTTGATATAGTAGGACCCATAGAGCCTAATATTTACAATAAAGCTTATGCCGTTATCATTACAGATGCCACTACACGTATAAGATGGTGGTTTGGTGCTGATAAGAAAAACGAAATACCGGATCAGCTTATTGAATGGGTATCAGCAATAAAAAATCAGTATGGCAAAACTATTCGCATTTGTTTCTCTGATGGAGTAACCAAGATTCAAAAAAACACGCATTGGCAGACCATTGCTCGAGAAAAAGGCATACGTCAAGATATTTCTTCTCCATACACACCAGAACAAAACTGGGTGGTGGAGGCAACCAATAAAGTTTCATGGATTGTTGTGGCATAGCGTAATATGAAACGTAATGTGGACGGCTAGGCTAAAACACGAATAATAGTTCAATGCACTTTTAAAACCAGCAAGGAAGACTGATAAGAGTAGGTTAGTTTCGTTAGGTGATGTGTAGCAGATTGTTTGGCATAGAGGCGGTGTGTTACGTGCTATTTGGTAATTTTGTGTATATAAATACTTGGTGTGAAGAAGCATTATTCTTCAGGCAACGTCTTCTTCAATTACCTTAACAATACATTTGTTTACCCATCTCTTCTTCGGGAAGACCATTTATCTCTTTCCAGCTCTTCATCAGCAAGACTCACGTGTAGCCTCTATTGCTACTATCTACCTATTTGTCTCTTCCAAGAGAAGACAAGTCATCCCTTCGACCCACTCATCACCTTCATCTACCACCTAGATCTCTGTTAGACCACATACGCACCCTGTGGAACACTGTCCTAACCTCGCCCCTTGAGACAAAGTCATCATTACTCGGGCACGCTGTTTATTAATTGATGCTGGTATGCCAGTTTGTTTTTGGTTTTGGGCAATTAATCATGCAATTTATCTGACTAATCACATTTACAATCTCTCCACCAGTGACGTGCCTATCTTACACTTCAATAAAGGCCTCAATATTGCTCATCATAAATTGCTAGATTTCAGATGTCTCCCACGTTTTGGCTGTAAAGCCTACCAAACATTGAATAAGCCAGAAAAAGGTGGTAAATTTGATCCAAGAGCACAAATAGGATGGTTTGTTGGTTTCCAAGCCAATACAACTAAGAATGCTATCATTCTCTCCCTGCACAAAACGCCACAACATGAATGGTCTTGGAAAGTCTTCAACACCCCTCATGCCTATTTCTACAAAAACTGCATGTATGGGCCCACTATGGCAAAGCTCAATGAATCAACACCTTATGAGTATCATTCAGGGGGTGGTCTTGGATTTTACTACCCAGGTACCAGGGAGAATGATCTAATACCTCCACCAACGCCTTCATTAAATTTAACGCCATCCCTATCAACACTGTTGCCTCCCAGTCCTTTATCTGAGAGCTCTATTGATGAACAACCACTTGAGGGGGAGCCAGAAATTAATGAATCATCCAGCCAGGGGGAGCCAGAGAATACAGAAAAATACGAGGACCATGCATTACAGCATGATGACTGTTGTGCTGGCTCGGTATAGTTGTTAGGAGACAGGGGAACGGGGGATGGGCTGCTGTATTAGGAAGGGGTGGAAAATACAGGCTGGTGCACAGACGCTGTTCATTTACTTTACAATCTCTTCACCTGCCGAGTTTAGTGAATTAAATCTATCCAAAATAATATCATACTTCACATCATCCATTAGATGATATTATCAATTGTCGGGATGCACATATAGCATCACCTTCATAGATCACCATTGTCAGTAAGAGTTCACATTTGATACCTACTGAAACCCATTTGGCCACAGTGATACCCACTCAGTGTCCATCGTGCCATCACCCAGCGTGAGCGCGCCATCTCCGTGACTCACCATTGCACATGAGCCCGTGCCACTCCACCGAAGGACAGCAGAGTCATTTAATCGCCATATACCTCACAGCTCATAACCACAACAATGACCCTAGTGATCATGAGCACAGCCATAATATTTATGATACCTCAATGACACCTTTTGAGCCCCCAACTTACGTCGGCCAGAAAAGAAGACACTCTTCAAGCCCAGAGCCTCTACCTACAAGTGATCTGGTCCCTATAAGCTCCGTAGAAAATGATCATGTGCAGCAAGAAGATGAGGTTAACTATGATACTTTAATGACTCCTTTTTTCCCTCCATCTTACTCTGGCAAAAAGCGCATCCATTCACCAAGCCCCCCATATTCTCCTCCCAGTTCAACAATGATAACTAGTCGCGGACGTACAGTTAAACGCCACAATTACAAACGTCTTAACTCTGGGAGAGCCGTCAAAATACACTCAGCCTACACTGATCCAAAATCATGGACAGAAGCGATGACAAGATCAGATGCAGACATATGGATGGAAGCTGCCGAATCAGAGATGCAATCTCTAATCTCCACCGGCGCTGCTATCATTATAGATCGTAAAGAGGTTCCTAGAGATCGAAATATGGTTACTGGAAAGTAGGTATTCAAACGTAAAACCAATGCAGATGGCTCTTTAGATAAGTCCAAAGCACAATGGACTGCACGAGGATTTACACAACTAAAAGGTCTGGACTACTTTGATACATTCGCTCCCACGCCTAGAGCTGAGACAACAAGACTTCTTCTGGCCCTTGGTCATCATCTTGGATGGCATAGAATCCAAGGTGACATCCCAGCAGCTTTTCTCAATCCAAACCTAGACGTTGTACTCTTCATACATATGCCTCAGGCTTTCGAGCAAAAAGATAAAGTAATAAGACTTGAGAAAGGGCTCTATGGTCTCAAGCAAGCTGCAGCTTTATGGCATGATAACGCAAAATCGGAGCTACATAACCAGGGACTCGAAGCTACGGAATCTGATGTATGCCTCTTTTCTAACATATAGAAAGATCTGTTGTAATTTGTGTGACAGTGGAGTTAAGAGTATACTGCATACCAGCTATTAATTCAGCTGCGTGTGGATACTTGATCTCGAAATCAGATTCCATATAATATAATTTAATATGGAATTTATTGTGTGTATTATAACTACAACTCTTATACTGTTGATAATTCTACAATCTAAACACTTTACAATTACAGAAAGTGTGGAATACTAAGCGAGACACGTGATAAAATTACAGAGCTATCACATGACTTTCAACAAGATCTATTTGTCATACTTCATATGGATGATTTTCAAATTCTTGGCCCAGATAAGAAGAAGATTGTCGGCCTTGCAAGAGCTCTAAAGGAAAAGTTTGATTTTAAGATTGTCACAAGTGATCAGTTCCTGGGAATATTTGTCAGTCACAAGGGGGAAAATCTAAAGCTTTCTCAAGGTTCATATGCGCGTGAATTACTATCTAGACATGGTCTTGCAGACTGCAAGCCGGCGACTACTCCCATGGAACGACAAATGGAACCATCATCTGAGCCAATTTCAGCTGAGAGCGTAACAATTTTCAATCAGATTGTGGGAGGTCTTCAGTACTTGTCAAATCAAACACGCCCAGATATATCATTTGCGACAAATCACCTATCCCAATTTCTTACTAATCCGTCCGAAGAGCAACTAACCGCTGCGAGGCACGTACTAAGATATATCTCCAAAGATCCTGACTCCGGTCTTATCTTCACCAAAGATCAAAGTCCTGTTCTAGAGGCATTCTCGGACTCAGACTTTGCAGGGGATCCCTCCACAGCACGCTCAACAACTGGATCTCTTATAAGACTCGGAGGTCCAATTTATTGGAGATCTCATCTACAGCAAGATGTTGTATTGTCTAGCACGGAAGCTGAATACCTTGCACTCACTGAGACCACACAACAAGTTACATGGACTCGCAATATTCTCGAAGAAATTGGACTCAGTGAGCGAATATAAGAATCAAATTGTACTAGTATTTTCGTAGATAATGAGGCTGCCATTTCATTAACAAAGAACCATGACAATCACAAACGCTCACATCATGTAAAAATTTGGAACCACTATTGCTGACAGCAATATCATTGTGGGCTTATTGATGTACACTATATACCGGTACGCAAACAACAAGCTGACTCTCTTACCAATCTTGTATCAACAGTTTGAATTGAATGATTGTAATAATTCTAGTTTTCCATGTATTACTTTTAACACTGTACACAGTGGGGGGAGTGTTATGAATCCGAGTCACGTGTTCATAGCCTTGGCGTTTGCGTAATAGGTCTGTTTGACAAAAGCATGTACATAGCACTTTTCACTACACATTAGTTAGACAGTATCATATACAAGCCACATTATTTATCAACAATAATATCTTCTCTACATATCTCTGTCACAAAGTGTACAATCTCACAACAAATACCAACCCCTTGTTGATATTTTTGTCTCCTTCAGATATTCCAAAAATGCTGATATTCCAATATTGCTTTGAAGTAGGACCTCAAGGCTCATCTCCTTGTCACCAAGCCTGTCCTTCATCCTTTATGATTCTGCTTGTACCTTCTGCATTCCAGAATCAAATGCTTAGTTGTCTGTATATCCCCGCAGGGACACCTCTCAGATGCTGCTTGTCCTATCCTTTGCATGTACCACTTGTTGTAGCCATGTCCAATTTTAAGTTGGTAAAATGCCCCACTTATTCCTCTCTTGATCCCTCTTGGCAACCACGGCTTTTTCCTTATTTGCCATGGATATGTGCTTGAATATGGGGAGGGATACTCCTGCTGCTCTCTCATCTCTTCATATTTTGTCAATATTTCCTGCCACTCATGGCATTTACATGTTTCCAATTCTTTTCCTATGAATGCTAGACTTGTGGGATAGCTTTCATCTGGGTTATAATTTGCTACTATCTTGGCCAGCTTGTCTGCCTCATCATTTCCAATGATACCCTGATGAGCAGGTACCCATCTCAGATATACCTCTGTTCCTTGCTTTTGTAGTTGTGCAGCAGCATCTATAGCACGTAAAACCCATGCCTGGCCTGTCTTGTCACTAAAATTTTCCAATCTCATGAGAGCTGCTTTGCTATCTGAGAATATTTGGATTCTCCTTCTATTCCATTACTGTCGAAGTGCATGTTCAATGGCTCGGACAATACCTTCTAGCTCTCCATTCTACACAGTATTTGTTTCTTTTGAGATAGTGTAATACTCACTCTTGGCCCTTGAGTATTTCTGATCATAAATCACTAGGGCAATTCCTACTCCTGAAGTTTCAGGTGATTCTGAGGCATCTGTGTAGTAGATAGCTTCATTTTTTCCCCTTGCTTCTTTTAGTAGTTGATGGTGCATCATTTTTTCTTCCTCTTTTTCATGATTCCCTACATATACCTTATAGGTAGTATATTTTTCCCAGGGTGCATATTTATTTGTTATAACTGCTTCAATATTTGTTTCTTTAAGGTTATAGAATATGGATTTCCTTATGCTCCTAACTTGATTTTCTCCTCTCAAAGTATGGCAACTTAATGCTTCATTCTCTTCATCTTCTCTTATCATCCTAACAACAGGATGTCTTGGTGATAATTCCAATATTCTCAAAGCATATTTTCTCCTGATATGATTCAATCTAATCTCAGGAGGACACAGACATGCCTCCACCTCCATTGGTCTGATTGGAGATGATTTGAAACATCCCAGTATTTTCCTCAATGCCATATTTTGCAGTCCTTGTAGTGTGGCAACAAATCCTTGCTGCCCTCTCCACCAGACAGGGCTAGCATAGTCTGATACTGTTGTGACACACGCAAGGTACAGCTATCTCATAGCTATATGGCTGAGACCCCTCTCTGTATTTGTCAATCTTGTCATCCTTTAAAAGGATGCCTTTGCCTGGGCCACTCTGGTTGTGATAAGGTGCTTGAAGGTTAGCATTTGGTCAAACCAGACCCCCAGCCATTTCACAACTGAAGATGCAACCAAGACTCCTCCAGATTGTAGGGTCAATTGAGGTTCCTTTGCTTGTTTGGAATTTGAAAAATGAATTAATTGTGTCTTTTCAATATCAAATTGAACTGCATTTTTCCTTCCAATCTCTTGCAACCTTTGAAATTCTCTCTCTAAAGTCTTGATATTTTCCTCAAAGCTGTTTGATGAGACAGTCAATGGAATATCATCAATATATGATATGTACTGTCCTGCTGTAAAGTCAAACATGTCTCTGATATATATTAAGAATAAAATGGGTGAAACTGGGGTCCCTTGTGGGATACCTGTTTCAAAAGATTCGAAATTTTCTTCTTTTCCATCAAAAGCCAATTTAATTTGTCTGTCACTGAGGAAAGAGTGTACCCATGACAGTAGACTAAGTGGAAGTCCTAGTCTACTCATCACCCCAAGTAGTTGATTTTTAGCCACATGGTCAAAGGCACCCCTTATATCCATAAAGATGGTAGATGTTTTTCTTCCTGCATCCCTTTCTCTCTGAACTTTGTTTACTAACATAAGACAGGCATAAACTGCTGATTTCTTCAACCTTCCACCAATTGGCGAGGGGTGTAGTAAATGTGTTGACTCTGCCAGATATCCTAGTCTTTTTGCCATCATTCTTTCCAGAGCTTTCCCAAGACAGTTTAGGAGAGATATAACTCTATATGCTTTTGGCTGGGAATAATTAGGTTTTGAAGGCTTCTGCAGAACAATACCTGTGGCTTGCCTCCAACACTTTGGCTGATATCCAACATTGAAGAGTATAGAATAAATTTTAAAGAAAAGCTCTTTATTTGCCGTATATGCATGTCTAATTATTTCTTGGTCTATCTGATCAGGCCCTGGTGCCTTTCCTTTGGATGGACAACAGCAAGCTGTTTCCACTTCAGATAGTGTTAACTTTGGCCATTCCCAATGTAGCTCTCCATGAGATGACCAGTTCATTCCTGGAGTCTCTGGTGGTGGAATAAACAGCTTGGATCTGAAAGCCTTACACTTGTCTGCAAAGTTGCTTTTCAGATGACCACCTTGACCTTGAATCTTTGGTAGCTGGGATGTCTGTCTATTTTTAGTGTATGCCAATGCTTTAAAAATAGATGTTGGATCTTCTTGCTCCAAAAATTTATTCCAGTGATCCTTTTTTGTACTCTTGATATCTTGGAAGTATTTGTTCCTTGCCTTCTTATACTCCATCAACAAACTTTGGCTTGAAGGATCCTTATGATATTGTCTTTGGGTCTTCATCATTACTTTCCTTAATCCTTTTAATTCATCAGTCTACCATGGCTTGGGCTTAGCTCCAAATTTCTTTCGAGGAATAGCTGCTTCAGCCAAACAGATGAGGATGTTGGTTAGTTCTTGCCCAATTCTGTCTAATTTAAGCTTTAAATTGACCTCTTCCAAGATGCTTTGACTGTCTGTCTGTGACAATATTTCCAGGTATTCAAGATTAAGTACCTTTGAATTCCTTAAAAGTTGACAGGTGCTCTTTTCAAATTTATCCCAGTCTGCTTT
The DNA here is from genome assembly GCA_900239735.1 of Blumeria hordei DH14. Lineage (NCBI taxonomy): Eukaryota > Fungi > Ascomycota > Leotiomycetes > Helotiales > Erysiphaceae > Blumeria > Blumeria hordei. The sequence continues at coordinate 1,778,683 of OENG01000020.1, forward strand.
CTTGTTGTTAAACCTGTTTTGGTTTACCGAAGGCTTGCATGGTCTCTCTTTCTTGCTCAGTATTGTAAACATAATACCCAGGTGATCTGATCCTGTAGGAATTGTCTGCCAGTCTTGAATGTATCTTTCTGACCATGGAGTTGTCAGGGTCAGATCAATTACTGAGGGGTATGCCATATGTGGCCTATGGAATGTGCCCTGTCCAATATGATTTGCTATGGCTAGATTTTGTTCTTCCATGCATTCAAGAAGATTTTCGGCCTTGGTAGATTTAGGGTAATAAGGATCCCAGTCCAAAGCGACTTTTCATCAACAACTTCTGCCAACCATCAGCTACGACAATATTAACTTATTATTCGATTTTGCATCGTTGACAGCTTTCGATTGATCTATTTGTCGATATCTAAGACCCAATATTGCGAAATTTTTCGACAAAATCCCGATTTTCGACCCTCTAGACCGAATAACCACATCATTTTAGCCACAACTTCCGCCCACCGTTAGATACGGCTCTGAAAATTCGATTTTCGTTTTTGCATCGTCTTTAGCTCTCCATTGGTATACTTATCGACCCACAGATATTCATATTACAACATATTTCGACCAAAACACCATTTTCGACCCTCTGGACGAAAATTTTTCACCCCTGCCTTGCCAAGGCTCGACGCGTCACGCATCACGTAATCCAGACGCGTGATCAGGTGATCCAACAAAGAATCACGTGACTTAAATCTTCAATTATTATTGGAAAATATTATTTAAAAAAAAAAAATAAACATCCAGCCACTGCAATAAGTCAGGTGACCTGTTACTGGTTTTACGTGACATATTTTCCTAATAATTTATATTTAAATCAGGATAAAATATTTTTCAATTTTTTTTTCTTGATCTTGTCATTAACCTGATTATATCAGCAGAAAACAGGTTTCAAATGGCCAATAACTCTCCCTCTTCACCAGGGAGCCTACCAACCTTACCTTCCTCCCCAGAGATAGACATGGCAAATGCCCCAAGGTTGTCATCATCTATCTGGAATAAAGATCTGTCACCTAAGCCATCAAGGCTACTATCTTCTGCTCGGCCAGTCAAATTGTCAGCAAAAATTGATTTATTCAGCAGTGATCCCATAGCATCTACAGATCTTGGGGCTAATCATTTATTCAATAAAATACCATTTTCTGAACAGCCTCGAAAACAAGGAGCCTCACCAACCATTCTTTCAGCAACCCAGCCTTCAAAAATGGTGAAAATTGCTGCCCCATGCACCATAAAACACACCTTTGAAACTGCCATTTTTGAGGCTCGAGACTTATTGATCAAAGCATATAGTTTAACAAATGACAAGCACAAGCAAGCAGCAGTCTTGGATCTTGTCCAGGTTTTTCGCTCTTTTACTGAGGAGGGGAAGGTTATCACCATTGTACCAAAAAGCAATGAAGGGCCAGATGAGCCAAATCATGAGAAAGTTGCTGTTTTAGAGGCCCCAAAGCCTCCAACTTATGCACAGAAGCTTCGAGAGGGTATTCCACAAATGCCAACAACCAGGGGACTTCCTTCAAAGCCAGGGATGATGGTATTAGGCAGCAAAGCACCAATTCAAGATACAGCATCAGCTGCTTCACCAACCAAGACTCCTCTTACCAACACTAATTCTGTTCTTCAAGCTGCAGCTAGGGTCACGCCCATGGCTATTGCCACAAATTCAACCAATGAAATGTAATCACTCTGGTTACAAGAACAGGCTGTACCTTGCCATCCTATCTGGCATACACAGTCAGGGAAAATATTAACAAAATCCTTGGGAAGCGAGCAGTCTCAAGGGTTCACACCTCACCTAAGGGAAATCTAGTTCTCAGCTGCATGGATGCCACACCAGCCAAGCTCCTCCTTGATCAAGAAAAATGGCAAGGACAATTTGAAGGATGGCCCATCAAGCTGGCCCAAAAAATTAATCACTGGCCAAAAATGGTAGTGCATGGGGTTGCTACATGCATACCAATAAATAAATTAAACTGTGAGATTGAGGCCTACAACAAAGATATTCAAACACAGGTTGAGCCAAGATGGCTCACCAAATCACCTGAAAAGATGAACAGAGCTTCAGTGGCCTTTTGTGTCAAAACAGAGGAAGAAAAGACCAGGCTTATCAAATCTGGTGTTTTAATTGGAGGACAACTTTTGAAAGTTGTCAACTTTCAACAGTCAACCCAAAAGACGCAATGTAGGAAATGTCTTCAATTTGGTCACCACTCTGTTTCCTGCAGAAAATTACCAGTGTGTGCCATCTGTCTGGGTGCACATTATACAAACAGCCACAAGTGTTCTACTTGTAGTGCAACTCAAAGTTGCATCCATCATGCAGTACAATGTGCAAACTGCAAATCTAACACCCACCTGGCATTCCAGAGATTAGACTGTGATTACTACAAAGCTTTAACATGCTAGATACACTCAAATTTAGTCAACACAACACTGCAAGGGGTCGAGAGATCCTGCAGTCACTCTTTGAGGTTGCCCTCAAGGAGGAATCTGACTTTATTTTTGTGCAGGAACCATACATGTTCCATCACAGTCCAACAAACTCTTTTAGACAACCCTCCATCAACAACCGGAAATCGCCATTTCATCAACAACTCCTGCCAATTACTACATACACTAATATAAATTCGATATTCAGTTTCGCCTTTCTAGCAGCTTCCCATCGATATAATTTTCGACATTGGCATCCACCAGTTCCGACATTTTTCGATGAAAAACTAATAGAACTGCCACAATACTATCAAAAATTGCCATTTCATCTATAACTTTTGCTCACCATCACCTACACCCCTATAAACTCGATTTTCGTTTTCGCCAAATTTGTAGCATCCTATCCACATAATTTTCGATATTTACAGCCTCCTCTCCCAATATCTTTTGCCAAAAACCCGACATTTTTGCCATCTTGGAAAATTTTTAGTATCAGCCATAAAATCCAGGCAAGAAATTGACAGCTTAAAAAACCTAAAAAACCTAAAAAACCTAAAAAACATAAAAAACATCAAAATCATAAAAAACATAAAAAACATCAAAAAATTAAAAATATAAAAGACATAAAAATCATAAAAATCATAAAAATCATAAAAAACATAAAAAACACCAAAAAATATAAAAAATATTAAAAATATTCAAATATTAATCAAGTTAATTTTATAATTATAAACATAAAATTGTTAAAAGAAAAATAAACTGGGGCAATATTCATCATGTCCAAAAAACTTCAACCACCTGATACACCCTCAGAGCCCATCATTGAAACATTCTGCTCCTCACCACTTATTCCAGAATTAATCAACTTGACCAATCAGCCTAGACTTGCTGATTCAAGGTGGAATTTGGACCAAACCAAGACTAATTTTTCAGATTTCAGTAGTGATCCACTTCCTGGGACTGAATTTTTATCAGGAATAACCACAACTAAACAAAACCACCAACTTAGCAAAAAAAGGACGTCCAGTGCTCTAACTGATCCACATTACCATCCTTCAAAATACACAAGAGTTGGTTCTAAAGCTGGGACAAATCCATCAATCATAAAGGTCAAAACCTCTATGGGCAATATCTTGGAAGCTAGAGACCTTTTGATTGATGCCTACAAACTTACTAAAGAAAGAGCTGAGCAAACAAATCTCTCAGACCTTGTGGAAGTATTTTGCAAGTTTACTGAGAAAGGACATCTAGGGCCACTGACAACAGCGGTTCTTAACCATCAATCATCAGCTCTACCTCAGCCACAAACCCAGCAACAAACCCAATCTCAACCTATGGCCATCACTACAGAAAGTTCAATACAAACACCAACCACCTTGAAACCCAAAGCTATCCCAGCTTCAAATGAGCAGCCAACCTATGCTGAGAAATTGAAGGCCTCCCTTCCTCCCTCAACATCCCAAGCCAGACCAGAAGCTGTCTCAACCCTAGATACCAATCAGCAACCTGTCACCAATAGCAAGAATAATGCTCAGGCAGCACCTATTCCCTTCAGTCAGAACCTAGACAAAATTATCACACTTGTAACTGTCAGAGGTAGTCCATTACCACGATATCAAGCAACAGAAATTCGGGACAAGCTGAACAGGATTCTGGGAAGAAGAGCCATTGCTCGAGTACACACTTCACCACACCACAACTTGGTACTAACTTGCCTTGAAGCATCTGCAGATGAGGTACTGGAGAGGCTCACACAATGGAAGCCAATTTTCGAAGGATGGCCAATTGCAGAGGTCCAGAGGGTTAATAACTGGCCCAAGCTTGTTGTACACAGCGTCCCAACATGCATACCAATAACAAGCTTCAAGGAGGAAGCTGAAGACTACAACCCTGGCCTGCAAATCCAAGGAGCACCAAGATGGCTTCTGAGAGAGCAAAAGAAAGCTCATTCATCTGTGGTCTTCACAGTCAAAAGCCAAGAAGAAAGACAACTACTAAGCAAAACAGGAATTATAATTGGAGGCATGCTACTCCGGGTGGTCAACTACCAGTCCACAACACATAAAACACAGTGCAGGACCTGCCTCAAGTTTGGACACCATGCTTCAGTCTGCTGCAGCCAACCAGTATGTGCCATCTGTCGAAGCTCACATGCCACTGATAACTTCCACTGTGCAACATGTCAATTGTCTCATGACTGTACCCACTTTGCAGTCAAATGTGTCAACTGCCATTCACCTTCCCACAATGCCCTTCCGAAGCATAGCTGTGAGGTTTTCAAAGTACTAACATGTTAGGACAACTGAAAATTGCTCAACACAACACTGCTAGGGGTAGGGAGATACTCCATTCCTTCTTTGAAGTTGCTTTAAAGGAGAAGGCCACATTACTGTTTGTTCAAGAGCCATATTTGGTACAAGATCAATCATCACATTCATTTATTCCAATTTCACACCCATCTTTTATTCCAATACTTCCAGAAATTCAATGCTTCATGCGGCCCAGGGTTCTAATCTACGTTCAACAGGGGTGTCCATTCCAGCTTACACCAAGGTATGACCTTGCAACAGACCCTGATTTCCAGATCCTCGAAGTATCACATCCCCTGGAAAGCTTCCTCATCATTCATATCTATAATGAGCAATCCAGGGATCAAAATGAGCATTGAAATACAGTGCAACGCTTTCTCAATCTTCAACTACCAGCCAACCAACCACTTCTTCTGCTTGGGGACTTTAATTTACATCACCCTAGCTGGAATCCATTGGTGCAACAGCCTTCCATACAAGCAGAACAATTTGCTAACTACCTGGATCAAATAAATGCACATCAATTGATGGATACATTTGTCATTGAAGAGCTAGGGGGAACATTCCATAGGCCTAATACTGTGAATACTTCAGTCATTGATCTAGCATTTGTTTCGGGATTCAATCATTTAAGTTGGCAGGACTGGAAATATGCAGAGAGCACAGGCTCTGATCATGAAGCTATCATCTTCCAAGCCGAGGCTCTTGCACCCCTGAATCAATCCAACTTGACTTCAAATTTACTCCCAGCAAGATATAACTTGAAGAAAGCAGACTGGGACTCATTTAACAATTACCTGCTTAGAAACCAGGACTATATTAATCAACTGCTGGACACATCTATAGCATTAGCAGACAGTGACTCTGTTGCAGGTATTCTTCAGGATATGGTTCAAGAAGTAGCTGATTGTTCTATCCCTCAGTCAAGGCCATGCAGCAGATCAAAATCATGGTGGACTGAAAATCTAACAAATTTAAGGCACAGTTACCATCAGCAAAGACGAAGGGCAAAGCTTTTTTCAGCCCCAGCAGTGCAAGAGGAAGCCAAAATTGTGAGGAATACTTACTTCAAAGCCATCAGCAATGCAAAAGCCAGCCATTGGGAACAATTTTTAACCTCTGCCAAAGAGAAGATAATATTTAAAGCATATAACTACACTAAAATATCCAATCAGCCTCGCCATTTTATCCCAGCACTTCAATGCCAAAGAACTAATCCACTAACTAATGAGACTGAGTCTGGAGTAGCAATATCTTTCAAGGACAAGTGTCAAGCCCTTGTGCAAGGTTTATTCCCAAAAAGCTGTTTATGCCCTACTGATGATGGGTTAACAGCAATATTAGACTGCAACACTGCATCAGCTTCCTCACTACTTGAAAGATCTTGCTCTGATAGACAAAATTGGAATTGGCCAGAGCTAACTATTGGAGAAATAAAAGCAGCAATACCTAACAAGAAGACAGCCCCAGGAATAGACCAGCTAGATTGGACAATTGTCAAAGCTGCTATGGAGTGTGTCCCAACAACATTTTTCAAGGCATACAACTATCTATTCAACAGTGGTCAACATCCAAGCAGATGGAAGCAAGCAATTGGAATCATTCTACCCAAACAGAATAAAAAGGACTACTCAGAGCCGAGGGCATACCGCCCAATTTCCTTGCTTCCATGTCTTTCCAAACTGTTGGAAAGAATCTATGCCAACAGACTATCTTTTCTTGCCAACACAACCACTAATCTTTTCCACAACAGTCAAATGGGAGGACGAAAGCAGGGTAGTGCTATAGATGCTGCAATCCTGCTTCAACATTTTATTGAATCAAAAACCAAGAGAGGAAGAATAGTCAGCACAGTGTTTTTGGACATCCTTGGAGCTTTTGACAGACTTGAGCCAGCAAAGCTTATCCAAGTCATGGGTCAGCTGGAGTTACCAAAACAGCTTATTAAGTGGGTTGGTTCCTTCCTTACTAACAGGACTATCAGGCTGCTTTTCAATGGGGAGCTGAGTGAAGAATTTGCTGTTTCTGGAACACCTCAAGGAAGCCCTATCTCACCTATACTATTTCTCCTTTCAATAAGGTTCCTACATGCAAATAATAACACTAATAACACACTCCAGCCCTCATATATTGATGATTTGTCAATTTCTTGTGCTTCAACCTCAGTCAGCAAAATTATAAGGGAGCTGGAAGCCCAACTCAACACCATCTTTTCAACAGCCAAGTCAATCTCAATTACTTTTGAGAAGGATAAATCAGAACTTATACACTTTGGTAATAAGCGCTTACCAATCCTGACATCATTAGAAGTATATCAGATATGACTACATCCAAAAGAGATAGTCAGATGGCTTGGTATTTGGTTTGATCAAAAACTAACCTTCAAGACCCATGTGAACAAGCGGCTTCACCTGGCCAATGGAGCTCTTCAGAGGATCATAAGGCTAGCTTTTCCATCCAAAGGACTCAAATTCAATACTTTGAGGCAGCTGTATTTATCCTGTGTCACATCTGTGCTTGACTATGGCTCTGTGATGTAGTCTGGAAGATATGGTAAACAACAACTCACCAATAAATACTAAAAGCTCCAAAATAGAGCTGTCAGATTCATTACTGGTGCATATCCAAGCAGCCCTGCACAAGCTCTGCAGGTGGAAGCAGCAATATTACCAACACCAGTGAGGCATTTGAGGCTAGAGAATAACTATGCACTTAGAATACTGGGGCTCCAAACTAATCAACCCATACTAGAAGTACTAACTCAGGCCTTGCAGGATGAATTAGACACCAATTATCTTCAAGCAACAGGTGATATTGGAATGTTTAGTCTTGTTGACCAGTGTCCATCTTGGCTTTTTCAACTGGCCAAACATCTGAAACAACTGGGCAAATTTGGAAGTATGGAGCAGTCTAGACAAAACTGGGTTCCACCTTGGCTAACCACCAGTATCAAAACAACTATCTCTCAGAAGCCCAAACATCTGGCTCGAATAGAGCATCTGAATCTTCTGGCCAAATTATCTCTTGAGGACTGTCTAGTATATACAGATGGATCACTGTCCCCAGGAGGAAGCAGCAGCATTGGCTTTATTATCTATCTCCCTGTCACAAGGCAGATCAAATGCTACTCATTCAACCTTGGTAACAGAATGGGCATCACTGATACAGAAACATATTGCATCCTGAAGGCCATCCAAACTGTCAAGAAACTAAATATATCTGGAGATATCTTCATCTTCTCTGACAGCCAAGCTTCACTATCTCGGATCCAAAATAAACCAACCAAAATCTATCATCAAATAAGAAGCTCTACAAAACACTTAAGCCTAAATTTTCATTGGTGCCCTGGACAAATGGGTATAGAGGTAAATGAAATGGCAGATAGACTAGCCAAAGCTGGGGAGAAAATACCTGCTTTGAGGAAAGACAAATACACCATACTATCCTTCTTAAGAGAAAGAATGAGGCAACAGATAGTCATCTCTTGGAAACAGAGATGGCAATCAGAGCTATTTCGAGAACAAGAGGGCAGAAAGGCCAAAGGACTTGGAAAATATTACAGGATATTTGCAATAAAAGATGCTCCAGACTTCAAGCTCAAACCCTACAACTATAACAAATACAGCAGAAGGACTCAGGTTGAATACTTCCAGGCAAGGACTGGTATTGGAAATACTTTGGCTTATCTCAAAAAAATTGGAAAATCAGAAAGTGATTTGTGTGACTACTGTAGGGATGGAAGACAGACAGTGCCACATCTCATTCTACATTGTAAAAAATTTAAAGTTGAAAGAGGAAAACATTTTGCAGGAGTAACACCACTAAGACTTTCACTAATTTTTGGAACACATATTGGGAAATCAGCTCTACTTTGCTTTCTTGATTCAACCAAATGCCTTAGGGCATGCAGAAGATGAAACATAGTAAAATAAAAACTAGCTGAGAAAAGTAACATGGAGGATTTCTTTAGATATATTTTGTATGCTAGAACCGTGTCATAGCTATATAGCTGAATACACGATTAATTTAAAAAAAAAAAAAAAAAAAGACCAAGCTATCAGTACTAGACCTTACATTTGCTTCCTCAAATATAGTAGACCAGATACTAGACTGGCAGGTTCTAGAAGATATTGGATCAGACCACTATGGAATCATGTTTACAGTAGATAATACAACTAACACAATTGATAGCCCATTGCAGCAAGGTCATTTCAACATTAAGAAGGCAGACTGGACTAAGTTCTATAGTATCCTAACTACCCTGACAAGCCAATGTAGCCTTCTCACACATCAAGAAGGACATACAATAGCCAGCCAAGCAGAATGCCAAAATTACCTTGCCACTGGCTCATCTAACTATGCAGAATACTTGGATCTGGCAGCTCAAAAGCTCACTGATTGTATCAGTGAAACAGCCATTGCAAGTATCCCAGTGTTTAAAGAGGGATTTGTACCTAAGCCATGGTGGAATGGGGAACTCATGGCTCTTCGAAAGGAAATGGCACAAGCACAAAAGAAACTTAAAGCTAGTAAAGAAGATCCAGCCTGTCACACATAATATTGTCTAGCAAGAAATATTTACTTCAAAAAAATCAAGGAAGCAAAACAGGCCCACTGGAATAGCTTCCTGGAGAAGGAAAATACTGAGACAATATTCAAAGCAATGAGCTATACCAAAGACCATAGGATCACACAGATACCACCTATATCTAATAAATATGCACATCTAGAAGAGAAATTTAAAAAAAAATGTAGAGCATTCTGGGAGGTTCTATTTCCAACACCTCCAATAACTGAGGCGCCAATATGGGACAAATATATGGCTGATAAGTGGGACTGGCCACAATTAACCAGGTAGAGCTGGACCAGGCATGTTCAACAAGCATCAAAGGAAAGACTCCTGGTCCTGATGGAATTAATCATGAAATAATCATAGAGGCATACCAGGCCATACCAGGAATATTCATGCAGATACACTCTCAACTTATCAATACTGGGTACCATCCAAGATGCTGGAAGCAGGCCACAGGGGTTGTTCTCCGAAAAGCAGCCAAGCCTGATTACTCACAACCAAAAGTAATTGGGTCATCTCCCTCCTTAACTGTCTTGGAAAAATAAGTGAAAGAATTCTTGCTAGAAGACTTGGTCATCTTGCAGAGACTACCTCACTCCTACATCCAAGCCAAATTGGGGGTCGAAAAGGAAAGTCGGCCATTGATGCAGCTCTATTGCTGACCAATGACATTGAGACAAACAGACAACTTAACCGAATTTCATCAACAATTTTCCTTGATATAAAGGGTGCATTTGATCACGTTTCCAAGAACCAAATGGTATTTATACTCCAGAAACTTAAATTACCTATCAGCCTCATCACATGGATATCATCCTTCCTTGATAATAGGACACTCCAACTTACCTTCAATGGCCAGATAGAGGTACCTAGCTCTATTGATACTGGTGTACCTCAAGGGAGTCCTATCTCACCAATTCTATTTCTAATATATATTTGGGACCTATTTCAATCAAAAGCTGTAAATATTATATCATATATTGATGTAATGGATGCCCCATATATCACGTGATCTATCACGTCATAAACTGTATTTAAGTAGTTAACAACACATAATGTAACATTCATGCTTCTTGCACATCAGGTTATGGCCCTCTAGTCACTTCCACTGCAAATACAGCGTCCGTTATTTTCTATTGAAATCGAACGACATTGGTTTTCGCGCTCTCGTCTTCACGCACACAATTGTGCACGCAGCAACTAACGCACATTTAAACAATGTCGTCTTTTAAAGTTAAGCCCTCATCAGAGGCAAATGTAGAACATCAGGAATCTTTATCAGATATTGGTTCCTTCAGCGGCATTATCGTCAACGGACTAATTTTCGCATCTGCTGAGGAAGTCCAATCCTCGATAAAAGAATCTAGTAGAAAGACAGAAATCTGGACTTGGTCAGAACGTCTGGGTAATATAGAGAAAATTGTTCCTGTTCCAACTTTGAAATCATCAAATTGGCTTCATTGGTGCGAGTCTATTCAGCGTCTCATGCTTCTCACCGAGACATCGGCCGTTTTTCTATCCAGTCCTCCGAATAATAAAACCGCAATCATGTGGTCGGCCTGGTGGGTTGCAAAACTGAAGGCAGTAGCGCCTCATATAATGACAGCTCCTCGCGATTCTCCTTTAATGATCCTCACCACAATTGCTACTGCATCTCTCGCGAAAAGGCAAATTAATCTCATGAACATCACTCACCAATTCTGGACCTTCCAACCCGATAAAGGCATGACTATTGAGGCTTTTATGAAGGAATATCAAAAGCGTTTTCAAGATCTCAGAGAACATACTTCTATAACGGCAGAGGTAGAACAGCAAATGAAATACCTCTTTCTGCACCACATAAATAGTTTGCAGCCGGACCTTGCCAATCGTTGTCGAGATCATGGGCTTCACGGGATGATTTCTGAATGTCTTAGATGGTCTTCTACTAATTCAAATTCGAGATCAGTTGGCTCCAAGAAAACTTTTGTGGCATGTAACTTTTGTGGTATTAAAGGACACAAAGAAAATGAATGTAGGAAGAAAAAGAAAATTGCGATAGAAACCTCACGACAAAATAATGGGTCCACAAAGAACAAGGTTTTGTCCCTAAATAGCACTTTTGATAATTCTGCTTTTCAGTTAGACACAGCTGCAGACTTTCATGTGTCTGGAAATGAACATGATTTTTCATCCTACTTGAATACTTCCAATATCGTTCGTGTTGCAGGAGGCGGTAGAGTAACGACTGCCGGCTGTGTGATCTTAAATTCCCATCTATTGACAACAAAATTGAGTTACTGAAAGGTGCTGTACACATGCCAGGTCAAAAACATCGAATCCTCTCAACAGCGCAGCTAGAAAAACAGGGGTTCTCCATAAGATGGCCTCGAGGCTACCGTGATGTCGAACTCATACGCCCAGATGGTACAATTTGTGCTAAATTCCACCGAGTATCTGGCAGATTAATATGCAAACCATATGTAAATGACCCTATAAAAACACACAACATATTAGTAATTCGTGACTGGCACAGTATACTTGGCCATCCTGGGCAGAAAGCTCAAAATGCCATGCTAAAATCCGCTGGAATTAAAGTGTCCAGGTTTCCTCTTGAATGTGAGATATGCACTAAAACCAAAATAACCAAATGCAAGGGACATGGTTCTCTACGCACCGCTTCCTCTTTTGGTGAGGCTATTCATATGGATCTAGTTGGTGGTCAGAAATCTCTAACTACCACAACCATGGACAAATCAGTTCCAAATGCTACATGGTTCCTTCTTGCAGTTGATGAATTCACCTCTTGGAAATGGGCTTGGCCGGTCTACTCAAAGAAAACTGTGCCAACTCAAATTCGCCATTTTCTACAACACCTTAAGACAAAATTTGACAAAATTCCAAAGCTTCTTCACACTGATAGTGGTACTGAATTCTTAAACTCGGATCTTCAAGAAGAACTTCTTTCTCGTGGCATTGAATGGCATAGGTCATCATCACATGCTCCAGAGCAAAATGGAATTGTTGAAAGAAACGTTCGTACAGTCACTGAAAAGATGCGAGCGCTTCACTTACAGTCAGGTTTACCATTGCGTCTGTGGCCTATCATTCTTACTGCTTCTATAAGCTCACTGAATATAACCCCAAACAGCATAGCTCCAAATTCATCATACTATGCGGTATTTCAAAAGATGCCTGTCATTAAACATCTTCATCCTTTCGGTTGTCGTGCTTTCTGGCTAGATCCCGATCAGAATAAACTAAACTCCAAAGCAAAAGAAGGTATCTATGTTGGCACAGAATTCTCTGGGGGCAACATCATTCTAAATCCTGAAACTGGTAGAACAGTCATTCGTCGTGATATCCGCGTTCACGAAAATGTTTTTCCTCTCAAACACCATATCCTTACACTCCGTGTGAATAACCGGCGTGTAATTGAAACAGCCCTGTCTGGCCCTAAAGCTCAAGAATGGAGCAAAGCCATTGACCGAGAACTTGATAATATGAGTCGCAATAATGTTTGGACTTTAGTACCTCGGTCCCAGGCAAATGGGAGAATAATGACTGGTAAATGGGCTCTAAAAGAGAAGTCTGATGGACAATTCAAAGCAAGATGGTGTGCTCGCGGCTTCTCTGAGCCATTTGCTGAGGACACTTATGCTGATGTTCTCCCTCCTACTACGATGCGTATGCTACTAGCCTTTGCAGCCACCAATAGTCTTCATATCCGTCATGTTGACATTACGGCTGCTTTTCTTCACGCCGATATTGATCGACCCATATATATTGAACAGCCTCATGGTCGCGAACAGTCGGGGGATTTAGTATGCAAGTTACAAAAAGCTATCTACGGCCTGAAAACAGCACCTAAACGATGGCAGCTTAAGCTTCGACAAGTCCTTCATGATATGGGTTTTCATCCACTTAAAACCGACTCGAATGTATTTCGCCGTGCTGAAACAATAATCTCTACATATGTCGATGACTTCATGATTATCTCCGCATCTCGCTCTAAAATCGATGAGGCTATTGCATCATTGGCTAAAGCTTTCAAACTAAAAGATCTCGGTGACATGACCAAATTTCTAGGCATCAACATCCAAAAAGATTCTGATGGCATACGTATCAATCAGCAAGACAAAATCGATGCTCTTTGTGAAGATATGGGTATGATCCACTGTAAAGGCGCAAGTACACCAATATCTGATGATAACCTAATCAATCGTGATACGGAGAATCTGTGCTCGAAATCTGATGCTATTGTATACCGATCTGCTGTCAGTACTCTACTACATATTGCAAATATGACAAGACCTGATATACAATATGCTGTCAATAGACTTTGTCGCTACGTGCGAAGCCCCTCTCAAAATGCCTTTTTATCGCTTAAGCACTTAGTACGTTACGTTTCGCGGACGAAATCATCAACCCTATTTTTCTCCAAACAAACAAAACCGGAACTCACTGCCTCTTCAGACAGTAGTTGGGGAAATACAAATTCTTCTAAAGGCACTTCAAGGAATGTTTTCTTCATAAATGGATCGCCAATTGCATGGTTATCAAAGAAACAAACAGTCGCGGCTCAAAGTACATGCGAAGCTGAATACGCCGCTCTTACTACGCTAGCCGCTACTGCACAGTGGCTTCGGCCTCTTTATGAGGAACTATTTCAGGTTGTCAGTCAGCCAATCATTACTGAAATTGACAACACATCTGCCATGATAACAGCTAACTCTGAGAAAATATCAGCCCGTAATCGGCATTTTCTTATGCGACAGTCAACTGTCCGAGAGTCAATTCAAGGTAACATTTTTAAATTGAAATATACACCAACAGATCTGTGCAAGGCTGATGGACTAACTAAAGCATTACAACGCATAAAGCATACAACGTTCTGTCATCAACTTAATATAGATCTAAAATAATTAGTTTATGGGGGGGTGTAATGGATGCCCCATATATCACGTGATCTATCACGTCATAAACTGTATTAAAGTAGTTAACAACACATAATGTAACATTCATGCTTCTTGCACATCAATTGACGATGTTTCCATAACTATATCTTCCACAAGCCTCAAGCAAAATGTAAGGATTCTAGAAAGGGAGGTGGGCAATATCTTTGAAGTGGCCAAAAAGAACTGTATACAATTTGATCCTTCAAAAACTGAACTCATGCACTTCACAAACAGGAGAGAAGCTAGGACTAGACTAGTCAATGTACCTGGTGGTGAGGTAGTACATCCAAATCAAACCACAAGGTGGCTAGGAATATGGTTTGATCCTGGGCTCAAGTTTCGAGCCCATATCAACACCAAAGTATCCCAAGCCACACTGTTGTGCTGGCTCAGTTGAGTTGTTAGGAGACAGGGGAACGGAGGATAGGCTGCTGTATTAGGAAAGGGTGGAAAATACAGGCTGGTGCACAGACGCTGTTCATGTACTATAAAATCTCTTCACCTGCCGAGTTGAGTGAATTTAAATCTATCCAAAATAATATCATACTTCACATCATCCATTAGATGATATTATCAATCGTCAGGATGCACATCTTGCATCACCTTCATAGATCACCATTGTCAGTAAGAGTTCACATTTGATACCTACTGACACCCATTTGGCCACAGTGATACCCACTCAGTGTCCATCGTGCCATCACCCAGCGTGAGCGCGCCATCTCCGCGACTCACCATTGCACATGAGCCCGTGCCACTCCACCGAAGGACAACAGAGTCATTTAATTGCCATATACCTCACAGCTCATAACCACAACACACACAGGCATTCTTAAGGATGACTAGGCTGGCAAATATTGAGCGTGGCTTATCACCTGCATCTCTGAGACAGATTTACCTTGCATGTGTAATAAGCATAGCAGAGTATGGTTCAGTAATCTGGTGGAAAGGACAAGACTATATCATATCAGCACTACAAAAACTTCAAAATATGGTACTCAGAAAAATTCTTGGAGTATTTAAAACAGCACCAATCCGTCCAATGGAATTAGAGGCAGCACTATCACCACCAAAAATCCGACTTAACACAAATACTCGCAGATATGCTTTAAGGATGGCCAAGTTATCAAGATGTCATCCAGTCAACTGGGAGATTCAAAGAACGCAAGACTATATCCTACCCAAACTGACACAGATTGAGAGAATCAAAATTATCCTCTCTAATATCACTGAAGGCAGACCAATAGAGAAAACAAGGCAGCACTACTTCCCCCCTTGGAGACTTAAAATTCCATACATGGTGGAAGTTGGACAAGGGCCCAAGGATAGAGCAGCTGAGATACACAGGGCTGAAACCCAGAATAAGGAGTGGCAGAATACTACATACATAGAAACTGATGCTTCAAAATTAGAATTAACAGCTGGAATTGGAGTTGGATTCTATGTTGTAGCAGGGCAACATCACCCAGGTTATTATTTCCAGTCAAATATTGGAGATGGCAATACTGTCTATGATGGAGAGCTTGAAGCAGTGACCCAAGCAATGGAGTATATTAGTGCTCGTACACAGCTAGGCCATCACTACCATATTTTCTCTGATAACAAGGCAGCACTCTTTTGAATGGCAACACTATCAAACCATCCAGGGCAATCATGCCAGATAAGAGCTCTAAATGCAGCATCAAACATAGTTAATCAAGGAGCTTCCTTAACATTGGCATGGGTCCCAGGACACTCAGGTGTTGAAGGCAATGAACAAGCTGACAAATTGGCAAAAGAAGCCACCAAGTTTCCAGCAGACCTATCAAATATAAACTTTGCTAAATTAAGTGCAATAATTAAAGAATTGGGCAAAAATGAATGGCTAGAATTTCTTTACAAAGAAAGTGTAAAGAAGAAGAGTAAATCAACATATCACAAAAAATATGGTTGGAATATCATCTATAAAATAATGCTCCCAAAAGGCACGCTGAGAAAAACAGCAAGTGCCTACTACCAGCTTAAACTTGGCCATGGATACATCAAAGGTTATCTTTTCAAATTGGGACACAGCACCACAGACTTATGTACTTGTGGAAAGAAGGAAACCCCCGAACACCTGCTTCTTAGCTGTTCAGAGTATAAAAAAGAGAGGGCAGAGCTCCGGGCAAAAATGAATGGAAACAATTTGAAGATGAGGCTTCTACTAAATACTGAAAAAGGCATAAAGAATACACTTCACTTTCTGCTCAAAACAGGGATCTGTACCAGGACGTGGCATTTGGGGAAGAAGGAAGGGGTGACATGAATTAATGGAAGGAACAGATGAGAAAATATATAAAAGGCCAGCAAAGATTGAAAATTAAACAAAATAAATAACTTATAATAAAGAGAGAGACATATACTTGATAAAAGTTGCAGGGTAATACAAGGAATTCATCCTCAAAATCAATTGGAAAACATATAAAATTAACCAGGGAATGTTTTATAATAAGAAATAGTCTCTCATAGTTATAGACTCAGTAGTGGCTTTAAATTAAATTTCATCATAATCTAGCTACAGCAAAGGAAAAGATGGTATTCACAGCTTATAGCTATTCAAGGCCAGATAGGTACCAGACAAGTATGAAACCATCACTCATCTACACACCAGTCCAACAGAATGCATCAGTACAAACTACTACCTTGTCGGACAAGTGCAAAGCCCTTGCCCACACCCTTTTTCCACAGACTCAGGACCCAACTTCAGCTGACTGCAAAGAAGAAAGCTTTGGATTGGGAACTTCACAGCAGAAATTATCTGCAAGAGGAAACCGTCATTGGGATTGGCCAGAATTAACCATGGATGAGATACATAATGCCCTACCAAAGAAGATCACTGCCCCTGGCCTCGACTGCCTTGACTGGACTATCATCAGGAAAGCTATGACAATCATCCCACAATTCTTCTTTCAAGTATATCACAGCCTATTTAAGCTTGGTCAACATCCAAACCAGTGGAAGAATGCAGTGGGTATAATTATTCCCAAGAGAAATAAAAAAGACTATAGTGCACCCAAAGCCTATAGACCTATTTCCCTTCTCCCCTGTCTCTCTAAACTGCTGGAAAGAATCTACTCCAACCGCCTTTCATTCTTAGCTAACACCAACTGTGACCTTTTGCATTCAAGTCAACTTGGAGGTCGAAAGCAGAGATCAGCCATTGATGCTGCACTATTATTGGAGGAGTTCATTGAGAAGAATCTTAATAAGCAAAGAATTGTCTCAACTGTCTTTCTGGACATTATGGGGGCATTTGATCAACTTCAGCCTTCGAGACTGATCAACACACTGCACTCTTTACAACTACCAACAACTTTGATCTCATGGGTACAGTCATTTCTCTCAGACCGGAACATTCAATTTCTTTTCAATGGGCAGCTAAGCCTTGAGTTTCCAGTGACTGGAACCCCTCAGGGTAGTCCAATCTCACCAATACTTTTCCTGCTGTCCATCCGGGATCTCATCCCTAAAGTATCAAAAAATGACCATCTCCAGCTATCCTATATGGACGACATCTCAGTCTCAGTGTCATCAACTTCTGTTGAAAAGAATCTGCAGAACCTCAAGCTCATCACAAAGGAGTTGTTAAGTGAGGCCAAGAAGTTATCAGTCACATTTGAGATAGAAAAGTCGGAATTTATCCATTTCTCTCACAGGAAGGAGCAGCCTACATATCCACTGATTCTCAGTGACAACATCACCCTTGAGCGCAAGGAAGTTGTCAGGTGGCTTGGCATCTGGTTGGATAGAAAACTTAACTTTTTTTTTTTTTTTTTTAAATTCAAAGTGTATTCAGCTATATAGCTATGACACAGACTCTAATATACAAAATCCTTTGCATCCCACACTCCATGTTATTTTAAATAGTATTTTTAGTTCTACCCCTTTGTCATCTATTTTGTCCCCCAAGGCACTTAGTAGACCAAAGAAAGTAGAGTAAAGATGTCTTTCCTTTATGTGTTCCAAAAAGCATAGGTAATGATAGTGGTTCAATTCCCCCAAACTCCTTTCTCCTCTCTTTAAATTTGGAACAATGTAAGATTAGATGTGGTATTGTTTGTCTTGCTTTTCCGCAATGATTACACCAATCATTATCTTCCTTCCCAATTTTTTTAAGATGTGTTAGGGTATTTCCAATACCTGTCCTTGCCTGTATATAATGAGACTGTGTTCTTCTGCTGTATTTGATGAACTGAAATGGTTTAAGCTGAAAGTTGGGCTGGTTCTTATGTGCCATTACTCTATAATATTTGCCTAACCCTCTTGCTTTTCTCCCTTCCTCTTCTCGGAACAGCCCATGATCCCATATCTGTTTCCATGCCTCCAAATTTTTCTCCCTCAGTAACTCCCTTAGGAATGACAGGGTGGTGAATTTGTCTTTTCTTAAGGCTGTCTTTTTTTGTCCTTGTCTGGCCAGGTTGTCTGCCATCTCATTCCCTTCAATTCCCACGTGTCCTGGGCACCAGAGTAGTTGCAGTGTTAGGTTTTGAGCTGCAGTTCTCAACTGGTGGCAGATTTGATTTGGTGCATGTTTAATCCTGAATAATGATGCTTGGCTATCAGAAAAGATGTATACCTCTCCAGATATTCTTAATCTTTTCACAGTTAAAATTGCTTTGAGAATACAATATGTTTCAGTGTCTGTGATACCCATCTTATCTCCAAGATTAAAAGAGTAGCATTTCAATTCTCTGGTGATGGGGAGTAATAGCACAAACCCAATACTGCTGCACCTGTTGTTGGACAATGATCCTTTTTTTTTTTTTTAATCATATTGTATTCAGCTATTAAGCTATGACAATTTATTTTACATTTATATATCCCTAATACCAGTCCCAAAATGAACTCCCCTCCTCTGTCCTACTGCCTTATTTCTATTTCATTCTGTCCTAATTATTCTCCTTTGTATAAAAATATACACCTTGAAGTTTTCAAATATTCAAGCAATGCTTGTTGTCCTCTTTTAGTTCTGAATGTTATTGGTAATGTTAGTGGCTCTAAGTTTTGAAATCTTTCTTTTCTTTTTTTTTAAACATTTGACATTGTAGTATCAAGTGTTGCATTGTCTGCTTTTGCTTCAAGCAAAAATTGCAGCTTTCGTCTTTGGTCTTGCCAATCTTGAATAAGTATGCCCTCACATTTCCAATAATAATCCTTGCTTGGAAATATGAGGATTCTATAAGTCTACTATATCCTTAAAAATTGATTGGTTTTGTTGTGAAATTTGGTGTTGATAATTGGGCTTTTTTTTTTTTTTAAATCCATTTACATCCTATATAAGTCTAAGACTATTGTAGGATGGGCACTCCATTAGGACTGCAAATTCTAATCCCTGCTACATACATGGTTATCCAATATTTATTATTCCAGTCTTCTGCATGTGAATATTTTGAGTGCCCTAGACTCTTGTCCCCCAAATCAATAAACTCCACTAACACCCTTAAATCAGAACTGTCACAGACCGAGGGCTTATTCTGAATAAATAGGAACCCTGTACAAAGATATCTGTAGTATTCTGCTATAATCTGTTCTGTTCTAATCTGTTCTGTTCTAATCTGTTCTGTTCTATTTTGTTCTGTTCTGTTCTGTACTTGTCTAGACTATTCTACTCTGTATGAGAGTATACTGGAAAGTTCGAGAATAATAGAAAGGAATATATAATGGGCAATTGGGATAACTTTAGTTGAGCAGATTATGGTCTTGTACTTTAGGAACCTTATTGATAATCTTGAATATCTTGTACCTCAACCTATTGAACACCTGAACTCTTGATATTGTGACACCAGACATCTTGACTTCTCGACTCATCAACTCCTGAACACCCATGGACCTCTTGAACTATTGACCTCACGAACTGCCGACCTTCCGAACGATCCAATTATTGACATTACCATAATCTGCTCAACTAAAGTTATCCCAATTGCCCATTATATATTCCTTTCTATTATTCTCGAACTTTCCAGTATACTCTCATACAGAGTAGAATAGGCTAGACAAGTACAGAATAGAACAGAATAGAACAGAACAGAATAGAACAGAACAGATTAGAACAGAACAGATTATAGCAGAATACTACAGATATCTTTGTACAGGGTTCCTATTGATTCAGAATAAGCCCTCGGTCTGTGACAAGAACAAAGGAAATATTCCCATTCTTTCCCAATATCTTGAATCATTTAGTATCAATCTATTGTATCTCCAAGATACCATTTCCTAGTACATATTTTTGTCTTTTTTATGTATTCCAAGGTAGCTTCTACTCCTTTATTGGTGTGGAGGAGTAAGGGTAGTCTGAGCCTGTCTGAGCACATCTTATCCTTTAAATTATCCCTCTCTGTTCTATATCTCTTACACTTTAGTAAGAGGTGTCTTGGTGTCTGGTGTCCCCCACAGAGACATTCATCATCACTTCTTTTTCCAATTCTTTTTAAATATGATTTAAAGTATCCATGACCAAGCTTCAGTTGGAAGAAAACAGAGCAAATCTCCTTCTTTGTTCCCCTTGGTGTCCACAATTTCTTTCAAATCTGCCATAGATATAGATTAGAGTATGAAGCTAAACTTCCAGCATGCTTCATCTGAAAATCTATCAATTTCCTTATCCACTCATCATCCTTCATTTGATTTATAAGCTTGGATATGTAAGCAAGGCTCATTGGAAAGTTGCCATCTGGAGGCTCCAATGCAGCTTTCTTTGCTAGTTTATCAGCCTCAGCATTCCCAGGTATATCACAATGACCCGGTACCCACTCCAGAGTGACTTTGATGCCTTGATCCTTCAATATTTTTGCAGCTGCAATTGATCTTGCTACCCAGAACTGTCCTGGCTTATCACTAGGCTGGTTAAGTCGAAGTAGTGCTGCTTGACTGTCAGAGTAAATTATAACTTTGTCTCTATATTCAGTCATTCTTCCAGCATGTTCTAGAGCCCGAGTTATGGCCTCAAATTCACCATTGAAATTGATATTTTCTAGTCCAATATTATAATGTTCAGTCCATGTTTCATAGCTTGGTTGGTCATATGCCTTAAAGGCAATGCCCATTCCACTTGCCTCTGGGTAATAAGAAGCATCACTATAGTAAACTATTACTGATCTCCCCAAAATCTGCCTATTTCTTTCGAGATGAATTGATGCTTCCTCCTCTTTTGAAAGGTTGCCTATATGAATATTGTATGGCAACTTTCTTCTCCAAGGTGGGTACATATAATTTTTGACAGGCTCCATCTCTTTAATGTCAATTTCTGGTGGTAAAGATTGATTGATGAGATACACTTGAATTCCTCTCAAAGTGTTGTCATCTTCAAGATTATATGGATCAAGATTTTCCTTCATAACTTTTGCCACTGGGTGACTTGGTTTTAATTGTAGACTTCTCACAGCATATTTTCTTCTGCTATGATTAAGCCAGATATCAGGAGGGCAAAGACATGCCTCCACTTCCATTGGTGTAATTGGACTAGTTCTAAAGCATCCCAATATTTTTCTCAAGGCTATATTCTGTAGGCCTTGCAGCATTTCTAGAAAATTCTTCTGACCTTTCCAGCAGACTTGACTGGCATAATCTGATATACTAGTGACACAGGCTATGTACAGCTGTCTCATGGCCACTGGGCTCAAACCCTTTTCTGTATTAGTTAGTCTTGCCATTCTTAGGAATGCAGCTTTTGCCTGAGATACCCTCAGCTTGACATGCAGTTTGAATGATAGTTTGCTATAAAACCATACTCCAAGCCATTTTACTGATTGACTAGGCACTATTGGGGTGCCTCCTGGTAGATTCAATGTGCATTTTCTTGATTCTTTGGGATTTGCAAAGTGAATAAGGTCAGTTTTAGCAGTATCAAATTCAATTGCATTTCTTTATCCGAGGTCTTCTAGAATTTTGACTTCTCTTTCCAGGATTTGAATGTTCTTCTTAAAGCTTGGTGATGAAACAGTCAAAGAAATATCATCAATATAGGAAAGAAACATGACAGCCTTTGAAGTGAACATCTCTCTGATGTAAATCAAGAAAAGAATTGGTGATATTGGGCTTCCCTGTGGAATCCCTGTCTGAATAGTTGCAAATTCCTCTGTGTCACCATTGAAAGAGAGCCTTAGTTGGCGCTTGCTGGGGAAGCTTGACACCCAAGATAAAAGGCTTAGAGGTAAACCAAGCTTACTCATAATGGCCAGCAATTGGTTCTTTGAGACATGGTCAAATGCTCCCTTTACATCCAAGAAGAGAGTTGATGTCTTATTTTTGGCAGCCTTTTCTGATTCAACCTTGGCCTGAAGGAGGAGACAGGCATCTACAGCTGACTTTTTCAATCTCCCACCTATCTGGGATGGATCTAGAAGGGTAGTTGTTTCAGCTAGGTATCCAAGACGGCTTGCAAGCATTCTTTCCAAGGCTTTTCCCAAGCAATTAAGTAGGGAAATAACACTATATGCCTTGGGTTGTGTATAGTCTAGTTTCCCTGGCTTTTTCAGGATGATTCTGGTAGCTTTTCTCCAGCATCTAGGTTGGTAACCAAGGTTGAAAAAAATTGAGTAGACTTGAATAAATAATTTCTTATTATGCCATATGTGCATGTTCAATCATTTTCCAATCAAATTCATCTGAGCCAGGTGCCTTTCCTTTAGATGGGCGGCAACATGCTCTGTCGACTTCATCCGAGCTCAGTTCAGGCCAGTCCCATCTTTTGTCCTCTTGATGCTGGTTCCAATCAAGGGATGGTGATTCTGGGGGAGCTGGGAAAAGCTTGGCTTTCAGAGCCTTTGATAAGTCTTCAAAGTTTTGAGCTGGCTCTCCATTCTCTCCTTGCATTGTTGGTAGTTTTGTGATTAATTTGTCCTTAGTATATGAAAGGGCTTTGAAGATTGAAGCAGGATCTTCCCTCTCTAAGAAATCAATCCAGTGCTTCTTTTTGGCTATCTTGATCTCTTGGAAGTACTTATTCCTTGCATCTAGGTAATGTTGCTTCTTTGAATCCTGATCATGAGCATTATTCATATTTCTTTGTGCCCTTATCATATGGTTTCGAAGGGTTTTTAGACTTGCTGTCCACCAGGGCTTAACTTTAGCACCAAGTTTATTTCTTGGAATGGAACCCTCTGCAGCTTTTAGAATAATCAGTGTAAGTTCCTCACCTACTTTGTCAAGTTGATCCATTAGTTGATTATCTCCATTAATAATCTCCCTTGTGCATCTTTTACTGAGAGAAAGGAGATTATTGACATGTAGGATATTTGATTCATTGAATAATTCTTGAGTGCTCTTTTCAAAATTTTCCCATTTAGCTTTAGCTGTATTGAATTTGCCATATTTAGTGGACCCATCTTGTTGTCCATTGTTCTTTATATTGTTAATATTGAATAAGATCCCTTCATGATCAGATCCTGTATTTAGAGTCTGCCAATCTTCTATCAGATTCTCTGACAACTTTGTTGCCAGGGTGAGATCAATAATAGAAGGACGCTTCATACCAGACCTGAAGAAAGTTCCTTTTCCAATGATATTCATAATTGATAGTCCCTGCTCTTTAAACCAAGTCTCTAAATTATCAGCATTTGGAGACTTAGGATGGTATGGATCCCAGTCAGGATGATGTTCATTGAAGCCTCCAACCACTGTGCAATATGGAGAGAGACTCAAGTTGTCTTTGATTCTATCAATGGTCATACAGTTATTTTCCAAGGCTTGATTTTTCTGATTATATATTTTGACTATACTCAAGTTATATCCTAAACCTGAGACAATCACTGTCAAGAGATCAGGATCTTTTGAATTTTCTTCATCTTTTTTAACACGTTTTTCCATGCTCCTAGAGATGCAAAACATCGTCCTAGGACGAAGATTATCCTCTGCAGAGCATGGGAATATTTGACTGTATGAGGTGTGCCTTATTGACTGAACGCCCTCATAGTTTGACTCCCCTTGTCTTGATGGAAGCCATGGTTCTTGTACTGCTATTATGTCTAGTTTTAGCTCTACTCCGAGTTGTAGAGCATTTTCAGTGGCCTGTATTGATCTGTTCAAGTTACACTGGAGCATTTTTATTTGTCCAGTCATAGCATTTCATTTGATTCACCTCTAGTTTGTGCCTCATTGGCAGCTGATATCCTGGCTTGGATAGCCACTCTGACTTGGCAGGTGTCTTTATCAGCTGTATGGGCTTCTCCACAGTTAGTGCATTTTGGAATCAAGTGCACACATTTCTTTCCAATTATATTGCATTGAGTGCAAACATGTTGCTTAGTATTGTGTTGTCCTCCACAAAACTGGCATTTTGCATCCCACCTACACTTGGTGCTAATGTGTCCATATCCTTGACACTGATTGCACTGTGTAGTTGCTGGTATGTTCATATATTTTTCAGCTCTCAGGGATCTTCCTGCCACAATCAAGTTTTTAGAGATAGCTTGTCTAGCTTGTTCCTCAGTCTCAAATGCCACTACAATTGATCCAGCTACCTGAGCACCTCTCTTCTCTTCAGGTGTGATCCAGTAAGGCTGTCCAATTACTTTGAGACCTTGGTTGAAGGTCGAGATTTCTTCTGGAATTGTTCTTAGGTCTTCCATTGTGGGAAATTCAGCTGTTGGAATACCATGGATGATTACTTTGTACCATGCTTCATCTTTCATGGCAAGCTCATGAGGGGCTATGTTCTTCCAAATGTCAACCTTTTCAAGAAGAAAGTCTGCAGAGTAGGGCTCAGTGGTTGTTAAAGCAATATTCTCTCTCCTTGTCTGTGACACAACAGCTACCACAGGTCCTTCAACTCCTCTAGCCCTAAATGCTTGGTTGATCCGGTCTCTTGTCTGTAGTGGAGAGAAAGGTTGTCTAGTCTGCATATCTTGGATTAAAATTAGTCTATTTATTGACCTTGTCTTATGAGCACTTGATTTATTCTTGGGTTGGACTACTGTCCATTCCTTTTTACTCCCTTGATTTTGTGATGGACCTGCTATATCTGCCCATGTTCTCTTCTGTTGCACAGGGTTATTATGTTGGTTGTTGCTAGGTGTTGCTACAGGCCCTGGTGCTTGGCTAGTTGTATTTTTCATGTTCATATTGGTTTGTGTTCTCTGTTGTCCTTGGATACTATTTCGTGATATATTGTTGCATTTTGCTTGCCTAGCTGTTGTCTGCAATACCTGGGCTGTTTGTTCCAGTCTTTGTAGTTGTGCAGTCAGCACAGAAGCATCTCTTGGAAGATTTCCATCTCTCTCAATGTATTCCCTGAATATATTCAACAGGTCCAAGATCTTAGTTTGCTTTGATCTAGAATCTGTAAGGTGGGCTGCCTTGATCAATAAATCTCTGGCTGCAGCTATACACTCTTCAGAATCTTCAATTTGATCAAGCCAAGTTGCAGGTCCTTTTCCTTTGTTCTTTTTTGCTGGCAATTGAGATGTTTCAAATGACTTCTTAGGTCCCTTATTAGCTTCATAAGTAAACGAGTCCATATTTATGGGAACTTGGTTATAGGCAGTAGACAATTCTTCATCTGGCTCAGAATAAATTGAATCCATTATTTGTAGTCTCTTTGGTTGGCTCTTTGGTCCTTGTCTGTATCCTCCAGGTTCAAAAGTCTCTTCATCTTCAGGCAACAGCTTTTCTATTTCCATTTCCCTTGCATCTAAATCTTTCTCCATTATTATTTCTTCTGACTCTCTAGTCAGTGGATCTGGGGACTCAGATCTGGCTATAGTACTTGATAATACAGCTGTTTCGAAATTCTTATATTGATCTCTCTTTTATTTTTTTTGATAAAATTTTTTTCTTTTTTTTAAAAAATTATGTTTTTTAAATTTCAATGTAGCTTTTCTCTTAGGATACCCAATAAAATTTTTTAGACGTCACGAGATATACCTCCTTCAATTTTGTAGTTGAATGATAGTATTTACACATTTTTGGTTAATGGCGACCTTTTAACACCAAAAGTGCAGATATATCCCACAATGAGATTGAGAAAATTATAAACCCAATAACTTAATGAATATTGCTCTGATCACTCTCAAAATTTGTGTGCTAATCTGTGGTAATTTTCTGCTTGTAATGATATATTCTGAGCAGTGATTAAAGATGGTTGTTGCTATTTGTTGATGGGTTAGGTGTTCTTGATAATTGGGCTTGTATCCTGTAGAATTTTCCTAAACCACAGCTCTTTCTTCCCTCTTCTTCCCTAAAAAGCTGAGATTTCCAATCTTCAGCCCAGGCTTTCAGTACAAGCTCCTTTGCCTTTTGTTTCAGAAATGCATGTGATGTGAACTTATTCCTTTTGAGCACCTTCTTTTTGCTGGCTCCTTTGGCCAGGTTGTCAGCAAGCTCATTACCTACTATACCAACATGTCCAGGGCACCAAAAGAGTTGAATTGAGCAGCTCTCTGCCTCTTGTCTTATCTGGTGTGAAAAGGAATTTACTTTATTCTTTATTCTCAGGAGACTAGCCTGACTGTTGCTGAAGATATGATTGTTGCCTCTTGGTGATATCTTTTTTAGGTATTTGACGGCTTTGAGGATACAGAAAGATTCTGTGTCTGTAATACCCATAGTTTGACCAAGGTTGAAAGACAAGCATTTCATTTGTCTTGTCACTGGGAGATAGACAACAAATCCTATACTGCTGCCTTTTCCTGGCATAAGAGAACCATCAGTATAGACAATAGCTGTTGTTGGAGGTATTGTATCAGTAAGCTGTTTGTGTCCCAAAGCAGCCTCTTCCTTAGGCAGATGTGATATATCAATGGTGAGTCTAGTTTGAAGCCATGGAGGTGCCCAACTTGCATCTAGTTGTTCGAGGTTTATATACTTAATGAATGACTGCAATAGTTGGCCAATTCTTATAATTTGTGTTCCTTCCTGGTCCAAGTATTCAAAGACACCTAGATCCACCTCAGTTGAAAAGGACAGCTCATCCTGAAGTGGGGATATCAATTTATCCTTCACTGGATGTGTTTTTTGTAGTCTTAAAATTCTGAGAGCATAGTTAAATGTCTGCTTTAGCTGCCTTACTTTGGTGGGAAGAATTGCCGCCTCAACTTCCAAGGCCTTGATTGGACTATTATGATATGCTCCAGTAATCATGATTAAAGCCTGATTCTGAAGCCTTTGGCACTCGGCACTCAATGCACTACAACCCCTTTTCTTAAACCAAAGCACTGAGCCATAGTCCAGGACAGGGAGGACACAACTGAGGTAAAGCTGTCGTAATGCATGGAATGATAGTCCTCTGGTGTTTGATGCAAGCTGTTTTATCCTTTTAAGTGCTCCATGTGCAAGCTGAAGGCGTTTCTCTACATGTGTCTTGAATGTTAATTTCCTGTCAAACCAAAATCCCAGCCATCTTACTACTTCTTTAGGCCCTAAGGCAGCTTGATTGCTGAGAGTCAGCTCATTGGTGAGAGGTAATTTATGGTGTGAAAAATGTATCATTTCAGTCTTTCCCATCTCAAATGTAACTGATAGTTTACTTGCCCTTTCCATGAATCTCCCAAGGATTTGTTGAAGCTGGTCAGTATTTTTCTTGATTGAGGTTGATGCAACTGAGATGGAGATGTCATCCACGTATGATAGTTGAAGGTAATTCAATTCCTGTTGTGGGGGAAAGAGGAACCTGATTGAAATCAAGAAGAGAATTGGTGAAATTGGGCTGCCTTGGGGTGTCCCTGTGACAGGAAACTCCTCACTTAGCTGGCCATTGTTTTGAAGTCTCATGGTTCTCCCACTCAAGAAAGTTGTTACCCATGATATTAGTGAAGTTGGAAGCTGTAATTTGTGCATGACTGATACTAGCACTTTTGGCTCTAGCCTATCAAATGCCCCTAGAATGTCAAGGAGAACTGTTGAGACTGTTCTGTGCTTGAGCCTGTTTTGTTCCACAAAATCTTGCTGGAGTGCTGTGTCTATTGCAGATCTTTGTTTGCGTCCGCCCATTTGGGTCTTATGTAAGAGGTTGTTAGTAGTGTTGGCAAGGAAAGAAAGTCTGTCGGCAATTATTTTCTCCAACAGCTTGTAAAGGCATGGAAGAAGAGATATTGGTCGATAAGCTTTTGGATTGCTATAGTCCTTCTTATTTCTCTTTGGAATGATTATTCCCACTGCCTGTCTGTTAGAGTATGGAGAGAACTTCGGAGTAAGAATTGCCTGAGAACGGAGAAGAAGTTCAGTTTGCTTAATTGACTAATAGACTACAGGTATTACGATATATACAGTGGATTTACAAGGAAGAAAGGTTACCAGGAACCGACTCGACTGCAGAAAAATGAGATCCCAGACCAGAAAAGAATTATCCACTGACTCAGAATACTGGGTCATGCCATAGAAAATACAAACAAACCAATGACTGGATTTGTTCGGGAAGAATTGGATTCAAGCGGACTCAAACATTGAGTCTGATTGGATCAGAAGTATGGGCTCCTGCCTGAACTCAGAAATATAGTTCAGGCAAGATGCATGCAACCACATTGGTCGATAGAAAGAAATGCAGGAAGCTATATTTCCAACACTCCTCCTGATCAATGCGGTGAATGCGAGAATGCTATCCCATCTGGAAAATCCTTTCAATCAGTGGTTTAGCTTTTTGCTGCGGAAGAGGTTTAGTTAGAATATCCGCCAGCATAGAAGTTGTAGGTATGTAAGACACCTTTATGTGTCCATTAAGAATACATTCCCTAACAAAGTGATAAGCAACATCAATGTGCTTAGTTTTAGAAGAATTTGTCCCTTTCGCAATCGCAACTGCACCCTGATTATCAGAAAAGGTGAGAATACCATCATCGTGTATGAGCTCGCTAACATGTAGCTCCTTCAGAAACCTAGAAAACCAAATCGCCTGTTTAGCAGCCTCAGACAAGGCAACGTATTCAGCTTCAGTGGTTGAGGTAGATACCGATTTTTGTTTTCGCGATTGCCAACACACAGGACCACCACCAAGCATTAGAATAAACCCGCTTACTGAACGACGGGTGGTAACATCTGAAGCATAATCCGAGTCGGAATATAAGGATGCCGCTTGATTTGTGGTTAGAATATGTGATGGGGGACCGAAGCTGTAAGTAATACAGTAATTTGAAGAGCCTTTAATGTATCGAAATACTCCACAAACACTGTTCCAGTGACGCTGTACTGGACTTGAGTTATAAGCGCCAAGTTGGGAGGTGGCAAAAGAAATATCTGGTCGAGTCCCAATAGAAGCATATCCAAGGCTGCCTACAGCGCTTGCATAGGCGGATTCATCGGCCAGTGGTTCTCCCTCTGCCTGCGGAAGAATACCACTATACCCATCAAGAAGAGAAGAAAAAGATTTTGAATCACCAAGCCCAAGAGAATTAATCTTGTCTAGTAAGTAGCTGGACTGTGATATATGAAGAGTACGAGTTGGGCGCTCGCAAAGAATTTTCCACCCAATGATACTGTCGATCTCACCAAGATCTTTGACAGGAAAGAAAGAAGAAAGTTTGGCCTTAACAATTTTAAAATCATCAAGTTGCTTGCCGCAAATTACCAAGTTGTCAACATATACACCTATAACCATCTGGTATATTTTGTGGATGTAAACACAGTGATCACAGGTAGACTTTTCGAACTCAAGAGAAAGAAGTTTAGAGTCTAATTTATCATACCATGCTTTTCCAGACTGTTTTAATCCATATAGGGCCTTGTTGATCTTAAGAAAACCGCTCACGTTCCATCCCTGAGGCGATTTCATGTATATAGACTCTTGAATATCGCCCTCGAGATAGGCTGTTTTGATGTCAATTTGGTGAATTTCACAATCGCGGTAAGTAGAAATTACGAGTAGTATTCGGAGAGAATCTAAACGCAGAGTTGGTGAATAGGTATCAAAATAATCGACACCAGGAATTTGGTTAAAGCCTTGAGCAACTAGTCGGGCCTTGAACCTACCATCAGATTTGACGGTGAAAACCCATCACGAGCCAATAGCTCTCCTCTTATGAGGAACATGGGTTACTGAAGTAAATACTCCCTTTTGGGAGAGAGAATCAAGCTCCTCCTGAATTGCCATTTCCCACATGGCCTTATCAGGTCCGTTGATGGCTTCAGAGTAAGATTGTGGGATCGAAGTATCTCCACCAACGTAAAGAATAGGAGACTTGGGTTGCCATGCAGATCGTGGCTCAATAGGTTTAGAAATCCTATTGCTCCTCCTGAGCGGAGAAATGTTAGAAGTAATACAACCAGGGGTAGTCTGGATTTGATTAACACCCTGAGAAATTTCTGCAGAAGAATAAGGAGTTGGAGTTGAAGAAGATGGATCGGGTTGCACAGACGTAGAAAAGAAGAATCTGGCTCAGTAATAGAATGATGACGAGCAGTCTGGCGAGAAAGTATTTGATCCTGAGAAAGTGTATTCCGAAAAGTAGGCGGGTCAACATGAGAAGAATTTTGCTCCAAAGTTGCAGTAGGTATGTTGACACCAGAGAAAGAATTTTCCTGATCAGTGGTCGCTTGGGGATCCAAGGGACGAGAAGAAGAAGGGAGAAAAGAAGGATCAGGAAAGGGTGACACGCCTGAGTCTGAGTCAGAGCTGTCGTAAGAATTTTCGGAATGAGAAGAGGTAGGATTGTCATCGAGGGGACCTTCGATCTCGCCGAATTGCTCAGATGAAGTTTGGCCCCAATCCCAGAAAGTGTCTTCAAGAAAACGAACGTTGGCCGAAATAATGATTTTATTTCTTCCGGCCTTTGAAGGAACGTAGATACGGTATTGCGTGGAAGATTCGCAATAACCAATAAAGATGCCCCGTAGCGAAGTTGGGGAGAGTTTAGATCTTTGAGGATCTTTTTCATTGATTAAAGAATAGCAAACGCAGCCCCACACACGAAAATGTGAGATAGTTGGCTTGGAACCGCGCAGTAACTCGAAAGTGTTTTCTTGCCTTCAAGGAGAGGAAGTCGGTTTCGGATGTAGCAAGCTGTCGAGATAGCAGCGTCCCAGAATCGAACAGGAAGATGAGCATGTGATAGCATGCACCTAGCCATAGTTACTAGGGTCCTGTTTAAGCGTTCAGAAACACCATTCTGATGTTGAGTATAGGGAGCTGAAATTTGGCGTGTTATTCCACCAAAATTTATTAGCTTGTACTCGCTACCACCATCAGTCCGAAGAGCCTTGATTTTATGACCAGTCAGAAGTTCTATAGAATCCCTATAGATAGAGAAATGACCTGGTACTTCATTTAGACCTTTGAGTAGAAAAATTTCGCTAAAACGAGAGAAGTGTCAGTAAAACTGACAAAGAAAGAACTTCCGGAGATTCCCACATGTCGACACTTTCCCCAAGTGTCAGAATGCACAAGCTGTAGTGTTTGATCTGACTTATTGCATGGACCGCGATTAATCTTCTCAACCTGTTTGCAAGAAAGACAGACGTCGCAGTTACCCAGAGATTTAGGACAGATATTTAGTTTCGACAATTCCTGTGATTTTAAATTAGGTAGTTTAACTAGTGAAATATCGACTTTTGAGAGAATCTGGGGGCTGACGTGAGCAAAGCGATGGTGTAAAAGGCGATTAGCGTCCATGTTAGATACAATTGTGAGTAGTCCCTGGTTGATATTCGAAGGGAGCGTGGGGTCCTCGGGTTGAGTAGAAAGAGGACTAGAAAATCTAGGACGAGAAGAACTAAGAACAGCAGGAGGAGAAATTACATTGAAATGAAATAAGCCATTCCTTAAACGAGCGGTTGCAGTGAGACGACCTTTAGCTTCAAATATGCCAATCCCACTGTTAGAAGACCGCATTTTGTAACCTGCAGAAAGAATTTGAGAGCCAGAAACAAGATTTTTTGTACAGGAAGGAAGATACCAGACGTTTTCTAGCTTCAAAGTACGAGAACAAGACGAATCGAGATAATTTCCCAAAGAAATTTCCACAGAGCCGATTCCAGAAATAGAAAGTAATTGACCAGAAGCAGTTTGGACACGCTTGTCAACTGGAGAAATAGAAGAGAACAAGCTTTTGTCATGAAAGATATGGTGCGTTGCACCAGTATCAAGAACAACGTCATTGCATTTCCCTGATCCATCAGAAGTGAGAATATGTTCCTCCATCATCCAGGCACCGTCAAGTTTAATAGACTTTCCCTTTTTATCCTTGGAAGAGCCTTTATTCCCGAATTTTTGAAACATAGCTCGCACTATAGCGGCTTTCTCTGGATGCTTGGCGGCCCACTTTGTGCCGTCAGGCGTAGAAATCCAGAGGAAACAAGTGTCCCTGGTGTGACCCTTACGGTGACAGTGCGCGCATGTTTTGTCCTTATTGGGAGAGTAGGATGAGGGAGAAAAGAAGTAGGATCAGGGATGGATTGAAGCTTCGCAGGAGTAGAAAGAAATGCTGCAGATGGACCGGACTGTCGACTTTTAATTGTTGCTTCTGTCGACCGGAGAGAGTTTACTGCCTGAGAGAATGTGCAGGACTTATCTCGTCTCAAAGAAGTGACCGATCCAGAGAATTGACCATTGCAACAATAGTCAAAGTAGTCAAGTAAGTAATCCCTCATATGAGTATCAGAGGGGAAGAAAGAAGGGTCTGCAGCAGCAATTCTGCGTTGACGTTTTGTGAGCTCTTCAGAAAACCGATCCACACTAGTACCATCAGGCATAGTGAATCGGAAGAAATCCTTGAGCAAGGAAGTAGGAGTAACCTCACACTCGGGTTTGAAGAAATCCTCAAGAGCAATCCACATTTCCCTGGAAGTATTTTTATTTTCAACCAAATGATAAGAATCATCAGGTACGGCCGAAAGAAGAGCAAATCTGACACAACAGTCAATTTCGTCCAAGTCCACATCTTTATTTTCGCCTTTCTTCTTAGTATTGGCGACGGCTTCGGAAGGGTTGCATATAACGGACTCCGCATTAAATTGTACGAGAATCATTCGAAATAGGCTAGCCCAGCGAGTGTAGGTAGACTTGTCCAAAGTAGGGAGAGAACGAACCGATTTGATGATCTGGTTAAATGCCATTCTGGTTGTAGAAGATTGAGAAGATGTGGTAGAGGTGAGTGTGAGGAAGAGGAAGTTATAGAAGTTGAAGCAGCCAGGCGAAGAAAGAAGTATTAAGTCCAAAGTTGAGCTAACTTGGTCTCATAATCTATTAGAGTATGGAGAGAACTTCGGAGTAAGAATTGCCTGAGAACGGAGAAGAAGTTCAGTTTGCTTAATTGACTAATAGACTACAGGTATTACGATATATACAGTGGATTTACAAGGAAGAAAGGTTACCAGGAACCGACTCGACTGCAGAAAAATGAGATCCCAGACCAGAAAAGAATTATCCACTGACTCAGAATACTGGGTCATGCCATAGAAAATACAAACAAACCAATGACTGGATTTGTTCGGGAAGAATTGGATTCAAGCGGACTCAAACATTGAGTCTGATTGGATCAGAAGTATGGGCTCCTGCCTGAACTCAGAAATATAGTTCAGGCAAGATGCATGCAACCACATTGGTCGATAGAAAGAAATGCAGGAAGCTATATTTCCAACATTGTCTCCATCTTAGGGGATGGTATCCACTGTTGAAAAGGGTAGTATCAGCCATGAAGAAAAATTTAGGTATGGCTTTGATTGCTGCCTTTGTAATGGTCCAATCAATCTGGTCAAGACCTGGGGCTGTTGACTTGTTTGGAACTACATTTTTTTTTTTTTTCCATTGTGTATACAGCTCTGGAGCTATGACACTTATATCTAATTAATATTTTCTAAATTACAAATGGCTTTCAACAAGTGCTTTATTCTCCAAAATCTTCTATTCTTTTTATATTTATTTGTGCAAATTATATTACTCCATTCTAGGCACACCCTCTTGTGTATTCCTACATGAAATTAAGCTATCCCCTATTTTTGATAAATTAATGCAGTTACTTGATTGAATAAATTTTAGTAGCTTTTCTCTCCCACCCTTGGTATTTAATAGCAAACTAAGGCTCCGAGGCACAACATCTGAGAGCTCCATTTTTCTTTGGGTTTTGAATTTTGATCATTGAAATATAAGGTGGTGGCAGGTCTGCTTCTCTATCCCACAGAAATTACATATGTTAGTCTTTGCTTTTCCAATTTTCTTGAGGTGTGTAAGAATATTTCCAATTCCAAATCTTACTTGAAAATATGCTGATTGAGTTGCCCGGCTGTAAGGTTCTAAGATGATAGGTTTCATGCTGAAATTTGGTGTCTGCTTTCTTGCCTGTATTCTGTAAAATTTTCCGAGACCTCTAGCTTTCTTTCCTTCCTCTTCTCTAAGAATTTCGGAGTTCCAGTATTTATGCCAGGAATTGATGATGTGCTGCTGCACTTTTTGTTTAAGAAAACTGTGGGTGATAAATTTATCACTGGGTGTGGTCCTTTTTTCCACTCCTATTTTGGCAAAATTATCTGCAAGCTCATTGCCTTCAATGCCTTCATGGCCTGGACACCAGTGAAGCTCGATCCTTGCTGGTTGATTTATGGATCTTATTTTATGTGATAACCAATTTGAAGAGCTTTTGACTCTATTTAATGCGGCTTGGCTGTCTGAGAAGATAAAGCATGAAGAAGATTGTTGATTTTTTATCTGATCCAGTGCTTGTAATATGCAGTAGCTTTCAGCATCTACTATTCCTACTTCTTGGCCAAGACTATAAGAATAACCCTTCATTTGTCTGGTGTAAGGTGAGTAGATGACAAATCCAGTGCCACTCCCTTTTGTCTTCTGAAATGATCCATCTGTGTATATAATTGTTGAGCTCAATGGAATTGAAGTGAGAAATTTTAAGTGCTCAATTTGCGCTTCTGCCTTAGTTAAATTAGAAATATATATGTTTAAATTAGATTGAAGCCAGGGAGGAGTCCATTGGTCATTAACATCTTCCAATTTGGCTTTACTGGCAAAAGGTATCAGTAATCTTCCAATTCTATGGATCTGGATAGGGGATTTATTTAGGAGCCCTACTAGTCCAAGATCAATTTCATTGGTGTTGGAAAGCTCATCTGTCAGAGGTTCAAATAATAGCTGGTATATTGGATGGCATTTTTGGATTCTCAGAATGCGAAGGGCATATTGGTAACAGTTCCTGAGATGCCTAATCTCTGTAGGCAAAATTGCTGTCTCAGCCTCCAAAGCTTTGATAGGACTACCTCTGTAAGCACCTGAGACAAAAATCATGGCTTGGTTCTGAATTTTCTGACAAATATTTATTAATTTCTTAGATCCATATTTTCCATGCCAGAGCACTGATCCATAGTCAAGTACTGATGTGACACATGATAGATAAAGTTATCTAAGGGCACCAAATTTCAGTCCTTTTGTTGTTGATGATAAGTACTTTAGCCTTTGAAGAGCCCAATTGGCAAGATGGGCCCTCTTATTGACATGAGATTGATGGGATAGGTTATGGTCAAACCATATTCCAAGCCATCTAACTAACTCTTTAGGCTGGTGTATAGTGTTGTTGATCAAGATTGGTGTTTGAATTGGGGTTTTCCTCCTATGGAAGTGGATAAGATCTGTCTTACTTTCATCAAATTTGACTGACAGTTTATTTGCATTGATGAGGAGGGCATTGACAATTGTCTTCAATTCCCTGACATTTTTAGTTGCGGAAGAAGAGGCAACTGAAATAGAAATGTCATCCACATAAGATAGATGAAGTGTTGGTAATGGTTGAGTTGCTGGATCAGGACTGATAAGATACCTTATTGATAAAAGAAAGAGCAATGGAGAAATTTGGCTACCTTGGGGTGTTCCAGTAACCTTCCATTCTCCTCCTAGCTCACCATTGAAAAGTAGTCTGATAGTCCTATTAGTGTCACAGGGCGGGGGTACGAAGAACGAATTAAATATTACACATGAGTTGTGCGATGAGAAGGGAAGAGACAATCTAGCTACACGAAGGTCTTTAGAGGCTCAGTTATCGCTTAATCTCAAACCACGCCAACTACCATTCTACTACCGTGACAGTACTTCCCCCCCCACAAAGTTTGGTCTCCAAACAAATATATTTAATTTATTTCAAAATCCTCAATTTGAGGCGTCGTAATTGTTTGGAACGGCGTAGTGAAGGCTTCGTTCTAGCTTCAAGTATCAATGGCATATCTAATCCGTGCGGGGGTCCCGGCTTGTCCGGATTCTTGACATGGAATTCTCGGAGAGCTTTTTCGCAACCCTTTAGATCAGCCTGAGGCTGCCAAGTAGCCTTGTTGTCGTACTTCCATTTTATGAGATAAGTTAGACCTGATTTCTTAATATCATCAGCATGCACATCCAATATCTTTTCAAACTCCCATTTATCCAGAATGTTTCCATCATCACCCCTCTCAGCAATCCGACCTGCAACATTTCGATTTTCTAGGCTATTAATAATCGACTGGCCAGCAAGTATAGGCTCTGTCCATGGTCTTACTAACGAGGTATGAAAACTTTTATTAACATGAATGTGGTCTGGTAACTCGACAATCACTGCGCCGTTATATACCTTGAGAACTCGATAAGGTCCGTCCCATTTATCGTCCCATTTTTTCTTTGGCCGATTAGTCTTCAAGTTCTTCAAACTAATCATCACTTTGTCTCCAGGTTGATAAATTGGGGATTCTGATCTTCGAGTATTTGCATTGTTTTCATAACGGTCTCGTGATTGTCTAGTAAGAGCATGTAACTTTCCAAGTATACGGTCGAACCGCTCCGCTATTATATCGGCACGCAAGTATTCCTTTTTGATGCTCTCAGTTAAATTTGGGGGCCGAGGATCCGGAGGCTCAATTCCAAGGCGAGGATTATATCCATAATTGGCGTAAAATGGTGAAACGCCCGTGGTATCACTGGTCTGGTTGTTAGAGGCAAATTCTGCTAGGGGAAGCCAATCGACCCAAACATCCTGCGTAAAGCTTGTAAAGGCACGGAGGTATTGATTCATAGCTGAGTTTACGATTTCAGTTTGGCCATCAGTCTGGGGGTGAAATGCCGAGCTAGGTTTGAGTGCTACAGAGAGACGTTTATTTAACCTGCGCCAAAATTCAGAAACAAAAGCGGAGCCACAATCAGAAATAATAGAGTCCGGCGCGCCATGAAGCTTATATACATTTTGGACGAAGCAGTCGACGAGCTCACTTGCGTCCAGAGATGTCACAGGAATGAAATGTCGCATTTTTGAAAGTCGGTCCACAATTACTAAAATATGCAGGAATGTCCGTCCGTTTCGCTTACATGGTGGAAGATCTACTACATGATCAATAGAAATATCGGCCCACATACGAAGAGGGATTTCGAGAGGCTTCAAGAAACCTGGTGGCGAAGTGCGGGGAGTTTTCGTTCTGAAACAGAGAGCACATCCTCTCACAAAATCAGCCACAAATTGAGTCATCCGGGGCCACCAGTAAGTGCGTTGGACCAGATCTAGCGTTTTAACGCGACCAGGGTGGCCTGCGGGACCAGATGAATGAGTACGATACACAATCTCAAGACGTGTATCTTCATGGTCCGGGATAAAAATCCGATTACGGAAGTAAATTAGCCCATCAACTAATTTAAACTCAACCTTATCTTTTCGAAGTATGCGGGAAATTGGAGCCGGCCAAGACCTATTGGATAGAGATTTCAAAGAATTAATCATAGATAGGGCTGTCTGGTTAGTTTTATACGCTTGAATTATCAAGTCAGATAAAGTTAGTTCAGGAGCTAATGCAGCGATAAAATCTACATTATTATGTTCGGAATTTTATCCTCTGAGGGCGAATTATTTACCACACTTTCCTTGATTTTACTTAATGGTATTAACGGGCGAAATCGATTCTGAAGTCGTTCATCCGAGGCATCTTTTGGCTTGAGACCTGGTAGGCGGCTTAGTGTATCTGGGAGCAATGCCTTGGATCCAGGGCGATATGTAATCTTAAAGTTATACTGTGACAGAAATTCTGACCACCGAACTTGACGTTGGTTTAATTGCTTTGCTGTCAGGAATGTTTGTAGGTTTTTATGATCTGTAATTATCTCGAATGGTTCATGCGTACTGGATAATTCAGGGCGCCATTCATCAAGGGCTTTAACTATAGCAAGCAGCTCTTTATCATAGATGTCGTAATTAGATTCGGCAGGGTTATGCTTAGAGGAGAAAAAAGCTACAGGATGGGATATATTATCGATTCCTTTCTGGATAAGGACAGCACCAGATGCCCAATTAGAAGCGTCCGTCTCTACTGTAGTGCGTTTTTCATAATCAAAATGAGCCATTGTTGGCGCCTGAGTAAACAAACTCTTGAGACTTGTGAATGCATCTAATTGATCTTTTTCCCAGACCCATGGCACATTTTTTCGTAAGAGACGGGTCAGGGGCTCGACTTCACCTGAATAATTCCTGATAAAGCGTCTATAGAAGTTCGCGAACCCTAAAAATTGCTGTAACTCCTTGACTGTAGTGGGTGCGTTCCAGGTGACTATCGCTTTAATCTTCTCAGGATCCATACTAAGTCCCTCCGTGGAGATTACTAGGCCCAGGTACTTTGTCTTTTTGGTATAAAACTCTGATTTATCAATATCAATTTGTAATCCAGCTTCACCAAGCCGCCGAATTATTTCACTGACATGTTTAGTATGTTCCTCTCGGGTCCTAGAGTATATTAGGACATCATCAAGGTACGCAGTACAGTAGTCATCAAGAGCATTATGAAGAACATGATTGATGTAATTCTGAAAGGTGGCAGGAGCGTTGCACAATCCAAATGGCGTGACGAGCATTTCATAAAGTCCGAAACGAGAAGTAAATGCAGTCATCCACTCGTGACCCTCTGCAATTCGAACGCGATTAAAAGCAGCAATTACATCAAGTTTAGTAAAGAATTTAGCGGCAGATATTGAGTCTAAGGTTTCACGAATCAAAGGAAGTGGGTATCTGTTTTTAATTGTGACCGTATTGAGGCCACGATAATCTTGGCATATGCGCACTCCACCACTAGATTTGGGTACAAGAAGAAGGGGAGCGGCAGCAGGCGAGGATGATTCGCGTATAAATCCCTTCTCTAACATTTCGTCAATCCATTTTTTTATACACTGGAGTTCACTGGGCGAGAATGGCCTATTTTTATAGAATGGGGGTTGCTTTCCAGGTAAGAGCTCAATTTTATGGTCCCAAGGACGATGTGGTGGCAGAACCTTTGCATTCTTTGGTAAAAAATGTTCAACATATTGGTGTAATTCTGAAGGGAGACGATCTTTGATATCAGTTATTGAAGGTTCCAGCTTATCTTGAAGAAATCTATCTACATCATCTTGATCTACTTTTCTTCGTAAGAGATGCGTAGACTTTTCTGTGTCATCATCATTGACAGCTTTAGTATAATGATCGGGGCAATCTTCTACAGTGACTTGGTGTAATCTTTGTGCAATTGAAGGGGGTTCGTTCTGTATATTTATCGGGGCTTCATGGGATCCAGAGAGTTGTGGGGGCGGGCATAAGGCAGATGTTGAAGTCCTCCATGGAAGACAATGACTTTGACAGAATTGTGAACCGAAATTAACGGTCATGGCATTCCAATCACAAAGGGGATTATGAAGCTGAAGCCATGGCATACCTAGGATTATTGGGTTGCTCTCACCCAGATTTGTTACATAGAGCACAATTATCTCTGAGTGCTGGCCTAGGTGCATTCGAATAGTGAAATAATCGGTAACGGTTGCTTGGGTACTACCATCAGCTAGACGAACATAACGGGGCTTGACAAGCTTCTTGGTTGAGATACTAAAGCGCTGTACAACTGCCTCGGCGTCTGCAAATGCGAAGGCTGTACAGCCACTATCTACTAAGCTAGACGTATGGAACATTAAAGGGTCACCAGTGCGCGGGTCTGAGAGTTGAGTTTGAAGCAGCATTGAATTTCTAGAGCTAGTAGAGCGTAGCTCTAGAGGCGAGTCATCTAACAACACTGCTCGGATTAATTCATCCTCTCCACCATACCAATCACACCTCTGATCGCGACTTAGATCAGAGGTTTGCCTTTTAGCTGATTCAAGTTTTCAGATGTATTTCGGCCTTGATCAGGGCTTACATGGTCAGAACTGGCATCAGATACATATCCGGAATTTTCACCAACAGCACGCAAGCGCGAATGTGCTGTTTGCTGCGGCGTTATTTGTTGGTACATGGGTGGATAGTATGACATAGGAAATTGCGGAGGCTGCGTGAAGTACTGAGGATTTACAAAATGACTGCGTGAATTAATGTTCTGAGGTCGGGAGTTCGAGCGATTCTCTATATCTTGGCAATTTTGCTTATTATAAGCTGACGTGATATTGGCACGTTTTGGCATCGGGATTGGGTCAAATTTCCGATGATGGTCTCGGGCAATGTGGCCGCTCTGACCACAGGCTAGACAAAGCCCCTGGATACGCCGACGCTGCCTTTCACTATCAGAAATCTGCAGCCGGCTAACGTCCATGGGGTCATCGTGAGGATGAGATCTGTAAGCAGCATTTCGTACATCTGGTGGATATTGCGCTGGCTCGTTGGATTTCTCATTCCTACTTTTGCCGCTTGACTGATTTATAGAATCATAGTGAGCCTCCTGAAGCTGATTGCGAGCGATATTATCACATCTAGAGACCCATCCGACAAAATCATCATCGCCCGGATTGTCTACCTGTGACCGGAGTATCTTTTTGATATCGATACCAATAAATCTACGCCATTTTTCGACTTTTTCTCGTGGACCTAACTTTGCGCGGTTAGAAAGCCTAATAAACTCAGCTTTCCATTCACCGTATGGTATAGTGCCGTTTCTCGGGCTATCTTGAGAATAATTATCCAGCGTATTTCTTGCAAGCGTTGCAGAATTAAACAGGATATATCGGCTATCAAGATCGGTCCAGAGCGCATTCTCATTCTGCCACTGCCATTGCGAGGGATCATTCAAATTAGCAGTAATAGACTTGTGGCCATCACAAACTGCATCCCAAGCATGGTCATCCATTAAGCCACATATATACAATATTTTTGAGGCTTCAGTGAGGAAACATGCAAAGTCAATAGAGATTATTCCTTGTACTTGGGTCTTAAATGTCTCGTATTTCTCTTGGCGCTGGACAGGATTTTTCTCATTGCTTGATGCCGTGAATTTATTTGGATCTTTCTGAGTTCGGCGGGCAGTTGGAGCTTGGGCAGCTATTCCTTCTCCTATGGCGCGGCTTTGGGCATTTTGGAGCAAGGCAAGTTGGAGCTGAGTTTCTGCTGCAAGTTTCTTTCCCAGAGAATCCGATAACTCAGCACGAGTACTTGATAATGTAGCTCTTTCTGTTTCAAGTTGTGCACGAAGAACATCTTTTTCATTTTCCGCAGTTACACGGGCATTACGTGCCCTAACATTCCTCGAGCGCTCTTCATTGTATGCCACCTCATTTTCACTTGCTTTCAGGCTAAGCTTCTCAAATCCGTGTTCGAACGCAAGAAGCATGGCAAAAATTGCCTTTGCATAGTCATCCAAGTTGGGATTTGGGAGTACATTCAAGATTTCTGCTAGTTTTGAGGGCGAAAATGGCCTGTTTGCAAGGGTGTGAGTAAAATTGTGTTTGGTGAGAACTCCAGATAAATTTGGGAAACAAGAAGTAAAAGATTCGCTCATTCTCTGACTAAATTCGGTATTCGTGGTAGTCATCTTGGAAATTTGCAGTGGAGAGGTTATTTTTTGTTCTTAATGTAAAGCAGCAGAGGCAGAAAGTGAAAAACAAACTTGGAGATTTTGATTGCAAGCTGGGTATCGAGTAAATTTTGTGACTTTTTACTGATTCAGATATTCTTAACAAATATATTCTCCGGGTCGCAAAACGGGCGGGTCCGGG
Organism: Blumeria hordei DH14; assembly: GCA_900239735.1. Lineage (NCBI taxonomy): Eukaryota > Fungi > Ascomycota > Leotiomycetes > Helotiales > Erysiphaceae > Blumeria > Blumeria hordei. Next base: position 1,820,800 of record OENG01000020.1, read on the forward strand.
CACGAAAATTCGCTGTATTATGTTGAAAGCGAAAATCTTCAGGCTGGAATATGCGGCTGGGTGTAAAAAGAGATCGCACAAAATGTCACAGGGCGGGGGTACGAAGAACGAATTAAATATTACACATGAGTTGTGCGATGAGAAGGGAAGAGACAATCTAGCTACACGAAGGTCTTTAGAGGCTCAGTTATCACTTAATCTCAAACCACGCCAACTACCATTCTACTACCGTGACAATTAGAAAGAAATGACTTAACCCATGATATAAATGATCTTGGAAGCTGCAACTGGTAAAGGGCTTTGACAAGTTTGATGGGATCTAAATGATCAAATGCACCTTGGATATCCATGAAAATTGTTGAGACAACTTTTTTCTTTTGCATATTTTGTTGGATAAAGTCCTGCAAAAGCATAGCTGCATCAATGGCTGATCTTTGCTTTCTACCACCCATCTGACTCTGATGAAGCAATTCAGTACTAGTATTGGCATAATATGATATTCTATTAGCAAAAAGTTTCTCCAAGAGCTTTGAAAGGCAGGGTAGCAAAGATATTGGTCTGTATGCCTTTGGGTTTGAGTAATCTTATTTGTTCTTTTTAGGAATAATTATGCCTATGGCTTCCTTGCACTGCTTTGGATGGTAGCCGCTATGGAATAGTGCATGGTAAGCCTCAAAGAAAAACTTAAGGATAAATTGAATGGCCTTTTGTATCATTGTCCAGCTAATCAAATCATTCCCTGGAGATGTCTTCTTATTTGGAACTGCATTGATCAGCTCTTCTAGTGACAGACTGGGCCAAATCCATGCTTCCCTATCTTCATGGATGGATTTATTCTCGAGAGGAATGGTAGAATACCGAGGTATTGAATTATATGTTGCAGACTCTGGCCCTTGAGAAATTTCTAGAAGTGTCATAGGGACCATGGTTCTTGTTGGTGTTTCGAAAGCTTCCTGTATACCTGGCACTTCACACAAAGGTGCTGGGGTTGGGGTGATAAAAAGTAGCTTTGAGGAGCCAGGAAATAATGTTGTAAACAAAGCCTTACTTTTGTCTTCAAAAGAAATGGCCAGGCAATTTTCCTCAGATTGTGAATTGCCTTTGAATCAAAGTGTTGGGATAAATGGTGACTGGTAACTGTCAGCCTTTGAGTAGTTGTAAGCCTTAAATATATTTTTGTTTTCTGCTGTCTCTAGAAACTTTATCCAGTGTCCTGTCTTTGCAGTCAAAATTTCTCTGAAGTAAACATTCCTTGCAGCTCTTGCTTGTTCAATAGTATAGTATGAAGGATATCTCATTGATATACGTCTTAATCTATGGAATTCTTTTCTGATTTAGGTGAGTTGAGGATTCCACCATGCTTTGGAATGAGCTGAAATTTGTAGTTTGGGAATGGCTTGGTCTGCAGCTTCTTTGATAATCTTTTCAAGCAGGTGAGCTATTTTGTCATACATCTTGCTATCAATGGCTTCATCTAGTTCCGGATGTAGCTCTGCTTGTAGCTCTATGAGTCTTTTTTGATACAGATTCCAATTGGCCTTGTTGACATTATATTTTGGTGGCAGGCAGGTTTTCACTTCACTTGCTGCAGCTAGGTTTGCTTCAAATACTATAGCTTCATGATCTGATCCTGTAGACTCTGTATACTTCCAGTCTCTCCAAGCTAGGGATTGAAATCCACAACTGAATGCAAGATCAATGACCGAAATATTCTTGCTGTTACTCCTATGGAAGGTACCTCCAAAGCGTTCAATTTCTGATGGGTTGGTTAGAAGCTTGGCATCATGAAAGCTTAGGTAATTCACTAGACTCTGTGCTGCTGGTGTTATGTTTGTTACAGAATGGTTCCACCAAGGATGGTGGATGTTGAGGTTGCCCAGTAGAAGAAATGGTTTATCAAGTTGAAGGTTGAGGTCCAGAAAACGTTGGATAGTATGACGCCCTTCTCCTTGCCATCGAGACTTCTCTTGGTAGATATGTACAATATAAAATGACTCCTGTGGTAGATCTATTTGTAATATTTGAAGGTCTGGATCTGAGACTAGGTCATATCTTGGATTGATTTGAAATGGCAGATTTTTCTTTATATATGTTAGTATCCTGGGCTTTAGACAATGCTGTAGACTTGGCATGATGGGAATATAGCTTGGATGACTGAGTGGAATAAAAAATTTAGATTGTGGGTGCTGAAAAAGATAAGGTCCTGGATGAAGAGAATGGAAGATTCCTCTGTCAAGAAATCTCAAAGAGTGATTGAAGGATCTCTCTTCCTCGAGAAGTATTGTGTTGGCAGATTTTTAGTTGTCCTAACATAAAAGAGCCTTGTAATATTCACAATCTTGGTATTGTTGGGCATGGTGATTGGTGTCCTTGCAGTTGTAAACCTTATGGCATGGTGATGACATGGGCCCGAAGTTTTGCATGCATCACATGAATGTTCAGAGGTGAAGTGGTTTCCATGGCAAATTGAGCACACAGCTGCTCTTTTACAGACTATGTGGTGGTGACCAAATTTAAGGCATTTTCTGCACTGAGTTTTTCCAGCTGTAGGCTGATAGTTAACACCTCGAAGAAGTAGTCCCCCAATGAGGATTCCATCTTTGAGGATTTGTCTTTTTTCCTCCTCATTCTGGACAGTCATGACAACTGAAGAATGTTTTAGTTTATGAGATTTGGTCAACCATCTTGGCTGGCCTCTTGGATGAATGGAAGGATTGAACTCTTCAACCTCTTTTGCAAATGATGTGATTGGAATACAGACTGGTACTCTGTGTACAACAACTGTTGGCCAGTTTTCCACTTTTTGGATGTGAATTATTGGCCATTTTCCAAATATTCCTTCCCATTTGCTTTGTTCCTGGAGAAGCTCTCCTGGAGAAGAATTGTAGCAAGTTAATACTACATTATTTTTTGGGGAATTATGAACCCTTGAAATGGCAGCCTTTCCCATGGCTTTGTTGACCTGGTCTCTGATGCTTGTTGGTTGATATGATGGTATAGAGCTGCCATGTTATATAACCAAGGTCACAACTTTCGACTCTAGGCTTGTATATGTTTGAGCAGTGGTGGTATTCATGCTGCTTTTGGTTGAATCAGATTCTGCCATAGCTGCAATTCTTGGTAGTAGGATAATGGTATTTGATGAAGTGGCTGATTTATGGGGTAAATCTGTCTTGAGCTTCTGAGCATATGTTGCCTTACTTTCAGGTTGTGCTTCAGTAGGCTCATTAGGTGTCAATAATTGGATCGTTCGAAAGGTCGGCAGTTCGTGAGGTCAATAGTTCAAGAGGTCAATGGGTGTTCAGGAGTTGATGAGTCGAGAAGTCAAGATGTCTGGTGTCAAAAGATCAAGAGTTCAGGTGTTCAATAGATTGAGGTACAAAATATTCAAGATTATCAATAAGGTTCCTAAAGTACAAGACCATAATCTGCCCAACTAAAGTTATCCCAATTGCCCATTATATATTCCTTTCTATTATTCTCGAACTTTCCAGTATACTCTCATACCGAGTAGAATAGTCTAGACAAGTACAGAATAGAACAGAATAGATTAGAACAGAACAGATTAGAACAGAACAGAACAGATTATAGCAGAATACCACAGATATCTTCGTACAGGGTTCCTATTGATTCAGAATAAGCCCTCGGTCCGTGACATTAGGTTTAATCTGAGGCATGATCACTGAAGGTTGGTTGGTGTTAAACTGTGATGCTGGCTGTGCTGATTCCAAGATTATGCTAGGAACCTGATTGATACCCTTTAAGTAATTCTCCGGAATATTTCTAGTAAATGTAGCAAGTTGGTCTGTTCTGATCTATCTTTTGTTAACCTACAAGCCTCAACTAGAAGATCTCTTGCTTCTAAAATGTTGCTTGTTGCTGCCTTGGGCTTAGTAATTGATGGAATAGGACCTGAAATATTTTTGATCTGATGATGCTTTGATGGATGATAATGGGGGTCTGGTGAAATACTTGCTGGTCTTTTCCTGGAATTATTGAGAGGTTTTGGGGGAGTTGGTGAGATTCCAGAGGTGAAATCATTAGCTGTAAGTGGGTCACTGCTAAACTCAGAAAAATTTGTTTTAAACTTAGTGGAGGTATCCTTAGTCTTTGAAGAAGAAGTTATTGAAGATATTTTATTGCTCCACCTAGATGATTCAAGTCGAGGCTGAGATGACAGTAGGGACATATCTAAAATTGGTGGAGGATGGTATTGAAGTTGAAGGAGAAGGTGGGTTCATAACAGAAATTTTTTCTTTCCCTGCTGGCATATTTAGTTCTGTATATTTTTTTTGGTCTTATATATTGATATATATTTATTCTATTTTTGAGTTTTGATTTTTGATTTTTTTTTTAAATTATATATAAAATGAAAATTTAAAAATCACGTGACTCTGGAATAGATCACCTGATTACGCCTGCAGAACGCGTGACGCATCACACGCCAAGCCTTTGCAAGGCTGGATGAAATTTTTTTCGTCCGGAGGGTCGAAAATCGCGTTTTGGTCTAAAAATATTGTAGTAAGTGGTTACAGATGTCGAAAAGGGTATGAGTCGGAAGCTACAGACAATGCAAAAACGAATATCTAATTTTAAAGAGCTCTATATGTTGGTGGGCGCAAGTTGTGGATGAAATAGTATGGTGGTGTAGTCCAGAGGGTCGAAAATCGGGTTTTTGATCGAAAAATGTCGGAATTGGTGGATGCAGATGTTGAAACGTATATCAATGGATAGCTACAGAAGATGCGAAACCAAATATCGAATTTATATTAGCGTTGCTGATAATTGGCGGAATTTGTGGATGAAATAGTGATTACCAAATGTTGCGAGGTTTGTTGATGAATCAAATCCTGTCAGAGTGTGCTAGGGAGAAGTATTACATCTACTATACTGATGCTTCAAGCTCCCCAGATTCCCCAGGAATAGGAATATCACTTGCAGGATACAATCATATGGATCAAACAATTTCGAGAAAACACTATACATTCTCAAAGGACACAAGCACTGTCTATGATGGAGAGTTGGAAGCAATTGTTCGAGCATTTGAGCATGCTCACAGACAGACCTGGAATATTCAGCATGTGATCATTTTTTCGGATAGTCAAGCAGCTATCAACAGACTAAAAGACAGAGAAGGTAAAGCTGGCCAATGGCTAGCTAATCGGGCCATGGAAGCAGCCAAAAAGTTAAAAGAACAAGGAACGGATGTCACTCTCCAATGGGTACCAGCTCATCAAGGGATTCAAGGTAATGAAGAAGCAGACAAGCTTGCTAAATTAGCATCAAATCTTGAGCCAGATGACAGCTATCCCATGAGTCTAGCATGTATCTCACAAGAGCTAGAAGTCTTGAAAACTAAAGAATGGCTAGAAATATTGAACAGCTATGATTTAAAAAGGCAGGAACAGAGCACTCACCTGTCATACTCAGAGGTTTACCCTTGGCAAATAAGAAAGAAGCCCTGGGTCCCAAGGGGAGTCAGAAGAGAGGTCAGCTCATCATTTTATCAACTCAAGCTGGGACATGGATACTTTAAGTCATACATGAATAGGATAGGACGATCAAATATTGGAAGCTGCAGCTGTGGAGAGGAGCAGAATCCGAGGCATTTGCTGCTAGACTGTAGGAAGTATGCGCAGAACAGGAAGAGAATGAAAGAGAAGCTACAGGGTCAGGATATGAGCTTGGAAGTATTGCTTCATAACAAGATTGGAATTAATTCAACATTGAACTATTTGATAGAGACAAAAATATCGACAAGGGGATGGTACTTGGGAGAGGAGAATAGAGGAGATGAGATGGGGAGTTTTTGATTTTGGGAGATAAAAATTGTAGTGTAGCTACACATCTTTTAATAGTCATTGACTCAAACAGGATGTAAGTTAAAAAAAAAAAATCTTGGTTGATATATATATATATATATATATATTTTTAATTTAATTTACATCCTATTTGAGTTAATGACTATTAAAAGATGACTTATTTTACAAGCAGAGCACTCATGCCTCGGATTTTACGGCGCAAGAAACCGCCAGAGCTATCTCTGCCGAGAGCCGTTTACGCCCGCTTAATAGCCGCTCGAACTGGACATGGAGACTTTGCGGCTTATCACCGCCGCTTCAACCACACTGACGCTACACTTAACTGCGAGTGTGGGAGGGAAAAATCAATTGGTCACCTTGTTCAATGTCGGAAAGCATTGGCAACTTGGCGGCTGAAAAGCGGAAAGCGTAGGGCGCCGGCTCTGGAATTTATGCTCGGATCAAGGGGATGGCAGCTGTTCAGGGACTACGTCCAGGAGAGTGGGATTTACGCGGAGGCAAGTTGGGGGATGGCAGGGATACCTGTGACTCGGAGGTGATAGATCAATGGCCTAGGTGGATCGGCATGGACAGAGAGATTGGATTCGAGGCTCAGGCGCGTGGTGGCTGGGGCGGAACAATGGAAGGGAGATTGTTTAAGTTTTTCTTTTGTAATGCGGGATTTCGCGTGAAAGTTTTTGTTTTGTTTTCAATTCTGGGCTGCTGAATTTGTCATGGTTCAACACATAGATGCATTTTGGCATGGTTCCGGTCATTTAGATGGGACGAGGCATTTGTACTGCACGGTAGTTAACCTTATCCGGCCTGACCCCACTCGTGCTCAAGCTCCAGTAGGAGTGCAACGGTAGTTACTTCACCTAGCACGTTAATGAACAAACAAACAATTCGAGAACCCTCAATTTGCCCATTTCCACCCTTCCACCCGTCTCACCCATTATTTATCGAATCGAATTGCAATTGTTTGCCATTGGCGGCATTTTAAAATGCCTCCGACGCATAAAACGCACAAAAACGCGATCAGTGGCACGGCCAAAGATCGCGTCAACAAACCCTACAAATTGCATGAATCTATACGAATCATTGCAAGGCAAAAACTTACGGAGAAAGGAGTAGAAGTCTCTGATCAAAATCTAGACGCCATCGAGGCTGCGCTCGAAGCTAAAGGTGGCGACATACCCGAGGTAGAGATGTTGGACGCCGAATTCCTGAAGTTGAAATCTCTATCAGATTCAAGATGGGCTTCCTCCAGCCCAGATGATGCGGAAAAAGCCCCAGGGCCCGCAGAAACCTCAAGAGAAACCATTATTGCACCCGAAAAGCGCGCTACGGTTCCAGCACTACCGCGACTGGTAGAAGTGAGGTCCTCAAAAGGGGCCGAAATAATAACCAACAAGGCATCAACTGCCCCAGAAAGTGTCGCCGAGAAAGCAGTCCCGTCGACAACGACCGCAGAGGCAAAAAATGCCTCAAGACCTAAGCCACCCCCGGCCTCGATTCTAGGGACGGCTGAGTGCCACAACCACTCTTCTGGTGGTGCTCCCACTGGCACCACGCCAATTCACCCGCCGGAAATAGAGGCTTTACTCGAAGCCGAAAGAAAGCGGGCTGCAAACACCTCAGCCAGGCTCGAGATAGGGTCAACGGTATTAAAAACATTGGAAAGTGTTATCCTGTCCATGAAAACGACAGATAACAAAGAATACTTGGACGCGATGAACGTGTGTCTGAGGGGCGCCCTCGCCCACTTCCTGTGCACTGGAACCACACCAGTGCCGACAGGTCTTCCCCCCCGCCCCATCGGCCAGCAGGCCAGCAACAGCGGGCCCCCACCACCATCAACCAACAGGACAGCAAATCCTGCCGTCGCGGTGCCCCAGGTCACTTCAACCTGGGCAACTGTAGCCCGGAAAGGGCTACCCAAACAGCCGACGCCAGTGATGATAAGTTGTGCTCCGAAAATGCCGACTACGCCGACCAAGCAATCGGCCAAGACGCCCCCTTCGTCCACGCCGGACAACCGACTGTTCCTCCGGCTAAATTCTAAACACCAGTGGCGAAATCTCTCGCCAGCTGGCATCAGAGAAGCCGTGGCACAGCTCACCAACGCGACCCAAGCAGCAATTGAACACGTATACCGTGTCCCAACAGGTTTCGCGCTCCGTGCGAAAAACAAGGAATCCCGCCAGGCTCTATTGAACGCGGCTGAATCTTTCCTCCCCATTGGGGGAAGACTAGAGGAGGCCTTCGAACTTGTGGCGCTCCAGATCTCGACGGTTCCTGTCGCCATCCACAGTCTTCTTGGTAGGATACAAGTGACAGAAGAGAGGGTGATCGAGGAGATCTCGAGAGTTACAAAGGCCATTCCAGTCAAGGTACGGCCCCACGGGAAGACCCGTCTGGACGCGCCATACAAGTCATTGCTGGCTCATTTCAAGAAGGGAGCGGCACCAAGACAAGGGTTCCGCCTATTCGACGACTCGGGCGTCGCGGTCCCACACCAACCACGACAGACTGTGCAGCAATGCAAACGCTGCCTACTGTTCCACGGGACGTGCGGTTGCTCTCGCGTCCAAGCTTGCTGGAACTGCACCTCCACGATGCACTCGACAGACGAGTGCCGTTCACACACCAAGTGCCGCAACTGCGGAGGACCGCACAGACCCGACAGTCGAGCTTGCCTAGCGCGCCCCACAAAGTCCGGGCCAGTAAGCAGAGAGCAACTGGCCACCATCCGCATGGCTAGCCAACGCCAGCTAGCGGCAGTAGTGAGGGCTAAAGCTGCAGCCCGTCGCGCTGAGGCGACAGTTCAAGCTGCTGCTAGGCAAACGCAAGACTCTCCAACAGCGGTGAAATCAAACAACAGTTTCGAAGTTCTGATGACCGACGTCGCCCCAGACACCACCCCCACAGGAACGACGAATCCTGTTGAGTCTTCCTGAAGGGCCCCTCACGGGTCCCTTCTAGCCTCCCACCTATGAAAAGTTTTATGTCGATCAACGTAGGTAGGGGAGGCTAATCACACGACATCGCGCTTTCCCGAGCTTACGAGCTAGGCGTAGATGTAGTGTTAATAAAAGAGCCTTTGTGGAAAAAATCTACAAAGGAAACAAAGTCACACCCGGGTTACGACTGCCATACACCATATGGCGGCGTAAACGTTCGGCCCAGAGCAGTGACTTATACACTAATAAGCAGGAGAATCTACTCGGCAACTCAAATCTTTCCCTGCAATCCCCCGACGGCGGACTGCTGCTGGGTTATGGTAAACAGAGTCACGTTTCTCAACGTGTACAAAGACCCGAACAACCTAACAGCGATTCGACTACTTCTCAGCTGGAACCAACCACCACGATCAGTCGCAGCTGGCGATTTCAACGCGGTGCACTGCGCCTGACAACCAGAGGTTACCCGCCCACGCAGACAAGGAATTGAAATCGAAAGATGGGCGGAACGTCACAATCTCACTTGTTTGATTGTGGGCGAGCCAACGCATCGAGCTGGGAACAGGCTGGATCTTGCTTGGACCAACATCAATGGAGTTCAAGCATGGGTTGACCGCTGAAAGTGCGTAACTAGCGACCATCTCCCGATTCGAGGAAAAGTCCCAACTGGAACCGGAAAACGAGACCAGGAGCATTCGCTAATCAGGGTAACGCGTAGCAACCTGCCGAGATTCGCCCTTACTGTAAAGAAGTTGACGTACCGGCTAATAGCCCTGGATACAGTTCACAAGGCGAACAAATACGCCAATGATCTCTGTTCCGGCATTACTAACGCTATCAAAGCAACAGGAATACGAAGGAACAAAAGACGTGGCAAATGTGCACCTTGGTGGACTCCGGAATGCAAGCTGGCTCACACGAAATATCTTGCAGCAGTAACTCCGGAACAACAATGGGTGCATGCAAAGAATCTGCGTTCAACCCTCAGAGCGGCAAGGAAAGAGCACCAGACGCGTCAGGTCGAAGCGATCACAACACCGAATGACGTGTTCAAGCTGATGCGCTCGGCCGAGCCAAGGCAGGCAAGCACGCCCCCTCCACTCAACCACGAAGGGAAGGTGTACTCCGATCCGGCTGAGCGGGAAGAGATACTCCGAGATGCTCTTCTGGCACGGCACCAAGCGACGGAAAACCTACCGCCACTCGATGCGCCGAGTACCAACCGAATCCCCTGGAACGACCATGTCTCGGACGAGGAGATTTGCATGTGCACCATAGGCTGTGCCAATACAGCGCCTGGAGCAGACGGGATCTCTGTGGAGCTTCTACAAACCTGCTGGAAGACAATTGGACCATTTGTTGGCACTCTCTTCCGCGCCTGCATCAGACTCGGTACCCACCCATCCTGCTTCAAGCTGGCTGAAGTGGTGCTCCTCCGCAAGACGAACCGAGATCCAGCGACCGTTAAGGGCTGGAGACCGATCGCACTTCTGTCATGTTTGGGTAAGGGACTGGAACGACTCTTGGCGAAGCGGATGGCCCATCTCGCGGTTACGCTCGACGTTGTCGGAGACCAACAATTCGGCGCGCTCCCCAAAAGATCCGCAAACAACCTCGTCAACTGCGTAGTCCACGACATCGAAGAAGCAAGCACCCAGGGATGGGCGGCAACATTTACGACTCTCGATGTCCAAGGCGCGTTTGATGCAGTACTCCACTACCGTTTGGTGAAGAGGATGCAAGATCAGGGATGGCCGGACTCAATTCTCCAATGGACGGCGTCTTTTCTTGCACATCGAAAGGTGCAAGTCCGATACTCCGGGGGAGTAACCGGGCAGAGAGAGCTGGTTTGTGGGGTTCCGCAGGGATCACCAATATCGCCACTTCTCTTCCTTCTATACATGGCAGAGCCTATGCGAAGCGGCAACCCAGGAATGAGGTTCAGCTACGCAGATGATATCGGGATCCTAGGGTTTGGGCGCAGCATTGCCGAGTCGGCCGCTTCTGTACAGAAGGAAGTCGATCATCTACTGGAGTGGGCGAGTAACAACGCAGTCTCCTTCGATACTAACAAGTCGGAGATAGTCCAGTTTCCCGGACGGCAACGCGAGAATGTGGTGGCTATTCGTGTGAACGGCGTGAATATTAAGCCAGCAGACCAAATACGCTGGCTTGGAATACACCTAGACCTGCGACTGGACTTCAAACATCACGTCACAGCGTGGTGTGGAAAAGCTCTGAAGGTAGCCCAGCAAATGCGACACTTCAACTCAGCATATTGGGGAGCTGCTCCTGCAGCACTGGTTCGGGCAGTGGACACGTGCATTGTCCCCATAGCAACCTTTGGAGCAGATGTTTGGTGGCCCGGCCTCAAACGTCCGACCAAAAGGGGAATCATCACACCTCGGACTAGCATTTTCTGCGAGATGATCGACAAGGCAATCTTGACAGGACTGCGCGCTGCCCTTCCGGTAATGAGAACGACACCAAATCTTGTTCTCCATCGCAAAGGAGGTATCCCAACAGGAAAGATCATTCTGGAGGGGAATTGACTACGGCTTTCGGCTCGACTCCACTCACTAGACAACCGTCATCCGCTCCGGACTCGCGCCGCTGTGTGTCCAAACGATGGAACACGGAAGTATAAGAAAAATGCTCGGGCACCCAAGAATCCAGAGATCCACATGTCACGAGTACAGCGGGCTTATCGAGAACTCCCGGATGCGGAAGACGCCGAGCCTTTGCCACCGCCATGCTATCCCTCTAGTTTCGATCCAAGGAAAGGGGAGGAGGACAAGGTAACCCGGCTCTTGCACAGTATGCAATCATCAGATATTTGTGCCTACCCGGATGGATTGTCGGAGGGGCATGGTCGCTCAGCATGGGGGTTTGTCTTGAAGAGGGATGGAAAAACTCTGTTGAAGGGATGTGGCATCAAGCATGGTGGTGAAGTGCTTGATGCGGAAATTATAGGGGCGAGAAAGGCCCTGGAAGCTGCGCTGGGATTGTTGGAGATGGAGAGCGGGGGAAGGGACAGCAGGCAGCGTATCAACGTGTTGACAGATAGTCAGTCTGCAGTGAAGGCACTGTCAATGGGAACTTCAACAACAAGCTTCGACAATGCGCACCAATTTAGGGCGCTATCGAAAAAGGCCCGAGTCTCGGTGAAGTGGATACCAGTCCACTCCGGGATACAAGGAAACAAAGAGGCTGATAGAGCCGCACGCTCAGGTCTCCGACAATTGCCAAGCAAAGGGAGCCAGCCTGGCTCTGTAACGTTGGCGAACGTTTGCCGTCTCATGAGCCAGAAACGTCAAGCGCTTCTCGAGGAATGGTGGGAAGAAGTATGTCCACCTAGGTATCGAAATCTGGGTCTTCTCATGCGACGACACAAGCCACGCGAGCAGGCACTTTCCCGGCGGCTACTCCGTGAACTCATCTCAGCCCGTACGGGCCACGGAAACTTCGCGGAATGTCATCGCCGCTTCAACAACTTTGCCGCTTCAATGGAGTGTGCGTGTGGAGAGGAAACATCACCTCTCCACTTCATTCACTGTCGACTGCACGCACGTCAGACGCGTCGGCTTCGAGGGAAAATGTCACATCACGAATTTACCCATAAGCTTCTCGGGCCTAAAAATTAAAAAAAAAAAAAAAAAAAAAAAACATGCCTCGGATTTGATTTGCAAGTACCACTGCGAAGTTATGGTAGCTTTTTCTTCACCCCAAGTCAACCCTCATCCGTGAATACCCACCCAGGGGAACGTCTCAGAAACCGTGGGTTATCAAGACATGCCTTTATCATCCTCTGAATTTCCTCTGCGCGAAATAGAGTCTGAGGTATCTCCTTCCCAAGTGGAGTCATATCTACAGAGGAAAATCAAATTTTCCAAATTAACGTTTTCATCAACAACTTCTGAACCACACAAGCTACATCCAAATAAATTACATATTTGGTTTAGCCTACTTCAGAGCTTTATATTGATATAATTTATTATAACTGTATCACTGTATCTCAACCAATTAAGGCAAAACCTTACATTTTCCATCAATCTGGGGGAAAAATTTTCACTTCAGCCTTGCCAAGCCTTGTTGCACCTAAAGACAAACTTGCCATCCATTGAAAGGAAATGCCACCACCATTGAATTCCGAGGGAGATACCCCTCATACTACATCATCTGGTCAAACTTATGCAGCCAGTGTCACCAAACTTTCGGAAATCGCCATTTTATCCACAACTTCTGCCCACCATTAGATATGGCTCTATAAAATCAATATTCGGTTTCCATTGTCTCCAGCTTCCGATTGATATATTTTTCAACATTGGCATCCACCAATTACGACATTTTTCGATCCAAACCACAATTTTCGACCCTCTGGACTACATCACAACACTATTTCATCCACAATTTCCGCCCACTATCAGATACGGCTCTATAAATTCGATATTTGTTTTCGCATAGTCTGTAGCTTTCGACTCATAACTTTTTCGACATCTACATCCATTTATTGCAACATTTTTCGACCAAAACGCGATTTTCGACCCTCTGGACAAAAAAGTTTTCACCCCAGCCTTGCCAAGGCTCGACGCGTCACGCGACGCGTTCTAGACGCGCGATCAGATGATCCATTCCAGAGTCACGTGACATCTAATTTTATTTTTCATTTTCTAAATATTAAATTTTTCTAAAAAAAAAAATTGTTGGAAATTTGTTTTATAACACAATTCATAATAAATTAATAATAAATCAGGAATAATCAGTATTATATTAGTATTATATTAACATCCAAATTTTACTAGCCTGGACTTTTTAATTATCATTTCTGGATCTATCTCAGAGCAAATTTTTACAGCAAAAATGGCCGGAAAATGTTTATCCTCACCAGCCTCCCAAAAGGACTTACCATTTTCCCCACCAACCCAGAGTTCCTTTAACCTTGGAAATGTTGCTCGACTTTCAGACTCTATGTGGAGTTCAAAAGCAAATAAGAACAAAAAGTGCCACCATCACTCCAAGCAAACTTTTGTCTTTCCAATTTGAATGGCCCATTCAGCAGTGATCCAATTACTGCCCAAGATCTTCAGCCAAATTCTACATCAATAAAATTGCCACCAATGAAATCAAACAAAAGAAAATCATCCGAAATTATTCCTTCAGCTATCCAGTCAAGGAAAATTATGAAAATTGCAGAACCAACACAAATATGGCAATATACCTACCTTTCTGCCATCCAAAAAGCAAGGGACTTATTAGTTAAAGCTTATAGCTTGACTGAAGACAAAGGAAAGCAAGATGCAGTGCTTGATCTTGTTGAGGTCTTCCGAAATTTTACTGAAGAGGGAAGAATTGTATTACCAAAGAACCCTGAGCCAATTACAAAACCAAGTGAGCCATTAAGTGGCAAAACTACAGTTCAACCACCAACTCCTTCTACTCCCTCATATGCTCAAATTTTGAGAAATGGGGCACCAGCAACACCTCCAATGGTTGTTGTTCAAAGGCCATCTAATGGAATGAGAGCATTAGGCAAGGTGACCAATCAGGCAACAACAGTGCAGACAACAGCATCATCAATAGCATCATCAAGGCCAACAACAACAGCAACAGGATCAACAACAACAGAAGCTCTCCCAACAACAAATTTCCATAATGAGAATGTGATCACCTTGGTGACAAAATCTGGTGGAGCTCTTCCTGCCTACCAACCTTTCACTATCAGAGACAGTATCAATAAGGTTTTAGGGAAGAGAGCTATTTCAAGAGTTCACACTTCAGTAAAGGGGAATGTTGTTCTGACCTGTATGGATTCTACTCCATCAGAGCTACTACTGGACCAAGAAAAATCGGAGCCTGTATTTGCAGGATGGCCTATCCACAAGGCCCAGAAGGTCAGCCACTGGCCAAAACTTGTAGTACATGGAGTACCCACTACCTTTCCAATTGAGTTAATTAATGAAGAGATTGAGGGGTTCAACAAAGGAATCACAACCCAAGGTCATTGGCAAGTTCTATAGAATCCAAGCCCAAATGTCAACCCCAATATTTTCAACTCACCCATCTAGTTTTTAGGGCCACAGCAGGTTGACAGAATCCTCATACTTCCAGGCAAGGACTGGCATAGGAAAACATATACTTTTGCAAAACGCCATTTCATCAACAACTTCCGCCCACCATTAGATACGCTGTTTTAAATTCGATATTCGGTTTCGCTTACTTAACAGCATCAGATTGATATAATTTTCGACATTTGCATCCTCATATTCCGGCATTCTTCGACCAAAAACTCGATTTTCAGCATTCTGAGCGAAAATTTTTCACTTCAGCCTTGCCAAGGCTCGACAAGTCACGCGTCTCAAACGCGTGATCAGGTGATAACTGAATGGTCACGTGACTTTAAATCTCGATTTTAATTTTTATTTCAAAAAATAAGAGGGTGGAATTTTTCCACCAAGTCTTGGCATTATATCACATGATCTGCCCAGTAAATCACGTGATCTCGGTCACAATTTATTCATTTAAAAATCGAGAAAAAATATATTTCGGTTTTTTTCTCAACCTGGCCTCTGATTACATATGCCAGCTATAAATAAGGCCAATATGGCCTCAAAATCACCCTCACCAGAGGGCAGTCTACCAAGTATGCCATCTTCACCAGAGATGGACATGTCAGATGTGCCTAGGCTTACATCATCAATCTGGAACACAGATTTATCACCAAAGCCTTCAAGGCTCCTTACTTCTGTTCGACCTGTCAATTTGACATCCAAGGTTGACATTTTTAGCAGTGACCCAATCACTTCAACTGATCTGGGAACTAAAAATTTATTTTTAAAAACACCTTTTGCTGACCAGCCTCGGAAACGAGGTATTTCAGCCACCAACCACACCAACTCTCAGCCATCAAAAATGGTCAAAATTGCTGCACCACACAGCATCAAACACACCTTTGAAACAGCAATTTTCGAGGCACGTGACTTGCTTGTTAAGGCATACAGTCTTACAGGTGACAAGGAAAAGCAAGTGGCAGTCTTGGACCTCATTGAGGTCTTTCGAAGCTTTACTGAGAAGGGGAAAGTGATAACCACTAGACCACCAGTCCAGGTCTCATCTCCTGAACCAATTAACCCAGCACCAAGTCTTACACCACCAACACCACAGATTCAACCTGTGGTACCAGCAGCACCTTCATATACACAGAAGGTCAGGGAGGGAATCCCAAATAACAAGCCAGCCACTGTTACTCCAGCTCGGCCAGTCATGAAGGTGCTCAGTCGAAAAGCTGCTGCACCAACCATTAACAGCACAGGCCCAGTTACAAATACTAGGCCTATCATTCCAGCAGCTACTACTTCAACCACCAATGCAGCTCCAGCCACAACTACAAAAATCATTGACACTGAGAATGTCATCACCCTGGTGACCAAGTCAGGCTGCAGTCTGCCAAATTACCAGGCTCTTACTATCAGAGAAAGGATTAATAAGATCCTAGGGAAAAGGCTATTTCAAGAGTCCATACATCACCAAAGGGGAACCTGGTCCTCAGTTGTATGGACGCCTCTCCAACAGAGCTCATTTTGGATCAAGAAAAATGGGAAGTGATCTTTGCAGGATGGCCAATTCAGAAGGCCCAGAAAGTTACCAACTGGCCGAAAACGGTGGTACATGGGGTTGCAACATGTATCCCCATTCACCAATTAAATGAGGAGATTGAGACCTATAATGATGGGATCAACACACAAGGCCAGGCAAGATGGCTTACAAAATCACCAAGTAAATTGGTGAGAGCCTCAGTAGCATTTTGTGTGAAGACTGAGGAGCAGAAGACTAGGTTGATAAAGACTGGGGTGCTCATTGGAGAACAACTTTTGAAGGTGGTTAGCTACCAACAAAAAACTCAGAATAATAATAATAATAATAGTAATCCATTTATGTCACAGATCAGCTATAGAAAGCAGAAAGCATTTGTATGGGTGATTGTATATTAACAATTCAACTATGGAGATCTAAGTTCTACATACTACGCTACATATATGTACAGACACTTTGGCTTCTAGGTTCTTCCCTCTAAGATCAGTTCACATCTGGATGATTCCAGTTGCTGCTCCAAGGATATCTTTTTAGCAGCTTCTTCAACTTTCAGCTGTAGTTACATTCATATGGGATCTTCTAGACACTTCATCAGTAGTTCTAGTACATTCTGTGGGGCTCTTTCTTCAGCCCGACCCTAATAGTTGTACGCCAGTACTTGGCAGTACTGGCTACAGGAAAGTACCGGCTTTTTAGCCGTTACAATTTATGTCCTATTTGAGTTTACAACTATGTAGGACAGACTATTTAAATACAACTAATCTTTTCCATTCTAATTGGGGTTTCTCTAATTTGATGGTGGGATCCCCATTTCTGGTTCACCAGGAGGGTACTTTGTACCTGACAAAAGAAATAAAATTAAAAATAATAACAGTCAAGCCACACATCTCAAAATCATTTCTCTTCATATCTTTGTCAAATTTCTATGATGACTTTTTCTTTTTTGTTTTTGATTTTTTTTTTTTTCCCTTAATTACTCCTCTAATCAGGCCATTCTCCTTGACTGAACCATTTCAAGGTTGCAATGTGAGTGTTCCTCAGGTATTCTAGTATTACTTTTATTCCCTTGGTTTTATTCAGAAGTAATTCCATTGTTGGTCTTTCCACTCTGAGGTTCTCAAGTAATTTCTCTTGTTCATTCTTATACTTAGCACACTCCAGTAGGAGATGTCTAGGAGTTTGTTTTGCTGTTCTATTGCAATCACAAAGACCTGTACTATGTCTCTTTATTTTGTACATATAACCCTGGAAATATCCATGGCCAAGTTTTAGTTGATAGAAGGAGCTTGCAATATTCCTTGATACTCCTGAGGGTATCTGGATTTTTGAATAAATCTAGGTTTAAAAGTGGCTGAGTGAGTGGATGGATTGTTTTTCCATGCCTTTGTTTTGTATTTGAGATAATCTTCTTGCCACTCATTCTTTGTCAATTGGATGAGGTTTGATTTTATGGATGCTAGACTACAAGGAACTAAAGATGGGGAAACTTTGGTTCCTTGTTTCGCTAGTCTATCAGCAATTTCATTTCCTTCAATGTTATGATGTCCTGGAACCCACTCAATGGAAATTTTTTGCACTCCATTCTGGATAGCTAGAATTGCTGCTTGATTGGCTCTAATTTGCCAGGCTTGTCCAGGCTTTGGTAAGTTTGTTTGCAATCTATAAATAGCTGCTTTGTTATCTGAAAATATTTTTATTTTATATCCCTGAAGATTTATCTGTTGTCCTGTATACTCAAGAGCCTGGCAAATGCCTTCTAGCTCTCCATTATATACAATCTGGTCTGGTCCAATATTATTGAATGATTCATAGACTGCCCTATCTTTGGCAAGGTCTATGGCTATTAGTCCTACTCCCACACCTTCAGACTCTAAGAATGAGGAAGCATCTGTGTAAATATATATCACCTTAGTTCCCCTATCCCTTTCAAGGTTGCTGTTATGAATTCTAGCCACTTCTTCTTTTGGATGGTTCAGGATGATGTATTGAATTGGGGAATTAGGCAAAGAGGTATATGGCGCTGAGTAATGTATTTTTTCTACATTCTCTGGCCAAAGATCCTTGATTGATGTCCATAGGAGACATGATTGGGTTGGTTTCTTATGATTTCTGGACTCATCTTCATCTTCTTCCTTGTTTTGCACAAGGATCTTTCTTACTGGATGACTTTGTTGAAGGGTCAAGA
This sequence comes from Blumeria hordei DH14, assembly GCA_900239735.1. Classification (NCBI taxonomy): domain Eukaryota; kingdom Fungi; phylum Ascomycota; class Leotiomycetes; order Helotiales; family Erysiphaceae; genus Blumeria; species Blumeria hordei. The sequence continues at coordinate 1,839,339 of OENG01000020.1, forward strand.
TTCGGAATGCATATGCTCTGCTTATTTTGTTGAGTCTAATTTGAGGAGGTAGGAGTCCTGCTTCTATTTCCATGGGTTTAACTGGTGCTGTCCTGAAAACACCCAGGATCTTTCTTGCAACCTGATTTTGTAGCTTTTGTAGCTGATTAGATAGTCCTGCCTGATTTCTCCACCAAACTGGGCTTCCATAATCAGCAACACTAGTTATGCAGGCCAAATAAATCTGCCTAATTGAGTGTGGGAGAGTCCTTTGTTGATGTTGGCAAGTCTAGACATCCGAAAAAAGGCATTTCTTGCTTGTTGGGTTCTAATAGAGACATGTTCTTTGAAGGAGAGCTGGCTATCAAACCAGATTCCTAGCCATCGGACCAGTCTTTTAGGCTTAACAACATTTCCACTAGGGAGTTTGAGGTTGGTTATAAGGGCTTCTTTTGACTTGGTGAAATGTATCAGCTCTGTTTGATCCATGTCAAACTCCACTGCATTTTTGGCTCCTTGGTGATAGAGGAATGCTACCTCCCTCTCTAGGATCTGGACATTTTTTCGAAGGCTAGTTGAGCTTACTGTAAGTGATATATCATCAATGTAAGATAGCATCTTGACTGAATGGCTTTGGAATAGATTCCTGATATAGATTAGGAATAACATTGGTGAAACTGGGCTCCCTTGTGGTATGCCTGTCTCCACTTGACAAAATTGTTCCTTTTGACCATCAAAGGACAATTGAATCTGTCTTTGGCTCAGGAATGATTTAGTCCAAGATAGGAGTGACAATGGAAGCCCAATGACTTTCATGGTTCCGAGAAGTTGATCCTTGGCTACATGGTCAAATGCACCCTTGATATCAAGAAACAGTGTAGTTGTCTTCCGGTTATGCTGTCTTTGGGATTGGATCTCATCAGTAAGGAGTAGTGCTGCATCCACTGCTGACTTTCTCAACCTGCCTCCCATTTGGGAAGGGTGAAGAAGATCTGTTGTTTCAGCTAGTCCGCTGAGTCTCTTAGCTATGATTCTCTCAAGCACCTTGCCCAGGCAGTTCAGAAGGGATATGACTCTGTAAGCCTTGGGAGCTGCATAATCTAGTTTATTTGGCTTTCTGAGTATAGCTCCAGTTGCTTCTCTCCAACACTTTGGATGGTATCCTGAGTTAAATAGAGTTGAGTAGACTCTGAAGAATAAATTGGGATTAGCCTTGTATGCTTCTATTATCATGTCTTGAGAGATGAAATCTGGTCCAGGTGTCTTGCCCTTTATCTTTGAGGAACAAGCTTGTTCTAGCTCATTGACAGTAAGGGGAGGCCATTTAAAGGTTGACTTAATCCTGTAATTTTACCAATCAATTGCATCAACTTTTGGTGGAGGTGGAAATAAGGAATGCCTGAATCCTTTTGCTTTGCCTTCAAATGAGGTCTCCAAATTCCCATCAACTGACTGAATTGGTGGAATATACTGGACTTGAGATTCCTTGGTATATGCCATAGCCTTAAATATAGTTTGAGGGTCTTCCTTCTCAAGAAATTTGTCCCAGTGATTGATTTTGGCCTTCTGAATTGCATCAGTATAGGCGTTTCTAGCACTCCGAAACTTTTATCTTGCCTGGTTTATATATTCTGGTTCTTGCAGCTGCTTTTGAATTTGCTTCTAGGCCTGTTGCTTCCTCTGCATTGTCTTCCTGAGTAGTTTCAAGTCCTTGTTCCACCAAGGCTTGGAGATTGCTCCTGGTTTGATCTTAGGAATGGCTTTTTCAGCTGAATATTGTATTGCCCATGTAAGTTGTTCTGCAAGTTGATCAAGAGCTCTAAGCTGTGTCTGTTCTCTATCTTGGAGTATATCCATGGCACAGATGGGTCACTTGAGCCACAGATAGGAGCAAGTGGTTTAGAATGTAGACAAATTTCACATGCTTCATCAAATTTCCCCTTGAACAATTTCCAGTCTGCCTTTCTGGTATTAAATCTTAGAGCTGTGGCCGGATTCTCTGACAGACTATGATGGTTAGTTCTCATCATTACTGTAAATATTATGGGCTTATGATCAGATCCAATGGAAGGTAAGATCTGCCAATCTTTGATTTTCCCAGCTAGACTTATTGATGCATATGTGAGATCTAAGACTGTTTCTCTTTCCATTTGGGGCCGGAAAAAAGTTCCTTCCCCTGGACAGTTCAAAAGTGTCGGATTATTATCCTCTGTCCAGTCTACAAAGTACTCAGCTCCAGGTGTTTGAGATGAAAGTGGGTCCCAGGACGGATGATGAAGGTTGAAATCTCCTAGAACAAGACTAGGGTTAAGCAGCCTTGAGTTACAGAGCACCCTTTCAAATGTCTTAGGGGATGTACTCTTGTAGCTGGTCTTTTTGGTTGTAAATATTGTATATGAAAAATTTGTTCCACCATGCCTCACCTCTAAGATCATATAGTCTGGATCTGAAGATAGGTCTTTCCTTAGGCAAATATTGAAACTGTTGCTTTTCAGGACGTAAGCAAGAACTCTGGGCTGCTTTGGAAAGATGGTTTTGGGTAATAATTGAAAGAATGATGGATATTTATGCTTCTTATATTATTTGATTGAAATTGAATAGAAGAATGATTGGTTATTAGTCTCGGTTCTTGGACAAGAACTAGACTAACATTTTTTCAAGGGCTGTTTGTAGAAGACTCTCTGTTAGTGGAGGGCTTTTCATTATGTTGGACTGAATAACTTTCAGCTGTCCCTCCATGAAAGTTATAGCTCAGGTTCCTGGGTTCTATCCTTCAAGGCTCTATACACCTCACAACTGAGGTCAATTGCCTTATGGTTGTGGTTACAATTGGCACATTTCAGAAGGGTGTGGACACAAGCTTTTCCCTTAGCTGGGCATGAGGAACACTTGTGTTGGGTGGTGTTGTGGTTCTCGGCACAAATCTGGCACCTTTGTTCTCTCATGCATCTAGCTTCAAGGTGACCAAACCCTTGGCATCTGCTGCATTGAGCTGTGGGCTGCACAGAGTAGAGCTTTTCTACTCTGCAACTTTTTCCTGCCAGGTAAAGCCTGTTTCTAATAGCATTAGAAGCTTCCTTCTCAGTTGCAAAGGCCACAATGATACTTCCAGCTGTCTGATATGATCGCTTTTCTGCTGATGTTAGCCAATAGGGGTTGCCAATTATATTGAGCCCATGGTTGAATGTTTTTATTTCATCCCTAATCATGTCTCCAAATTCTTCATTATCAGACTCATGTATAGGAACCCCATGGATAACAACCTTATGCCAAGGCTCATCGACTTGACATGCTGCATGTGGAATAAGATGTCCCAGACAGACTTCTTTTAAAGGAGGTATTCAGCATTAAATGATTCAGTGGTGGTCAGGATTATATTTTTCTTCATATATGACAGTGCCACTGTGAGGATCACTGGTTTCTGGGCCCCAGCTTGGGTGAAGGCAGTATTGATTTCATTTCGAAGTTTCATTGAGTTAATTTGGGAGTAGCCAGGTTTGGGGAAATGAGAATTAACTGATGAGTCTTTTTCTTTGGTGCTTGAGCAGGCTTAGAAGGCTTTTATGGGTCACCTCTGTCCATTGATGTACCCCATTTGATGTACTTGACTCTCCACCTACTCCTGAAGCTGCCATAGCTGCATAAGTTTGAGGTGAAAGGTGGATGGGACTGCTGGAGTCACTGGTTTGTTTGTGTTGTCCTCATTGGGCTGGCATAGTTTGGGTTTGCATCTATTGAAATTGGTGTTGTGAATGCTGGCTGGTTGTGGAATGGTTCTGTACATTGCTTGCCTTATTTGACAGAACTCGAGAGACCTGTTCAAGGGCTCTGATCTCCTGCCTAAGATGGATTTAGCCCAGCTGATTTTGCCTTCTTCTTTGTACTCTCTTAGGATGAGAGAGAGATCATGCAGGCTCTGCTTTTGTTTCTTATTCTCTGCTAGGCACATTGCCCTAATAACCATATTAAATGCAATATCCATGCATGCTTCAACTGTCCCTGGCTTTTCCTGATCTGTAAATTGTTTCTGTTTTGCTTGGGATGTTTCTGGAGTGAAGTCAAAATTGAATCTTTGGCTATCAATCTCTGGTGCTGAAGGACTTATTAACCTTTTTGATGGAATGGCATGTGCCTTTTCCTTGCCTTTCATTTGTGATATCATGAGCCAAAATATCTGGAGATGAGGGGCACAAAATTAGATCCATTTGGCTGAGAGCCCATATTTTCACTTGTTTTTTTTTTTTTTTGTATTTTTTTGAGTATTTAATTTTATTTGATAATTTTTAAGCAAAAGATATAAGATATATTTTTTAATTTTTCTTAACAAATAATTTTAGATTTTTTATTNAAACTCCTTCTACTCCCTCATATGCTCAAATTTTGAGAAATGGGGCACCAGCAACACCTCAATGGTTGTTGTTCAAAGGCCATCTAATGGAATGAGAGCATTAGGCAAGGTGACCAATCAGGCAACAACAGTGCAGACAACAGCATCATCAATAGCATCAATCAAGGCCAACAACAACAGCAACAGGATCAACAACAACAGAAGCTCTCCCAACAACAAATTTCCATAATGAGAATGTGATCACCTTGGTGACAAAATCTGGTGGAGCTCTTCCTGCCTACCAACCCTTTCACTATCAGAGACAGTATCAACTAAGGTTTTAGGGAAGAGAGCTATTTCAAGAGTTCACACTTCAGTAAAGGGAGAATGTTGTTTCTGACCTGTATGGATTCTACTCCATCCAGAGCTACTACTGGACCAAGAAAAATCGGAGCCTGTATTTGCAGGATGGCCTATCCACAAGGCCCAGAGGTCAGCCACTGGCCAAAACTTGTAGTACATGGAGTACCCACTACCTTTCCAATTGAGTTAATATAATGAAGAGATTGAGGGTTCAACAAAGGAATCACAACCCAAGGTCATTGGCAAGTTCTATAGAATCCAAGCCCAAATGTCAACCCCAATATTTTCAACTCACCCATCTAGTTTTTAGGGCCACAGCAGGTTGACAGAATCCTCATACTTCCAGGCAAGGACTGGCATAGGAAAACATATACTTTTGCAAAACGCCATTTCATCAACAACTTCCGCCCACCATTAGATACGCTGTTTTAAATTCGATATTCGGTTTCGCTTACTTAACAGCATCAGATTGATATAATTTTCGACATTTGCATCCTCATATTCCGGCATTCTTCGACCAAAAACTCGATTTTCAGCATTCTGAGCGAAAATTTTTCACTTCAGCCTTGCCAAGGCTCGACAAGTCACGCGTCTCAAACGCGTGATCAGGTGATAACTGAATGGTCACGTGACTTTAAATCTCGATTTTAATTTTTATTTCAAAAAATAAGAGGGTGGAATTTTTCCACCAAGTCTTGGCATTATATCACATGATCTGCCCAGTAAATCACGTGATCTCGGTCACAATTTATTCATTTAAAAATCGAGAAAAAATATATTTCGGTTTTTTTCTCAACCTGGCCTCTGATTACATATGCCAGCTATAAATAAGGCCAATATGGCCTCAAAATCACCCTCACCAGAGGGCAGTCTACCAAGTATGCCATCTTCACCAGAGATGGACATGTCAGATGTGCCTAGGCTTACATCATCAATCTGGAACACAGATTTATCACCAAAGCCTTCAAGGCTCCTTACTTCTGTTCGACCTGTCAATTTGACATCCAAGGTTGACATTTTTAGCAGTGACCCAATCACTTCAACTGATCTGGGAACTAAAAATTTATTTTTAAAAACACCTTTTGCTGACCAGCCTCGGAAACGAGGTATTTCAGCCACCAACCACACCAACTCTCAGCCATCAAAAATGGTCAAAATTGCTGCACCACACAGCATCAAACACACCTTTGAAACAGCAATTTTCGAGGCACGTGACTTGCTTGTTAAGGCATACAGTCTTACAGGTGACAAGGAAAAGCAAGTGGCAGTCTTGGACCTCATTGAGGTCTTTCGAAGCTTTACTGAGAAGGGGAAAGTGATAACCACTAGACCACCAGTCCAGGTCTCATCTCCTGAACCAATTAACCCAGCACCAAGTCTTACACCACCAACACCACAGATTCAACCTGTGGTACCAGCAGCACCTTCATATACACAGAAGGTCAGGGAGGGAATCCCAAATAACAAGCCAGCCACTGTTACTCCAGCTCGGCCAGTCATGAAGGTGCTCAGTCGAAAAGCTGCTGCACCAACCATTAACAGCACAGGCCCAGTTACAAATACTAGGCCTATCATTCCAGCAGCTACTACTTCAACCACCAATGCAGCTCCAGCCACAACTACAAAAATCATTGACACTGAGAATGTCATCACCCTGGTGACCAAGTCAGGCTGCAGTCTGCCAAATTACCAGGCTCTTACTATCAGAGAAAGGATTAATAAGATCCTAGGGAAAAGGCTATTTCAAGAGTCCATACATCACCAAAGGGGAACCTGGTCCTCAGTTGTATGGACGCCTCTCCAACAGAGCTCATTTTGGATCAAGAAAAATGGGAAGTGATCTTTGCAGGATGGCCAATTCAGAAGGCCCAGAAAGTTACCAACTGGCCGAAAACGGTGGTACATGGGGTTGCAACATGTATCCCCATTCACCAATTAAATGAGGAGATTGAGACCTATAATGATGGGATCAACACACAAGGCCAGGCAAGATGGCTTACAAAATCACCAAGTAAATTGGTGAGAGCCTCAGTAGCATTTTGTGTGAAGACTGAGGAGCAGAAGACTAGGTTGATAAAGACTGGGGTGCTCATTGGAGAACAACTTTTGAAGGTGGTTAGCTACCAACAAAAAACTCAGAATAATAATAATAATAATAGTAATCCATTTATGTCACAGATCAGCTATAGAAAGCAGAAAGCATTTGTATGGGTGATTGTATATTAACAATTCAACTATGGAGATCTAAGTTCTACATACTACGCTACATATATGTACAGACACTTTGGCTTCTAGGTTCTTCCCTCTAAGATCAGTTCACATCTGGATGATTCCAGTTGCTGCTCCAAGGATATCTTTTTAGCAGCTTCTTCAACTTTCAGCTGTAGTTACATTCATATGGGATCTTCTAGACACTTCATCAGTAGTTCTAGTACATTCTGTGGGCTCTTTCTTCAGCCCGACCCTAATAGTTGTACGCCAGTACTTGGCAGTACTGGCTACAGGAAAGTACCGGCTTTTTAGCCGTTACAATTTATGTCCTATTTGAGTTTACAACTATGTAGGACAGACTATTTAAATACAACTAATCTTTTCCATTCTAATTGGGGTTTCTCTAATTTGATGGTGGGATCCCCATTTCTGGTTCACCAGGAGGGTACTTTGTACCTGACAAAAGAAATAAAATTAAAAATAATAACAGTCAAGCCACACATCTCAAAATCATTTCTCTTCATATCTTTGTCAAATTTCTATGATGACTTTTTCTTTTTTGTTTTTGATTTTTTTTTTTTTCCCTTAATTACTCCTCTAATCAGGCCATTCTCCTTGACTGAACCATTTCAAGGTTGCAATGTGAGTGTTCCTCAGGTATTCTAGTATTACTTTTATTCCCTTGGTTTTATTCAGAAGTAATTCCATTGTTGGTCTTTCCACTCTGAGGTTCTCAAGTAATTTCTCTTGTTCATTCTTATACTTAGCACACTCCAGTAGGAGATGTCTAGGAGTTTGTTTTGCTGTTCTATTGCAATCACAAAGACCTGTACTATGTCTCTTTATTTTGTACATATAACCCTGGAAATATCCATGGCCAAGTTTTAGTTGATAGAAGGAGCTTGCAATATTCCTTGATACTCCTGAGGGTATCTGGATTTTTGAATAAATCTAGGTTTAAAAGTGGCTGAGTGAGTGGATGGATTGTTTTTCCATGCCTTTGTTTTGTATTTGAGATAATCTTCTTGCCACTCATTCTTTGTCAATTGGATGAGGTTTGATTTTATGGATGCTAGACTACAAGGAACTAAAGATGGGGAAACTTTGGTTCCTTGTTTCGCTAGTCTATCAGCAATTTCATTTCCTTCAATGTTATGATGTCCTGGAACCCACTCAATGGAAATTTTTTGCACTCCATTCTGGATAGCTAGAATTGCTGCTTGATTGGCTCTAATTTGCCAGGCTTGTCCAGGCTTTGGTAAGTTTGTTTGCAATCTATAAATAGCTGCTTTGTTATCTGAAAATATTTTTATTTTATATCCCTGAAGATTTATCTGTTGTCCTGTATACTCAAGAGCCTGGCAAATGCCTTCTAGCTCTCCATTATATACAATCTGGTCTGGTCCAATATTATTGAATGATTCATAGACTGCCCTATCTTTGGCAAGGTCTATGGCTATTAGTCCTACTCCCACACCTTCAGACTCTAAGAATGAGGAAGCATCTGTGTAAATATATATCACCTTAGTTCCCCTATCCCTTTCAAGGTTGCTGTTATGAATTCTAGCCACTTCTTCTTTTGGATGGTTCAGGATGATGTATTGAATTGGGGAATTAGGCAAAGAGGTATATGGCGCTGAGTAATGTATTTTTTCTACATTCTCTGGCCAAAGATCCTTGATTGATGTCCATAGGAGACATGATTGGGTTGGTTTCTTATGATTTCTGGACTCATCTTCATCTTCTTCCTTGTTTTGCACAAGGATCTTTCTTACTGGATGACTTTGTTGAAGGGTCAAGATTCGGAATGCATATGCTCTGCTTATTTTGTTGAGTCTAATTTGAGGAGGTAGGAGTCCTGCTTCTATTTCCATGGGTTTAACTGGTGCTGTCCTGAAAACACCCAGGATCTTTCTTGCAACCTGATTTTGTAGCTTTTGTAGCTGATTAGATAGTCCTGCCTGATTTCTCCACCAAACTGGGCTTCCATAATCAGCAACACTAGTTATGCAGGCCAAATAAATCTGCCTAATTGAGTGTGGGGAGAGTCCTTTGTTGATGTTGGCAAGTCTAGACATCCGAAAAAAGGCATTTCTTGCTTGTTGGGTTCTAATAGAGACATGTTCTTTGAAGGAGAGCTGGCTATCAAACCAGATTCCTAGCCATCGGACCAGTCTTTTAGGCTTAACAACATTTCCACTAGGGAGTTTGAGGTTGGTTATAAGGGCTTCTTTTGACTTGGTGAAATGTATCAGCTCTGTTTTATCCATGTCAAACTCCACTGCATTTTTGGCTCCTTGGTGATAGAGGAATGCTACCTCCCTCTCTAGGATCTGGACATTTTTTCGAAGGCTAGTTGAGCTTACTGTAAGTGATATATCATCAATGTAAGATAGCATCTTGACTGAATGGCTTTGGAATAGATTCCTGATATAGATTAGGAATAACATTGGTGAAACTGGGCTCCCTTGTGGTATGCCTGTCTCCACTTGACAAAATTGTTCCTTTTGACCATCAAAGGACAATTGAATCTGTCTTTGGCTCAGGAATGATTTAGTCCAAGATAGGAGTGACAATGGAAGCCCAATGACTTTCATGGTTCCGAGAAGTTGATCCTTGGCTACATGGTCAAATGCACCCTTGATATCAAGAAACAGTGTAGTTGTCTTCCGGTTATGCTGTCTTTGGGATTGGATCTCATCAGTAAGGAGTAGTGCTGCATCCACTGCTGACTTTCTCAACCTGCCTCCCATTTGGGAAGGGTGAAGAAGATCTGTTGTTTCAGCTAGTCCGCTGAGTCTCTTAGCTATGATTCTCTCAAGCACCTTGCCCAGGCAGTTCAGAAGGGATATGACTCTGTAAGCCTTGGGAGCTGCATAATCTAGTTTATTTGGCTTTCTGAGTATAGCTCCAGTTGCTTCTCTCCAACACTTTGGATGGTATCCTGAGTTAAATAGAGTTGAGTAGACTCTGAAGAATAAATTGGGATTAGCCTTGTATGCTTCTATTATCATGTCTTGAGAGATGAAATCTGGTCCAGGTGTCTTGCCCTTTATCTTTGAGGAACAAGCTTGTTCTAGCTCATTGACAGTAAGGGGAGGCCATTTAAAGGTTGACTTAATCCTGTAATTTTACCAATCAATTGCATCAACTTTTGGTGGAGGTGGAAATAAGGAATGCCTGAATCCTTTTGCTTTGCCTTCAAATGAGGTCTCCAAATTCCCATCAACTGACTGAATTGGTGGAATATACTGGACTTGAGATTCCTTGGTATATGCCATAGCCTTAAATATAGTTTGAGGGTCTTCCTTCTCAAGAAATTTGTCCCAGTGATTGATTTTGGCCTTCTGAATTGCATCAGTATAGGCGTTTCTAGCACTCCGAAACTTTTATCTTGCCTGGTTTATATATTCTGGTTCTTGCAGCTGCTTTTGAATTTGCTTCTAGGCCTGTTGCTTCCTCTGCATTGTCTTCCTGAGTAGTTTCAAGTCCTTGTTCCACCAAGGCTTGGAGATTGCTCCTGGTTTGATCTTAGGAATGGCTTTTTCAGCTGAATATTGTATTGCCCATGTAAGTTGTTCTGCAAGTTGATCAAGAGCTCTAAGCTGTGTCTGTTCTCTATCTTGGAGTATATCCATGGGCACAGATGGGTCACTTGAGCCACAGATAGGAGCAAGTGGTTTAGAATGTAGACAAATTTCACATGCTTCATCAAATTTCCCCTTGAACAATTTCCAGTCTGCCTTTCTGGTATTAAATCTTAGAGCTGTGGCCGGATTCTCTGACAGACTATGATGGTTAGTTCTCATCATTACTGTAAATATTATGGGCTTATGATCAGATCCAATGGAAGGTAAGATCTGCCAATCTTTGATTTTCCCAGCTAGACTTATTGATGCATATGTGAGATCTAAGACTGTTTCTCTTTCCATTTGGGGCCGGAAAAAAGTTCCTTCCCCTGGACAGTTCAAAAGTGTCGGATTATTATCCTCTGTCCAGTCTACAAAGTACTCAGCTCCAGGTGTTTGAGATGAAAGTGGGTCCCAGGACGGATGATGAAGGTTGAAATCTCCTAGAACAAGACTAGGGTTAAGCAGCCTTGAGTTACAGAGCACCCTTTCAAATGTCTTAGGGGATGTACTCTGTAGCTGGTCTTTTTGGTTGTAAATATTGTATATGAAAAATTTGTTCCCACCATGCCTCACCTCTAAGATCATATAGTCTGGATCTGAAGATAGGTCTTTCCTTAGGCAAATATTGAAACTGTTGCTTTTCAGGACGTAAGCAAGAACTCTGGGCTGCTTTGGAAAGATGGTTTTGGGTAATAATTGAAAGAATGATGGATGATTTATGCTTCTTATATTATTTGATTGAAATTGAATAGAAGAATGATTGGTTATTAGTCTCGGTTCTTGGACAAGAACTAGACTAACATTGTTTTCAAGGGCTGTTTGTAGAAGACTCTCTGTTAGTGGAGGGCTTTTCATTATGTTGGACTGAATAACTTTCAGCTGTCCCTCCATGAAAGTTATAGCTCAGGTTCCTGGGTTCTATCCTTCAAGGCTCTATACACCTCACAACTGAGGTCAATTGCCTTATGGTTGTGGTTACAATTGGCACATTTCAGAAGGGTGTGGACACAAGCTTTTCCCTTAGCTGGGCATGAGGAACACTTGTGTTGGGTGGTGTTGTGGTTCTCGGCACAAATCTGGCACCTTTGTTCTCTCATGCATCTAGCTTCAAGGTGACCAAACCCTTGGCATCTGCTGCATTGAGCTGTGGGCTGCACAGAGTAGAGCTTTTCTACTCTGCAACTTTTTCCTGCCAGGTAAAGCCTGTTTCTAATAGCATTAGAAGCTTCCTTCTCAGTTGCAAAGGCCACAATGATACTTCCAGCTGTCTGATATGATCGCTTTTCTGCTGATGTTAGCCAATAGGGGTTGCCAATTATATTGAGCCCATGGTTGAATGTTTTTATTTCATCCCTAATCATGTCTCCAAATTCTTCATTATCAGACTCATGTATAGGAACCCCATGGATAACAACCTTATGCCAAGGCTCATCGACTTGACATGCTGCATGTGGAATAAGATGTCCCCAGACAGACTTCTTTTAAAGGAGGTATTCAGCATTAAATGATTCAGTGGTGGTCAGGATTATATTTTTCTTCATATATGACAGTGCCACTGTGAGGATCACTGGTTTCTGGGCCCCAGCTTGGGTGAAGGCAGTATTGATTTCATTTCGAAGTTTCATTGAGTTAATTTGGGGAGTAGCCAGGTTTGGGGAAATGAGAATTAACTGATGAGTCTTTTTCTTTGGTGCTTGAGCAGGCTTAGAAGGCTTCTTATGGGTCACCTCTGTCCATTGATGTACCCCATTTGATGTACTTGACTCTCCACCTACTCCTGAAGCTGCCATAGCTGCATAAGTTTGAGGTAGAAAGGTGGATGGGACTGCTGGAGTCACTGGTTTGTTTGTGGTTGTCCTCATTGGGCCTGGCATAGTTTGGGTTTGCATCTATTGAAATTGGTGTTGTGAATGCTGGCTGGTTGTGGAATGGTTCTGTACATTGCTTGCCTTATTTGACAGAACTCGAGAGACCTGTTCAAGGGCTCTGATCTCCTGCCCTAAGATGGATTTAGCCCAGCTGATTTTGCCTTCTTCTTTGTACTCTCTTAGGATGAGAGAGAGATCATGCAGGCTCTGCTTTTGTTTCTTATTCTCTGCTAGGCACATTGCCCTAATAACCATATTAAATGCAATATCCATGCATGCTTCAACTGTCCCTGGCTTTTCCTGATCTGTAAATTGTTTCTGTTTTGCTTGGGATGTTTCTGGAGTGAAGTCAAAATTGAATCTTTGGCTATCAATCTCTGGTGCTGAAGGACTTATTAACCTTTTTGATGGAATGGCATGTGCCTTTTCCTTGCCTTTCATTGTGATATCATGAGCCAAAATATCTGGAGATGAGGGGCACAAAATTAGATCCATTGGCTGAGAGCCCATATTTTCACTTGTTTTTTTTTTTTTTTTTGTTATTTTTTGAGTATTTAATTTTATTTGATAATTTTTAAGCAAAAGATATAAGATATATTTTTTTAATTTTCTTAACAAATAATTTTAGATTTTTTATTGTCAGTGAAAAATTTGAAAGTCACGTGACCCCAAATCACGTGATCACGTGATTCGGAATTTTATTTTTTCCTGATTCGACGCGTAAACGCCCCACTTAAGGCGTAAATAAACTTGAAACGCATCCTGGATCAATGAAAAATTTTCAAGTACGGTGCCCTTTTAAAACCAGAGACGCAATTTGTCGCAAATTTGTACCTTCAGGTTTAGAACACTCAGCTCTCATTTAATATCGTTAAAATTGTCTACAAATTTGTACGTGTGATGATCTGTAGGTGATATATTTGTATTCAAAATTTGAGATGGATTGAGTGTTGTGGGCCTGAGTTGTAGATGAAATGTTCTGAGCATTCACCAAATTTTGGAATCAAAACCTTGGTTAAACTTTGAACTTCAATAACTTCTCAAAGACACGTCGGATCGAAATTTCAAGATGATATTCCGAATTCGCTTAATTTAATGAGTTGAATGATGTAATTTTGGGGATGATACCACGATTCTTGGGAATTCAGGTTGTGTGAAGTATGAAATGTGACTAGGCTCAAAGAGAAAGGGTGAGCCAAGCAAAAATGGGCCTACAAAGAAAAATCCTGGCAGGGCAGGGTATTTGCCATTTGATATGGTTGAAGGAGCTGATGAATGTATTGCTATAGCCAGAGACCTGTTGATTAAAGCTGCACATCAAGCAGAATCAAGATCATATCAGACAAAAATCATTGATCTTCTTAATATTTTCAGGCAATTCATGGAAAAAGACAGAAATATCCAGAGAGAGACAAATTTGATGACACAACAGCTCCAGAAACTTGAACATACAACACAAGCCCTTCAAAATACTCTGAAGCAACCTAAGACATTTGTAAAAATAGTTGAACAAAGCAATAATCAGGGCACCACATCAATCAGAAATCAGCAACAACCAAACTCGAAAAATACGAATCAGCCAGAAAATAATTATCCAGGCCCAGGCCCTAGTCAGACAACCCGCACTTGGGCATCAGTGGCAGGATCATCAAATGCAGAGAAAAGAACACAGGGTCAGTGGACAGTGGTACAGCCCAAGAAGAAGGTTGCACCAAAGCAAAGAAATACAAATTGAGTAATACTACTTCAAGATTCAACAACAAGGCATGCCTTCTCACCACTACAAATTAGGGATCTAATTAATAGTGCATTCAGAGCAAGAGGTGTACAGGGCCCTGTGGTATCAATAGTCTCCAAAACAAGAAATGACAATATTGCAATTACAACCATTGGACCATACACAGCTGACTTCCTTCTGGACCAAGTGGATATTTGGAAAAACTTTGCACCCCATGTGCAGGCAATGAAGGACGAGGCATGGTTCAAAGTGATAATCCACGGTGATCCAACAAATGAATTTGGGGATAATGAAGATCTATCTTCCATCTCAGATGAAATATCAATCTTCAATAATGGCCTAAAAGCAATTGGGCACCCATACTGGATCACCCCTGAAGAAAGCCGAAAAAATCAGCAAGCTGGATCTATTGTAGTTGCCTTTGAAACCGAAGCCCAGGCAAAGGAGGCAACGTCCAAAAAATTGATAATTGCTGGAAGATACCTACCAACAGAAAAATATATGAACTTCTCCCCAACTATGCAATGCTATCATTGCCAAGCTTTTGGACATCCAGAAAGTAAATGTAGATGGGAACCTAAGTGCCAGTACTGTGCTGGACCACATAGCACCAAACAACATGCCTGCTCTCAGTGCAATGCAATTGGAACTAAATGTGTCCACTTAATTCCAAAATGCAGTAATTGCAATGGATCACACACTGCAGACAACAAAGACTGTCACGTAAGAATTACTGTCCTTGAAAGGGCTGCAGCCCGAGAGGAGCAAGCTGGGAAGGATCAGGAGGATTGTCTATGACAGGACAACTAAAAATCCTCCAATGTAACTTGAACCGAAACATGCAGACAACAGAATCAACTTTACAACTAGCCCTTGAGTTGGGGATAGGCATTATTGCTGTCCAAGAACCTTGGATATCAAACTTTGGGTCAGGAAACACTTATGAAGTGGCAAATTCAATTAATCACCTGGCTTTCAAGCAGATACTCCCTCATACAAGTAATCATAAACTGAGACCAAGAACAATGTTTTACATTGCCAAAAATCTAAACATCCAATATCACACTCTCCAAGGGTATCCAATGGACCCAGATATCCTTGCAATAAATGTGAAAGACAATCAGCTTAACATAAACATCATCAACATATACAACCAGAAAAATCAAGAGGCAGAAAACAGTCTTACAACAATGCAGAGGTACAGCAAAGAAATTAGAGTAACATCTAATACAATTGTAGTTGGGGACTTCAATGTGCATCATCCCAACTGGGACCCATATTATAGCAAATCTACCTATGCTGATAACCTTCAAGACTGGATAGAGAATCAAGGCCTATCAGTAGTAAACAAGATAGGACAGGGGACATTTTATAGACCCCACATGGCATTTCCTTCAGTCATTGATTTGACCCTGGCAACAACAAGGTCAGAAAAATACATACAAGACTGGCAGACCATAGCAACTGGCTCTGACCACCAAGGAATTATGTTCACCATGGCTAGCCAGAAGAAGGGGCAGTATCCACCTGCAGTACCTATGGGAAGACTTAATACTAGGAATGCAAATTGGGAAAAGTTTGAGAAAATCACATGCCAATTATTTAAGAACTCAGAAGTACTAAGGCTAGATAAGCTTCAAGATCTTGGATCAAGTAACACCAAGAACCTCCTAGAAGGGGGAAACACCCTTAGAGGTAAACTAGACCAGATTGGTGAAGAGATGACCAATATTCTCCTCAGATCAGCCGAGCTCTCCATGCCAAGGAAAAGGAATGTAGCAAAGCCTAAACCATGGTGGCATCAAGGACTAAAAGATTTGAGAAAGCAAATGATGAGAGCCAAGAGAAAATTTACCAGAGATCTTTCAGACAATATCAGAAGGAAGGAATATACAGATGCAAGGAACAAATATTTCCAAGAAATAAAAACTGCAAAGAAAAACCACTGGAATTCCTTTTTAGAGCAGGAAGATCCAGCCTCAATTTTTAAAGCCTTATCTTACACCAAGTATCAACAGAGAGGTCAAATACCTAGCAAAGAAAGCCATGATGGGGACTTGAAAAGCAGCTTCACAGGTAAATGTCAAGCTCTCAGGTCCAAGCTATTTGCTCCACCACCAGAAGCTCCAGAGATGGAATGGTCTTCACATAAGACAGCCAACTGGGAATGGCCGTTACTAACACAGAACAAGGTTGAAGCTGCGTGCTGTAGCCCTTCACAAGGTAAAACACCAGGGCCAGACCAAATAGACCAAGCCATGATTAGCCATGCATACCAAGCAAATGAAGAGGTATTCTTCCAGATATACTCCATATTCTTCAATATTGGATATCAACCAAGATGCTGGAGGCAAGCTACTGGAGTGGTACTGAAGAAACCATCAAAGCCAGACTATTCTCAACCAAAAGCTTATAGAATCATATCCTTGCTAAACTGCTTGGGAAAAACTCTTGAAAGATTGTTGGCAAAAAGACTTGGCTATCTAGCTGAGACAACAAACCTCCTTCATCCATCACAGATTGGAGGAAGGTTGAAAAAATCAGCAGTGGATGCCTGTTTGATGTTGGTCAACCAAGTTCAAATAGAAAAAGCGGCTGGAAGAAAGACATCAACTTTATTTCTAGATATTAAAGGAGCCTTTGACCATGTGGCCAAAAATCAGCTTCTCGGGATAATGAGTAGACTGGGACTCCCTTTAAGTATACTGTCTTGGGTAGACTCATTTCTCAGCAACCGACAACTCAAATTAGCATTCGATGAACAAGTGGAAGAGTTTTCACCAATTGAGACAGGCATCCCTCAAGGAAGCCCTATTTCCCCAATATTATTTTTGATATACATTAGGGACATGTTTAGCTCCAAGACAGGCCAGTTTATATCATATATTGATGATATAGCATTGACAGTTTCGTCCTCTAGCTTCAAGAAGATTGCAAAAATATTGGAAAAAGAGCATAAATTACTGCAAGATATAGGAAGAAAGAATGCAGTTCCATTTGACATAGATAAGACTGAACTGATCCATTTTGGGACATCTACGGAAGCTAAGAATTGCCAAGTGACTCTACCTAGTGGTAGAAGTATCTCATCTTGCACAGTAGCTTAATGGCTTGGGGTGCTGTTTGATCAAAAGCTATCCTTCAAGCAACATATTACTTCAAGAGTAGCTCAAGCTAAGGCAGCCTTCCACAGGATGGCAAGATTGACTAATTCAGAGAGAGGACTCAGCCACATAGCCATGAGACAGTTGTACCTGGCATGTGTTACAAGCATATCAGACTATGCCAGCCCTGTCTGGTGGAGAGAACAGCAATCATTTACTGATCTGCTGCAGAGTCTACAAAATAAGGCACTGAGAAAAATACTGGGATTCTTTAAAACATCACCAGTAAGACCAATGGAGCTTGAGGCATGTCTTTGCCCACCTGAAATTAGACTGAACCATAGCAGAAGAAAATTAGCTATGAGAATATTAGCACTGATGCCAAATCATCCAATTTCAAGGATGATGAAAGAAAGAATGGATGATTGGAATAAAAGGGAACACAAAGCCAAGAAAGAAAGTCAAGCAACCAAAATCTTGAAATCTACACAGTACCTCACTGATGTCATGGAGATTGAGCCAGTGGTACCTAGCATCCATTCTCCATGGAATAGTGGCTTTCCTTATGAAGTGGAGATTGGAAATAATGACAAAATTGAACAAAAAACACTGCACAATCAAGTACTATCACAGGCTTATGGGACAGATCAGGCTCTCTACTATACAGATGCTTCAGTATCACACAAGGCAAGTGGTATAGGAATCTCGCTTATTGCTTATGACCAGGTTGACTTGAGTACAAAGACTGAATACTATACTATTGCAAAGGACAGCAATACCATCTTTGATGGGGAATTGGAGGGGATTGTGAGGGCTATTAAAGATGCAGAGAGACAGACATGGAACAGGAAGCTGATCACAATCTTCTCAGATAATCAAGGTGCAATAATTAGAATGAAAGACTTAGGTAATAAGGCTGGCCAAGTATGGGTGAATAGAGCCATTCATGCAGCCAGAAAGCTAAAAAATCTGGGAACTAAAGTCAGAATAAAATGGGTACCAGCTCACATGGATATCCAAGGAAACAAAGAAGCAGATAGGATTGCTAGGCAAGCATCATTTATGGAGCCTGATGAAAGCTATCCAATGAGCCTTACATTTATCAGTAAAGAGATTGAAGAAACCAAATGCCAGGAATGGCAGATGTTATTGCATAACTATGATATAAAAAGAAAGCAACAAGAGGGCCCATCTTTTTTTTTTTTTTTTTTTTTTTTTAAATCATAGTGTATTCAGCTATCTAGCTATGACACATCTTTTCTACAATTCCAGTCAACAAGACTCCAATATTTCAACTAACTCAATAATCAATTCATAAAATTCCAACTTAGATCTCCTACTTTAATTCCCTTTATGTGCTGCCATGCACTTGGATGTATCCAAATATTTGAGTATTGCCTCTTTTCCTTTTCTAGTGCAGAAAAGAATTGGAAGTATCCTTGGCTCTATGCCTTTAAAACATTTATTTCTCTGCCTTGTAAACTTTGGGCAATGTAACAACAGATGCTGAACAGTTTGCCTTTCTCTCCCACAAAAATTACATATACTGTCTTGAACTTTCCCAATCATGTGCAGGTAGACCCTTGTGTTGCCAACACCAAGTCTTGCTTGGAAATATCCACATTCTGTCTCTCTGCTACATTCCTGAAAATGGATCAGTTTTTTGTTGAAATTTGGATGGTTAGATTGTGCCTGGAGCCTGTAATATTTTCCGAGTCCTTTAGCCTTTCAACCCTCCTCCTCATGCCATAATTCCAGGTTCCAATCTTTCTGCCATGCCTGTATAATCCATTCTCTTGCCTTCTGCTTGATAAAAGAATGGGATGTAAATTTGTCTCTTTTCAGAGGTAATTTTTTGCCGCCCCCCTTTGCTAATCTATCAGCAAGCTCATTCCCTTCTATTCCAACATGTGCAGGACACCATTGGAGATAGATAGTGCTCCCTTGAGATGCTTGCCTTATGTGATGAGAATATAGATTACTGCTGTGCTTGACCCGAAGGATGCTTGCTTGGCTATCAGTGAAAATGTGGATGGTCTTGTTGGTATAATATTTCTTAGCATACAGTGTTGCTTTCAGTATGCAGTATGTTTCAGCATCTGTAATGCCTGTGGAATCTCTAAGATTGTATGAAAAGCATCTCATCTCTCTGGTGACTGGAAGATATACTACAAAGCCAATGCTGCTTCCAGTTATTCCTGAAAGTGATCCATCTGTATATATGATAATATCATCAGGGTTAATACTTTTGACATGCTGAAGATGTTGATCTTTAGTCACCTCTTTTGTCTGGGTAGAGATTCTGGTATGAATGAATGCTTGGTTCCAGGGAGGGATCCATTGGATATTCAGTTGCTCGAGATTATTAAGGCCAGCAAGAGGCTTCAGGATGCTTCCAATTCTCATCAACTGTGTTACTGGCTTGCCTATGAAATCAAGTAAGCCTAAGTCTATTTTGTTAGTAATTGTTAGTTCATCTTCAACAGGGCTGAATAGATGTTCCTGGATGACATGATCTCGTTGGAGTCGAAGTATTCTGATTCCATAAAAGATAAGCTGTTTCTGATGTCTAACTTTAACTGGTAATATTGATGCCTCAAATTCAAGAGCCTTTATGGGACTGCCTTTATAGGCTCCAGTTATGATTGTAAGTGCTTGATTTTGAAGTTTTTGACATTTAATTGATAGCGTGCTGGTGCCTCTCCTGCCATGCCATAGTATAGACCCATAGTCAAGTACTGAAGTGACGCAGGCTAGGTAAAGTTGTCGAAGGGCATGACAAGGAAGTCCTCTTGTTGCTGAGGCTAGATTTCGGATCCTGCTGAGTGCTCCATTGGCAAGTTTGAGTCTCTTGTCTACATGAGTTTTAAAGTGAAGTCTTCTATCAAACCAGATGCCAAGCCACCTGACAACTTCCTTGGGCTCAAGGGTAATGTTGTCACTGAGGATCAGTGGTGATGTAGGCTGCTCCTTCCTGTGAGAGAAATGAATAAATTCCGACTTTTCTATCTCAAATGTGACTGATAACTTCTTGGCCTCAATTAACAAGTCCTTTGTGATTAGCTTGAGGTTCTGCAAATTCTTTACTACAGAGTTTGATGACACTGAGACTGAGATGTCGTCCATATAGGATAGCTGGAGATGGTCATTTTTTGATACTTTAGGGATGAGATCCCGGATGGACAGCAGGAAAAGTATTGGTGAGATTGGACTACCCTGAGGGGTTCCAGTCACTGGAAACTCATGACTTAGCTGCCCATTGAAGAGAAATTGAATGGTCCGGTCTGAGAGAAATGACTGTACCCATGAGATCAAAGTTGTTGGTAGTTGTAAAGAGTGCAGTGTGTTGATCAGTCTCGAAGGCTGAAGTTGATCAAATGCCCCCATAATGTCCAGAAAGACAGTTGAGACAATTCTTTGCTTATTCAGATTCTTCTCAATGAACTCCTCCAATAATAGTGCAGCATCAATGGCTGATCTCTGCTTTCGACCTCCAAGTTGACTTGAATGCAAAAGGTCACAGTTGGTGTTAGCTAAGAATGAAAGGCGGTTGGAGAAGATTCTTTCCAGCAGTTTAGAGAGACAGGGGAGAAGGGAAATAGGTCTATAGGCTTTGGGTGCACTATAGTCTTTTTTATTTCTCTTGGGAATAATTATACCCACTGCATTCTTCCACTGGTTTGGATGTTGACCAAGCTTAAATAGGCTGTGATATACTTGAAAGAAGAATTGTGGGATGATTGTCATAGCTCTCCTGATGATAGTCCAGTCAAGGCAGTCGAGGCCAGGGGCAGTGATCTTCTTTGGTAGGGCATTATGTATCTCATCCATGGTTAATTCTGGCCAATCCCAATGACGGTTTCCTCTTGCAGATAATTTCTGCTGTGATGTTTCCAATCCAAAGCTTTCTTCTTTGCAGTCAGCTGAAGTTGGGTCCTGAGTCTGTGGAAAAAGGGTGTGGGCAAGGGCTTTGCACTTGTCCGAAAAAGTAGTTGCTTGTACTGATGCATTCTGTTGGACTGGTGTGTAGATGAGTGATGGTATCATACTTGTCTGGTACTTATCTGGCCTTGAATAGCTATAAGCTGTGAATACCATCTTTTCCTTTGCTGTAGCTAGAAAATTATACCAATGTTGTTTTTTAGTGTGTTGAATTTGTTGGAAATATTTGTTTCTAGCAGCTGTAGATCTCTCAGCATTCCAAACATTTGGATACAATTTCTGTAGCCTCCGTAACTTATGGAACTGTTGTCTGAGTGAGGTAAGCTCTTTAGTCCACCATGGCTTAGATCTGGAGGTAATTTTAAGCAGTGGTATTGAATTTGAAGCTGCAGTGTGTACCACACTTTGTATTAAAGCTGCAATTAGTTCTACATTCTCATTGTTAATAGCTTCCTCTAGCTGTTGCTGTGACTGAGACTGCAGAAGAATAAGCTGGCTCCTGAACATACTCCAGTCAGCCTTCTTGATATTGAACTTGGAAGGCAGTGGATTGTTGGCACTGTTATTGCTGGATGAGTGGTAGTTTGCTGATGGAATGAGGCAGTCAAATATGATTAACTCATGGTCTGATCCACTGGATTCACCATATTTCCAATTCCCCCATCTCAGCTGTCAAAATCCCCCTACAAAGGTAAGGTCTATTATTGAAGTACCCTTTGAGTTTGACCTATGAAATGTCCCTCCATACTTTTCAATGACAGATGAATTATTGAGGAGGTAGGCATTGGTCTTATCCAAGTATTGTACAAGCTTGTTTGCAAGAAGGGTACTATTTTGAACTAGAGGATTCCAGGCTGGATGATGCAGGTTGAAGTCTCCAAGGAAGAGAAATGGCTTGTCTAGTTTCAACTGGCAATCAAGGAATCTTTCTAGTGTTAGTTGTGTTGAGTAGTCAGAAGTTGGCTTCTCATTGTAGATATGAATCACATAGAATGATTCACTTGGTAGTTCCACTTCTAGTATCTGAAGGTCTGGGTCTGACACCAAGTCAAATCTCGGGCTTAGTTGAAGCTGGCTGGATTTCTTCACATAGGTGAGGACTCTGGGCCGTAGATTAGTTGTTAGAAGTGGTGGAATGAGGTGGTATGATGTGTGGTGAATAGGTCTAAAAGAGTTTGTTGGACTATGATGGAACATGTATGGTTCCTGCACAAAAATAAAGTCGGATTCCTCCTTGAGGGCTACCTCAAAGAGTGACTGCTGGATCTATCGACCCCTTGCAGTGTTGTGTTGACTAAATTTGAGTGTATCTAGCTTGTTTTTTTTTTTTTTTATTAAATTTACATCCTATTGGAGTCTAAGACTTTTTAAGATGTGTAGTTACACTACAATATTAACCCCTGAAAATCAAAAATCAAACATCAATCTCCACTTTTCCTTCT
This sequence comes from Blumeria hordei DH14, assembly GCA_900239735.1. Classification (NCBI taxonomy): domain Eukaryota; kingdom Fungi; phylum Ascomycota; class Leotiomycetes; order Helotiales; family Erysiphaceae; genus Blumeria; species Blumeria hordei. The sequence goes on from OENG01000020.1 coordinate 1,861,945, forward strand.
CCCATATACCAACCCCTAGTTGCTATTTTTGTTTCCCTTAAATAATCCAATGTTATACTAATTCCTATCTTGTTATGAAGCAGTAATTCCAGGCTCATATCCTGGTCCTTTAACTTCTCTTTCATTCTCTTCCTGTTCTGGCTATACCTTTTGCAATCTATTAGCAGATGCTTTGGATTCTGCTCCTCTCCACAGCTGCAGCTCCCTAAAATTGACTTCCCTATTCTTTTCATGTATGACTTGAAGTATCCATGTCCAAGCTTGAGTTGATAGAATACCGAGCTTGTTTCCCTCCTAGTCCCTCTTGGTACCCAAGGCTTTTTCCTTATTTGCCATGGAAATACTTCAGGGTATGCTATGGAGGTTTCTGTTTGCTGTCTATTTTTGTCATATTTTTTCAATGTTTCTTTCCATTCTAGGCTTCCAATCTTATCTAAATCATTGTTTATGAAAGATAGACTCAACAAACTGTCGGAAATCGCATTTTCGTCCATAACTTCCACCAACAATCAGATACCACTCAATAAATTCGAAATTCGATTTCGCATTGTCTTCAGCTTTCGATTAATATAATTTTCGACATACGAATCCACCAACAGCAATATCTTTCGACCAAAACTCGATTTTTCGACCATCTGGCCCACTGTGACAGAAACCGAGTTGGTGATGAGTAAATCGATTTATTAAACTATATAAGGAGAAAAGAGAACTCTAGCTACTACTAACAGGTACTTATAAGAGTTGATCTTTCTGGGTCTATAGACTGATGACTTATCCATAGGCATTATACTTGCTACCCAGCCACGCAATGCCAGGTATCACTTATTGTGCTAACGCTCCAACCTCCTGATTAGTAGTGCCGTTTCGTTCAGCTTCATCTACCCCCCCCCATACAGCCTTTTCGTAAACATCCTTAATATTACGCTTAGGTTATTCGCCTAAGCTCAAATAACGGTCAAACCGTAACATTACCCCCCTATTCACCCTCTCTTCTTTTCTTTCCTTGACGCTGGTCCATTGTTTGTCTCTGCTGAACCCCACTTCTTCTCCCACACGTCGAGCGCTGCGGCATCCTGCAAGTTTGTGAGCGATGTCCACTCCGGTAACGCCAATCCAGTCCACTTGACTAAAGCCTGTCTTTCTCCCTTCTTTGTTCTACATCTAAGGACCTTGTCAATCTGATATTCTTCTTCGCCATCAACATCAATTATTGGACCTGGATTTTCGTCTTCTAATTTTTGCGACCGCAACGGATTTTCATCTGCTGGTAAGAGTAAGTCTACATGAAACCGATTATGTATCTTTCCAGGGATATTAAGTTGCACTACTTCTGGCGAAATAACTTTAGTGACTGTGTACTTTGCATGTTGCCATCCCAATTTCTTGGAAGGTTGATCTTCTAGCCTTATGTTTCGCAGAAGTAGCCAAACTTTATCACCGACTTCATATCTTGGTGCGGGATGTCTTTTTTTGTCTGTGAGATCTTTGTAGCGTTCCTGAATAGCTGCCATTGCAGATTGCATAAAAATCGTAACCTTTTGTAATCTGTCGACAAAGTTCTCGGCCCTTTCTTTTCCTGTTGATACTGGTATCATCGACTGCTTGTTAACGATTTGAATGGGGTTGACATGGTAGCCGTGTATTGCGTAAAATGGACTTATACCGCCTAAGGATACCACATCTCGATTATTAATCGCAAGTTGGGCCGCAGCAAGGCAATCAGACCAGTCGTGCTGAGTATAGGAAACATAAGCTCGCAGGTAGGTTTGAACTTCCTGGTTCATTCTTTCCGTCGCTCCATCGGTTTGAGGATGATAGGCTGTGCTTAACCTCTGTTCAATTCCGACTAACTCGCAAAGTCGTCTCCAGAATTTACTAGTCCAGTTAGTGCCTCTATTGCTGGTTAAGGCCATTGGAAATCCGTGATAGCGCCAGTGACATTCTACAAATCGTTTAGCACAAGATTCCGCATCCATTTTATCCATAGCCTCCAGTGCCACTGATTTCAACAGTCTATTGGTAATTACCATTATGTTTGTCGCGCCATTCGATTTGGGAAGGTCCACCATAAAGTCAATGGAAAGCTCTTGATGGAATCTTTCAGGTACTGGTAGCGGTTTAAGAAGCCCTTGTTTCTGGTGTCGCCAGATCGATGACCTCCCGCATACATGACAGTTTTTGCAGAACCGTTTTACTGACTTACTTATTCCAGGCCAAAAATATTCACGACGACCTGGGCAAGGGTTGCATCTCTCCCTGGATGACCCGAGACAGCTGAGTCATGGATATTCTGGATAAGCGCTGTTGTTAGAGGTTCATATAGAGGTACCCAAATCCGTCCTTGGTAGCGAGCTACACCAATATCATTGTCAAATGCACAAGCGGCGATCGTTGCTTTAATTGGGCTAGGCTCATCCGAACCTTCTATTTGCAATTTAATGTCCTTAGGCCATGTACGCTCCCCACTTAGAATTGCATTCACCACCTGTATATATCCCTTGTCGTTTTTTAATGCTTGGTCCCAGAGATTTTGCAAATCTTCGTTGATAAATAACTCGTGCCCTTCTGCTAGGTTGCTATTACCAACACGTAACTTTGATGCATAAATTGGTGTTAAGACCTGGCGCTCGCGACTTATGAGTCGTGGGTCGCCTTCCGTAGGTCTATCTTGATCCCTTCTCGATAGTGCATCTGGTCGTTCATTATCTACTCCCTTCCTATACACAAGTGTATACCTGAATCGAGATAGAAATTCTGCCCACCGAGTTTGCCGTTCTGTCAGCCTTCTTGTGGTCAGGAAATATTTCAGGTTCATGTGGTCACTTAGGATAGTGAAAGCATGTGCTAGACCCCGTAGCTCCGCATCCCATTCTTTCATACTTGCTACAATGGCTAGGAGTTCTTTATCATGAATCTCATAGTTCATTTCTGCTCCAGTCAGCTTCCGAGAGTAATATGCCACAGGTTTCCATGTGCCATTTTCTTGCTTTTGTAACAAACACCCACCGAGCGCATAACCGGAGCAATCTGCCTCCAACATTGTTTCACGGTCGGGATCCCATTGGGCTAGAGCGGGCTCTGCAACGAATTTTTCCTTGAGCAATTCAAATGCAGCGTTTTGTTCAGAGCCCCATTTCCAAGGTGTACCCTTGCCTGTCAGACAAGTTAGAGGTGCACAGATTCTTGAAAACCCCTTGATAAAACCACGATAAAAATTGGCGAACCCTAAAAATCCTCTTAGCCCTTTTGTTGTTGTGGGTGCCTTCCATTCCGATATTGCCTGGACCTTTGCAGGATCCATCTTGACTGCAGAATTTTCACCATCGGAAGATATGATGAAGCCTAAGTATTTAGTCTCCTTGACACCAAACTCGCACTTGTCAATATCCAACCCTAGTCCTGCCTTTTGAAGCTTTTCAAGTACCAATCGCACGTGCCTCTCGTGTTCCTCTTTGTCTCCGTTGGTGAATACAAGCACGTCATCTACATAAGCCGAACAGAAATCATCGAGGTGCTCACGTAAGGCTTCGTTGATATACCTTTGAAAAGATGCCGGAGCTCCATTTAGTCCAAACGGCATGACAAGCCACTCAAACAATCCAAATCGTGTTCGAAAAGCTGTTTTCCATTCGTCACCTTCCTTAATACGCAACTTGTGAAACGCAGATCGCACGTCTAGCTTAGTAAACCACTTAGCTCTGCTCAGTTTAGCAAGCGTCTCTTTAATCAACGGTAAGGGATATCGATCGGCTTTCGAAATGGCATTCAAGGCGCGATAGTCTACACAAAATCTCAAGCCTCCACCTGGTTTCCGAACGAACAATACAGGGGCCCCTGCTGGTGAACTACTCGCTCGAATGTAATTCTTATCAAGAAGATCTGTCAGTGTCTTCCTTAACACCAGTAACTCATCCCTTGACATTCCATATAGGGGTCCCCATGGGATACTTTTGTCAGACTCGAGCCTAATCTCGTGATCGCATCCTTGCCGATGTGGTGGAAGCTTATCTGTGAGTTCTTTTCGAAATAGGTCTGAAAATTCCTTATACTCATCAGGAAGCTTATCCAGACACGTTGACGATTTCTTTGATGGCGCAAGCGCTTTCTGAATATCTGCCAACGTTACAGAAAATAGCTGAGTTATGCCAGCGCTTGACTTCCTGGCTTTCCTGACCGTTGCAAGAAATACTCCTGCAGATAAACTTTTGATATTCGTTGTTCGATAAGACGAATTCATCATTGCCTGATGGCCCTTTTCCCATACTCTCAATGGTCGATTGTTCACAATTGCTTCTCCAATATCTATGAAATGTTCTCTTGCATTGTAGATAACGTCTTCTCGCTCCATCCATGGTTTTCCCAATATGAGATCATGAGACAACATTGGTATAACGTACGCATATAAAGTTCTTTGGTACCCATCTATATCTAGCTCCATTTTAACCATTTCTGTGATAAAATCTTTATGGTGGCGATTTTCTGTTGCCTCTGTAAGCTTGCGTGGAGTTATTTTTATCCGAGTTAGGTTAGCTCTATCTACCAATAAATTACTGACAGCGGCTAGGCATTCGCATCCATTGTCAATCAAAGTGGATACTGAATAAATTCCGTTAATTACCGTATCTATAATGAAAGAAGATCCATTCATAGTGCCCTCAGCTTCTTTATCTCCAATTGATTTTGAGTTGATAATCAATTCCATTGCTCCATTTGCTTGCAACTGAGGACAATTTGATTTTAGATCTAATCCTTTTTCTACCACGCTCTTCGTAACTTTGGCCTTAACTGTATCTGAAATTTTTCTGGTAAATGGTGCTGCTTGGATAGGTGTATCAGGACGCTTAGCTGGAAGCAGTCGACAATCAGCTATAATGTGTCCTTTATTCCCACATCGCAAGCATGACCCGTTTATTTTGCGCTTGTTCAACTCAACAAGTGATACCCACTTCGCACGGACTTTATCGATACCAATCTTCCTTGTCCTACTGTCAACATCCTTACTGTATGAGCTGGCTTTGGCTGAAGGGTTGTGCATAATTTCTCGTGAGATTCCCTCCAGTAATTTGCCCCCAGCAACGCCTCGTGTTCCATTGTCGAAGTAGCCGGTCTGACCTAGCAGGTATTCCCTTGTAATTTCCATACCAACTTCGTCAATTTCAGAACCTAGGATCGACAGGTAGTCGATCAATTCACGAATTGTTTTAGGATGCACACTGCCGATCATGTAATTACTTGTCGTCTTGTTTAACGAATTCCGCAATAAGTAGATCTTGCACTTCTCATTTCCTTTCGAACTGGGACTTCGGGAGAGCAACTGTTGGAAGCGCGGTAAATATGACGATAGGTTCTCATCCCGGAATTGTCTGCATGCATGGAGTAGCGCGGCTGCCAGTTGTTCTTCGTTCCTATTGCGAAAAGTATCATCCATGGCCTGTAATAGTCCTAGCGCATCCCATTCCATGCCATTTGCAAGCATATTTTGGAACTGACCTGTGATCATATCTTTCGCTGTTCCTGTTACCGCATGACTGAATAGTTGCACTGAGAAGTCTGACGGTTGAAGTATGGATCGCTCTTCTACATCACGTCTGTATATGTAGCAAAGTATTCCATGTGTAATAGCCCACTTACTTCTATCCTTGTGGTCGTATGCTTCTGGCCATCTAAGTGGTTCATCTTCAATGAAGCAATTTCTGCGTTCTGATTGGCCCTCCATATTAGCTTTTGAGTTTTGCAGGGATAATTTCTTATCCTTCTGCGATCGTTCCTGCATCCTTTTCATCATTTCGTTCATCTGAGATTGTAGCATCCCAAGCTCTCTCCTGTGTTCTATTCTCCTTAATCTCATTTCCTCGACCATTTGCTCTACTTCCGATTGTATTTCTCCGTGTGGCGTCGATTCCTGATTCGATAACCCAAATGCCATGAAGTCCATTCCGTTGTAAAAATTGTTCATTTCTGAACCCATTGTTGATTTATTTTAAAATCCCTGTGCGATGTAACCTATAATTAAAGATACCCTAGGTCACAGTAATCTAAGACTGCGATATACCTAATGACGGGCAAGAGTATGAGTGATATAGTTTAAATTGTGACAGAAACCGAGTTGGTGATGAGTAAATCGATTTATTAAACTATATAAGGAGAAAAGAGAACTCTAGCTACTACTAACAGGTACTTATAAGAGTTGATCTTTGTGGGTCTATAGACTGATGACTTATCCATAGGCATTATACTTGCTACCCAGCCACGCAATGCCAGGTATCACTTATTGTGCTAACGCTCCAACCTCCTGATTAGTAGTGCCGTTTCGTTCAGCTTCATCTACCCCCCCCCATACAGCCTTTTCGTAAACATCCTTAATATTACGCTTAGGTTATTCGCCTAAGCTCAAATAACGGTCAAACCGTAACAGGCAGGACTGCCCAGGATAGTCTGAAAGGGTTGCCAGCCTTTGTAGTGCCGCCTGGTTATCAGAAAATATTTCAAAATGTTGTCCTGGGTTGCACCTTGTACTAGCAAATTCAAGAGCCTGTGTAATTGCTTCCAATTCTCCATTGTAGAATAAAACTTTGTCACCAATATTTGACATTGATTGGCATGTGAACTGGCCAGTGTTATTGGTGACTACAATACCAATTCCAATTCCAGTGCTTTTGGTATGAGACGAGGCATCTGTATAGATATGTGTTGTATTTGCCCAGTTAATCCCTCCTATATTCCAGTTGTCCCATACCAAGATGCTTCTTTTCGCCCCAGAGTCTTGACTTATATCAGGCGACATTGTACAATCAACATTTCGCCAAGACTAGACCTCATTCACGACCCAGACATGCAGCTACTCCGTCGCCAAACTTTCGAAAATCGCCTTTTCAACCACAACTTCTGACCACCATCAGCTATAGCTATATAAATTCGATATTCATTTTTGCATCGTCCATAGCTTTCGACTGATACACTTTTCGACATCTGCATCTACTTATCACAACATTTTTCGACCAAAATCCGATTTTTGGCCTTCCAAAGTTGAATTTGTCACCATTTCATCAACAACTTCCCACCACCATTAGCTACTATATTATAACTTCCATATTCTTTTTCGCCTCATCAGCAGCTATTCAATGATATCATTTTTAAGACCTACGAACCATTAATTCAAGATCTATTGATGAAAACTCGATTTTTCCAGCTTGAAGAAAATTCTTTGCACCAGTGCTGCCAAGCCTTGGCAAATCTTGGCAAAAATCACATGATCAGTGCGTCAATCACGTGATTTAAAGTCTAAATCCTTATAAAAAATTTTTTTTTTTTGAAAAAACAAAAAGTTGAAAAAAAAAAAAAATTCATTATAAAAGGCAAAAATAAATAAAAATAAATAAAATTTTTCTCCATAAAGTTCATAAGAAATAATTTCAAAAACTGGCTATAGAATATTCCATTCTAAAATGCCAGCTAAACCAAATACAACACCCAGGAGCTCACCTTCCTTACCATCATCCCCAATCATGGATATGTCTGGTCTTGCAAGGCTTTCAGAGTCTGTTTGGAACACGAAATCAACTGCAACACCTAACAAAATCATTTCCACTGTCAGACCAGTTAAACTTTCATCCAAAATTGATCTCTTTAGTAGTGACCCAATAACCTCTACAGATCTAGGGGCAAATCACCTTTTTAATAAAACACCATTTTCTGAACCCCCTCGGAAACGAGGTTTTTTACACCTACCAATACCACTGCATCACAGCCATGCAAAATTGTCACGATCTCTGCTCCCTGCACTATTAAACACACCTTTGATACTGCCATCTTTGAGGCAAGAGATCTCCTTGTTCAGGCATATGGACTCACAATGGAAAAAGCCAAACAAGAAGCTGTCTTAGACATGATCCAAGTCTTCCGAACAGTTATTCAAGAGGGAAAGGTCTTAACCACCAAGCCATCAGACCAAACTTTTCAACTTGATCCAAAAAGAACTGAGAATATTCCTGAGGCTCCACCTGCCCCAACTTATGCCCAAAAGCTTAAGGAGGTATCCCTGTGGCTCCTATCACAATAGCAGCAACCATCAAACCAGCCATGACAGTACTTGGTAGAAAGAACCACATTCAAACCCCACCACAACAAGATCTAGACCTTCAACCTAAAACAACAATTACAGCCACACCAGCTATAATTAATCCTATTGAACCTACAAAATTATCTCATCCTATCACTGTTGCCTACCATGCTGACTCAGAGAATGTCATAACATTGGTCACCAAGGCTGGCTGCAGACTACCTAACTATGCAGCATTTGATATTAGGGAAAGGATTAATAAGATCCTTGGAAAAAATGCCATCTCTAGGGTCCATACTTCACCCAAAGGAAATCTTGTTCTCAGCTGCATGGACTCCACTCCAGCTGAGCTTATTACAGACCATGAGAAATGGGAAGGAGAATTTGCTGGATGGCCTATAAAACAGGCTCAAAAAGTTGACAATTGGCCAAAAATTGTTGTACATGGTGTAGCTACTTGTATACCAATTAACCAACTAAACAACAAGATAGAGACATTCAACAAAGGCATCAAAACCCAAGGTGAACCAAGATGGCTGGCTAGATCACCTCAAAATATGACAAGGGCATCAGTGGCATTTTGTGTCACTAATGAGGAAGAGAAGACACGACTAATAAAGTCAGGGGCTCTGATAGGAGGCCAACTACTGAAGGTAGTCAATTTTCAACAGTTCACTAAGAAAACCCAATGCCAAAAATGCCTTAAATATGGCCATCATTCTTCGACCTGTCAAAAAGCACCAATGTGTGCCATATGTCTGGGAGGACACTTTACCAGCAACCATAAATGTGCCACTTGCAGCTCAACACAAAGCTGCGTCCACCATGCAGTCCAATGTGCTATCTGCAGATCAAATACCCATCTGGCTTTCCAAAGAACAGACTGTGACTACTACAAAGCTATATCATGCTAGACACACTGAAAATCTGCCAACATAACACTGCTAGGGGTCGAGAGATCCAGCAGTCCTTCTTTGAGGTTGCCCTCAGGAAGAATCAGATTTGCTTTTTGTTCAGGAACCATACACATTCTACACAACTCAACACATTCATATATACCTACTCACCACTCAGCCTTCCAACTTATACCACCACTTCCAACTACCAACCTGAGGCCCAGGGTCCTGACCTATGTCAAAAAGTCTAGCAATCTTCAAGTATCACCTAGGTATGACATGGTCTCTGACCCTGATTTCCAGATATTAGAAGTGGAATTACCAACTGAATCATTTTATGTGATTCATATTTACAATGAAAAGCCAACATCTCATTACTCAAACCAGCTCACAGTGGAACGCTTCTTGGATCTACACTTGATACTTGATAAGCCATATCTATTGCTGGGGGATTTTAACTTGCATCACTCATACTGGAATCCAATGGTCCAGAACAATATTCCTCTGGCTAATCAATTGGTCATGTATCTAGATGAATAGATGCCAGCTCCTAAATAGACCATCCATATAGAGCAGTTTGGAGGAACATTTCACAGAGCAAATTCCAAGTCCACCTCCATCATAGATCTCACATTTGCAGTGGGATTTCGACAACTAAGATGGGTTGACTGGAAGTATGGGAATGCACTGGATCAGATCATGAGGTGATCACTATTCAGGCAGACCTACCAACAGCAAGCCATGGATCATTCCACGCTAATAACAACAACAACAATATCCACTACCAATGAAGTTCAACCTTAACAGGCAGATTGGAGCTTGTTTAAGGACCAACTACTTCTGAGACAGTCTCAATTACAGACACAGTTGGAAGAAGCCATTGAATGTAATGATATAGATCTCATTGCATCAACATTACAAGAAGTCGTCCTTGTTGCAGCCCAGAATTCAATTCCAAAGCTCAGTATTTCTGCCAGATCAAAACCTTGGTGGACCAAGGAGCTCACAATACTGCAACAGAGATTTCACAAACTACGACGCCAACAGAAGCTTAGACCAGGTGCTTGGAATGGGAAGAGGCAAGGGCTGCCAGAAACATGAATTTTCAACATATTCAGCATACTAAAAAGGAACATTGGATGAACTTTCTTGCCACTGCTAAGGAGAAGACAGTCTTCACAGCTTACAGCTACTCAAGACCTGATTTGCATCAATCTAGAGTCATCCCAACACTTGTCTACACACCTGACCAGCAAAGCCAGAGTGTTCAAGCTATCACCTTCCCTGAGAAATGTTTGGCCTTTGCTAACACACTTTTTCCACATCCTAGGGTCGAAGATCTAGTGTCTAGCCAACAAACTTGCCATGGATATTCTGATGGACAGCCCTCCTCAAATGCAGTCACCAAGAATAAATGGGACTGGCCTGAACTAACCATTGATGAAGTACAAAATGCAATACCAATAAAGAAAACTGCACCAGGCATTGACTGCCTTGATTGGACTATTATCAGGATGGCAATGACTATCATACCTCAGTTCTTCTTTCAAGCTTACAACAGTCTATTTATCAGTGGAGAACATCCAAAGCAATGGAAAAATGCAGTGGGTATTATTATCCCAAAGAGGAACAAAAAGGACTACAGTGCACCAAAAGCCTACAGGCCAATCTCCCTTCTTCCTTGCCTCTCCAATTGCTAGAGAGAATCTTTGCTAACCGCCTGTCCTACATTGCTAACACAAACTCTAACTTACTGCATTCCAGCCAGCTCGGGGGTCACAAGCAGAGATCAGCCATTGATGCCGCCCTTTTGCTACAGGAATATGTAGAACAAAATTTAAACAAACAAAATTGTCTCAACAATTTTCCTTGATATTCTTGGGGCTTTTGACCACCTTCAACAAGCTGGTCCAATGCGAAGTTTACAACTACCCATATCATTGGTATCATGGGTGGAATCATTTCTGACAGGAAGGACCATGCAACTGCAATTCAATGGCCAACTTAGTGCAATCTCCCAGTGACAGGCACCCTCAAGGCAGTCCTATCTCACCAATACTATTCTTGCTTTCAATTAGTCAACTTCTTCCATCATCAACAAGAAAAATTATCTTCAGCTTTCCTACATGGATGACATTTCAATATCAGTCTCATCAACATCTGTTGACAAAAACCTAAGGACCCTGAAGAAACTAACTGAAGAGTTGATGAAAGAGGCCAACCAATATTCAGTTACTTTTGAAATGGACAAGTCAGAACTTATTCATTTCAGTCATCAGAGGAAGCATGTCATGTCTCCTTTGATCCTGGAAAATAACATTATCTTAGAACCAAAGGAAGTTGTCAGGTGGCTAGGAATCTGGTTTGATCGGAAATTAAACTTCAAAACCCATGTGGAAAGAGGTTACAGCTTGCCCATGGGGCCCTCAGTCGGATTCGGAACTTGGCCTCATCTACTCGAGGGCTACACTGCCATGCTCTCCGTCAACTATACCTAACTTGTGTCACTTCAGTTCTCGACTATGGCTCTGTCCTTTGGCATGGTAAGAGGGGAACTGGATCACTAACAAATAAATGTCAAAGGCTTCAGAATCAGGCCCTACCAATGATCACTGGAGCTTATAGAAGAAGTCTATAAAGGCCCTTGAGGTGGAAGCTGCTATATGCCAGTCAAAGTCAGCACCAGAAACATCTGATCTATTATGGGCTAAGGGTTTTGAGACTTCAGAAGGACCACCTCATACAAGAACATCTGTTCTGTCCTTTGGAGGATGAATTGACAAGCACCAACCAGATTGACCTTGGCTTACTCAACTTTATTGACAAGCCAGTCACCCAACTAATGAGGATTGGATGTACATTGAAGCCCCTTGCTTCATTCAACAAGCTGGAGGAGCAGAATACCATCTGGACACCTCCATGGCACCAAACTCAGATTCTAACCAGCATTTCTTCTGAAACAAAAGAGTTCACTAAGTTGTTGCACTTACAACAACTCAAGAATATCCCAATTGAAGATGTAATAGTTTATACAGATGGCTCCCTTTCAGTCACAGGAAGCAGCATTGGCTTTGTGGTATACTTGCCAATCAGCAGAGAGATCAAATGTTTCTCATATCACCTTGGTGACACTATGGGTATCACAGATGCTGAGACTTACTGCCTATTGAAAGCAACTCAATATGTGAAGAGACATTTTTCAACTAAGACAATATATATATTCACTGATAGCCAGGCCAGCATCCTTCGGATCCAAGACAGCAGTAACCACTTTTCACATCAGATCAGGATGGTATGTCAAGGGTGTACCATTCATCTTCAATGGTGTCCTGCACATGTTGGTATAGAAGGAAATGAACTAGCAGACACTAGCCAGAAACGGAATTAAAAACAAGCAATGAGAAGAGACAAGTTTATAACTCATTCATTTATGAAACAAAAAGCAAAAGAATTGGTACTAGAAGAATGGAAGAGAGACTGGAACCTCGAGCTTTGGCATGAGGAAGAGGGCCGGAAAGCAAAAGGACTGGGCAAGTACTACAGGATCCAGGCTCAGACTAACCAACCCAGCCTTTCATTCAAGTTATTTAAATTTCATGATCATAGCAGGGAGACAGAGTCAGAATTTTTCCAGGCTAGGCTGGGAATTGGAAATACTCGAGTGTATCTGCACATGATTGGAAAAGTTGAAGATGACATATGCAATCTTTGTTCAAAACAAAGGCAGACTGTGCAACATTTATTGTTACATTGTCCAAAATTTAAAAACCAAAGGAACAGATGTTTTAAGGGCATAGAACCAAGAACCTTATCTAAATTATTTCGAACAAGAAGAGGAAAAGAAGCACTTCTTAAATATTTGGATACATCCAAGTGCATGGTGGCACATAAAGGGAGTTGAACTAGGATAACTAAATTGGAAATTTGAAAAGTATTTGAAAGATTGTATTTCAGAAAGGAGTTTTGGAGAACTAAATTATGTATATAATGTGTCATAGCTAGATAGCTGAATACACTATGATTAAAAAAAAAAAAAAAAAAAAAAAAAAGCTCCTCCAGATAGATGCACCTGGAGAATCATTCCATCTTTTAAACATTTATAATGAAATGTCACTAACATCTTCAACACCCTTAACAACTGTTTCACGCTTGTACCAATCAAAAATAGAGTGGGACAGGCCATTACTACTATTGGGTGATCTTAACCTTCATCATCCATCTTGGAATCCAGCTGTCAAATCACCATGAACTAGCTCACAAGAATTTGCAACATACATGGAGACATGTCAGGCAAGACTTATAAATGATTTTACAGTAATTGAAGAAATGGGTGGAACGTTTCATAGATCCAACTCTAAAAATACATCTATAATTGATCTGACATTTGCAACCAGTTTTAAAATCCTCCAATGGTGTAACTGGAGATATTTGGAAAGTACAGGATCTGATCATGAAGTGATCAGCTTTGAAGCCAACTTACAATCCTCACTATTTAACAACCAAAATTGTCTCCCAGCCAACTACAACTTAAAGGTGGCAAACTGGAAATCTTTGAGAAAAATCTCAGCTCTCTTGAAGAAAATTCTAGCCTATGCCTGCAACAGTTTTTTTTTTTTTTTTTTAATTCATAGTGTATGCAGCTATCTAGCTATGACACATTTGTAACTTATAACCCTAAGACTACCCTCCTAACTAATAACTAAACATCCATTCCAAATACATTATTTCCCAATTATGTGTCCTAATTTAACTTCCTTTATGTGCTGCCATCAATTTCTTTCTCAACTAATCCTCAAGGGGAAATCATTCACTACACAAATTTTCAGAAAATCGTTAACTTGAGCTCATATTGAGTGTAACCTATGCATTAAGCAGAGCAGATTCCGAATACCCAATCCAAAATTTCATCTGATAACTGGTTCAAGAGTTATTAAGGCTCAAAGCTGGATCAGGAGATTTGAAGTCAAATTTGGGTGAAAGCCCCAACCATTCAATCAACAACAATTGTCCACAGCAAGCAATTGATTCAAAATTTTGACTACAGATGTTTCAGATACCTCTTCAACTGAACACAAATTTTCAGCATAATCAAGCGATTTTTGGTCAAGAACTCGTGGTTCAAAGAACGAATTAAACGGGTTTTGCGACAAATTGCGGTTTTGGTTTTAAGGGGTCACTCTATAAGAAAATTTTTCATTGGTCAGAGACGCGTTTCCCGTCATTTTACGGGTAAATCACGTGGTATACGCGTCGATAAACTGAAAATAATTCCAAAAATCACGTGATATAAGTCAAGTGATTTTTCAATTAATTGATAAAAAAATCATTTTAAAATTTTATTAAAAAAGGAAAAAAAAGGAAAAAAAAGAAAACCCCATAATAAAAATCTAAAAAAATATAAAAAAATAAATCAAAATTCCAATAAACAATCATAAAATTGGATTTATAAAAACAATGTCAAATACAATTTATGACCCATCATCCCCAGTAATGGATATGGAAATTTATGAAGGAGAATCCTCTGGCAATCATGCTAGCCACCTTTGTTTACCAAATGAAGAAGAATTTCCTCCATTGTTACCAAGTGCTAAGAGAACAAAACTAACTAACATTGATGAGGATATGGAGTTCAGTAGTGATCCAATTGCTGGCCCTTCCAACATGAACTATTCCCAGACCATCTATGTACCTTACATTGACCCTAACCCATCCATTAAAGGAAAGGCCAAAGAACCCCTTTCGTCATCAAAATATGCCAACCCCCCAGCAACCATTGGAAATGAGGAAGAAAATTCGAAGGATGTTCTCATTCAAGCAAGAGACCTTATTGTGAAAGCTTATCACTTAACTAAAAATCGATCTGAACAATCAAGGCTCCTGGACCTACTTGAAGTATTTAGGGAATATACTGAGAAGGGGAATCTTTGCAAGGCTTCAACAATTATTGCATCCCAAGTTGCCAATCTAGAGACAGCCACCAGACAAATTGAGACCAAGGCAAGAGCTTTGAACAAAATAGTAACACCTGCATTACCAAATCATATCAACAACTCTCCAACCACTCAACGGCATGCAACTACTACCAATCCAGTACAACAACAGGCTTCCATGGCCTCAATGGCAGCAAGAGGAGTGGGCCAATCAACAGACCCCTTGCAATGGACTGTGGTAGGAAAGAAGAATCAAGTTAACCAATCAAAGCCCAATCCAAATATACAAGCTAAAGACAAGGTTATTAGAAGGGTCATTCTGGTTCAAGACCCTGAAGCAAATAATAATTTTACACCTTTCCATGCCAGAAATCAAATTAATCAGATATTTGCATCAAATGGAATAAAGGGACCAGTGGTTAACACAGTGATGAAAACTCAAAACGGAAATATTGCTGTTACCACTACAGAAGAATATTCAGCTGATTTCTTTCTTGAAAAAAGATCAATTTGGGAAAATATAATACCATTTGCATCAGTCCAAAAAGATGAGCCATGGTTCAAAGTGATAGCTCATGGGATCCCTTTGGCAGACTTTGATAATGAGGATGGTATGGAAATGATCAAATCAGAAATAAAATCATTCAACAAAGGCCTGACCCCCATTGGAATGCCACATTGGATATCAACAAGGGAAAACCGCCAAATAAAAAAAGCAGGATCAGTGGCCATTGCATTTGCCGCTCAAGTAGAAGCAGAAAGAGCCATCCGGAACAGACTGTATATTGCTGGAATCAGCTCAAGAGTCACAAAGCTCTACAATGTAGCTCCCACCACCCAGTGCAATAAATGCCAAGCTTTTGGCCATGTGGAAAGCTACTGCAGACGAGATGCAGCCTGCCGACTCTGTGGAACCCGAGACCACAGCACACAGCAGCATTACTGCAGTGTCTGTAAGGCTAAGGGAGTACAATGTAGTCATCTGGCACCTAAGTGTGCCAACTGCAATGAAAATCACACAGCTAATTTAAAGACCTGCCAGGTTTACCTGAGCATTCGAGACAAGGCTGAAGAGATTGACCTTTAATGTCTGACACACCAGATATCAAGGTCCTCCAAATAAATGTAAACAAAAATCAATTTGCAACAGAGAGTGCTCTTCATAGAGCAATAGAACTAAACATTTCAATTAAAGCAATACAAGAGCCTTGGCTTCCTCCAAGGCAGTCAAACCATAGTAATTTCCTTAACACTAGATCTATCAACCATTCAAGTTTTATGCAAATATTTCCTAATTTTCAACTACAACAAAGGCCTCAAACTATGCTCTATGTTTCTCTTCAAATAGGCCATAGAATTAAGCTCAACAACACTTCACCCCAAGATCCGGACCTCTTAGTTGTTGATATCATTGATGGAACAAGTTCAATTACATTCATCAATATATACAATCAAATTTGTGACAATGGTCCAACAATCCAAGCTCTTCCTCCTGACCTCTTTGGTAACAAAGTACCATACTTCTTGGCGACTTCAACATGCAACACTCATGAAGGGAGCCTGACTCTAGTGATACTCAAGAGTCAAATACTTTCATTGACTGGCTTGACAATCTTGGAATGGAATTGATGAATATACCAGGTGAAGGTACATTTTATAGACCACATATGTTTAAACCATCAGTAATTGATCTTACCTTTACCTCGCAAATAATGGCAGACCGGACAATTAGACTGGCAGACATTGGAGGACTTAGGATCAGATCACTATGGAATAATGTTCACTATAGAAAGTACACTTGATAGGGTACAGCATCCCATGGAAAGATCATCATTTAATACCAAATATGCTGATTGGAAGAGATTCACATCAACTGTCATTGGACTCAGAAATGGCCAGAAGCTTCTTGATGCTGACCATCTAAGATCATTATCAACCCTTACAGAAGATCAACATCCAACTAAAGCTACTAATGAACTTATCAATGTGCTTGACATTGCTGCCTATCAACTAACAGAAATAATAAAGGAAGCAGCCCATGCAAGTATCCCACTTCATAAATTTGGGCGTAAAGCCAAACCTTTGGTGGTCACCTGAGCTTAAACAATTGCGGAAATGTATGAGTAGGAGCCAGAGATTACTGAAAGCTAATAGGGAAGATATCATCCTCAAAGCTGCATACACTGAGGCAAGAAATTTATATTTCTCAAGCATTAAGAATGCAAAACAAGCTCATTGGAACTCTTTCCTTGAAAAAGGTGATGTGAAGTCAATTTTCAAAGCAATGGTATACACCAGGGACAATAAGGTCCAGAAAGTTCCGTCTATCATTGATCAAGATGGTGTCTTGATGGAGTCATTTGAAGGGAAGTGCAAATCATTTCGAAGTACACTTTTCCCAGCACCACCAGATTGTGAATTACCAAGCCAGATGAACTATCAACCCGGAAATTGGAGCTGGCCAAAGCTTAGCAAAGATGAATTGGAAAGAGCATGTTCTACAGATATCAAGGGAAAGACCCTGGGCCTGATGGAATCAGCCATGAATTGTCACCAGAGCCTACAGTGCTATACCTGACAAGTTTTTGATGTTATATTCCAAGCTCATAGATGTTGGATATCACCCCAAGTGCTGGAAACAGGCTACAGGAGCAGTACTTCGGAAGCCAGGAAAGCCAGACTATAATCAGCCAAAAGCCTACCGTGTGATCTCACTGCTAAATTGTCTGGGAAAAGTTAGTGAAAGGATTCTTGCCAAAAGACTGAGTTATCTTGCAGAGACAACTGATCTCTTGCATCCATCTCAGATTGGAGGAAGACTCAAAAAGTCAGCTGTTGATGCAGCTCTTCTTTTGACCAATGAGATAGAGACTAATCGCCGACTAAATCATATTTCATCAACCCTAATTTTGGATGTCAAAGGAGCATTTGACCATGTTGCTAAAAATCAACTGATAAGAGTACTTCAAGGTCTCAAGCTACCAAGAAGCTTGATATACTGGGTAGAATCATTTCTAGAACAAAGGACATTGCAACTCAGATTTGATGGGTTGACTGAAAATGTGCAAGAGATCAAAACTGGGATACCACAGGGTAGCCCAATCTCACCAATTCTTTTTCTAATTTATATCCGGGACATTTTCAAGTCTAAATCAGTTCACATTTTGTCATATATGGATGATATTGCCATTACCACTGCATCCACTAGCCCAAAGAGGAATATAAGAGTACTTGAGAGGGAAGTTGGACAACTATTTGAATTGGCTAAAAATAACTTCATTGAATTTGATCCATCTAAAACCGAGTTAATGCACTTCTCAAACCAGAAATCATTTAAAAATTGCTTCTTAACTTTACCAAATGGTATAAAAGCTATTCCTAAAAAGAAAATACGCTGGCTTGGCATATGGTTTGAACTTTGCCTCAAATTTAGAGACCATTGCACCATAAGAACAGCACAAGCAACCCAGGCCTTTTACAGAATGGCAAGACTTGGTAACACAGAGCGTGGTCTATCACCAGCAGCAATGAGACAGATCTACATTGCATGTGTTATAAGCATTGCAGATTATGGATCAGCTGTTTGGTGGAAGGGAGAAGAATTCATTATATCAAATCTCCAAAAGCTACAAAATTTGGCCATGAGGAAAATACTTGGTGTCTTCAAGACTGCACCCATTCTTCCCATGGAAGTGGAATCATGCTTACTGCCACCTTGTATCTGACTTAAGGCTAATACTAGTAAGTTTGCTCTAAGGATGATGAAGTTATCAATCAGTCATCCAATAAACCAAGAAATTCACAGTGAAAAAGATTTTGTGCTTCCAAAACCAACTCAAATTAGTAGAATAAAGTACAGCTTAGAAAAAATCATGGATGAATATTTAACTGAAAAAATTAGATCTCTAGCTTTTCAACCATGGGTCTCACCCCCTCAATATAAAATAAATATGAATAGAAATTCAGCCCAGTGTGTAGCTGAACAGCACAAGGCAAGAATTGAAATTGAGGACTGGCAAAATGTGACCTATATCTATACTGATGCCTCTCTTTACAATGAGAGCATTGGAGTAGGCATATCTTGGGTGGCCACTGATAATCATGGCAGACTCAACCACACCTTTAAATCAAATATAGGGGATAGAGTATTGGTATACAATGGTGAGTTGGAAGCTCTAACTCAGGCAATTGAATATTCTAGTACAATGGCTAAAAATGGCCATCACTTTGAAATATACTCCGACAACCAGGCAGCAATACTTCGGCTTGCCAACCTATCTGACAATCCTGGACAAACTTGCCAAATAAGGGCTATAAGAGCATCTGAAACAATTATGAGCAAAAATGCTACTGTGTCATTAAACTGGATCCCAGGACATTCTGGTATCAAGGGTAATGAAGCAGCAGATAAACTAGCAAAGGAAGCATCAAGAATGCTCCCTGAAACAATGGAAACAAGTTTTGCCATGATAGGATCCAGATTAAAAAGTGAAATTTGCCTCCAATGGATGCAATATCTTGGACAGAACGACCTCAAGTTACAACTGAATCCATTGTCATATAGGAAAAAATTCAATTGGAAAATCAACTCAAAAATACAGGTACAAAATGGAACAAAAAGAAAAACAGTTAGTGCCTACTTCCAACTCAAACTAGGGCATGGATATAATAAAGCATATTTATATCAACATGGATTAAGTACAGACAACAAATGCAGATGTGGCAAGCAACAAACACCAGAACACTTATTACTAAGCTGTAGTAATTACAAGCATAAACAAAAAGAGATGAAAGAGAAGTTGAATGGAAATCCCCTGAGCATGCAGTTGCTACTTCACACTAAAAGAGGAGTTGAAACAACCATTGAATATATAAATAGCACTGAAATATTAACCTGGGTATGACACCTTGGTAGTAGAGAGACAAACTATGGAGTGGAGTAATTCAAATTGAAAGAAGGGGGACATTTTTCTCCTTAATAAGTAGTTGGTTTTGGGAGTATAAAGGGTCAAAAAAAAAAAAAATTAAATTTAAATACTATACAGGACTTGTTCCTAACTATCTAGAAGAAAATATTGGGAATTAAAATGGTTGAATATATAAAAATTTGTTAGTCTCTTTATGTAGAAACTAGAAGTCCTCTATAGTCATAGACTCAGATAGGACTATAATAAAATCTAATCTAATCTAATCTAATCTACACACCAGTATCTTCGCCCAAGGGTCATGACCTATGTCAAAAAGGCAAGCCAGCTTCAAGTAATGCCTAGATATGACCTAGTGTCTGACCCAGATTTTCAAATCCTGCAGGTTGATCTTCCAGGAGAAGCATTCTATATTATTCACATTTACAATGAGAAGCCTTTGGTACCTACCCTTTCTCACCACACTTTCCAATGCTTTCTCAACTTAAATCTTAAACTGGACAAGCCATTTCTGCTTCTTGGAGACTTCAATCTCCACCACCAATTATGGAATCCCCTGGTACAATCATCAAGTCCTCTTGCTTGCTCTTTAGTTCATTATCTGCAACAAACCAATGCCCAACTGCTCAATTGTCCTTCAGTAATTGAGGAGTTTGGTGGCACGTTTCATAGATCTAATTCAAGGAGCACATCAATAATTGATTTAACTTTTGCAGCTGGATTCAAACATACCAAATGGGAGTGTTGGAACTATGGTCAAGCAACTGGGTCAGATCATGAGCTTATCACCTTTCAAGCAGAAATATCAGCAAATGACCAGTCTAGTTCAATGCCTATCACAACAAGTCTTCCAGCAAGATTCAACCTTAAAAAAGCAGACTGGAAACTTTTCCACCATGAGTTACAATCTAGAAATGCAGGCCATCAGTCTGGTCTGGAAACTGCTATTCAAACTGGGGATTTTGAGCAGATAGCCACCTTATTACAACAGGCGGTTCTAGAAGCTGCTCATGCCTCCATTCCAGTTGCGAAAATTACAGTTAGATCTAAGGCATGGTGGACAAAAGAATTGACTAATTTAAGGATGAATTTCCACAGATTACGCCGACAATTGAAACGATTCCCGAACTCTCAGCTGGATACAGAAACTAGATCAGCAAGAAATTACTACTTCCACCAAATAAAATTTCAGAAGGGACAGCATTGGATCAATTTTCTGGAATCAGCAAAGGATAAATCAATCTTTACAGCCTACCAATACTCAAGTCCAGAGAGGACACAATCAACTCTAATTCCGACTTTGAATATCACTTCTATAGACAACAATGATGATAAGATAGCAACCAGTTTTGAAGAAAAATGTGATGCATTGATGCAGAGTTTCTTTCCTTTATCAATCAATTCAGCCCTTAATGAAGAAGAATCTATTGAACACTCCACTTCTTTTCCACACCAAAGAGCAGTCACACCATCTCTCAGTAATCAAACCAGCTCAAATATTGATGGTATCAATATCTGGGATTGGCCTGCTCTAACTATGGACGAAATTAGAGATGCAGCCAGTACAAATTCAACAGCCCCAGGACTTGACCAAATTGACTGGGCCATCATCAAGGAAGCAATCAAAGCCATTCCCGAATTTTTCTTTCAAGCATATAATACCTTATTTAATAGTGGATACCATCCTAGACAGTGGAGACAGGCAGTTGGAATTATCATTCCTAAAAGAAATAAAAAGGACTACAGCTCTCCAAAAGCCTATAGGCCTATCTCACTTCTACCATGTTTCTCAAAACTATTGGAGAGGATATTTGCCAACAGGCTTGCCTTCCTTGCCAACACCAGCAACAGCCTCCTACATGAGAGCCAGATGGGCGGACGCAAGCAAAGATCTGCCATTGATGCAGCATTACTATTACAAGATCATGTTGAACAAAACAGAGTCAAGCACAGAGTAGTATCAACAGTTTTCCTGGATATCTTAGGGGCATTTGACAGACTACAGCCAGAGGCTCTTATTCTAGTGATGAGAAGACTGCAGCTCCCAGCCACATTCATATCATGGGTGCAATCTTCCTTGAGTCAGAGGACCATTCAGCTCAAATTCAATGGTCAACTTAGTGGAGTCTTTCCAGTGACTGGAACACCTCAAGGCAGTCCTATTTCCCCACTCCTTTTCCTACTATCCATCAGATATCTTTTTCCACCAGACAAAAAAGTACCATTCCTTCAACTGTCATACATTGATGACATCTCAATATCTGTCTCATCAACATCAGTTACCAAAAATATACAACAATTACAACTTATTCTCAAGCAGCTTATGATAGAGGCAGATAAGTTATCAGTTACATTTGAGGTTGATAAGACTGAGCTTGTACACTTTGCTCAACATAGAAAACCATTACTTGCCCCTCTTTTGCTGGATGACAAGTTTAGATTACAGCCAAAAGAGGTGGTAAGATGGCTGGGTATCTGGTTTGACAGGAAGCTAACTTTCAAGACACATGTGGAAAAGCGACTTCAACTAGCTAATGGAGCTCTCAGGAGGATGAAGCAGCTAGCTTCAGCCACTAGAGGTCTTTCATTCCATGCTCTCAGGCAACTTTATCTTAGTTGTGTCACTCCTATACTAGATTATGGTTCTGCACTATGGTATGGGAAACATGGCTCAGGAGCATTGAGTTCCAAATGTCAAAGGTTACAGAACCATGCAATTACAATGATAACTGGAACCTATCAAAGCAGTCCAATCAAGGCTTTGGAAGTTGAGGCAGCTATTCTTCCTGCAAAGATCCGGCAATTGAAGAACACCTACAGCTTTGCTTTGCGTCTTTTGCGGCTCCAATCATACCATCCAGTCCAAAATAAGCTGCTCAATCCTATTAGGGACGAGCTATCTATATCCACTGAGCTAGACCTTGGCCTCTTTAAGTACTTGGAAAATGCCCCAACTCAATTAATAAGAATAGGTAGCTTACTGAAGCCTTTTGCAAACTTCAACAATCTGGAACAAATAGATGCTAAGTGGATCTCACCATGGCATCAGACAAAATTTTCCATTGTTATTTCACCTCTTACAAAGATGGAAGCCAAGAAGGAACATGAAGCACTAATCAATAATATTTCTTTAAATACAACCATAGTTTATACTGATGGATCTCTAACTAAAGGGAAGGGGAGCAGCATTGGATTTATAATATACCTGCCAGTAAGTAGGGAGATGAAATGTTTCTCCTTCAACCTTGGTCAGACAATGGGAATCACAGATGCAGAAAGCTTTTGCATCCTCAAAGCAATCAAATACTTAAAGAAGATTATTCCACATGGGACTTATCACATTTTCACAGATAGTCAAGCAAGCTTACTGAGGATCCAAAAGAAACAAAACCAATTTTCATACCAGATTAGAAAAGAGGCATATAACTGCTCATTAAGCCTGTCTTGGTGTCCAGGGCATGTTGGTCTAGTAGGCAATGAGCTTGCTGATAACTTAGATAGGGGAGCCAGCAAAAAGAAGGTGATGAAAAAGAACAAATTTACTACACATTCTTTCTTAAAGCAAAAGGCCAAGGATCTTGTCATAGAAGCCTGGTCTCAAGACTGGACTTCTGAACTATTCCAAGAGGAGGAGGGAAGGAAAAGTAGAGGACTTGGCAAATACTACAGAATACTGGCACATTTGTCAACACCAATATTCAAAACTCATCCCATGAATTTTCATTCACACAGCAGACTAACCCAATCATCCTATTTTCAGGCAAGAACTGGCATTGGAAATGTGAGGGCATATTTACACAAAATTGGGAAGACAAATGATGATGCTTGCAATTTCTGTGCAAATGGAAGGCAAACAATGCAACATCTAATACTGCAATGCAGCAAATTCACACAAGAGAGAAAGAAATCATTTGAAAACATTCAACCACTAAAACTACCTATACTTTTCAGGACCCAAAATGGAAAAGAATCACTACTACAATTTTTAAAGACTTCTAGGTGCATAAGTGCACACAAAGAAGATTAATTAGGCCAAATTAAAATAGACATGAAAGGAGGGATGTAATTCCTGGTGTTTTGAGTTAGGAACTGTTAATTTTTTTTTTCTTTTTGTAAAACTTAGATAAATTGTCATAGCCCCATAGCTGAATACAATATGATTTAAAAAAAAAAAAAAAAAAAGAGAGCTATCCTATTAGTCTAGCATCCATAGCCAAAGAAGTAGAAAGTATCAAATGTGAGGAGTGGCAGAAAATGTTGACAAAATATGAAGAAATGAGAGAGCAGCAGGAGAATCCCTCCCCATATTCAAGTACATACCCATGGCAAATAAGGAAAAAGCCTTGGGTACCAAGAGGGATCAAGAGGGGAACAATCTCAGCCTTCTATCAACTTAAGTTAGGACATGGCTACAACAGATGGTACATGCAAAGGATTGGACATATGCAACAAAATTTCGAAAAACGCTTTTTCATCAACAACTACCACCAACCATCAGCTACAGTAATATATACTTAATATTTGGTTTCGCATCGTTGACAGCATTTGATTGATCTAATTTTCGGCACATACGACCCAATATTGCGACCTTTCTCGAATAAAAACCCGATTTTCGACCCTGAGGACCACATCACCACACCATTTTATTCACAACTTCCACCCACAACCTGATACGGCTCTACAAAATCGATATTCGTTTTCGCATCGTCTGTAGCTTTCAACTCATACACTTTTCAATATCTGCATCCCCTTAATACAACATTTTTCGACCAAAACGCAATTTTTGACCCTCTAAACAAAAAATTTTCTTCCATCCTTGCCAAGGCTCGACGCATGACGCGCAACGCGTTCTGGACGCGTGAGCAGGTGATCAGGAATCAGGTCACGTGATTTTCAATTCAAACTTTCCTATTTTTTTTATTAAACAAAACACAATTATAAAAAAAAGCAATTATAAAAAAGCAATTATAAAAAAGCAATCATATTAAAAAATAAATTCAAGTCCAAATTTTCACTTTTTATGATCTTATATTGAGAAACAAACGGAAAAAATTTTAAATTCTTATTATATAAAACTAAAATTAAAAATCACAAATATATGTTCTAAAATATATTAATATTACAACATCATGGAAGCAGGATCATCGTCCTCAAATGAAGGCCCCCCCTCTTCACCACCAACACAACGATCTTTTCATATGAAAAATATACCTCGCCTTTCAGATTCAATATGGAATGCAAAACAATTGAACAGCTCTAGGGTATCAAACAACTTAAATCCTTCAAAAATCCAGAATAAAATCTTTTCACAAACCATAACAAATAGCCAATTCAGCAGTGACCCAATCACTTCTCAGGACTTTCAACATCAGTCAACAACATCTAAGTCACAACCAGCCATTTCAAAAAAAAGGAAATGAACAGACCCTATTCCATCAGCTATCTCACACAGAAAAGTCATCTTGACTTCTGAGCCTGGAATAACAAAACAATATACATATATATCAGCTATTCAAGAAGCTAGAGATCTCCTTGTGAAAGCATATTATCTTACTGAAGATAAAGGAAAGCAGGATGCAGTGCTTGACCTTGTTGAAGTGTTCCGGAACTTCACAGAAGATGGTAGAACCAGTATTTCAGCACAAACAGCGCATCCATCTGTTGATAATTGTTCAGAGGAAAAAGCATTGCCACAAGTCCTCTCCTATGCTCAGATTTTAAAGAGCAGCTCACCATCAGCTTCTGGTCCAATTGTGCAGAAGACTTCAAACAAAATGACAGTGCTAGGCAAACAATCCAATCAAGCAACAGTGAATAGGACAGCAGGGTCAATAGCAACAGCTACAGCAACAGTAATTACAACACAGCCAAGAACCACAACAGCAACAGTGCCAACAACTGAATTTTCAACAGAAACTTTTCCTCACAACAGTAATGTGATCACTCTCACCATATCTGCAAAAATGGAATTGGTAAAAATATCATACTTTCATGGTGTCCAGGACATATGGAAATTGAAAGAAATATGCTGGCCGACACTCTAGCAAAGAGAGCTTCAAGCCAGCATGCAACTAAGCATTTTTTTTTTTTTTTTTTTTAATCATATTGTATTCAGCTAGCTAGCTATGACAATTTATTTAACAAACATACAAAGCAAATATCAGTCCCCATTATCACTCCCTTCCTCCATCTCTCCTCTTTATGTCCAATATGTTTTGTCCTAATTATTCTCCTTTGTGTATAGATATACACCTCGAAGTTTTTAAAAATTCAAGCAATGCTTGTTTTCCTCTTTTTGTTCTGAATAAAATTGGTAAAGTGAATGGCTCTATGTTTTTAAAAGATTCTTTTCTTTCATTTTTAAACATTTGACAATGAAGTATCAAATGTTGCATTGTTTGTTTTTGGTTGTGACAAAAATTGCATTTATCATCTTTGGTCATTCCAATTTTATATAAGTCTGCTCTAACATTTCCTATGCCAGTCCTTGCCTGGAAGTATGAGGATTCTGTCAACCTGCTGTGGCCCTGAAAGCTAGATGGGTGAGTTGAAAATATACTCTCAGCAATCAAACTGCCTTAGCACCTAAAGAAGTAGTAAGATGGCTGGGGATTTGGTTTGACAGGAAATTAACATTCAAGACACATGTAGAGAAACGCCTTCAGCTTTCACATGGAGCACTTAAACGGATAAAACAGCTTGCATCAAACACCAGAGGACTACCATTACATGCATTACGACAGCTTTACCTCAGTTGTGTCCTCCCTGTCCTGGACTATGGCTCAGTGCTTTGGTTTAAGAAAAGTGGTTGTGGTGCATTGAGTGCCAAGTGTCAAAGGCTTCAGAACCAGGCTATAATCATGATTACTGGAGTATATCACAATAGTCCAATCAAGGCCTTGGAAGTTGAGGCAGCAATTCTTCCCACCAAAGTAAGGCAGCTAAAGCAGACATTTAACTATGCTCTCAGAATTTTAAGAATACAAAAAACACATCCAGTGAAGGATAAATTGATATCCCCACTTCAGGATGAGCTGTCCGTTTCAACTGAGGTGGATCTAGGTGTCTTTGAATACTTGGACCAGGAACAAACACAAATTATAAGAATTGGCCAACTATTGCAGTCATTCATTAAGTATACAAACCTCGAACAACTAGATGCAAGTTGGGCACCTCCATGGCTTCAAACTAGACTGACCATTGATATATCACATCTGCCTAAGGAAGAGGCTGCTTTGGGACACCAACAGCTTACTGATACAATACCTCTAACAACAGCTATTGTCTATACTGATGGTTCTTTCATGCCAGGAAAAAGCAGCAGCATTGGATTTGTTATATATCTCCCAGTCACAAGGGAGATGAATTGCTACTCCTTTAACCTTGGCCAAACTATGGGTATCACAGATACAGAAACTTTCTGCATACTCAAAGCCATTAGACACCTCAAAAAGATCTCACCAAATGGCCAGTATCACATCTTCAGTGATAGCCAGGCTAGTCTATTGAGAATTCAGACAAAACAAAATTCCTTTTCACACCAAGTCAGACAAGAGGCAGAGAATTGCTCCATTGATCTCTCCTGGTGCCCTGGACATGTTGGAATAGTAGGTAATGAGCTTGCTGACAACCTGGCCAAAGGAGCCAGCAAAAAGAAGGTGCTCAAAAGGAATAAGTTCACATCACATGCATTTCTGAAAAAAAAGGCAAAGGAGCTTGTACTGAAAGCCTGGGCTGAAGATTGGAAGTCTGAGCTTTTTAGGGAAGAAGAGGGAAGAAAGAGCTGTGGTTTAGGAAAATTCTACAGGATACAAGCCCAATTATCCACACTAAATTTCACAACAAAACCAATCAATTTTCATGGATATAGTAGACTTATAGAATCCTCATATTTCCAAGCAAGGATTGGTATTGGAAATGTGAGGGCATACTTATTCAAGATTGGCAAGACCAAAGATGAAAGCTGCAATTTTTGCTTGAAGCAAAAGCAGACAATGCAACACTTGATACTACAATGTCAAATGTTTAAAAAAGAAAGAAAAGAAAGTTTTCAAAATTTAGAGCCACTTACATTACCAATAATATTCAGAACTAAAAGAGGACAACAAGCATTGCTTGAATATTTGAAAACTTCAAGGTGCATAGTTTTACACAAAGGAGAATAATTAGGACAGATTGAAATAGAAATAAGGCAGTAGGACAGAGGAGGGGAGTTCATTTTGAGACCGGTATTAGGGATATATAAATGTAAAATAAATTGTCATAGCTTAATAGCTGAATACAATATGATTAAAAAAAAAAAAAAAAAAAGGCTAATTGGTCTGGTTGGTGTGTGTATGATATTTCGGACATATTGTCAGGATCTAAACTCATTAGTTGTCTCTCCATATTTGCATAGTTGTCAGTGAACGGATCTGGCAAGCTTGACTGCTCTCCTAAATCTCTCATTTTCAAATTGCTTTCCTTTATTTTTTTTAAAAAAAGGTTTTTTTTTTTTTAATTTACTCAAAGGCTTGGAAATATTTAAAAAAAAAAAAAAAAAAACGAAATATCACGTGATATTAAACACGTGATCACATGACCTGTAAAGTTATTTTCCAAATGGACGCGAAATGCGTCAGGGACCAATGAAAAATTTTCAGCTCCGGCGACCTGATCAGACCAAGTGCGCAGCTCGTCGCAATGTGACTTTCTTTCAACTTTATGTTGCCCTATCTCAGTGAAAAATCGTCTGATAAGCTTCAAAGTTCATATAGAGTTAGATCAATTCTGTATTCAATTTTGGTATGAATTTGAAGCTGCTGAGAAATGTTGATCACTTGTTGTGGGCACTTGGAGTTGATCACTCAACCCAAATTTGCTTGGTGACCCCCTGTCTACCTTTAAACTCAAATATCTCACCCTTTAGTGGTCGGGTTGAAATTCTGATTGGATATTTGGAATGCGCTTGATGTTATCAATAATTTGATGTATCTTATAAGCTGTTTGGGTAAATATTGATGAATCAGAAAGTTGGATGTCTGTTATCTCTATGGTGATTGGTTGGTAGATCACAAAGCCAATGCTGCTCCCACCTCTCTGTGAAAGTGATGCATCAGTGTAAACTATGACATCACTTAAATGGATGTCCTTAATGTGTTGGATGTGGGATAGTTTAGCTATTGACTTTGGATGGTTTAAAATAGTGGTTTTGTTGTGAATGATGAGCACTGGAGATATTCTTGGGATAGACTTAGAGACAGTTGTGATATAATGCTCGAGAACTGAGTTGTAGACTTTAGAAGGGATTATTATTTACTAAAGTATATTGGATAAAGTGTGTGATCTATGTTGGACACTTTTGGGGGCAGTGCCTGACCACCTGTCTAAATACATGAGAAGCTGGTCCGTGCACTGCTATCACTTCTCAACATCCTGATCCTCAACAGATCTCTACAACCACTACGTAGCTTACCTCAATTGTGTATTATTATTATTAATTTTTAGTTTAAAGCCACTACTGAGTCTATAACTATGAGAGGCTAGTTCTAATTATAATACATTCCCTGGTTTATTCTTTATGTTTTCCAATTGATTTTGAGGATAAATTCCTGGTGTGACCCTGCAACTTTTATCAAATATATGTCTCTTTCTTTATTATAAGTGATTTTATTTTGTATAATTTTCAATCTTTGATGGTCTTTTATAAATTTTCTTATCTGTTCCATCCAATAACTCATGTCACCCCTTCCTTCTCCCCCAAATGCCACGTCCTGGTACAGATCCCTGTTTTGAGCAGAAAGTGAAGTGTATTCTCAATGCCTTTTTCAGTATTTAGTAAAAGCCTCATACTCAAATTGTTTCCATTCATTTTTGCCCGGAGCTCTGCCCTCTCTTTTTTGTATTCAGAACAGCTCAGAAGCAAGTGTTCAGGGGTTTCCTTCTTTCCACAAGTGCATAAGTCTATGCTGCTGTGTTCAAATTTGAAAAGATAATTTTTGATGTATCCATGGCCAAGTTTAAGCTGGTAGTAGGCACTTGCTGTTTTTCTCAATGTGCCTTTTGGGAGCAGTATTTTATTGATAATTTTCCAACCATATTTTTTGTGATATGTGGAATTAATCTTCTTATTTACACTGTCTTTGTAAAGATATTCTAGCCATTCATTTTTGCCCAATTCTTTAATTATTGCACTTAATTTAGCAAAGCTTAAATTTGATAGGTCTGCTGGAAACTTGGTAGCTTCTTTTGCCAATTTGTCAGCTTGTTCATTGCCTTCAACACCTGAGTGTCCTGGGACCCATGCCAATGTTAAGGAAGCTCCTTGATTAACTATGTTTGATGCCGCATTTATAGCTCTTATCTGGCATGATTGCCCTGGATGGTTTGATAGTGTTGTGCCTAGACCCACATGGCTACAGTGCACAGCTTCAGTTATGATGGTCACGCAACTGCATGCATTTGCTCTGTTTGCTCCTGCTTCGTTGAGTTAGTATAATTAGTAAGCAGTAGTCTAGGGACTATAAGTAGAGAGCTTTCCTCCACAGTAGATAGAGTAAGCCATACAGTCTTTCCTCATTCTACAGAGATCATTCTCCACTCCTGTCAGGGCTCGTCGACGGTGGACTAGGATTAGGACGGAGAGTAGGACGAGGACTAGGACGAAGACGAGGACTAGGACGAAGACGAGGACTAGGACGAAGACGAGGACTAGGACGAAGACGAGGACTAGGACGAAGACGAGGACTAGGACGGAGACGAAGACGAGGACGAAGACGAGGACTAGGACGGAGACGAAGACGAGGACTAGGACGAGAACGAAGATGAGATCAAGAGAGTAGGTAAATTACAAGACAAGAAGCTACAGTACAGATACAGTCTCAGAGCTCCCTTAAGTACATGAGAGCAGTTACCATAACCGGTGGTGCCATAGCCTACATCCGTATCATAGCAACAGATTGGTATCTTGGGTGGTAACTGTTGCTATCGCAACACTGTAACTATCGCAACGCATTAACTGTGATTTGAGTACACTCATGACACAGTTGGCCAGGTGCAACACAACTTTACAGGGTCAGTCCGTGACAACTCCTCTTCTTGACCTGTCCGGCCCAGCAGCACATCTGTGATCACTAGCAGCGAGCTCCCACAAATTGTATGTACACCCGAATCATAGACCTATCATAACAGGTTATGAGCCCGGCGCATCCACGTACTTACAGGAGTTAGCTAACCATTGTGAAAAACTAGATTAAGCATCATGAAAATGACTGATCCAAAGGAAATTCTTGGTAATGGTATCTCATTTATCGCTTGGAGAATGGCATTGCGTGCTAAACTTGGACGCAAAAACGTCCTGGGACATGTCTTTCATGACATGCCTGGGATCCGTCCAGTCAACATCCCTACAGATCCTTTATTAGGGAGCCCAAACGCCGAAGATGCCGATAAACTCACGGAAAAGTACCTGAATGAATTCGAGCGCTGGACTTGGGGAGAAATCAAAGCAAAAAATATCATCACCCAACGACTATCTACGACCATCTGCCCCCAACATTATGACAACCTGACGGCCAAAGAACTCTACGACACTGTAGCCGGGACCAGGAATGAAACTGCAACCGCACCATATGCTGCAGCACTCGAAACACTGTTGAGCATCAGGTTTGTTAGTACTGCTGATGATTATGTTGACCGTTTCCTAGCAGCATACCAGAGTGTCAACAACGCGGCCGATGCAATTTCTACTCGGCCGTTAGCCTCTGGGTATTGCATAGGTGACGGACAAGCATCAGCCATTTTTGTGATGGGAACAAAGAGGATCAAATGGCTAAATGTTTGGCGTGATACAAGAGCATTCGATTCCGACAACAAGTATGCACCACTGCGAACTCTGATGTCTTCTTTGCGATCTGTAGCAGGCAATCGGACCCAGACACCCAACACGGTGGCTGCGGTCGTACCCAACAGTATCAACGTAGACCCGGAAGCATACTGCAAGAGGTGCAAACATCGGCACAAGAATAAGTATTGTTATGTCTACACCCAGAATTGGCACAGGGAAGCAATAACCGTTCTGGGGTAAACAGGGGCAATGGCAAACAGGCCTCGGTCAATAGCGTAGGAGACGATAGTGAGTCAGACTCAGGAGGGGTGATAATTGCTGCATCATCTCGAATGAATGAATCCGTTACACTCTATGACACAGGTGCATCGCACCACTTCGTCCCACACCGCTCCATGTTTAGTGAAGTGAATCGCTCCCCTAAACCATTCAAGTTCGATCAGGCTGTTGGTACTAGAGAGCTATGTCAACAAGGAACAGCGACTCTTAAAATCGGGACATTTTCGCTCCAGCTCCATGAAACTTTTCTTTCACCTGAATCTTCGTGCAATATTGTGTCAGCCGGTAGGTTGGAGAGGCTCAGCAACATAGTACCGGATCCAGAAAAGTCTCTGTTGGTGCAGAAACGTGACAATGAGTCGAGTGTTCCCATAGCAAGACTGGTGCGCAAGAATGATGTATACTACATTTATCCCCTTGAAAAAACCGATACATCACGAAGTAATATAGCAGCTCCTGGTGTTGTAAGAATACCGCAGACCACAAGTGCACAACGATGGCACCAAAGACTCGGACACACGGGCCAGAAAATCTTAAAGAAAACCGCCCAACACACAAAGGGACTCGAAAATATAGACCTAAGTCAGCTCACAACATGCGAGACATGTCACCTCAGCAAAGCCCAAAGATTCGTATCTCGAGAACCTAGACCAATCCCGTACGCACCTCTAGATGAAATATTTATAGATACAGTAGGCAAGATTACCACTGCAATTAACGGACTACAGTATGTTGTGATAATTACAGATTCTAAAACTCGCATGAGATGGTCATTATTAACCCAATCCAAAGACCAGATTGCCTCTTCTCTTGTGCAGTGGATTGAATTTCAACACCATCATCATGGAAAGAAAGTCGCGCAATCTTTAGAGACGGAGGCACTGAATTTTTACGCATTAAATCACACTGTGAACAGCATGGTATTCGTACTGATGTATCCGCTCCAGATACACCAGAGCAAAATGGAGTATCTGAAGCAGCAAACAAAGTAGTTTTAAGACTCGCAAGGTCAATGCTGATTGATGCCCGCATGCCTGCACTTTATTGGCCCTGGGCAGTTCGACATGCATGTTACATTGTTAATAGATTATACTGCTTACGCACTAAACAGATCCCATTACTTGATTTCATGCAAGGCCTTCATCAGCCGCACACTGGTCAAGTAGACCTTACGAACCTTCCAAGGTTTGGCTGTCGAGCATATAAACTAATACAACCGAAGCCAGGTAAATTCGAGCCCAGAGCAGCAAAAGGATGGTTTATGGGTTTCCAGGAAAATACTGACAAGAACTTCATCATTTATTATCCCCATTGGACAACATCACAGGGCTGGAAATGGATAGAAAATTTCACTCCCCATGCATCTTTCAATGAAGATATAATGTTTGGTGACGAGCTAAGTCCAATCAATCAGCAGAAAACAACGAACTACTGGGCCAGTGATAACTCATTATTTACAGAAACAATGAATTATCAACATAATCCTCCTTTAACTCCAGAACTTCAAACTCCAGCATCGTTTGAGGGGGAGAGTTCATCACCCACCACGCTAGAATCTGACTCTATTACACAAGATGCAACCGAAGATTCCGCATTAGCCGATAACATAAACAATCGGCCCAAATCAATAGTTCAAGAAGTGACTTCACTCTCGTCATCAGAAGAACAATTACCACCAACAGACATCAGAAATGTGAGTTCCCAAAGTAGTGAGCAAGGTTCATTAAGTGAATCGTACCACTCGAAAGATATAGCAGACTCCCCACCAGAATCATCCTTCCCTAGCCATTCACAGGAGCTTAGCCTGCAGCCAGAAGATGAGGGGGAGTCCAGTTCTGAAGAAGAAGCAGATGAAACGCCATACGACAAGATCATGACTGGATGGGACCCTATACGCTCTATTGTTGGACAAAAACGAGCGCACTCACCAGAAAGGGAATACTCGCCGGAAAACGAGACCACAAGAACTAGGTATGGCAGAGAGGTTAAGAAACATGACTACAAACGTCTCCACTATGGCAAGGCAGCACAAATCTCCAACGATCCAAAAACCTGGAGCGAAGCCATGACTAGTCCGGAGGCCGTGCAATGGAAAAAGGCTACAGATGAGGAATTTCGCTCCCTCAAAGAAAAAGGAGCCATAAAAATCATTCGCCGCACAGAACTTCCACAAGGACGCAAACCTATGAAATGCAAATGGGTATTTAAGAAGAAATTTAGAGCAGATGGCAGCATCGAAAGGTGGAAGGCTCGTTGTACAGCGAAAGGCTTTACCCAGCGTCAAGGCATTGATTACCATGAAACTTTCGCTCCTACACCACGACCGGAAACTGGTAGAATCATGCTTGTGCTAGCCCACCAATTTGGCTGGCACCGTAGGCAAGGTGATGTTCCAACCGCTTTCTTAAACCCTGACATTGACATTGACCTTTACATGGAAATGCCCCAGGGCTATGAAAAAGAAGGATGCATAATTCTCCTTCGCAAAGGACTCTACGGTCTCAAGCAGGCAGCAGCTCTGTGGTATGATGATGCCAAAGCAACCCTTGCTAGACTTGGTTTCCACCCAACTACATCAGACGTATGTCTATACACCAACGCCCACCAAGATGTATTCGTGGTTATGCATGTAGATGATTTCCAGGTGATGGGTCCTAACTTAGGCAAGATAGAAACACTGATGCAAGCTTTACACAAGAGATATAAGATAAAATCGGTGAGCACAGACTTGTTTTTAGGCATCCATATCAGTTACCCCAGAAAAGATACCCTAGCATTATCACAGGGTCAATACACACGCACACTGATAGATCGACACGGCTTAAAAGACTGCAAACCTGCTTCAACACCCCTTGAGCATCTAATGCTTCCAAGCGATAAAGAAAGCACACCAGAAGAGATTACAAGATACAACTCCATTATAGGTGGCCTGCAGTTTCTCGCGAATAGCACTAGACCCGATATTGCATTTTCTGTCAACCACTTGGCGCGATTTTTGACAAACCCCTCAGGTGAACATCTGCATGCAGCTCACCGGGTGCTAAGGTATCTCTCTAAAGAACCGGATCGAGGAATCACCTTCAACAGATCAATAGGTAAACCCTCACTTAAAGCTTACACGGACGCAGATTTTGCAGCAGATCCATCAACAAGCAGATCAACTTCCGGATCGCTGATTATACTAACTTCAGGACCAATAAGTTGGCGATCCCATCTTCAGCGGGAAGTTGTTTTGTCTACAACTGAGGCTGAGTATCTTGCTGCCACCGAAACATGTCGTCAGCTACAGTGGACAAAATCGCTTCTGGAAGAGTTAAACATTACTGATCACATTGAGGGAGCAAAATGCACCAAGTTGTACGTGGACAATCAATCGGCAATTTCCCTTATCAAAAATCACGACAATCACAGAAGATCAAAGCATATCTCACTTAGGAACTTCTATTGTCGGAGCAGCATCAAAAGGGATTGATTGATGTGTCCTACGTGCCTTCTTCTGATCAACTAGCTGACTCACTGACCAAGGTTAAATCATCAGTCGCTATTCAATAACTTAAGGAGTCGTTACCGACAGGGGGAGTGTTGTGCCTAGACCCACATGGCTACAGTGCACAGCTTCAGTTATGATGGTCACGCGACTGCATGCATTTGCTCTGTTTGCTCCTGCTTCGTTGAGTTAGTATAATTAGTAAGCAATAGTCTAGGGACTATAAGTAGAGAGCTTTCCTCCACAGTAGATAGAGTAAGCCATACAGTCTTTCCTCATTCTACAGAGATCATTCTCCACTCCTCTTCTTGACCTGTCCGGCCCAGCAGCACATCTGTGATCACTAGCAGCAAGCTCCCACAAATTGTATGTACACCCGAATCATAGACCTATCATAACAGATAGTGTTGCCATTCGAAAGAGTGCTGCCTTGTTATCAGAGAAAATATGGTAGTGATGACCTAGCTGTGTATGAGCACTAATATACTCCATTGCTTGGGTCACTGCTTCAAGCTCTCCATCATAGACAGTATTGCCATCTCCAATATTTGACTGGAAATGATACCCTTTTTTATGTTGCCCTGCTACAACATAGAATCCGACTCCAATTCCAGCTTTTAATTCTAATTGTGATGCATCAGTATATATGTATGTTGTATTCTGCCACTCAGTATTCTGGGTTTCAGCCCTGTGTATCTCAGCTGCTTTGTCCTTAGGCCCTTGTCCAACTTCTACCTGGTATGGAATTTGTAGTCTCCAAGGGGGGGAAGTAGTGCTGCCTTATTTTCTCTATTGGTCTGTCATCAATATTTTTTTTTTTTTTTGCATCAGATTTTAATTGCGTATGCAGCTAACTAGCTATGACACAATATCGGAGAAAATTTACAGAATAGATGACTCAATTTACAATAAGTGCACTCATGCCTCAGATTTCATTTGCAAGTACCACTGCGAAGTTATGGCGGCTTTTTCTTCACCCCAAGTCAACCCTCATCCGTGAATACCCACACAGGGGAACGTCTCAAAAACCCTGGGTTATCCAGACATGCCTTTATCATCCACTGAACTTTCTCCGCGCGAAATGTAGTCTGAGGTGTCTCCTTCCCAAGTGGAGTAGGTGCCCAGGCTACTCAAACTATACCAGAGAACACCATCAGGAGGCGGACCACAGCACCATCTATCGTTTGCGTGTTTTTATAGTGTCTGCTGCACTCTTGCAAGCGAAGTCTTGGCGCGCACACAGCTCAATTCGTAAAACTCTGCCAAAATTCAAAATCACATGCCCGTCGAGAGTGTATCCATCCTCCGTATCATCTTGTAAACTTGTCCCAATCCCTCTCACATCCGTCTCAAAGAACTGCCTCCCAGATTTGTGCGCCACGCTTTGCTTCCTCCGTCGGGTATAAATATCGGCATGGGCATGTATTTGGCGGCTAGCTGAGGCCAGAGAATAGTTGATGAGAGGTGTGGTCAATGAAATGAGGATGTACTTGGTCGTACTTGTAAACTTGATGAGACTTAAGTAGGAGTCGAACTCGTTGGGAGCGAAGATTTGACATGACGGAGAATTTTGAATCATTGCCTCGTGGGCCAACTTGTCCGGTATTGCGAAATTTGACTGAACTTGGCTCTGGGAGAATATTTCACTCCCAGGTTCGTAGAAGGCACCACGTACAGGTGTCAGTCTTGCCCTCCTGTCATCAATAATAGTGGAGAGGCTATTTTTGATTCTCTCCATCTGTGTCAGTTTAGGTAGGATATAGTCCTGCACTCTATGAATCTCCCAGTTGACTGGATGACATCTTGATAACTTGGCCATCCTTAATGCATATCTGCGAGTATTTGTGTCAAGTCGGATCTTTGGTGGTGATAGTGCTGCCTCTATTTCCATTGAACGAATTGGTGCTGTTTTAAATACTCCAAGAATCTTTCTGAGAGCCATATTTTGAAGTTTCTGTAGTGCTGATATGATGTAGTCTTGTCCTTTCCACCAGATTATGGAACCATATTCTGCTATGCTGATAACACATGCTATGTAGATCTGTCTCATAGATGCAGGTGATAAGCCACGCTCAATATTTGCCAGCCTTGTCATCCTTAAGAATGCCTGTGTGGCTTAGGATACTTTGGTGTTGATATGGGCTCGAAACTTGAGCCCAGGATCAAACCATATTCCTAGCCATCTTGTGGTCTGATTTGGATGTACTACCTCACCACCAGGTAGAGTGACTAGTCTGGTTCTAGCTTCTCTCCTGTTTGTGAAGTGCATGAGTTCAGTTTTTGAAGGATCAAATTGTATACAGTTCTTTTTGGCCACTTCAAAGATATGGCCCACCTCCCTTTCTAGAATCCTTACATTCTGCTTGAGGCTTGTGGAAGATGTAGTTATGGAAACATCATCAATATATGATATAATATTTACAGCTTTTGATTGAAATAGGTCCCGAATATATATGTGAAATAGAATTGGTGAGATAGGACTCCCTTGAGGTACACCAGTATCAATAGAGCTAGGTACCTCTTTCTGGCCATTGAAGGTAAGTTGGAGTGTCCTATTATCAAAGAAGGATGATATCCATGTGATGAGGCTGATAGGTAATTTAAGTTTCTGGAGTATAAATAGCAGTTGGTTCTTGGAAACGTGATCAAATGCACCCTTTATATCAAGGAAAATTGTTGATGAAATTCGGTTAAGTTGTCTGTTTGTCTCAATGTCATTGGTCAGCAATAAAGCTGCATCAATGGCCGACTTTCCTTTTCGACCCCCAAGTGGCTTGGATGTAGGAGTAAGGTAGTCTCTGCAAGATGACCAAGTCTTCTAGCAAGAATTCTTTCACTTATTTTTCCAAGACAGTTTAGGAGGGAGATGACCCGATATGTCTTTGGCTGTGAGTAATCAGGCTTGGCTGCTTTTCGGAGAACAACCCCTGCGGCCTGCTTCCAGCATCTTGGATGGTACCCAGTATTGATAAGTTGAGAGTATATCTGCATGAATATTTCTGGTATGGCCTGGTATGCCTCTATGATAATTTCATGATTAATTCCATCAGGACCAGGGGTTTTTCCTTTGATGCTTGTTGAACATGCCTGGTCCAGCTCTTCCCTGGTTAATTGTGGCCAGTCCCAGTTATCAGCTGTGTATCCAACCCATATTGGCTCCTCAGTTATTGGAGGTGTTGGAAATAGAACCTCCCGGAATGCTCTACATATTCCTTCAAATTGCTCTTCTAGATGACCATATTTATTAGATATAGGCGGTATCTGTGTGATCCTATGGTCTCTGGTATAGCTCATGGCTTTAAATATTGTCTCAGTATTTTCCTTCTCCAGGAAGCTATTCCAGTGGGCCTGCTTTGCTTCCTTGATTTTTTGAAGTAAATATTTCTTACTAGACAATATTGTGTGTGACAGGCTGGATCTTCTTTACTAGCTTTAAGTTCCTTTTGCGCTTGTGCCATTTCCTTTCGAAGAGCTGTGAGTTCCCCATTCCACCATGGCTTAGGTACAAATCCCTCTTTAAACACTGGGATACTTGCAAGGGCTGCTTCGCTGATACAATCAGTGAGCTTTTGTGCTGCCAGGTCCAAGTATTCTGTATAGTTAGATGAGCCAGTGACAAGGTAATTTTGGCATTCTGCTTGGCTGGCTAGTGTGTGTCCTTGTTGATGCGTGAGAATACTACATTGGCTTGTCAGGGAAGTTAGGATACTATAGAACTTAGTCCAGTCTGCCTTCTTAAAGTTGAAATGACCTTGTTGCAATGGACTATCAATTGTGTTAGTTGTATTATCTACTGTAAACATGATTCCATAGTGGTCTGATCCAATATCTTCTAGAACCTGCCAGTCTAGTATCTGGTCCACTATATTTGAGGAAGCAAATGTAAGGTCTAGTACTGATGGCTTAGACATATGGGGCCTATAGAATGTGCCCTGTCCAGGTGTATTTAGAAGTTCCAAATTGTTATTATCCAACCATTCTATTAATAGTTCTGATTCTGTTGAATGGCTTGCTTCAGGCTCCCATCTTTGGTGATGTGTGTTGAAGTCTCCATTGAGGATTACTCTTCTACTTGATGGGAAATGATTCATTAATAGGTTGATTATCTTCCCTCTTTGTTTTGCTTGGTCATCTTGATTGTAAATATTTATGAGTGAGATAGTATTGGATCCATATAATATGTCCAGGATTTGGAGGTCGGGATCCTGAGGGGAGTGACTTGATAGTGTGACCTTTGCTTTCAGTCCTTTAGAAACATAAATCATGGTTCTTGGCCGAAGCTGAGGTGGTGAATAAGGGAATATTTGGTTATAAGCCTAAGTCTATCTTGTTAGTAATTGTTAGTTCATCTTCAACAGGGCTGAACAGATGTTCCTGGATGACATGATCTCGTTGGAGTCGAAGTATTCTGATTCCATAAAAGATAAGCTGTTTCTGATGTCTAACTTTAACTGGTAATATTGATGCCTCAACTTCAAGAGCCTTTATGGGACTGCCTTTATAGGCTCCAGTTATGATTGTAAGTGCTTGATTTTGAAGTTTTTGACATTTAATTGATAGCGTGCTAGTGCCTCTCCTGCCATGCCATAGTATAGACCCATAGTCAAGTACTGAAGTGACGCAAGCTAGGTAAAGTTGTCGAAGGGCATGACAAGGAAGTCCTCTTGTTGCTGAGGCTAGATTTCGAATCCTGCTGAGTGCTCCATTGGCAAGTTGAAGTCTCTTGTCTACACGAGTTTTAAAGTTAAGTCTTCTATCAAACCAGATGCCAAGCCACCTGACAACTTCCTTGGGCTCAAGGGTGATGTTGTCACTGAGAATCAGTGGAGATGTAGGCTGCTCCTTCCTGTGAGAGAAATGAATTAATTCCGACTTTTCTATCTCAAATGTGACTGATAACTTCTTGGCCTCAATAAACAACTCCTTTGTGATTAGCTTGAGGTTCTGCAAATTCTTTACAACAGAGGTTGATGACACTGAGACTGAGATGTCGTCCATATAGGATAGCTGGAGATGGTCATTTTTTGATACTTTAGGGATGAGATCCCGGATGGACAGCAGGAAAAGTATTGGTGAGATTGGACTACCCTGAGGGGTTCCAGTCACTGGAAACTCATGACTTAGCTGCCCATTGAAAAGAAATTGAATGGTCCGGTCTGAGAGAAATGACTGTACCCATGAGATCAAAGTTGTTGGTAGTTGTAAAGAGTGCAGTGTGTTGATCAGTCTCGAAGGCTGAAGTTGATCAAATGCCCCCATAATGTCCAGAAAGACAGTTGAGACAATTCTTTGCTTATTAAGATTCTTCTCAATGAACTCCTCCAATAATAGTGCAGCATCAATGGCTGATCTCTGCTTTCGACCTCCAAGTTGACTTGAATGCAAAAGGTCACAGTTGGTGTTAGCTAAGAATGAAAGGCGGTTGGAGTAGATTCTTTCCAGCAGTTTAGAGAGACAGGGGAGAAGGGAAATAGGTCTATAGGCTTTGGGTGCACTATAGTCTTTTTTATTTCTCTTGGGAATAATTATACCCACTGCATTCTTCCACTGGTTTGGATGTTGACCAAGCTTAAATAGGCTGTGATATACTTGAAAGAAGAATTGTGGGATGATTGTCATAGCTTTCCTGATGATAGTCCAGTCAAGGCAGTCGAGGCCAGGGGCAGTGACCTTCTTTGGTAGGGCGTTATGTATCTCATCCATGGTTAATTCTGGCCAATCCCAATGATGGTTTCCTCTTGCAGATAATTTCTGCTGTGAAGTTTCCAATCCAAAGCTTTCTTCTGTGCAGTCAGCTGAAGTTGGGTCCTGAGTCTGTGGAAAGAGGGTGTGGGCAAGGGCTTTGCACTTGTCCGAAAAGGTAGTAGCTTGTACTGGTGCATTCTCTTGGACTGGTGTGTAGATGAGTGATGGTATCATACTTGTCTGGTACCTATCTGGCCTTGAATAGCTGTAAGATGTGAATATCATCTTTTCCTTTGCTGTAGCTAGAAAATTATACCAATGTTGTTTTTTAGTGTGTTGAATTTGTTGGAAATATTTGTTTCTAGCAGCTGTAGATCTCTCAGCATTCCAAACATTTGGATACAATTTCTGTAGCCTCCTTAACTTATGGAACTGTTGTCTGAGTGAGGTAAGCTCTTTAGTCCACCATGGCTTAGATCTGGAGGTAATTTTAAGCAGTGGTATTGAATTTGAAGCTGCAGTGTGTACCACACTTTGTAGAATAGAAAAGAATTTTATTAATGTCCCTACTGAGTCTATGACTATGAAGGACAGCTAAAACTATCTAGATAGCTTTAAGGTTAATAGTAAATTTGTATATAGTTGTGCTTAATTTTTGCCAATAGATGATGAGGGTCATGCCCTATTTTGTTCCTGCCCTTAACAACAGTTCTCTAAACCTTTCTTGATTCTCCCTTCTTATGCATCCCCACCATTCTCATTCCATTGAAGATGCCATCTTCTTGTTGATACTTTAGTCTTCTCGATATATTCAATGGTATGTTCTATCCCAATTTTGGTGTGTAGCAAAAGCTTCATACTTAATTGGTTATTGTTAAGACTATTAATCAGCTGCCTCCGTTCGTGCCTGTAGTTGCTACAGCTGAGTCATAGGTGTTCCGGTGTTTCTCTCTTCCCACATCTACACCTGTCACTATCATTGAGCCCTCACTTGTACAAGTATGACATATTGTAGCCATGTCCTATTTTGAGCTGGTAGAATGCGCTCACCACTTCTCTTGCTGTACCTATTGGTATTTTTATCTTGCCATTAACCTTCCAGTCAAACTTCTTCTCATAGGATGAAGGGTTATATTTTAATCTTTTCTGCTTATTTTTCAAATAATTGAGCCATTGATCCTGAAAGCTGTGGTGAATGAGTGTCCCTGCCATGGCAAAGCTAGTCTCTTCCTTTTCAGGAGGAAGACATGATGCTGCTTTGGCAAGTCTGTCTGCCATTTCATTGCCTTCAATACTCTTTTTTTTTTTTTTTTTTTTTAATCATAGTGTATTCAGCTATCTAGCTATGACACATTATTTACATAATTTAGTTCCCCAAAACTCCTTTCTGAAATACAATCTTTCAAAAACTTTTCAAATTTCCAATTTAGTTATCCTAGTTCAACTCCCTTTATGTGCCACCATGCACTTGGATGTATCCAAATATTTAAGAAGTGCTTCTTTTCCTCTTCTTGTTCGAAATAATATAGGTAAGGTTCTTGGGTCTATGCCCTTAAAACATCTGTTCCTTTGGTTTTTAAATTTTGGACAATGTAACAATAAATGTTGCACAGTCTGCCTTTGTTTTGAACAAAGATTGCATATGTCATCTTCAACTTTTCCAATCATGTGCAGATACACTCGAGTATTTCCAATTCCCAGCCTAGCCTGGAAAAATTCTGACTCTGTCTCCCTGCTATGATCATGAAATTTAAATAACTTGAATGAAAGGCTGGGTTGGTTAGTCTGAGCCTGGATCCTGTAGTACTTGCCCAGTCCTTTTGCTTTCCGGCCCTCTTCCTCATGCCAAAGCTCGAGGTTCCAGTCTCTCTTCCATTCTTCTAGTACCAATTCTTTTGCTTTTTGTTTCATAAATGAATGAGTTATAAACTTGTCTCTTCTCATTGCTTGGTTTTTAATTCCGTTTCTGGCTAGGGTGTCTGCTAGTTCATTTCCTTCTATACCAACATGTGCAGGACACCATTGAAGATGAATGGTACACCCTTGACATACCATCCTGATCTGATGTGAAAAGTGATTACTGCTGTCTTGGATCCGAAGGATGCTGGCCTGGCTATCAGTGAATATATATATTGTCTTAGTTGAAAAATGTCTCTTCACATATTGAGTTGCTTTCAATAGGCAGTAAGTCTCAGCATCTGTGATACCCATAGTGTCACCAAGGTGATATGAGAAACATTTGATCTGTCTGCTGATTGGCAAGTATACCACAAAGCCAATGCTGCTTCCTGTGACTGAAAGGGAGCCATCTGTATAAACTATTACATCTTCAATTGGGATATTCTTGAGTTGTTGTAAGTGCAACAACTTAGTGAACTCTTTTGTTTCAGAAGAAATGCTGGTTAGAATCTGAGTTTGGTGCCATGGAGGTGTCCAGATGGTATTCTGCTCCTCCAGCTTGTTGAATGAAGCAAGGGGCTTCAATGTACATCCAATACTCATTAGTTGGGTGACTGGCTTGTCAATAAAGTTGAGTAAGCCAAGGTCAATCTGGTTGGTGCTTGTCAATTCATCCTCCAAAGGACAGAACAGATGTTCTTGTATGAGGTGGTCCTTCTGAAGTCTCAAAACCCTTAGCCCATAATAGATCAGATGTTTCTGGTGCCTGACTTTGACTGGCATGATAGCAGCTTCCACCTCAAGGGCCTTTATAAGACTTCTTCTATAAGCTCCAGTGATCATTGGTAGGGCCTGATTCTGAAGCCTTTGACATTTATTTGTTAGTGATCCAGTTCCCCTCTTACCATGCCAAAGGACAGAGCCATAGTCGAGAACTGAAGTGACACAAGTTAGGTATAGTTGACGGAGAGCATGGCAGTCTAGCCCTCGAGTAGATGAGGCCAAGTTCCGAATCCGACTGAGGGCCCCATGGGCAAGCTGTAACCTCTTTTCCACATGGGTTTTGAAGTTTAATTTCCGATCAAACCAGATTCCTAGCCACCTGACAACTTCCTTTGGTTCTAAGGTAATGTTATTTTCCAGGATCAAAGGAGACATGACATGCTTCCTC
This sequence comes from Blumeria hordei DH14, assembly GCA_900239735.1. Lineage (NCBI taxonomy): Eukaryota > Fungi > Ascomycota > Leotiomycetes > Helotiales > Erysiphaceae > Blumeria > Blumeria hordei. Next base: position 1,906,100 of record OENG01000020.1, read on the forward strand.
TGATGACTGAAATGAATAAGTTCTGACTTGTCCATTTCAAAAGTAACTGAATATTGGTTGGCCTCTTTCATCAACTCTTCAGTTAGTTTCTTCAGGGTCCTTAGGTTTTTGTCAACAGATGTTGATGAGACTGATATTGAAATGTCATCCATGTAGGAAAGCTGAAGATAATTTTTTCTTGTTGATGATGGAAGAAATTGACTAATTGAAAGCAAGAATAGGATTGGTGAGATAGGACTGCCTTGAGGGATGCCTGTCACTGGGTAGATTGCAGTAAGTTGGCCATTGAATTGCAGTTGCATGGTCCTTCCTGTCAGAAATGATTCCACCCATGATACCAATGATATGGGTAGTTGTAAACTTCGCATTAATTGGACCAGCTTGAAAGGTTGAAGGTGGTCAAAAGCCCCAAGAATATCAAGGAAAATTGATGAGACAATTTTATGTTTGTTTAAATTTTGTTCTACATATTCCTGTAGCAAAAGGGCGGCATCAATGGCTGATCTCTGCTTGTGACCCCCGAGCTGGCTGGAATGCAGTAAGTTAGAGTTTGTGTTAGCAATGTAGGACAGGCAGTTAGCAAAGATTCTCTCTAGCAATTTGGAGAGGCAAGGAAGAAGGGAGATTGGCCTGTAGGTTTTTGGTGCACTGTAGTCCTTTTTGTTCCTCTTTGGGATAATAATACCCACTGCATTTTTCCATTGCTTTGGATGTTCTCCACTGATAAATAGACTGTTGTAAGCTTGAGAGAAGAACTGAGGTATGATAGTCATTGCCATCCTGATAATAGTCCAATCAAGGCAGTCAATGCCTGGTGCAGTTTTCTTTATTGGTATTGCATTTTGTACTTCATCAATGTTTAGTTCAGGCCAGTCCCATCTATTCATGGTGACTGCATTTGAGGAGGGCTGTCCATCAGAATATCCATGGTAAGTTTGTTGGCTAGACACTAGATCTTCGACCCTAGGATGTGGAAAAAGTGTGTTAGCAAAGGCCAAACATTTCTCAGGGAAGGTGATAGCTTGAACACTCTGGCTTTGCTGGTCAGGTGTGTAGACAAGTGTTGGGATGACTCTAGATTGATGCAAATCAGGTCTTGAGTAGCTGTAAGCTGTGAAGACTGTCTTCTCCTTAGCAGTGGCAAGAAAGTTCATCCAATGTTCCTTTTTTGTATGCTGAATATGTTGAAAATTCATGTTTCTGGCAGCCCTTGCCTCTTCCCCATTCCAAGCACCTGGTCTAAGCTTCTGTTGGCGTCGTAGTTTGTGAAATCTCTGTTGCAGTATTGTGAGCTCCTTGGTCCACCAAGGTTTTGATCTGGCAGAAATACTGAGCTTTGGAATTGAATTCTGGGCTGCAACAAGGACGACTTCTTGTAATGTTGATGCAATGAGATCTATATCATTACATTCAATGGCTTCTTCCAACTGTGTCTGTAATTGAGACTGTCTCAGAAGTAGTTGGTCCTTAAACAAGCTCCAATCTGCCTTGTTAAGGTTGAACTTCATTGGTAGTGGACTATTGTTGTTGTTGTTATTAGCGTGGAATGATCCATGGCTTGCTGTTGGTAGGTCTGCCTGAATAGTGATCACCTCATGATCTGATCCAGTGCATTCCCCATACTTCCAGTCAACCCATCTTAGTTGTTGAAATCCCACTGCAAATGTGAGATCTATGATGGAGGTGGCCTTGGAATTTGCTCTGTGAAACGTTCCTCCAAACTGCTCTATGATGGATGGTCTATTTAGGAGCTGGGCATCTATTTCATCTAGATACATGACCAATTGATTAGCCAGAGGATTATTGTTATGGACCATTGGATTCCAGTATGAGTGTAAGGATTCCTCTCCTGATCCTCCCGATCCTTCCGATTCTTCCTTTGCCATATAATTTTACCCTTCTTCTCATGTTGTTATGACAACAGTATAATCCTTTACATATGGGATCATGTTGATATTAGGTTAATGTCTATGTTATGATGAGCTAGTGGAAGGAAAGCAGGTATATATGATGGCTTAGTCTGTAGCTTCAGAGTTCTTCACGCTTAGTTTTCTGTCATACCCAACACCTTCGGAACACCTTCGGATTACCTCTTGTACCTTTAGTTACCACTAGTACCCACTCAAACCTTTAGACCTCTTAGCTATTTATATTACCCATCTTTCAAACCTTTAGTTCCTCCTATTTATCTCCAGTAGACCTTCAGTCATCTCTTGCGACCCATTCCGACCTCTTCTCATCCTCCATTTCCGCTTCAGGTCAGACGCCTACGCTCCAATCTGACATTACTAAGCGTCAAAATTATATGAGCTATAGAGTACCTGATTCACCAGATACTCTGTCTCATTCAACACCCAGTGAAGTTTCCTTCTTTAGTTTCACTGATTATCAACCTCCAACCACCATGAACAACGATATGGCCGGCCTCCAGATCACTTTGACTCCACCCAGAGATCAACATCACCCCCGATCAAACATAACATTACTACCACCACATCTCTGGAATTTGCCATATATAACACACCCACCCGATATTCTTGAAGTAGCCTCCCAAATCGATGGAGAACGTGTAAGCCAGCTGTTTGCATCTTCAGTCTCTTCCGCTCCACCGACTGCCCCTATACCCTCCCTATCACCTCAGCCCAGGCTTCATCTTCCGATCCAGCCCATCACGCCATACGACGGAACACCAGAGAACTTGCGCTCTTTTTGCTCTCAGCTAGTCATTCAGATCCAGACAGAGAGCTTTGTTGCTGAATCCGAAAAAGTTAGATTTGGATACCAGTGTCTTGGGCCTGCTGCTCTAGTTAAGATGAGGCCATCATTCCGCTGTCTTGAAGATCCATCAATTCCGCCAGAAATAACGACACTGGAAGGCTTTCTTCTGGCCTTAAGGCAGAGATGCGAAGACCCATCCTTGCAGGACCAGGCTACCACAAGGGTTGAGAAATTGTATCAAAATGATAGTAAATTCCATGACTTTATTACGGCTTTCGAAGATAACATGGTCGATTCCATCTACTCGACAGTGGATAAAGCCAGCTGGAAGCTAATGCTAGAAAGACGCCTTTCAGTTCAACTAAGAAGTCTGATCCTCTCATCTTCAGATGTTCCGGTAGAATACCACGCCTTTGTAGCCTATCTTCGACGAAAGGATGCTGGATTGCAGGAAATACTAGCCTCATCACGTGCAAGATCGTCCCGACCGGTTTCGTTAAACAATCACACACCTATACCAGCGCCTTCGATACCTCGACCCCAGTTCCGTCCTCTCCACCACGAGATTCCTGTATCACAAGGGGGCTCAGCAATGGATCTTGACCTTATCTCCAGACAAAAGGACGCTAGCGGACGCTTAACCCAAAAGGCAAAGGATGCACGTCGCACCTTAGGAAGATGTGTATGGTGCAATAGAATTGGACATATTGCAAGAGACTGCCCGTTGGGAACTCGAAGTGTCGCGACCACTAGTACAGAGGAAATCCCTCAAGATATGGAAACGTTAAAAGATCAACTCCAATAGGAAGTCGCCTGTTGGAGTCAGTTTCGGTAGGACAAGTGAGTTTAAAGGAGTTATCATCATCTCGTCACATGTATATAAAAACAAAAATAGGAGATATAACTTTAATCACACTCGTTGACTCCGGCGCATCTGGCTTTGCTTTCATATCTGAAAAATTATGCCATAAATTGAATGTAACCTCTAGTCACCTCAAGACTCCCCTCGCCCTAGTAGGTTTTGAGGGTAAGCCTGGAGCCCAAATCACGAAAATCACTAGTTTTAATCTCGCCATTGGTAGACACCAGGAAGAGATGTCTGCTTTCGTTACTCCTAATATTAAGTATGACCTAGTCCTGGGATTGCCTTGGCTCGAAAAACACAACCCTTTCATAAATTGGGCCGAACACACACTGACCTTTGGTGAAAATTGTTTGGATAATGCCTGTTGCAAATTCGAAACAACTATTCCATACGTCAACTCTACGGACTTTATTTCGGCAGGAAAATGTCAGGCCCAAATCGCTCCTCCCCAAATCATATCAAAAAGGCCATCTGAATTACAGGAAATCCGGCCAACTAAAGTTTCTGCCCATGAGTTTATTACTCTAAGCCAAAACCCCGGAAACCACCTTTTTGCTCTTAGTATCAGAGATCTAGACCTCCTTCTTGATTCCAGTATGCAAAGACAGCCCACAGTTCGGATCAATAATACCAACATTGCAATACCAAAAGACGCTGACCCCAAAATATACCTTCCTACCCATTATCATGCTTTCCTTGACGTATTTGATCGAAAACAAGCCAATCTCCTGCCTCCACATCGTCCTTGGGACCATTCGATTGATCTTCAGCCCGGAAAGCAACCCCCTGTCGCTCGTCCATATGCAATGAACCAAAAAGAGCTAGAGGCCTTGCGAGAGTATTTGAATAAAGAGCTTTCGAAGGGATTTATTAGAGTTTCGAAGTCACCAGCAGCTGCCCCAGTTCTATTTGTCAAGAAATCAAATGGAGATCTTCGTTTCTGCATTGATTATAGAGGACTTAATGCAATCTCTGTCAGAAATCGGTGCTCTCTTCCCTTAATAACAGAAACCCTTTGCCAACTCTCTCGTGCCAAGTTCTATACTAAGCTTGATGTTATCTCCGCCTTTAATAAGCTCCGTATCAGAGAAGGTGATGAATGGAAGGCCGCATTTACTTGCCGGTACGGACTCTTTGAACCATTAGTTCTCCCCTTTGGTCTATGTAATGGGCCTGCTTCGTTTCAAACCTACATCAACTATGCTCTTCGAGGTCTCCTGGACGATTTTTGCACGGCTTACATGGACGATATACTGATCTACTCAGAAAACCTTGTGGACCACCAAAAACATGTTAAAGCGGTCTTACAACGACTTCGCGAACATGGCTTGCAAGTCGATATATCGAAGTGTTCCTTTGAAACAACCACCGTTACTTATCTTGGGCTTATAGTCTCAACCAACGGAATTTCAATGGACCCTAAAAAGGTAGCCTGTGTTCAGGAATGGCCGACACCTCGCTCCGTTAGAGATATCCAAGGGTTCTTGGGGTTTGCGAATTTTTACCGTCGCTTTATACCTGAATTCTCAAGGTTAGCCACTCCTTTGACTCAGCTAACAAAGAAGGATGTCAAATTTACCTGGGATCAAAAGTGTGAAGAATCCTTCAAAAACATCAAACGCGCCTTTAGAGATGGGACTATGCTTGCCCATTTTGACCCCCGTAGAAAAGCTGTGCTGGAAACAGATGCCTCAGATTATGTTACTGCAGCTATTCTATCGCAGTATGATGATGAGAACATCTTACGTCCAGTGGCATTTATGTCCAAGAAAATGTTACCAGCCGAGTGCAACTATGAGATATTTGACAAAGAGTTACTTGCCATTGTATATGCATTCGAGACATGGAAAAGTGAGCTTGGCTCTGTTGAGCACCCAACTGTAATCTTATCGGACCACAAGAACCTCGAATATTTCACCACCACCAAGAAGTTAAACCGGCGTCAAGCTAGATGGAACGAGTTTCTTGCAGATTTTGATTTCAAGATTGTCTTTAGACCCGGGAAACAAGGAGTTAAACCCGATGCCCTAACTCGAATTAGTGAGGATAAACCATCAGATGTAAACGATGAACGAACAAGGCACCAACAGCAGACTTTACTCAAACCACAGCAGATTCTTCGTCGTGTTGAAACATCAAAACCAATAGATCTTAGCCCGATGGAGCAGTTGCATACAGATGAACTGTTGCCAGAAGAGTGGAGTAGACATTGTAAGGAGGATAAATATTGTCAAGAAATTCGTGCAGCCTTGAATAATCCAGATTCTAATCGTACTGACATCGAATTAGCCAGTTGTAAAACTACTGAACACTCATTTTGTCTCAATGGTAGAGAGTACGTACCTTTAACACTCCGAGAGCAAATACTCAAACTACTCCATGAAAATCCGCTGTATGGCCATCGTGGAGCTGCTGCTCTGTATACCTTACTAAGTAGATCTTTTTGGTGGCCTAAGTGTCATAACGAGTGTATCAAGTATGCTCGAGGTTGCGAAGCCTGCCAGAGAAATAATCCATCAGTACAAAGACCTTACGGATTCTTGAAACCCCTACCAGCACCTTCAGCCGCATTTCGCCACTTAACTCTTGATTTTGTAGGACCCTTACCAACTTGTAACATCAGAAACTTTTATTATCGATATATCTTGCAAGTTGTTGATCGACTGACAAAACGGGTATGGATTATAGCCTTGGAGCGACCTACAGCGCGAGAAACTGCTCAAGCATTCCTAAATAACGTCGTTCGATTTGCGGGTTTGCCTGACTCGTTAGTGTCTGACCAAGGAAAGGCATTCATTGATAGTACCTGGAAGGAGATTTGCGCAAGGCTGACAATAAATCACAAACTCTCCACCTCCTACCATCCAGAGACAGATGGTCAGACAGAAAGGGCCAACAAAACTTTAGAAGTATATTTAAGGCACTTTGTAAATTATCGTCAAGATGATTGGGCTAATCACCTGGCCTTGGCTGAATTTGTTGCAACAACCACGTTAATGCATCTACAGGTATCTCACCGTTCTTGCCTCCTTTGGTCACCATCCTCGGCTTAACTTTCTTCCGGAATCAGAGATTACGGTAGCACGTGATACCCCGAATTTATTTCACGAATGCAGGACATTTCGCAAAAATGCCACGAAAATATCACTTTAGCTCAAGAATTTCAAGCTACATACGCAAATGAAAAACGCCTCCCTGCACCAAGATATAAGGTCGGAGACCGGGTATATTTATCTCTCAAAAACATTCGCCTATCTAGACCAACAAAAAAATTGGATCATGTCAGAGCTGGCCCTTGGCAGATAATTAAAATTAAAACACCTCTCGTCGTGAAACTGGACCTACCGCCCCAATGGAAAATTGATAATAACTTTCACGTAAATCTGTTAAAACCAGCTTTTGTTGGATTCAAGAGCCAGCAGCAAAGCCAACCCCCTGCAGTCGAAATATCAAATGAACATCTAGACACATATGAAGTGGAAGCTATTTTGGACTCGAGAATTCGACGGAAAAAAGTTCAATACTTAGTTAGATGGACAGGATATGATGACACTACATGGGAACCTCTTGATAATTTAACAGGCTGCGGCGATCTACTAAAAGAATTTCACGGCCTTTACCCTAGCGCGGCTGGCTCGACGGAGCTCGCAAACTAAAAAACGGGAGGGGTAATGTAAGGATTCCTCTCCCGATCCTCCCGATCCTTCTGATTCTTCCTTTGCCATATAATTTTACCCTTCTTCTCATGTTGTTATGACAACAGTATAATCCTTTACATATGGGATCATGTTGATATTAGGTTAATGTCTATGTTATGATGAGCTAGTGGAAGGAAAGCAGGTATATATGATGGCTTAGTCTGTAGCTTCAGAGTTCTTCACGCTTAGTTTTCTGTCATACCCAACACCTTCGGAACACCTTCGGATTACCTCTTGTACTTTTAGTTACCACTAGTACCCACTCAAACCTTTAGACCTCTTAGCTATTTATATTACCCATCTTTCAAACCTTTAGTTCCTCCTATTTATCTCCAGTAGACCTTCAGTCATCTCTTGCGACCCATTCCGACCTCTTCTCATCCTCCATTTCCCGCTTCAGGTCAGACGCCTACGCTCCAATCTGACAATGAGTGATGCAAGTTAAAATCCCCCAGTAATAGATATGGCTTATCAAGTATCAAGTGTAGATCCAAGAAGCGTTCCACTGTGAGCTGGTTTGAGTATTGAGATGTTGGCTTTTCATTGTAAATATGAATCACATAAAATGATTCAGTCGGTAATTCCACTTCTAATATCTGGAAATCAGGGTCAGAGACCATGTCATACCTAGGTGATACTTGAAGATTGCTAGACTTTTTGACATAGGTCAGGACCCTGGGCCTCAGGTTGGTAGTTGGAAGTGGTGGTATAAGTTGGAAGGCTGAGTGGTGAGTAGGTATATATGAATGTGTTGAGTTGTAGTAGAATGTGTATGGTTCCTGAACAAAAAGCAAATCTGATTCTTCCTTGAGGGCAACCTCAAAGAAGGGCTGCTAGATCTCTCGACCCCTAGCAGTGTTATGTTGGCAGATTTTCAGTGTGTCTAGCATGATATAGCTTTGTAGTAGTCACAGTCTGTTCTTTGGAAAGCCATATGAGTATTTGATCTGCAGTTAGCACATTGGACTGCATGGTGGACGCAGCTTTGTGTTGAGCTGCAAGTGGCACATTTATGGTTGCTGGTAAAGTGTCCTCCTAGACATATGGCACACATTGGTGCTTTTTGACAGGTCGAAGAATGATGGCCATATTTAAGGCATTTATGGCATTGGGTTTTCTGAGTGAACTGTTGAAAATTGACTACCTTCAGTAGTTGGCCTCCTATCAGAGCCCCTGACTTTATTAGTCGTGTCTTCTCTTCCTCATTAGTGACACAAAATGCCACTGATGCCCTTGTCATATTTTGAGGTGATCTAGCCAGCCATCTTGGTTCACCTTGGGTTTTGATGCCGTTGTTGAATGTCTCTATCTCGTTGTTTAGTTGGTTAATTGGTATACAAGTAGCTACACCATGTACAACAATTTTTGGCCAATTGTCAACTTTTTGAGCCTGTTTTATAGGCCATCCAGCAAATTCTCCTTCCCATTTCTCATGGTCTGTAATAAGCTCAGCTGGAGTGGAGTCCATGCAGCTGAGAACAAGATTTCCTTTGGGTGAAGTATGGACCCTAGAGATGGCATTTTTTCCAAGGATCTTATTAATCCTTTCCCTAATATCAAATGCTGCATAGTTAGGTAGTCTGCAGCCAGCCTTGGTGACCAATGTTATGACATTCTCTGAGTCAGCATGGTAGGCAACAGTGATAGGATGAGATAATTTTGTAGGTTCAATAGGATTAATTATAGCTGGTGTGGCTGTAATTGTTGTTTTAGGTTGAAGGTCTAGATCTTGTTGTGGTGGGGTTTGAATGTGGTTCTTTCTACCAAGTACTGTCATGGCTGGTTTGATGGTTGCTGCTATTGTGATAGGAGCCACAGGGATACCCTCCTTAAGCTTTTGGGCATAAGTTGGGGCAGGTGGAGCCTCAGGAATATTCTCAGTTCTTTTTGGATCAAGTTGAAAAGTTTGGTCTGATGGCTTGGTGGTTAAGACCTTTCCCTCTTGAATAAATGTTCGGAAGACTTGGATCATGTCTAAGACAGCTTCTTGTTTGGCTTTTTCCATTGTGAGTCCATATGCCTGAACAAGGAGATCTCTTGCCTCAAAGATGGCAGTATCAAAGGTGTGTTTAATAGTGCAGGGAGCAGAGATCGTGACAATTTTGCATGGCTGTGATGCAGTGGTATTGGTAGGTGTAAAAAACCTCGTTTCCGAGGGGGTTCAGAAAATGGTGTTTTATTAAAAAGGTGATTTGCCCCTAGATCTGTAGAGGTTATTGGGTCACTACTAAAGAGATCAATTTTGGATGAAAGTTTAACTGGTCTGACAGTGGAAATGATTTTGTTAGGTGTTGCAGTTGATTTCGTGTTCCAAACAGACTCTGAAAGCCTTGCAAGACCAGACATATCCATGATTGGGGATGATGGTAAGGAAGGTGAGCTCCTGGGTGTTGTATTTGGTTTAGATGGCATTTTAGAATGGAATATTCTATAGCCAGTTTTTGAAATTATTTCTTATGAACTTTATGGAGAAAAATTTTATTTATTTTTATTTATTTTTGCCTTTTATAATGAATTTTTTTTTTTTTTCAACTTTTTGTTTTTTCAAAAAAAAAATTTTTTTTATAAGGATTTAGACTTTAAATCACGTGATTGACGCACTGATCATGTGATTTTTGCCAAGATTTGCCAAGGCTTGGCAGCACTAGTGCAAAGAATTTTCTTCAAGCTGGAAAAATCGAGTTTTCATCAATAAATCTTGAATTAATGGTTCGTAGGTCTTAAAAATGATATCATTGAATAGCTGCTGATGAGGCGAAAAAGAATATGGAAGTTATAATATAGTAGCTAATGGTGGTGGGAAGTTGTTGATGAAATGGTGACAAATTCAACTTTGGAAGGCCAAAAATCGGCTTTTGGTCGAAAAATGTTGTGATAAGTAGATGCAGATGTCGAAAAGTGTATCAGTCGAAAGCTATGGACGATGCGAAAATGAATATCAAATTTATATAGCTATAGCTAATAGTGGTCAGAAGTTGTGGTTGAATAGGCGATTTTCGAAGGTTTGGTGACGTCTAGTTGTTTCGCCTTCAATACTCAGATGACCTGGAGTCCAGTTGAGATTTATTGTTGAATTTCTGCTCTGAATAATCTTTCCAGCTGCTATAGCTCTGAGCTGGCAGGCCTGTCCTGGATTATCAAATGGTTTTTAAGTCTATACAGGGCTGCCTGGTTATCTGAAAAGACTTGATAGCTATGTCCTGGCAATGTAAGCTGGCTTGCATACTCCATAGCCAGGACAATGGCTTCGAGCTCTCCATTATATACCAGGACCCTTGATCCAATATTAGTATGAAATTGATGTTGAGTTCTGCTGCAGCTCCCAGATGCTACAAAGCCTAACCCAACACCTGTGCTTTCTGCCATCAATGAGGCATCTGTGTAAATAAATGTTGTGGAGGTCCAGTCAGTTTGTTGGAGCAAAGATTGATGTCTCTCTGCTGCTTCATCCTTGGGGATCCTCTCAATTGTGGTTGTATATGGAAGGGCCTGCCTCCATGGTTTAAAAATGAATCATTTAATCTGTTCTATTCCATCATAATCAATGAGATTTGTAATTGAATTATTGATCCTGCTGAGCTGAGTTGGCTTTTGAAGATCAATATGGCTGTTCACTCCCATGTTTACTGGATGAAATTTGGATAGCTTTGATAATCTTAGTGCAAATCTTTGCATATTTTTACGAAGTCTAACCCTTGGTGGAGCCAGAGCTGCTTCTACCTCCATGGAAAGAATTGGATCTGTCTTGAAGACACCGAGAATTTTCCGAAGGGCAAGATTCTGTATTTTTTGCAGTGCATCTGCTATGTAATTTTGTCCCTTCCACCAGATCACTGAGCCATAATCTGCAATGCTGATAACACAAGCAAGATAAATTTGCCTCAGGGCAGCTGGGGAGAGACCTTTTTCTGTGTTTGCAAGCCTTGCCATTCTAAAAAATGCCTGGGTTACCTGAGATGTCCTGATCTGTATATGCTTTCTGAATTTTAGACTCGGGTCAAACCAGATTCCCAGCCATTTAATAGATTGGGATGGTTGCACTGTTTCTCCATGGGGAAGTCTAATTGCCATCTCTTGTGCTAATTTTTTTCTAGTAAAATGCATGAGCTCTGTCTTGACTAGATCAAACTGAACTGCATCTTTAAGCCCAAAGGTGATGATCTTTGAAGCGTCTCTTTCTAGTATTCTGATATTTTTTTTCAAGCTAGAGCTTGCTATTGTCAGGGTAATATCATCGATGTACGAGATGATTTTCACTGTATTGCTGGTGAAGAGTCCTTGGATATAAATCAGGAAAAGAATTGGTGATATAGGGCTCCCCTGAGGAATACCTGTCTTGATATCACTAAAGCTTTCCTTTTCACCATCAATCTCAAGTTGCAAAGTCCTCTGCTCTAAGAATGAAGCTGTCCAGGCTATGAGGTTGATAGGTAGCTTCTTTTTCTGCATAATTACCAGCAGTTGATTTCGGGCCACATGATCAAAGGCACCCTTTACATCCATGAAAAGGGTTGAAGTGATCAAATTAAGCTGTCTGTTGGTTTCTACTTCATTAGTAAGAAGTAGTGCTGCATCAACAGCCGATTTCTTCAGGCGGCCCCCAATCTGGGATGGATGTAGCAATTCTGATGTCTCTGCCAAATATCCCAATCTCTTTGCCAAGATTCTCTCCATGATCTTGCCTAGGCAGTTCAGAAGAGAAATGACCCTGTATGCTTTTGGCTGGGAGTAGTCTGGCTTTGCTGGCTTCCTTAAAATGATCCCAGTTGCCTGCTTCCAGCATTGAGGATGATATCCTGCCTCAAAAAGACTAGAATATAGATGGAAAAAAACATTTGGGATGGCTGCATAGGCCTGGCTTATGATTTGATGGGGAATTCGATCTGGTCCAGGTGTGGTTCTTTTGATAGTAGTTGAACATGCACTTTCTAGCTCTAATATTGTTAATGGTGGCCAAGTCCAACTACCTGGCTTGTAAGTGTCCCATTCCACTTGATCAGCTTGGGGAGGAGAGGGGAAGAGTGCATCTCTAAAGGCCTTGCACTTCCCCTCAAAAGATTCCTCCAATGTATTTTCAGCTGACAATATAGAAGGAATACCCATTGATCTTCTCTCCTTGGTATAAGACATGGCTTTGAATATTGATCTGGTGTCATTTTTCTCGAGAAATTTGTTCCAATGCTCTTGCTTGGCAAGTTTAATTGCAGTGAAATATTTGTTCCTGACCTCCAAATAAGAGCTCTTGGCAGCTAGGCTATCTTTGTTGCTTTTGAAGAATTTGTGTTTGATGGACATATCTTTCCTCATGAGTTTCAGCTCTGGGCTCCACCATGGCTTTGATATATGATTAAATTTCATCAAAGGTACACTAGCCCTGGTGGCATCAGAAATACACTTTGTTAGTTCTTCTGCAGCCTGCTCAAGTTGGCAAGAGGATAAATGATTGCCAGTCCTCAGGTAGTGAATTCCTTCAGAATGGTAATTGATTCCCCCCTCATTGCAAATTTGAAGGGCTTTGCATTTACTAATATTTTCCTTCAAAATAAGATTAAAATTTGGCCAGTCTGCCAATTTGAAATTTAATCTTGCTTTTGGTTTTAATATATCATTTAGTTTGGATGGTGTCTCAATGGTGAACAATATTCCGAAATGATCTGATCCTACATCACCCATTACTTGCCAGTCTTTGACCCTACTAGCAATTCTTGAGGTTGCAATAGTCAAATCAATTACTGTAGCCCTTTCCATATGTGGTCTATGAAATGTACCATCACCTGGGTTATTGATCAGATCCATTCCATTGGCCTGGATCCATTCAACCAATTCTTCTGAGGGGCCAGTCACATTTGACTCAGGCTCCCACAATAGATGATGAAGGTTGAAGTCCCCTAGGAGGATAGTTTTGGGGCTAATTTGATGATGGTACAGGTGAGCATTGATGGTGCTACCCCTCTGACCTGCCTGATCATCTTGGTTGTAGATATTGATTAGTTCTATGTGGCTAGATCCATCTTTTAACTCAAGGATTTGAATATCTGGGTCTTAAGGTGAATGATTTGCCAGCTTGATTTTATTTTGGAGTCTCCTTGAAGCATAGACCATGGTACTTGGCCGATGCTGTGCTGGAAACTTGGGAAAGATTTGTATGAATAAATTGTGTTGAACGGATCTGGTGTTAGTATAGTCCAGGCTCAGTGGATGTCTGGGTATCAGCCAAGGCTCCTGGACTGCTATGATATCTAATTTGAGCTCTACAGCCAGCTGTAGAGCATTTTCAGTTGCTAATTGATTTTTATTTAGGTTAATTTGAAGGACTCGCATATCAGGTGTGTCTGACATTACAATTCCTCCTGATCAAGCTTATTTTTGACTGCAAGGAACACCTCACAGGACTTGGAGTTGGACTGATGTTGACCTGAGCAGTTGGCACATTTTGGGGCCAAGTGGCTGCAGCTCTTTCCTTTTGACTTGCAGACACTGCAGTAGTGTTGCTGAGTGCTGTGATTGTCTCCATAGAGACCACAAACAGCTGATTTCCTGCAGTAACTATCTAGGTGTCCAAATCCTTGGCATTTACTGCATTGAGTTGATGGTGCAACATTGTAGAATTTTTCTACCCTTACACTTATGCCTGCAAGGTGGAGCCTGTTTCGAATGGCTTTATTTGCTTCTTCTTCAGTGGCAAATGCTATGGCCACAGATCCAGCTCTTTTGATGGTTCGATTTTCCCTACTTGAAAGCCAGTAGGGTGTTCCAATTGGTGTAAAGCCCTTATTGAAGGTCTTAATTTCATCCTTAATCATCTCCATTCCATCTGGATTGTCAAAGTCTTGGATAGGAATGCCATGGACAACTACCTTGTGCCATGGCTTGTCTACTTGAGCAAATGTAAATGGGATGAGTTTATCCCATATATCCATCTTTTCCAGAAGAAAATCAGCAGTGTATTCTTCTGTAGTTGTAATTGAAACATTATTTGCTGTGGTGGAGCTGACCAAGTTGACCACTGGCCCTTTGATTCCTCTATCACTGAATGCCTTATTAAGTGCATTTCGTGCTACTAGGGGTGATGGTATGATGGGTGATTCTGGGCCTCTTACTAGTATTAGCCTTCTAACCTTTTTCTCCACTGGTTTGCTTGGTTTAGCTTGCTGGTTGGCCTGGTTATTCTTTTTCCCACCAACAATTGTCCATTCTTGAGGCTTAGCATTGTAATTTGCTGATGTTGAAGCTAATATATTTGCAAAACTCATGGGGTTGCTGGCTTTTTGTTGAGTTCTGGCTTTTGGTACTACTGGTTCAATGGTTTTTGAGGGACTTGGAACAGCCTCGAGGTCCCTAGCTTTGCTCTCAATTTTTCTAGTGGCTTGTTCCAAGTTGGCTATTTGAGAGGTGATGATTGCTGAGGCTTTGGATAGTTGCCCCTTTTCTGTAAATTCCCTGAAAATTTCAAGGAGATCCAACAATTTGTCCTGCTCATTTCGGTTTCTTGTGAGGCCGTAAGCCTGGATGATGTTGTCCCTTGCTGCTAGAAGTGCATCTTGGGGGGAGTTATATGATGAATTTTCAGTACTTGCAGATACTAATTGGATTTTTCGATGCAGCTCAGAGTGCTGACTAAGACTAGAGCCTCGTTTTCGAGAGTCCCCAGCCAAGTGGGTCCCTGAAAATTTTTTCCCATCATGAGATGGGCCAGCAATGGGATCACTTGAGAAGTCCATGAAGACATCATCAATTGATGAGTTAAAGGCAGGAGCAGGGTTAATGATAGCAGGAGGAGCTGGAAGATCACTCCAAATTGATGATTTAAGGGTTGGTTGTTGAGATTTTGATGGTGGAGAGCTGGATGGTGGAGGGCTGGATGACGGATTCTTAGAGGGGGAGGCCCCAGAAATCGGCTTTTTCGACATTATCAGGTCGACCAGGGGATCAAATTGGCTGAAAAATATCTTAATCGATAGCGCTAGATGTAATGAATCGTAAACAATTATTTGTTTGATGATAGCTTTCTGTCGCAAAAAGTTATGGACCAAATAGTCAATTTGGAAAATTTGATGTTCCTGTACCACACTTTGTATTAAAGCTGCAATTAGTTCTACATTCCCATTGTTAATAGCTTCCTCTAGCTGTTGCTGTGACTGAGACTGCAGAAGAATAAGCTGGCTCCTGAACATACTCCAGTCCGCCTTCTTGATATTGAACTTGGAAGGCAGTGGATTGTGGGCACTGTTGTTGCCGGAGGAGTGGTAGTTTGCTGATGGAATGAGGCAGTCAAATATGATTAACTCATGGTCTGATCCAGTGGATTCACCATATTTCCAATTCCCCCATCTCAGCTGTCAAAATCCCCCTACAAAGGTAAGGTCTATTATTGAAGTACCCTTTGAGTTTGACCTATGAAATGTCCCTCCATACTTTTCAATGACAGATGAATTATTGAGGAGGTAGGCATTGGTCTTATCCAAGTATTGTACAAGCTTGTTTGCAAGAAGGGTACTATTTTGAACTAGAGGATTCCAGGCTGGATGATGCAGGTTGAAGTCTCCAAGGAAGAGAAATGGCTTGTCTAGTTTCAACTGGCAATCAAGGAATCTTTCTAGTGTTAGTTGTGTTGAGTAGTCAGAAGTTGGCTTCTCATTGTAGATGTGAATCACATAGAATGATTCACTTGGTAGTTCCACTTCTAGTAACTGAAGGTCTGGGTCTGACACCAAGTCAAATCTCGGGCTTAGTTGAAGCTGGCTGGATTTCTTCACATAGGTGAGGACTCTGGGCCGCAGATTAGTTGTTAGAAGTGGTGGAATAAGGTGGTATGATGCGTGGTGAATAGGTCTAAAAGAGTTTGTTGGACTGTGATGGAACATGTTTGGTTCCTGCACAAAAATAAAGTCAGATTCCTCCTTGAGGGCAACCTCAAAGAGTGACTAGTCCTGCCAGATAAGAGCTTTAAGTGCAGCAAACCTAATTTCAGATAAAAATGCTTCAGTATCATTACACTGGATTCCTGGACATTCAGGTATCAAAGGCAATGAAATAGCAGACAAACTAGCAAAGGAAGGGTCAAGATTGCCTCCTGAAAAACATGAATTGAGCATTGCCAAGATTGGAGCTCAGATGAAAAGCAATATTAGAAACCAATGGCTTGAATTTCTCTATAGTATGGATAGAAAATTACACCCAAAGATATCATCCTATAAGAAAAAATACCCATGGAAACTGAATAACAAAATTCTTGTGCCATCTGAAGCAAAAAGGGCTGTATCTAGTGCGTTCTTTCAACTAAAGCTAGGCCATGGATACAACAAGGCATACCTTTACAAACAAGGACATAGCACTAATGATAAATGTAGATGTGGGAAGCGAGAAACACCAGAACATCTTCTGCTCAGTTGCAGCAATTACAAGCATAAGAGGAAAGAACTCAAAGAGAGATTGAACAGCAATAATATCACATTGAAGCTAGTCCTTCATACCAAAATAGGAATAGAAAAATTGATGGAATACATTGACAGCACTAGAATCTCAACCAGAGCATGGCATCTAGAGAGAAGGGAAGAAAATTCAGAATAGGAATAAGATAAATAGAATCTGGAACAAATTTACAAAGAATGAAGTGTGTAGGGATTTTCTATTCAGAATATAAAAGGTATAAAGTTTTAAACAAAAATATAAATCATTGAAAGGGAAATAAATAATTTTCTCTATCTATATCATAGGGCTTGACCCTCACTGTCCAAGAGATCATAGTTAGAAATTTTAAAATTGGAATCAAATTAAAAAAATGTAGCTAGTATCTAATATATAGATTCTAGGAGTCCTCTATAGTCATTGACTCAGTTAGGACTATAATATAAATCTAATCTAATCTAATCAAAGAGTGACCGCAGGATCTCTCGACCCCTTGCAGTGTTGTGTTGACTGAATTTGAGTGTATCTAGCATGTTAAAGCTTTGTAGTAATCACAGTCTAATCTCTGGAATGCCAGGTGGGTGTTTGATTTACAGTTTGCACATTGTACTGCATGATGGATGCAACTTTGAGTTGCACTACAAGTAGAACAATTGTGGCTGTTTGTATAATGTGCACCCAGACAGATAGCACACACTGGTAATTTTCTGCAGGAAACAGAGTGGTGACCAAATTGAAGACATTTCCTACATTGCGTCTTCAAAATTTTCCAAATTGACTATTTTGTCCATAACTTTTTGCGACAGAGAGCTATTATCAAACAAATAATTGTTTACGATTCATTACACCAAACGCTATCGATTAAGATATTTTTCAGCCAATTTGACCCACTGGTCGAACTGATAATGTCAAAAAAGCCGATTTCTAGGGTCCCCCCATCAAAGAATCCACTATCCAGCCCTTCACCATCAAGCCCACCAGCATCAAAATCTCAACAACCAACCCTTAAATCATCAATTTGGAGTGATCTTCCAGCTCCTCCTGCTGTCATTAACCCTGCTCCTGCCTTTAATTCATCAATTGATGATGTTTTCATGGACTTCTCCAGTGATCCAATTGCTGGCCCATCTCATGATGGGAAAAAATTTTCAGGGACCCACTTGGCTGGGGACTCTCGAAAACAAGGCTGCAGCCTCAACCAGCACTCTGAGCTTCATCGAAAAATTCAATTTGTATGTGCAGATAGTCAAAAATCATCATTTAAGTCCCCCCAAGATGCACTTCTAGCAGCAAGGGACAATATCATCCAGGCATACAGCCTTACAACAAATTGAAATGAGCAAGACAAATTGTTGGATCTCCTCGAAATTTTCAGGGAATTTACAGAAAAGGGGCAACTATCCAAAGCCTCAGCAATTATCAACTCTCAGATAGCCAACTTGGAACAAGCCACCAGAAATATTGATAATAAAACAAGAGATCTACAAACCACCATTGTCCAGCCAGTACCATCTAAGCCCTCTGTATCAAACACAGTTGCCCAATCAAAACCTGCCCAGCCCATGAGCTTTGCCAAGGTTCTTGCAAACAATGGAGAATCATATCAAGCAAAGCCTCAAGAATGGACAGTTGTAGGGGGAAAAAAGAAGGTCAATACCACTCAACCACAAAGCCAAAATCAACCCAAGGAAAAAAAGGTTAGGAGATTGATACTTGTCCAAGCTCCAAACTCTCCACCAGTAATCTCACCCCTGGCTGCAAGAAATAGCCTTAACAAAGCCCTTGCAGATAGGGGAATCAAGGGCCCAGTAGTGAACATGGTCAGCACTACATCAGCCAAGAATTTATCCATAACCACAACAGAAGACTACACAGCAGAATTCCTTCTGGAGAAAAGGGAACTTTGGGAACATCTAGTTCCATTTACTTTTGCACAGATTGACAAACCATGGCACAAGGTTGTTGCTCATGGGATTCCACTACTAGACTTTGACAATCCAGAGGGTATGGAGTTGGTCAAAGATGAGATCTTGACCTTCAACAAGGGTCTCAAACCAATTGGAACACCGTACTGGCTATCAAGCAGAGAGAACAGGACTATCAAACGGGCTGGATCAGTGGCAATAGCCTTTGCAACTGAAGAAGAGGCCAACAGAGGAATCAGAAATAGACTCTATATTGCTGGAATCAGTGTCAGAGTTGAGAAATTTTACAATGTGGCTCCATCAACCCAGTGTAACAAATGCCAAAGCTTTGGTCACCTTGACAGCTATTGCAGAAAATCAGCAGTCTATGGTCTATGTGGAGAAAATCATAGCACTCAGAAACACTATTGTAGTGTCTGCAGGACAAGGGGCCTTAGCTGCTCACATCTAGCCCCAAAATGCGCCAATTGTTCAGGCTCTCATCAGGCCAGCTCTAAATCCTGCGAGGTTTATCTTGTAGCCAAAAATAAACTTGATCAGGAGGAATTGTAATGTCAGACACACCTGATATGCGCGCCCTTCAAATCAACCTGAATAAAAACCAATATGCAACTGAAAATGCTCTACAGCTGGCTGTGGAGCTCAAAATTGATATCATAGCAGTCCAGGAGCCATGGCTGATACCCAGACAGCCTAGGAGCCAGGACTACACTAACACCAGATCCATCTACCACAGTGGATTTGAACAGATATTTCCCAAGTTTTCGACTCAATTTAGACCAAGGACAATGGTCTATGTTGCTTGTAGACTTGGGAACAGTATTAAGCTTGCTGAGCAGTCACCACAGGATCCAGACATCCAGGTCCTAGAAATGACTGATGGAGTAGGCAGTATAAAAATTATTAACATTTATAACCAAGATGATCAGGCAGGTCAGAGGGGTAAAACCATTGAAGCTCACCTGTACAATCAGCAACCCGGCCCTAAATCCATCCTTCTTGGGGACTTTAACCTTCACCATCCCCTGTGGGAGCCAGAGTCAATTCCAACTGGTCCCTCAGAGAAATTGGTTGAATGGTGTGAGGCACAAGATGTGGAGCTAATCAATAATCCTGGTGAGGGTACATTCTTCAGGAGGCATATGGAAAAAGCAACAGTGATTGATTTGACTTTTGCATCACCAAATGTTGCAAGTAGAATCAAGGACTGGCAAATCATGGGTGATATTGGATCTGATCATTATGGGATCCTATTCACCCTGGAGTCTCTTTCAAATCTCCAGCCCAGAAGTCATTGTCAACCAAGGCTTAATATTAACCAAGCAGACTGGGATAAATTTGCCAAAATCTTGCAAGATATAACACATAACAACACTGTTCTCCTGGCACTTGATGACATTGGTCCCCTCTTTGAATCTGATGGAATTGAATACCTAAGGACAGGCTCACATTTGACTTTTGATCAGCTAGACCAAGCAGCAAGTGAACTCACCAACTGTATCACCAAGGCTGCAAGAGCATGTATGCCAATGATATCATTTCATCATACATCAAAGCCATGGTGGAATAAGGACCTGAAGTTGATGAGATAAGAAATGACTAGAAACCATAAGATGCTGAAATTCAATAAAGATGATCTCAATATCAAAAATGCATATTTAGAAAGCAGGAACAAATATTTCTCAGCAATCAAAATAGCCAAGCAGGATCATTGGAATAAATTCCTTGAAAAAGAGGATTCCCAATCCATTTTCAAGGCCATGTCCTACACCAAGGATAGAGAAAACAGCAGTATTCAATCCATCAGGTCAGCAGACAACCAGTTACAGGAATCTTTTGAGGGAAAGTGCAAGGCCTTTCGAAATGCACTTTTCCCATCTCCTCCCCATGCTGATGAAGTGGAATGGAATACTTACCAGCCAGGTAGTTGGACTTGGCCCACATTGGAATGGTCAGAGCTAGAAAGAGCTTGCTCAACAAACATCAAAGGAACTACCCCTGGACCAGATGGTATAAATCATGAAATAATAGTCAAAGCCTATCAAGCTATCCCAAATGTCTTCTTCCAGCTTTATTCCAGTCTTTTCAAGGTGGGATATCATCCTCAATGTTGGAAGCAGGCAACTGGGATCATACTCAAAAAGCAATCAAAACCAGACTACTCCCAGCCCAAAGCATACAGGGTCATCTCTCTTCTCAATTGCCTTGGCAAGGTCATGGAGAGAATATTGGCCAGGAGGCTAGGGTATCTGGCAGAGACATCAGACTTGCTGGATCCTTCTCAGATTGGGGGCCGTCTGAAGAAGTCGGCCATAGATGCAGCACTACTTCTTACCAATGAGGTAGAAATTAATAAACAACTCAATAAGGTCACATCAACCCTCTTCTTGAGGTCACCAAACAATCGGAAATTGCCATTTCATCAACAACTCCTGCCCACCATTACATGCGCCAATATATATTTGATATTAAGTTTCGCCTCACTAGCAGCTTTGTATTGATATAAAATTCAACATTGGCATCCTATAATTCCGACATTTTTCGACGAAAATCTCATAAAATTGCGATAAAACTATCGAAAATTGACTTTTCATCTATAACTTTTGCCCCCAATCAGCTTCGCCCCTACAATTTCGATTTTCGTTTTCGCCAAATTCACAGCATTATATCCATATAATTTTCGACATTTGAAACGTCCTTCACCAATATCTTTAGTTAAAAACACGATTTTTTCCCATCTTCGAAAAACTTTTCGCAACGGCCTTAAAGTCCAGGCAAGAAACTGATAGCATAAAATCATAAAAACACAAAAAACACAAAAAACACAAAAAACACAAAAATCATAAAAATCATAAAAAACATAAAAATCATAAAAAACATAAAAACATAAAAAACATATAAAAACATAAAAACATAAAAAACATAAAAAACATAAAAACATAAAAAACATAAAAAACATAAAAAACATAAAAAACATAAAAAACATAAAAAACATAAAAAAATAAAAAACATAAAAAACATAAAAAACATAAAAAACATAAAAAACATAAAAAACATAAAAAACATAAAAAACATAAAAAACATAAAAAACATAAAAAACATAAAAAACATAAAACATAAAAAACATAAAAAACATAAAAAACATAAAAAACATAAAAAACATAAAAAACATAAAAAACATAAAAAACATAAAAAACATAAAAAACATAAAAAACATAAAAAACATAAAAAACATAAAAAACATAAAAATATTTATCAAAACAATTTTATATTTATATACATCAAATAGAAACAAAGTAACCTGGTCCAATATTCATCATGTCCAAAAAACCTCAACCACCTGATCCACCCTCAGACCCTATTATTGAAACATTCTGCTCCTCACCACTCCTTCCTGAATTAATCAACTTGACATATCAGCCTAGACTTGCTGACTCAAGGTGGAATTTGGACCAAACCAAGACTGATTTTTCAGATTTTTTTTTTTTTTTTTTCCTTTTACATCCTATATAAGTCTATGACTATCAGAAGATGTGTAGTATCTAACTACAATTCACTCAACTAAATCGCAATTTCTCCATGTTCTCTGATCTTATTTTCTTCTCCTATATACCAACCCCTTGTTGATATTTTTGTCTCCTTCAGATATTCCAAAAATGCTGATATTCCAATATTGCTTTGAAGTAGGACCTCAAGGCTCATCTCCTTGTCACCAAGCCTGTCCTTCATCCTTTATGATTCTGCTTGTACCTTCTGCATTCCAGAATCAAATGCTTAGTTGTCTGTATATCCCCGCAGGGACACCTCTCAGATGCTGCTTGTCCTATCCTTTGCATGTACCACTTGTTGTAGCCATGTCCAATTTTAAGTTGGTAAAATGCCCCACTTATTCCTCTCTTGATCCCTCTTGGCAACCACGGCTTTTTCCTTATTTGCCATGGATATGTGCTTGAATATGGGGAGGGATACTCCTGCTGCTCTCTCATCTCTTCATATTTTGTCAATATTTCCTGCCACTCATGGCATTTACATGTTTCCAATTCTTTTCCTATGAATGCTAGACTTGTGGGATAGCTTTCATCTGGGTTATAATTTGCTACTATCTTGGCCAGCTTGTCTGCCTCATCATTTCCAATGATACCCTGATGAGCAGGTACCCATCTCAGATATACCTCTGTTCCTTGCTTTTGTAGTTGTGCAGCAGCATCTATAGCACGTAAAACCCATGCCTGGCCTGCCTTGTCACTAACATTTTCCAATCTTTTGAGAGCTGCTTTGCTATCTGAGAATATTTGGATTCTCCTTCTATTCCATGACTGTCGAAGTGCATGTTCAATGGCTCGTACAATACCTTCTAGCTCTCCATTATACACAGTATTTGTTTCTTTTGAGATAGTGTAATACTCACTCTTGGCCCTTGAGTATTTCTGATCATAAACCACTAGGGCAATTCCTACTCCTGAAGTTTCAGGTGATTCTGAGGCATCTGTGTAGTAGATAGCTTCATTTTTTCCCCTTGCTTCTTTTAGTAGTTGATGGTGCATCATTTTTTCTTCCTCTTTTTCATGATTCCCTACATATACCTTATAGGTAGTATATTTTTGCCAGGGTGCATGTTTATTTGTTATAACTGCTTCAATATTTGTTTCTTCAAGGTTATAGGATATGGATTTCCTTATTCTTCTAACTTGAGTTTCTCCTTTCAAAGTATGGGAACCAAATGCTTCATTCTCTTCATCTTCTCTTATCATCCCCACAATAGGATGTCTTGGTGATAATTCCAATATTCTCAAAGCATATTTTCTTCTGCTATGATTCAATCTAATCTCAGGAGGACACAGACATGCCTCCACCTCCATTGGTCTGATTGGAGATGATTTGAAACATCCCAGAATTTTCCTCAATGCCATATTTTGCAGTCCTTGTAGTGTGGCAATAAATCCTTGCTGCCCTCTCCACCAGACAGGGCTAGCATAGTCTGATACTGTTGTGACACACGCAAGGTACAGCTGTCTCATAGCTATGTGGCTGAGACCCCTCTCTGTATTTGTCAATCTTGTCATTCTTTGAAAGGATGCCTTTGCCTGGGCCACTCTGGTTGTGATATGGTGCTTGAAGGTTAGCTTTTGGTCAAACCAGACCCCCTGCCATTTCACAACTGAAGATGCAACCAAGACTCCTCCATTTTGTAGGGTCAATTGAGATTCCTTTGCTTGTTTGGAATTTGAAAAATGAATTAATTGTGTCTTTTCAATATCAAATTGAACTGCATTTTTCCTTCCAATCTCTTGCAACCTTTGAAATTCTCTCTCTAAAGTCTTGATATTTTCCTCAAAGCTGTTTGATGAGACAGTCAATGGAATATCATCAATATATGATATGTACTGTCCTGCTGTAAAGTCAAACATGTCTCTGATATATATTAAGAATAAAATGGGTGAAACTGGGCTCCCTTGTGGGATACCTGTTTCAAACGATTCAAAATTTTCTTCTTTTCCGTCAAAAGCCAATTTAATTTTTCTGTCACTGAGGAAAGACTGTACCCATGACAGTAGACTAAGTGGAAGTCCTAGTCTACTCATCACCCCAAGTAGTTGATTTTTAGCCACATGGTCAAAGGCACCCCTTATATCCATAAAGATGGTAGATGTTTTTCTTCCTGCATCCCTTTCTCTCTGAACTTTGTTTACTAACATAAGACAGGCATCAACTGCTGATTTCTTCAACCTTTCACCAATTTGCGAGGGGTGTAGTAAATGTGTTGACTCTGCCAGATATCCTAGTCTTTTTGCCATCATTTTTTCCAGAGCTTTCCCAAGACAGTTTAGGAGAGATATAACTCTATATGCTTTTGGCTGGGAATAATCAGGTTTTGAAGGCTTCTGCAGAACAATATCTGTGGCTTGCCTCCAACACTTTGGCTGATATCCAAAATTGAAGAGTATAGAATAAATTTTAAAGAAAAGCTCTTTATTTGCCGTATATGCATATCTTATTATTTCTTGGTCTATCTGATCAGGCCCTGGTGCCTTTCCTTTGGATGGACAACAGCAAGCTGTTTCCACTTCAGATAGTGTTAACTTTGGCCATTCCCAATGTAGCTCTCTATGAGATGACCAGTTCATTCCTGGAGTCTCTGGTGGTGGAATAAACAGCTTGGATCTGAAAGCCTAACACTTGTCTGCAAAGTTGCTTTTTAGATGACCACCTTGACCTTGAATCTTTGGTAGCTGGGATGTCTGTCTATTTTTAGTGTATGCCAATGCTTTAAAAATAGATGTTGGATCTTCTTGCTCCAAAAATTTATTCCAGTGATCCTTTTTTGCACTCTTGATATCTTGGAAGTATTTGTTCCTTGCCTTCTTATACTCCATCAATAAACTTTGGCTTGAAGGATCCTTATGATATTGTCTTTGGGTCTTCATCATTACTTTCCTTAATCCTTTTAATTCATCAGTCCGCCATGGCTTGGGCTTAGCTCCAAATTTCTTTCGAGGAATAGCTGCTTCAGCCGAACAGATGAGGATGTTGGTTAGTTCTTGCCCAATTCTGTCTAATTTAAGCTTTAAATTGACCTCTTCCAAGATGCTTTGACTGTCTGTCTGTGACAATATTTCCAGGTATTCAAGATTAAGTACCTTTGAATTCCTTAAAAGTTGACAGGTGCTCTTTTCAAATTTATCCCAGTCTGCTTTCTTGTTGTTAAACCTGTTTTGGTTTACCAAAGGCTTGCATGGTCTCTCTTTCTTGCTCAGTATTGTAAACATAATACCCAGGTGATCTGATCCTGTAGGAATTGTCTGCCAGTCTTGAATGTATCTTTCTGACCATGGAGTTGTCAGGGTCAGATCAATTACTGAGGGGTATGCCATATGTGGCCTATGGAATGTGCCCTGTCCAATATGATTTGCTATTGCTAGATTTTGTTCTTCCATCCATTCAAGAAGATTTTCGGCCTTGGTAGATTTGGGGTAATAAGGATCCCAGTTGGGATGATGCTCATTAAAGTCCCCAACTATAATTGTGTTTGATGTTATTGATAAGGCTTCCTTGTTTCTCTCAATGGTGGAGAGGCTATTCCCTGGGCTCTGATTTTTTTGGTTATAAATATTTAAGATTGTCATGTTGAACTCATGGCTATTAAAGTTTAATGCAAGCATATCCGGGTCAAGTGGATATCCTTGTGGTTGGTGATACTGAATATTTAATTGTTTTGAGATATAGAACATTGTTCTGGGTCTTAAATTATAGTTCATTGTTTCTGGAAATACTTGCATGAAAGAGGGGTGACTGATTGACTTTGCCCCTTCATATGATGTCCTTTGCCTTAAATTTGCTATCCAAGGCTCTTGGATAGCTATGATTCCTATACCCAACTCTATTGCTAGTTGAAGGGTAGCTTCTGTGGTCTCCATGTTTCTGTTCAAATTGCATTGGAGGACTTTTAGTTGTCCTGTCATAGACATTCCTCTTGGTTCTTCCGATGTTCTTCTTCCCTAGCTGCTGTCCTTTCAAGGATGGCAACTTTTGCTGGGCATTCATTGCTGTCTGCAGTATGAGCTCCATTGCAGTTGCAACACTTGGGGACCAGGTGTACACACTTAGTTCCAATGGCTCTGCATTGAGAGCAAGCATGCTGTTTTGTGCAGTGTTGCCCAGCACAAAACTGACACTTTGCCTCCCATCTACATCTGCTCTACTGATGGCCAAAAGATTGACACCTGTGACACTGAGTTGTAGGAGCAAAATTCAAATATTTTTCTGCTTGAAGATATCTACCAGCTATAATCAACTTTTTGGATGTAGCCTGTTTTGCCTGAGCTTCAGTTTCAAAGGCTACTACAATTGAGCCTGCCTGTTGTTTGTTACGGTTTTACTCAGATGATAGCCAGTATGGTTGTCCTATGATCTTTAATCCATTATTGAATATTGATATTTCCTTAGTGATTGAGGATAGGTCTGCTCCCTCTCCAAATTCATCTGTGGGAACTCCATGGATGATAACTTTGAACCAGGGCTGGTCCTTCATTGCAAGAACATGTGGGGCAATATTTTTCCAAATGTCAACTTGGTCCAGGAGAAAGTCTGCTGTGTATGGTCCTATGGTTGTTATAGCAATATTGTCATTTCTAGTCCTTGAAACTATGGCAACAACTGGTCCTTGCACGCCTCTAGCTCGGAATGCACTGTTGATCTGATCTCTTATTTGTAGTGGAGAAAAGGCTTGCCTTGTTGTTGAATCTTGAAGAAGGATTAACCAATTGGTACATATTGGCTTGGGTATCACAACCTTTTTTGGTTTAACTACTGTCCATTCATTATTAGTTGTTTTCTGACTATTTGAGGGTCCTGCTACTGAAGCCCAAGTTCGACTAGGTTGACTTGGTCCAGATGATGGAATTGTTGGGGCCCTTTGCAATGGTTGCTGTTGTGTCTTGGCTTTTGAAACTTTCTCAGGTGTCCCTCTTTCTTCTGTTTGGCATGGTATGTTCTGGTGCTTGACAGTATTTTGGAGCACCTGGGTGGTCTGTTCTAGCTTCTGTAACTGTGCTGCCAGTACAGAAGCATCCCTTGGAATTTTACCATCTTTTTCAATGAATTGTCTAAATATGTGTAACAAGTCCAAGATTTTTGTCTGCTGGGCTCGAGACTCAGCCTGATGGGCAGCCTTAATCAGCAGATCTCTTGCTGTAGAAATACATTCATCTGGGCCATCAATCATATCAATTGGTGAGGAACCCCCTCTGGATGTGTTCTTTTTAACAGGAAAGCTTTTGGAAAATTCAGTCTTTCTTTTTATTCCACATTGAGGATTAAAGCTAAAGTCTTCTGTGTCTATTTCAATGTCAAAAGTACTCCTATGATGAAAATCATTATCATGATTCTCCACACATTTCCCTTTACCCTTTGCCATAGTTGATGATTCAGCATTGTTCATGGTGGGGTAGTCCTGTGGATCAGAATAAGAGATTTCAGACATGTTATCAATATCTTGTGGAGGTAAAATGGCTTTTATAACTCTAGTGTCATTTGAAAATGGATCTGGTGAACTGCTCAATCAATTCATCTTTTTGTTTATTGCAAATATTTTTGTTTTTATTTTACGAAATTATTTTAGATTTTAAAACTTTCAATTCAATTTTTTCAATTATTTTTCAATTTTTTTGAAGATTTATCTTGAAAAGGTCACGTGATCACGTGATTAAAAATATTTTTAATCCTTGTTCGACGCGTAAATGGACGCGAAACGCGTCAGGGACCAATGAAAAATTTTCAAGTATGGCAGCCTGAGAAGACCAGGTGTGCAATTTGTCGCAATCTGACTCTCTTTCGACTTTAGGATGCTATATCTCAGTTAAAAATCGTCCGATGGGCTTCAAAATTGGTGTATAGTTAGATCGATCCTAGGATCGATTTTGATATGAATTTCAAACTGATGGAGTATGTTGATCAATTGTTATGGGCACTCGGAGATGGTTACTCCACCCAAATTTGCTTGGTGACCCCCTGTCTACCTTTAAACTTTAATATCTCAACACTCAGCAGTCAGATTGAAATTCTGATTGGATATTTGGAATGCGCTTGATGTTATCAATAATTTGATGTATGTTATAAGCTGTTTGGGCAAATATTGGCGATTCGAAAAGTTCGATGTCTTGACCGCTGATTTTTCAGATTTCAGTAGTGATCCACTTACTGGGACTGAATTTTTATCAGGAATAACCACAACTAAACAACACAGCCAACTTAGTAAAAAAAGGACATCCAGTGCTCTAACTGATCTACATTACCATCCTTCAAAATACACAAGAGTTGGTTCCAAAACTGGCACAAATCCATCAATTGTAAAGGTTAAAACCTCATTTGGCAATATTCTAGATGCTAGAGACCTGTTAGTTGAAGCATACCACTTAACTAAGGACAGAGTTGAACAAACAAATTTACTAGACCTAATTGAAATATTTCGAAAAATAACTGAAAATAGATCCTTGAAGATAGCAGTTGACATGGAAAAAATCTGCAAACCCAACTCTCAACCTCCAAACATTGACAAAAGACTAACACCAACACCAACAACAACAGCATCTTTCACCCCTGAGCCATGTGCACTGCCAAATCAGCAGCCAACATATGCTGAGAAACTGAAAGCTTCTCTCCCCACTCCATGTCCAAAAACTGCCCTGCCTTTGCTTGTTGCAGAACAAGAAAAAAGCCAGCCAAATCAACCTACAACAGTCACATCTGATGGATCAGCAACTAACACAGCATACCTAAACCTTGACAAAATCATCACTCTAGTTACAACCAAAGGAAAACCACTACCACTATACCAAGCAACCCAGGTCCGAGACAGTCTAAATAAAGTCCTTGGAAGAAAGGCTATTGCCAGAGTCCACACCTCACCTCACCAAAACCTTGTGTTGACTTGCCTAGATGCATCAGCTGAAGAAGTATTCAGCAAATTAGCAATGTGGAAACCAATTTTTGAAGGGTGGCCAATCACAGAGGTTCAAAGGATCAACAACTGGCAGAAACTTGTAGTCCATGGGGTCCCAACCTCCATACCTATAACAGAATTTAAGGATGAAGCTGAAGACTACAATTCTGGACTGCAAATACAAGGATCACCAAGATGGCTACTCAATCAGCCACAAAAAGCCCACGCATCTGTAGTCTTCACAGTGAAGAGTGAAGAAGAAAAGCAACTCTTAAAAAAGAGAGGGATTCTCATTGGAGGTCTACTACTTAGAGTAGTCAACTATCAGTCTACCACTCATAAAACCCAGTGCAGAAACTGCCTCAAATTTGGTCACCACTCCTCACTCTGTAGAAAACCACCAATTTGTGCTATCTGCCGAAGCACTCACTCCACTGCTGGGCACAGCTGTGCCACCTGTCACTCTTCTCAGGGCTGCAATCACTTTCAAACTAAATGTGCCAACTGCCAATCCCTTACCCACAATGCCCTCCAGAAGCATAGCTGTGAGGTTTTCAAAGTACTAATATGTTAGAACAACTGAAAATTGCCCAACACAATACTGCTAGGGGTAGGGAGATACTCCATTCCTTCTTTGAAGTCGCTTTAAAGGAGAAGGCCACACTACTTTTTGTTCAAGAACCATACCTGGTCCAAGATCAAATATCACAAACCTTTTTTCCACTAACTCATCCATCATATCAGCCAATTCTACCAGCTCCTGGATACAAGTTACGACCAAGGGTACTGACTTACGTCCAGAAAGGATGTCCATTTAAGCTTACACCAAGATATGACCTTGTTTATGATCCAGACATCCAAATTCTTGAAGTTTATCATCCTTTAAAGAGCTTTCTGATCATTCACATTTACAATGAGAAGTCTAGGAATCCATATGAACAGCGCCGTACAGTTCAAAGACTGTTAGAACTACAGCTACCAGACAACAAACCTTTCCTCCTACTTGGGGACTTTAACTTGCACCATTCTAGTTGGAATCCTTTGGTACAATCATCTTCCACCCAAGCCCAACAACTAGCCAACTATCTGGAACAACATAGGGCACTACAGTTAATGAATCCATCAGTTATTGAAGAGTTTGGGGGGACATTTCACCGTTCAAATACAAAGAATAATTCAGTCATTGATCTGGCTTTTGTTTCTCAATTCAAATATCTTCTTTGGTCTGATTGGAGATATGCAGAGAGCACTGTCTCAGATCATGAGGCAATCATCTTCAAAGCTGAAACCCCTAAATCACTAAATAATAGTTGTTTCAGGGTCCCACTATTACCTACAAGATACAACCTAAAGAAAGCAGATTGGCAAAACTTCAATAATTATTTACTCACTAACCAGAGCCATTCTTGTCAGCTGATGTATAGGGCACTAGCATCAGAAGATTGTGATTCAGTTGCAGATATACTAACAGACTTGGTACAACAGGCAGCTAGCACCTCTATCCCTCAGTCAAGGCCATGCACTCAATCCAAACCATGGTGGACAGAAGAACTCACAACAGCAAGAAAATTATACCATAGGCTAAGGCGTCAAGTAAAGATGTATCCAGGACCATTCATTCAAGAAAGAACTCGAATTGCTAGGAACACTTATTTCAGAGCAATTGTCCATACCAAGGCTCAGCACTGGGAAGCATTCCTTGCTTCAGCCAAAGACAAACTTATCTTCACAGCTTAAAATTATACCAGGGCTGCCAGCCAACAATACCACCATATTCCAGCCCTTCATTACCAAAGAACAGATCAAATTACTAAACAAACTGAACCAAGAATTGCTACTTCTTTCAAGGAACAGTGTCAAGCCCTTGTACAGGATCTATTCCCGAAAAATGACAACAGCTGTACAGATGATATTTCAGCCCCTGGAGCCAGCATTTCTAGCACCACATCCCCACCAACATCAACAGAACCTAAGAATTCAACTCAAATTTGGGAATGGCCAGAACTAACTTTTAATGAAATAAAAGCAGCAATACCTGACAAGAAAACAGCCCCAGGAATTGATCAACTTGATTGGTCAATAATCAAAGCTGCCATGGAATGTATCCCAAGTCTATTTTTCAAGGCATACAATTACCTGTTCAACTGTGGCCAACATCCAAGCATGTGGAAACAAGCAATAGGTATTATCCTGCCAAAAAGAAACAAGAAGGATTACTCATTACCAAGGGCCTATTGTCCAATCTCTTTGCTTCCGTGCCTTTCTAAATTGTTAGAGAGAATTTTTGCCAACAGACTATCTTACCTTGGAAACACCGCAAACAACCTCTTTCACAATGGACAAATGGGTGGTCGAAAACAGCGGTGTGCCATAGATGCTGCACTACTACTACAACATTTTGTTGAATCAAATACTAAGAGGGGAAGAATTGTTAGCACAGTGTTTCTTGACATCCTTGGAGCATTTGACAGGCTGCAACCAGCCAAACTTGTTGATATTCTGAGGCATCTTGAGCTCCCAGTTCCATTCATTCATTGGGTTGAATCATTTCTTACCAACAGAACAATCAAACTTCTCTTCAATGGGGAATTGAGTGAAGATCATGCTGTATCTGGTACACCTCAAGGAAGCCCAATCTCTCCACTGCTATTTCTCCTATCAATTCGGTTCCTTCATCCAGTGCATCAGTGCAAAGACACCCTACAGCTTTCATATATTGATGACATATCTATCTCATATGCTTCAACCTCAGTTGACAAAAACATCAGGAAGCTAGGAGGGCTACTAGGGGCAATCCTTCTTGAGGCCAAATCCAATTGTGTGAAGTTTGATGTGGATAAATCTGAATTAATACATTTTACTAACAAAAGAGAGCCAGTTATCACACCTCTCACATTTGATCAGATTACTTTACAGCCCAAGGAAACAGTAAGATGGCTGGGCATTTGGTTTGATAGGAAACTTACCTTCAAGACTCATGTTGAAAAGAGGCTTCAACTTGCCAATGGGGCCCTCCATAGGCTTCAAAGACTAGCTTCACCATCATCAGGACTCAAATTTAATGCCTTGCGACAGCTTTACCTAGCTTGTGTCACATCTGTACTTGACTATGGCTCCATATTGTGGTCTGGGAGATATGGTACTAAAAAACACATCAATAAATACCAAAAACTACAGAATAGAGCTATCATTTCAATCACTGGGCATTCCCTAACAGCCCTGCCCAAGCTTTGCAGGTAGAAGCAGCAATCTTACCAACATCAGTAAGACACTTGAAGCTGTCAAATAATTATGCACTCAGAATGCTTAGTCTTCAAGTAAATCATCCACTAACTATACAACTGACAAGTGCGCTACAAGATGAGCTTGACACCAGTCCATTCCCACCAACTTGTGATATTGGAATGTTTGGATACATTGATAATTGTCCATCTCAGCTTTTCCAGCTTGCCAAATTACTGAAACCATTTGGGAAATTTGGCAAAATGGAACAGATAAGACAAGCTGGTCTCCTCCCTGGATCTCAACCAATATCAAGACAATCATCTCTAGTCAAACCAAGGAAAATGCAAAGAAAGAACATCTCAAACTACTAACAAGAATATCTTCAGAAGCCTGTATTATTTACACTGATGGATCATTGTCCAACAACAGGTGCAGCAGTATTGGGTTTGTGCTATTACTCCCCATCACCAGAGAATTAAAATGCTACTCTTTTAATCTTGGAGATAAGATGGGTATCACAGACACTGAAACATATTGTATTCTCAAAGCAATTTTAACTGTGAAGAGATTAAGAATATCTGGAGAGGTATACATCTTTTCTGATAGCCAAGCATCATTATTCAGGATTAAACATGCACCAAATCAAATCTGCCACCAGTTGAGAACTGCAGCTCAAAACCTAACACTGCAACTACTCTGGTGCCCAGGACACATGGGAATTGAAGGGAATGAGATGGCAGACAACCTGGCCAGACAAGGACAAAAAAAGATAGCCTTAAGAAAAGACAAATTCACCACCCTGTCATTCCTAAGGGAGTTACTGAGGGAGAAAACTTTGGAGGCATGGAAACAGATATGGGATCATGAGCTGTTCCGAGAAGAGGAAGGGAGAAAAGCAAGAGGGTTGGGCAAATATTATAGAGTAATGGCACATAAGAACCAGCCCAACTTTCAGCTTAAACCATTTCAGTACATCAAATACAGCAGAAGAACACAGTCTCATTATATACAGGCAAGGACAGGTATTGGAAATACCCTAACACATCTTAAAAAAATTGGAAAGGAAGACAATGATTGGTGTAATCATTGTGGAAAAGCAAGACAAACAATACCACATCTAATCTTACACTGTTCCAAATTTAAGGAGGAGAGGAGAAAGGAGTTTGGGGGAATTGAACCACTATCATTACCTATGCTTTTTGGAACACATAAAGGAAAGACATCTTTACTCTACTTTCTTTGGTCTACTAAGTGCCTTGGGGGACAAAATAGATGACAAAGGGGTAGAACTAAAAATACTATTTAAAATAACATGGAGTGTGGGATGCAAAGGATTTTGTATATTAGAGTCTGTGTCATAGCTATATAGCTGAATACACTATGAATTTAAAAAAAAAAAAAAAAAAAAATAGTAGGTAATGAGCTTGCTGACAACCTAGCCAAAGGAGCCAGCAAAAAGAAGGTGCTGAGAAGGAATCAGTTTACGTCACATGCATTTCTAAAGCAAAGAGCTAAGGAGCTTGTACTAGAAGCCTGGGCTAAAGAGTGGACCTCGGAGCTTTTCCATGAGGAAGAAGGAAGAAAGAGCTCTGGTCTTGGCAAGTTCTATAGGATCCAAGCCCAAATGTCAACGCCAATATTTTCAACTCACCCATCTAGTTTTCAGGGCCACAGCAGGTTAACAGAATCCTCATACTTCCAGGCAAGGACCGGCATAGGAAATGTGAGGGCATACTTATATAAAATTGGAAAGACCAAAGATGATAAATGCAATTTTTGTCACAACCAAAAACAAACCATGCAACATTTGATACTTCATTGTCAAATGTTTAAAAATGAAAGAAAAATATCTTTTCAAAACATAGAGCCATTCACTTTACCAATTTTATTCAGAACAAAAAGAGGAAAACAAGCATTGCTTGAATTTTTAAAAACTTCGAGGTGTATATCTATATACAAAGGAGAATAATTAGGACAAAACATATTGGACATAAAGAGTGGAGATTGAGGAAGGGAGTGATAGTGGAGACTGATATTTGCTTTGTATGTATGTTAAATAAGTTGTCATAGCTAGCTAGCTGAATACAATATGATTAAAAAAAAAAAAAAAAAAAAAAAAAAAAAAGTCAATGAGCCTTGGCATAAGGTTGTTATCCATGGGGTTCCTATACATGAGTTTGATAATGAAGAATTTGGAGACATGATTAGGGATGAAATAAAAACAATCAACCATGGGCTCAATATAATTGGCAACCCCTATTGGTTAACATCAGCAGAAAAGCGATCATACCAGACAGCAGGAAGTGTCATTGTGGCCTTTGCAACTGAGAAGGAAGCTCCCAATGCTATTAGAAACAGGCTTTACCTGGCAGGAAAAAGTTGCAGAGTAGAAAAGCTCTACTCTGTGCAGCCCACAGCTCAATGCAGCAGATGCCAAGGGTTTGGTCACCTTGAAGCTAGATGCATGAGAGAACAAAGGTGCCAGATTTGTGCCGAGAACCACAACACCACCCAACACAAGTGTTCCTCATGCCCAGCTAAGGGAAAAGCTTGTGTCCACACCCTTCTTAAATGCGCCAATTGTAACCACAACCACAAGGCAAATGACCTCAGTTGTGAGGTGTATAGAGCCTTGAAGGATAGAACCCAGGAACCTGAGCTATAACTTTCATGGAGGGACACCTGAAAGTTATTCAGTCCAACATAATGA
The DNA here is from genome assembly GCA_900239735.1 of Blumeria hordei DH14. Classification (NCBI taxonomy): domain Eukaryota; kingdom Fungi; phylum Ascomycota; class Leotiomycetes; order Helotiales; family Erysiphaceae; genus Blumeria; species Blumeria hordei. The sequence goes on from OENG01000020.1 coordinate 1,941,087, forward strand.
AAAGCTCTCCACTAACAGAGAGTCTTCTACAAACAGCCCTTGAAAACAATGTTAGTCTAGTTCTTGTCCAAGAACCGAGACTAATAACCAACCAATCTTCTACTCAATTTCAATCAAATAATATAAGAAGCATAAATCATCCATCATTCTTTCAACTATTACCTAAAACCATCTCTCCAAACCGGCCCAGAGTTCTTGCTTACGTCCTGAAAAGCAACAGTTTCAATATTTGCCTAAGGGAAGACCTATCTTCAGATCCAGACTATATGATCTTAGAGGTGAGGCTTTGTGGGAACAAATTTTTTATATACAATATTTACAACCAAAAAGACCAGCTACAGAGTACATCCCCTAGGACATTTGAAAGGGTGCTCCGTAACACAAGGCTGCTTAACCCTAGTCTTGTTCTAGGAGATTTCAACCTTCATCATCCGTCCTGGGACCCACTTTCATCTCAAACACCTGGAGTTGAGTACTTTGTAGACTGGACAGAGGATAATAATCTGACACTTTTGAACTGTCCTGGGGAAGGAACTTTTTTCAGGCCCCAAATGGAAAGAGAAACAGTCTTAGATCTCACATATGCAACAACAAGTCTAGCTGGGAAGATCAAAGATTGGCAGATCTTACCTTCCGTTGGATCTGATCATGAGCCCATAATATTTACATTAATGATGAGAACTAACCATCATAGTCTGTCAGAGAATCCGGCCACAGCTCTGAGATTTAATACCAGAAAGGCAGACTGGAAATTGTTCAAGGATAAATTTGATGAAGCATGTGAAATATGTCTACATTCTAAACCACATGCTCCTATCTGTGGCTCAAGTGACCCATCTGAACCCATGGATATACTCCAAGATAGAGAACAGACACAGCTTAGAGCTCTTGATCAACTTGCAGAACAACTTACATGGGCAATACAATATTCAGCTGAAGAAGCCATTCCAAAGATCAAACCAGGAGTAATCTCCAAGCCTTGGTGGAACAAGGACTTGAAACTACTCAGGAAGACAATGCAGAGGAAGCAACAGGCCTTAAAACAAATACAAAAGCAGGCACAAGAGCCAGGACTTCTTAACCAAGCAAGAGATGATTTTTGTAGAGCTAGAAACTCCTATACTGATGCAGTACAGAAGGCCAAAATCAATCATTGGGACAAATTTCTTGAGAAGGAAGACCCTCAAACCATATTCAAGGCCATGGCATACACTAAGGAATCTCAAGTCCAGCATATTCCACCAATTTTGTCTGTAGATGGAAATTTGGAGACATCTTTTCAAGGCAAAGCAAAAGCCTTCAGGCATTCCTTATTTCCACCTCCACCAAAAGTTGATGCAATTAATTGGGAAAATTACAGGATTAATTCAACCTTTAAATGGCCCCCCCTTACTGTCAATGAGCTTGAACAAGCTTGTTCCTCAAAGATAAAGGGCAAGACACCAGGACCAGACGCTATCTCACAAGACATGATAATAGAAGCATACAAGGCTAATCCCAATTTATTCTTTAGAGTCTATTCAACTCTATTTAACTCAGGATACCATCCAAAGTGTTGGAGAGAAGCAACTGGAGCTATATTCAGAAAGCCAAATAAACTAGATTATGCAGCTCCCAAGGCCTATAGAGTCATATCCCTTCTGAACTGCCTGGGCAAGGTGCTTGAGAGAATCATAGCTAAGAGACTCAGCAGACTAGCTGAAACAACAGATCTTCTTCACCCTTCCCAAATGGGAGGCAGGTTGAGAAAGTCAGCAGTGGATGCAGCACTTTTTTTTTTTTTTTTTTAATTATTTTTACATCCTATTTGAGTCTATGACTATTAAAAGATGTGTAGCTACACTACAATTTTTATCTCCCAAAATCAAAAACTCCCCATCTCATCTCCTCTACTCTCCTCCCCCAAGTACCATCCCCTTGTCGATATTTTTGTCTCCATCAAAAAATCCAAAATTAAACTAATTCCAATCTTGTTATGAAGCACTAATTCCAGGCCCATTTCCTGACCCTCTAGCTTCTCTTTCATTTTCTCCCTGTTATGGGCATACCTTCTACAGTCTAGCAGCAAATGCTTCGGATTCTGCTCCTCTCCACAGCTGCAGCTTCCACTATTTGATCGTCCTATCCTATTCATGTATGACTTAAAGTATCCATGTCCCAGCTTAAGTTGATAAAATGATGAGCTGACCTCTCTTCTGACTCCCCTCGGGACCCAGGGCTTCTTTCTTATTTGCCATGGAAATATTGTAGAGTAGGTCAATGTATTTTCTTCTAATTGTCTTTTTTCATCATAACTTTCCATTTTTCCCGCCACTCTTGGCATCTCAATTCCTGTAGTTCTTTTTCCATATGTACTAGACTCATGGGATAGCTTTCATCTGGGTTGCTATTTGCTGCAATCTTTGCAAGCTTATCTGCTTCAATGTTTCCTTTAATACCCTGATGGGCTGGTACCCATCTTAAGTGAACCTCAATGTCACGGTTTTGTAGTTGTGAGGCAGCTTCTATAGCCCGATCACTTTTGATTGGCCTGCCTTACTGATTAAATTGCCTAATCTTTTGAGAGCAGCTTGGCTATCTGAGAATATTGTAACTAGCTTACAGTCCCACTCTTGTCTTTGGGCGTGCTCAATAGCTCTAACAATGGCCTCCAACTCTCCATCATATACTGTGTTTGTATCTTTTGAGAGAGCATAGTGCTCTCTACTCTCCATTTTGCTTCTCTGGTGATATGCAATAACTGATATTCCAATTGCTTTGCTATTTGATGACTCAGATGCATCACTGTAGTAAATGACTTGCTTTCTACCTCTAGCCTTTCTGAGAAACATGTTGTGCAATATCTTCTCTTTTTCTTTCTCACCCTTTCCCACATGGACACTGTATGGCACTTGTGTGTCCCAGGGCGGCCAGAGATTGGGATGTACTGGCTCTATGTCATCAAGATCAGGGTTATATATTAATGACTGCCTAATTCTTTTGACCTGATTTTCTTTTGCATTTCTTCTTTCATGGTGGGAGTATTCTAAGTTATGTTTCATCATCAAATTTAATGGATGATTTGTGGCTAATATTAATGTTCTCATAGCATATTTTCTTCTGCTATGATTCAGTCTAATTTCTGGTGGGCACAGACATGCTTCCACCTCCATTGGTCTAATTGGGATGTTTTAAAACATCCCAAAATTTTTCTTAATGCAATATTCTGTAATCCTTGAAGTTTATCAGCAAAGGATTGTTGTCCCCTCCACCAGACAGGATTTGCATAGTCACAAATACTGGTCACACATGCCAGATATAGCTGTCTCATAGCTATATGGCTGAGTCCCCTTTCTGTATTTGCAAGTCTTGCCATCCTTTGGAAAGCAGCTTTTGCCTGGGCAACCCTGATTGTAATATGTTGTTTGAAAGAAAGATTCTGGTCGAACCAGACTCCCAACCATTTGACTACTACAGCTGTTTCTAATTTCTCTCCATTTGGCATATATAAATGGCTCTTCTTAGCATCTTTTGATTTTGCAAAGTGGATCAGCTCTGTCTTTTCAACATCAAACTGGACTGCATTTCTTTTACCAATTTCTTGTAGATTTTTATATTCTTCCTCTAACATTTTTGTGTTTTTCTCAAAGCTGTTAGATGAGACAGTCAATGCTATATCATCAATGTATGATATGAATTTCCCTGTCCTAGAGCTGAACATATCTCTGATATATATCAAGAATAAGATTGGTGATATAGGACTACCTTGTGGTATCCCAGTCTCCACAGATGAAAATTGTTCCTCTTTCCCATCAAAGGCCAATTTGAGCAGTCGGTCACTGAGGAAGGATTCCACCCAAGTTAAGAGACTCAGGGGAAGACCCAATCTACTCACACAGCCAATAATTGATTCTTGGCCACATGATCAAAGGCACCCCTGATATCCAAGAATAGAGTGGATGTCTTCCTTCCAGCTTCTTTCTCTGTCTGAACTTGATTGACCAACATTAGACATGCATCCACTGCTGAGTTATTCAATCTTCCTCCAATCTGTGATGGATCCAAGAGCTGTGTTTTTTCTGCTAGGTAGGATAGCCTTTTAGCTAGCATCCTTTCAAGAGTTTTTCCCAAGCAATTAAGGAGAGATATAACCCTATATGCTTTTGGCAAGGAGTAGTCTGGTTTTGATGGTTTTTTCAACACTATGCCTGTAGCTTGCCTCCAACACTTTGGCTGGTATCCAATATTAAAAAGTAAAGAATAAACCTTGAAAAACAGCCCCTTGTTGGCCTGGAAAGCATGGCTTATCATTCTCTGGTCGATTTGGTCTGGTCCAGGTGCTTTTCCTTTTGATGGCCTGCTGCATGCCTCTTCCACTTCTGATTCTGTTAAGCATGGCCATTCCCAGTGAAGCTCTTTGTGAGAAGACCAGTCTATTTCCTGGGTCTTGGGTGGTGGGATGAAAAGCTTTGCCCTGATTGCCTCACATTTGTCATCAAAATTAGATTTAAGGTCCCCATGTTGATCTTTGATAATTGGTAACTGGGGAGATTGTCGATCCTTGGTGTATGCCAATGCCTTGAAAATTGTTGCTGGATCTTCTCTCTCCAAGAATAAATTCCAATGATTCTTTTTGGCAGTTTTTATTTCTTGGAAGTATTTATTCCTTGCTGCAGTATATTGGCTCCATTTATTTTCATTGGAATGATCTTTAAAGTAATGGCGTTGTGCTTTCATCATTATCTTTCTCAAGCATTTAAGTTCCTCATTCCACCATGGCTTTGGTTTAGCGCTTGCCATTTTTCGCGGAATACTCTCCTCAGCTGCTTTGACAATGATGTCAGTAATCTCTTGACCAATTCTATCCAATTTTTCCCTCAGATTATTACCATCCTTACAGAGAGCTCCACTGTCACTTCCTGAAATTGATATCAGGTTATCCAGTCTTAGAGTAGTAGAGTCTTTAACAAGCTGCTGGATGGTTGCTTCAAACTTCTCCCAGTCTGCCTTTTGGGTGTTGAATCTACCTTTTTTTGGTGAGGCTCGGAAGTGTGTCTTTTTCTGGTTCAGTATTGAAAACAAAATCCCTTGATGATCTGATCCTGTTGGAATAGTTTGCCAGTCTTGAACAAATCTTTCTGCCCACTTAGTTGCTAGGGTCAGGTCAATCACTGATGAGCATTCCATATGTGGCCTATAGAAAGTTCCTTGACCAATATTGTTCAGTAGAGATAGACCTTGATCTTCCATCCAGTCATGTAGTTTATCAGCACCAGTTGATTTTGGGTAGTTTGGGTCCCAGTCTGGATGATGCTCATTGAAATCCCCTACAATTACTGTATTGGATGATATATTCAGGTCTGTACCATATCTTTCCATTGTGGTAAGGTTGTTTTCCTGGGCTTGGTTTTTCTGGTTATAGATGTTGATTAAATTTATGTTAAATTGTGAGCCTGTTATATTTACTGCCAGGATATCTGGGTCACTTGGATATCCAGGGAGAAGTTGATGTTCAATATTGAGATTTTTTAAGATATAAAACATAACTCTGGGTCTTAGGGTTAAGTTTGATGGTTCTGGGAGTATTTGTATGAATGAAGGGTGATTGATTGACTGGGCCCCTTTATATGTTCTTCTATGTTTCATGTCTGCTATCCAGGGCTCCTGGACGGCAATTATTCCAATTTTAAGGTCTAGTGCTAGCTGTAAGGTTGCTTCTGTGGTTTGTATATTTCTGTTCAAGTTACATTGGAGGACCTTTTGGTGTCCTGTCATAGACAATCCTCGTGGTCCTTCCTAGCTTCTTCTTCCCTAGCTGCTATCCTTTCAAGGATGGCTACTTTGGTTGGGCAGTCATTACTGTCAGCAGTGTGTGCTCCATTACAGTTGCTACACTTGGGCACCAAATGAACACACTTGGTTCCAATAGCCCTGCACTGGGAGCATGCATGGTTCTTAGTGTTGTGGAGCCCAGCACAGTACTGGCACTTGGCCTCCCATCTGCATCTGCTCTCTTGGTGTCCAAAGTTTTGGCACCTATAACACTGTGTATTAGGTGCAAAGTTCAAGTATTTTTCAGCTGGTAGATACCGTCCAGCAATTATTAGCTTTCTAGATATGGCTTGTTTTGCTTGGGCCTCTGTCTCAAATGCCACAACAATAGAGCCAGCCTGTTGGTTTCTTCGGTTTTCTTCTGGTGTAATCCAGTATGGTTGGCCAATCACTTTTAATCCATTGTTAAATATTGAAATCTCGTCTGATATTAAGGAAAGGTCTGCATTGTCTGGAAATTCATTTGTTGGAATTCCATGGATAATCACTTTGTACCATGGTTCATCCTTCAAGGCCAGCACATGAGGGGCATAATTTTTCCATATATCCACTTGGCCAAGTAAAAAATCTGCTGTGTATGCTCCAATAGTAGTTATAGCTATGTTGTCATTTCTTGTCTTGGAAACTATAGAGACCACTGGGCCCTGTACACCTCGTGCTCTGAAAGCGCTGTTTATTTGGTCCCTTATTTGTAAAGGTGAGAAGGGTTGCCTAGTGGTAGCATCCTGGAGAAGGATAAGTCTATTTATGTTCTTTTGCTTTGGCTCCATGTTTTTCTTTGGTTGCACCACTGTCCACTCGTTTTTTGATTGTTTTTGGCTGTTTGAAGGCCCTGCAACTGATGCCCATGTGCGTTGTGGCTGGCTTGGTCCTGCTTCAGAGACTCTAGTTCCAGATTGATTCATTTTTGTGGGCACTGTATGATTGTTTATCTTTGTTCTTGATGCACCTTGCCTTGCTTCTTGTTGTTCTGTTTGAACTGGTTCTCTTTGGCCTCTCATGGTATTTTGAAGGACTTGGGTTGTCTGCTCCAATTTTTGCAGCTGTGTTGTAAGTATAGACGCTTCTCTTGAAATATTTCCATCTTTTTCAAGGTATTGCCTGAACACATTCAGAAGATCCAAAATTTTTGTCTGCTGTAAGCGGGATTCAGTTTGGTGGGCAGCTTTAATCAGTAAATCTCTTGCTGTTAATATACACTCATCAGGTCCATCAATTGTGTCCAGTAATGAGGATCCCCCCTTTCCATTGGCTTTTTTAACAGGGAAGTTCTTCACTGTTTCGTTTTTTCGCTTTGATCCTAGCTGTGGGTTGAAGTCAAAACCCTCAGTATCAATGTTTATGTCAAAGTTTGATTGACTTTGTAAATTATGAGCAGAGTAGTCAATACATTTCCCTTTACCCTTATCAATTTTTGAAGATCCAGAGGTTTCTTTGGCTAAGTGATCCATGTTGTTTTCATAGGAAATTTCTGACATATTATCTATATCTAGGGGTCCTGACAGGCTTCCTGGACGATATTCTGCTAAGGCAAAAGGATCAGGAGAGCTAGATAAGTCATCCATGTCCCCTTTCATCTTATCATAAATTTTATTTTATTTATATATATTTATTTCGTAACTTTAAAATTTGAAAGCGTTTTTTTTTTTAATTTTTTCGAATTTATGATGGATTTTTCAAGTTATGGTCACGTGATCTGAAAATCACGTGACTTTAAAAATGAAATAACTCAAAATGACGCGAAAATGACGTGATTTTCGCGTTTATTGATGCAAAATTCGACAGGGATCAACGAAAAATTTTCGTTTATGGACACCTGAGTAGACCAGTTGTGCAGTTTGTCGCAAAATTGCTCCTTATCAACTTTCGACTGCAGTATCTCGATCAATTATCGCTCGATTAATTTCAAATTTGGTATGAGTATAGAATCGTATCTGATATGTATATGATGTAAATTTCGGGTAGATGGCCACTGTATAACAAATGTTGTAGATAATTGGAATTGGTAACCTCCTGTTTACCTTCCAACCTCAATTATTCTACACAGGGAAGTCCTATTGAAATTCTGATTCAATATTTGAAATGTGCTCGGAGTTATCAATAATTTGATATAATTTCGAAGATGTTTGGGCAAAATTCGAGATTTCCAAATGTTGGATGTCTGNTTTATTCAGAACAAAAAGAGGAAACAAGCATTGCTTGAATTTTTAAAAAACTTCGAGTGTATATCTATATACAAAGGAGAATAATTAGGACAAAACATATTGGACATAAAGAGTGGAGATTGAGGAAGGGAGTGATAGTGGAGACTGATATTTGCTTTGTATGTATGTTAAATAAGTTGTCATAGCTAGCTAGCTGAATACAATATGATTAAAAAAAAAAAAAAAAAAAAAAAAAAAAAGTCAATGAGCCTTGGCATAAGGTTGTTATCCATGGGTTCCTATACATGAGTTTGATAATGAAGAATTTGGAGACATGATTAGGGATGAAATAAAAACAATCAACCATGGGCTCAATATAATTGGCAACCCCTATTGGTTAACATCAGCAGAAAAGCGATCATACCAGACAGCAGGAAGTGTCATTGTGGCCTTTGCAACTGAGAAGGAAGCTCCCAATGCTATTAGAAACAGGCTTTACCTGGCAGGAAAAAGTTGCAGAGTAGAAAAGCTCTACTCTGTGCAGCCCACAGCTCAATGCAGCAGATGCCAAGGGTTTGGTCACCTTGAAGCTAGATGCATGAGAGAACAAAGGTGCCAGATTTGTGCCGAGAACCACAACACCACCCAACACAAGTGTTCCTCATGCCCAGCTAAGGGAAAAGCTTGTGTCCACACCCTTCTTAAATGCGCCAATTGTAACCACAACCACAAGGCAAATGACCTCAGTTGTGAGGTGTATAGAGCCTTGAAGGATAGAACCCAGGAACCTGAGCTATAACTTTCATGGAGGGACACCTGAAAGTTATTCAGTCCAACATAATGAAAAGCTCTCCACTAACAGAGAGTCTTCTACAAACAGCCCTTGAAAACAATGTTAGTCTAGTTCTTGTCCAAGAACCGAGACTAATAACCAACCAATCTTCTACTCAATTTCAATCAAATAATATAAGAAGCATAAATCATCCATCATTCTTTCAACTATTACCTAAAACCATCTCTCCAAACCGGCCCAGAGTTCTTGCTTACGTCCTGAAAAGCAACAGTTTCAATATTTGCCTAAGGGAAGACCTATCTTCAGATCCAGACTATATGATCTTAGAGGTGAGGCTTTGTGGGAACAAATTTTTTATATACAATATTTACAACCAAAAAGACCAGCTACAGAGTACATCCCCTAGGACATTTGAAAGGGTGCTCCGTAACACAAGGCTGCTTAACCCTAGTCTTGTTCTAGGAGATTTCAACCTTCATCATCCGTCCTGGGACCCACTTTCATCTCAAACACCTGGAGTTGAGTACTTTGTAGACTGGACAGAGGATAATAATCTGACACTTTTGAACTGTCCTGGGGAAGGAACTTTTTTCAGGCCCCAAATGGAAAGAGAAACAGTCTTAGATCTCACATATGCAACAACAAGTCTAGCTGGGAAGATCAAAGATTGGCAGATCTTACCTTCCGTTGGATCTGATCATGAGCCCATAATATTTACATTAATGATGAGAACTAACCATCATAGTCTGTCAGAGAATCCGGCCACAGCTCTGAGATTTAATACCAGAAAGGCAGACTGGAAATTGTTCAAGGATAAATTTGATGAAGCATGTGAAATATGTCTACATTCTAAACCACATGCTCCTATCTGTGGCTCAAGTGACCCATCTGAACCCATGGATATACTCCAAGATAGAGAACAGACACAGCTTAGAGCTCTTGATCAACTTGCAGAACAACTTACATGGGCAATACAATATTCAGCTGAAGAAGCCATTCCAAAGATCAAACCAGGAGTAATCTCCAAGCCTTGGTGGAACAAGGACTTGAAACTACTCAGGAAGACAATGCAGAGGAAGCAACAGGCCTTAAAACAAATACAAAAGCAGGCACAAGAGCCAGGACTTCTTAACCAAGCAAGAGATGATTTTTGTAGAGCTAGAAACTCCTATACTGATGCAGTACAGAAGGCCAAAATCAATCATTGGGACAAATTTCTTGAGAAGGAAGACCCTCAAACCATATTCAAGGCCATGGCATACACTAAGGAATCTCAAGTCCAGCATATTCCACCAATTTTGTCTGTAGATGGAAATTTGGAGACATCTTTTCAAGGCAAAGCAAAAGCCTTCAGGCATTCCTTATTTCCACCTCCACCAAAAGTTGATGCAATTAATTGGGAAAATTACAGGATTAATTCAACCTTTAAATGGCCCCCCCTTACTGTCAATGAGCTTGAACAAGCTTGTTCCTCAAAGATAAAGGGCAAGACACCAGGACCAGACGCTATCTCACAAGACATGATAATAGAAGCATACAAGGCTAATCCCAATTTATTCTTTAGAGTCTATTCAACTCTATTTAACTCAGGATACCATCCAAAGTGTTGGAGAGAAGCAACTGGAGCTATATTCAGAAAGCCAAATAAACTAGATTATGCAGCTCCCAAGGCCTATAGAGTCATATCCCTTCTGAACTGCCTGGGCAAGGTGCTTGAGAGAATCATAGCTAAGAGACTCAGCAGACTAGCTGAAACAACAGATCTTCTTCACCCTTCCCAAATGGGAGGCAGGTTGAGAAAGTCAGCAGTGGATGCAGCACTTTTTTTTTTTTTTTTTTAATTATTTTTACATCCTATTTGAGTCTATGACTATTAAAAGATGTGTAGCTACACTACAATTTTTATCTCCCAAAATCAAAAACTCCCCATCTCATCTCCTCTACTCTCCTCCCCCAAGTACCATCCCCTTGTCGATATTTTTGTCTCCATCAAAAAATCCAAAATTAAACTAATTCCAATCTTGTTATGAAGCACTAATTCCAGGCCCATTTCCTGACCCTCTAGCTTCTCTTTCATTTTCTCCCTGTTATGGGCATACCTTCTACAGTCTAGCAGCAAATGCTTCGGATTCTGCTCCTCTCCACAGCTGCAGCTTCCACTATTTGATCGTCCTATCCTATTCATGTATGACTTAAAGTATCCATGTCCCAGCTTAAGTTGATAAAATGATGAGCTGACCTCTCTTCTGACTCCCCTCGGGACCCAGGGCTTCTTTCTTATTTGCCATGGAAATATTGTAGAGTAGGTCAATGTATTTTCTTCTAATTGTCTTTTTTCATCATAACTTTCCATTTTTCCCTGCCACTCTTGGCATCTCAATTCCTGTAGTTCTTTTTCCATATGTACTAGACTCATGGGATAGCTTTCATCTGGGTTGCTATTTGCTGCAATCTTTGCAAGCTTATCTGCTTCAATGTTTCCTTTAATACCCTGATGGGCTGGTACCCATCTTAAGTGAACCTCAATGTCACGGTTTTGTAGTTGTGAGGCAGCTTCTATAGCCCGGATCACTTTTGATTGGCCTGCCTTACTGATTAAATTGCCTAATCTTTTGAGAGCAGCTTGGCTATCTGAGAATATTGTAACTAGCTTACAGTCCCACTCTTGTCTTTGGGCGTGCTCAATAGCTCTAACAATGGCCTCCAACTCTCCATCATATACTGTGTTTGTATCTTTTGAGAGAGCATAGTGCTCTCTACTCTCCATTTTGCTTCTCTGGTGATATGCAATAACTGATATTCCAATTGCTTTGCTATTTGATGACTCAGATGCATCACTGTAGTAAATGACTTGCTTTCTACCTCTAGCCTTTCTGAGAAACATGTTGTGCAATATCTTCTCTTTTCTTTCTCACCCTTTCCCACATGGACACTGTATGGCACTTGTGTGTCCCAGGGCGGCCAGAGATTGGGATGTACTGGCTCTATGTCATCAAGATCAGGGTTATATATTAATGACTGCCTAATTCTTTTGACCTGATTTTCTTTTGCATTTCTTCTTTCATGGTGGGAGTATTCTAAGTTATGTTTCATCATCAAATTTAATGGATGATTTGTGGCTAATATTAATGTTCTCATAGCATATTTTCTTCTGCTATGATTCAGTCTAATTTCTGGTGGGCACAGACATGCTTCCACCTCCATTGGTCTAATTGGGGATGTTTTAAAACATCCCAAAATTTTTCTTAATGCAATATTCTGTAATCCTTGAAGTTTATCAGCAAAGGATTGTTGTCCCCTCCACCAGACAGGATTTGCATAGTCACAAATACTGGTCACACATGCCAGATATAGCTGTCTCATAGCTATATGGCTGAGTCCCCTTTCTGTATTTGCAAGTCTTGCCATCCTTTGGAAAGCAGCTTTTGCCTGGGCAACCCTGATTGTAATATGTTGTTTGAAAGAAAGATTCTGGTCGAACCAGACTCCCAACCATTTGACTACTACAGCTGTTTCTAATTTCTCTCCATTTGGCATATATAAATGGCTCTTCTTAGCATCTTTTGATTTTGCAAAGTGGATCAGCTCTGTCTTTTCAACATCAAACTGGACTGCATTTCTTTTACCAATTTCTTGTAGATTTTTATATTCTTCCTCTAACATTTTTGTGTTTTTCTCAAAGCTGTTAGATGAGACAGTCAATGCTATATCATCAATGTATGATATGAATTTCCCTGTCCTAGAGCTGAACATATCTCTGATATATATCAAGAATAAGATTGGTGATATAGGACTACCTTGTGGTATCCCAGTCTCCACAGATGAAAATTGTTCCTCTTTCCCATCAAAGGCCAATTTGAGCAGTCGGTCACTGAGGAAGGATTCCACCCAAGTTAAGAGACTCAGGGGAAGACCCAATCTACTCATCACAGCCAATAATTGATTCTTGGCCACATGATCAAAGGCACCCCTGATATCCAAGAATAGAGTGGATGTCTTCCTTCCAGCTTCTTTCTCTGTCTGAACTTGATTGACCAACATTAGACATGCATCCACTGCTGAGTTATTCAATCTTCCTCCAATCTGTGATGGATCCAAGAGCTGTGTTTTTTCTGCTAGGTAGGATAGCCTTTTAGCTAGCATCCTTTCAAGAGTTTTTCCCAAGCAATTAAGGAGAGATATAACCCTATATGCTTTTGGCAAGGAGTAGTCTGGTTTTGATGGTTTTTTCAACACTATGCCTGTAGCTTGCCTCCAACACTTTGGCTGGTATCCAATATTAAAAAGTAAAGAATAAACCTTGAAAAACAGCCCCTTGTTGGCCTGGAAAGCATGGCTTATCATTCTCTGGTCGATTTGGTCTGGTCCAGGTGCTTTTCCTTTTGATGGCCTGCTGCATGCCTCTTCCACTTCTGATTCTGTTAAGCATGGCCATTCCCAGTGAAGCTCTTTGTGAGAAGACCAGTCTATTTCCTGGGTCTTGGGTGGTGGGATGAAAAGCTTTGCCCTGATTGCCTCACATTTGTCATCAAAATTAGATTTAAGGTCCCCATGTTGATCTTTGATAATTGGTAACTGGGGAGATTGTCGATCCTTGGTGTATGCCAATGCCTTGAAAATTGTTGCTGGATCTTCTCTCTCCAAGAATAAATTCCAATGATTCTTTTTGGCAGTTTTTATTTCTTGGAAGTATTTATTCCTTGCTGCAGTATATTGGCTCCATTTATTTTCATTGGAATGATCTTTAAAGTAATGGCGTTGTGCTTTCATCATTATCTTTCTCAAGCATTTAAGTTCCTCATTCCACCATGGCTTTGGTTTAGCGCTTGCCATTTTTCGCGGAATACTCTCCTCAGCTGCTTTGACAATGATGTCAGTAATCTCTTGACCAATTCTATCCAATTTTTCCCTCAGATTATTACCATCCTTACAGAGAGCTCCACTGTCCTTCCTGAAATTGATATCAGGTTATCCAGTCTTAGAGTAGTAGAGTCTTTAACAAGCTGCTGGATGGTTGCTTCAAACTTCTCCCAGTCTGCCTTTTGGGTGTTGAATCTACCTTTTTTTGGTGAGGCTCGGAAGTGTGTCTTTTTCTGGTTCAGTATTGAAAACAAAATCCCTTGATGATCTGATCCTGTTGGAATAGTTTGCCAGTCTTGAACAAATCTTTCTGCCCACTTAGTTGCTAGGGTCAGGTCAATCACTGATGAGCATTCCATATGTGGCCTATAGAAAGTTCCTTGACCAATATTGTTCAGTAGAGATAGACCTTGATCTTCCATCCAGTCATGTAGTTTATCAGCACCAGTTGATTTTGGGTAGTTTGGGTCCCAGTCTGGATGATGCTCATTGAAATCCCCTACAATTACTGTATTGGATGATATATTCAGGTCTGTACCATATCTTTCCATTGTGGTAAGGTTGTTTTCCTGGGCTTGGTTTTTCTGGTTATAGATGTTGATTAAATTTATGTTAAATTGTGAGCCTGTTATATTTACTGCCAGGATATCTGGGTCACTTGGATATCCAGGGAGAAGTTGATGTTCAATATTGAGATTTTTTAAGATATAAAACATAACTCTGGGTCTTAGGGTTAAGTTTGATGGTTCTGGGAGTATTTGTATGAATGAAGGGTGATTGATTGACTGGGCCCCTTTATATGTTCTTCTATGTTTCATGTCTGCTATCCAGGGCTCCTGGACGGCAATTATTCCAATTTTAAGGTCTAGTGCTAGCTGTAAGGTTGCTTCTGTGGTTTGTATATTTCTGTTCAAGTTACATTGGAGGACCTTTTGGTGTCCTGTCATAGACAATCCTCGTGGTCCTTCCTAGCTTCTTCTTCCCTAGCTGCTATCCTTTCAAGGATGGCTACTTTGGTTGGGCAGTCATTACTGTCAGCAGTGTGTGCTCCATTACAGTTGCTACACTTGGGCACCAAATGAACACACTTGGTTCCAATAGCCCTGCACTGGGAGCATGCATGGTTCTTAGTGTTGTGGAGCCCAGCACAGTACTGGCACTTGGCCTCCCATCTGCATCTGCTCTCTTGGTGTCCAAAGTTTTGGCACCTATAACACTGTGTATTAGGTGCAAAGTTCAAGTATTTTTCAGCTGGTAGATACCGTCCAGCAATTATTAGCTTTCTAGATATGGCTTGTTTTGCTTGGGCCTCTGTCTCAAATGCCACAACAATAGAGCCAGCCTGTTGGTTTCTTCGGTTTTCTTCTGGTGTAATCCAGTATGGTTGGCCAATCACTTTTAATCCATTGTTAAATATTGAAATCTCGTCTGATATTAAGGAAAGGTCTGCATTGTCTGGAAATTCATTTGTTGGAATTCCATGGATAATCACTTTGTACCATGGTTCATCCTTCAAGGCCAGCACATGAGGGGCATAATTTTTCCATATATCCACTTGGCCAAGTAAAAAATCTGCTGTGTATGCTCCAATAGTAGTTATAGCTATGTTGTCATTTCTTGTCTTGGAAACTATAGAGACCACTGGGCCCTGTACACCTCGTGCTCTGAAAGCGCTGTTTATTTGGTCCCTTATTTGTAAAGGTGAGAAGGGTTGCCTAGTGGTAGCATCCTGGAGAAGGATAAGTCTATTTATGTTCTTTTGCTTTGGCTCCATGTTTTTCTTTGGTTGCACCACTGTCCACTCGTTTTTTGATTGTTTTTGGCTGTTTGAAGGCCCTGCAACTGATGCCCATGTGCGTTGTGGCTGGCTTGGTCCTGCTTCAGAGACTCTAGTTCCAGATTGATTCATTTTTGTGGGCACTGTATGATTGTTTATCTTTGTTCTTGATGCACCTTGCCTTGCTTCTTGTTGTTCTGTTTGAACTGGTTCTCTTTGGCCTCTCATGGTATTTTGAAGGACTTGGGTTGTCTGCTCCAATTTTTGCAGCTGTGTTGTAAGTATAGACGCTTCTCTTGAAATATTTCCATCTTTTTCAAGGTATTGCCTGAACACATTCAGAAGATCCAAAATTTTTGTCTGCTGTAAGCGGGATTCAGTTTGGTGGGCAGCTTTAATCAGTAAATCTCTTGCTGTTAATATACACTCATCAGGTCCATCAATTGTGTCCAGTAATGAGGATCCCCCCCTTTCCATTGGCTTTTTTAACAGGGAAGTTCTTCACTGTTTCGTTTTTTCGCTTTGATCCTAGCTGTGGGTTGAAGTCAAAACCCTCAGTATCAATGTTTATGTCAAAGTTTGATTGACTTTGTAAATTATGAGCAGAGTAGTTAATACATTTCCCTTTACCCTTATCAATTTTTGAAGATCCAGAGGTTTCTTTGGCTAAGTGATCCATGTTGTTTTCATAGGAAATTTCTGACATATTATCTATATCTAGGGGTCCTGACAGGCTTCCTGGACGATATTCTGCTAAGGCAAAAGGATCAGGAGAGCTAGATAAGTCATCCATGTCCCCTTTCATCTTATCATAAATTTTATTTTATTTATATATATTTATTTCGCAACTTTAAAATTTGAAAGCGATTTTTTTTTTAATTTTTTCGAATTTATGATAGATTTTTCAAGTTATGGTCACGTGATCTGAAAATCACGTGACTTTAAAAATGAAATAACTCAAAATGACGCGAAAACGACGTGATTTTCGCGTTTATTGACGCGAAATTCGACAGGGATCAACGAAAAATTTTCGTTTATGGACACCTGAGTAGACCAGTTGTGCAGTTTGTCGCAAAATTGCTCTTTTATCAACTTTCGACTGCAGTATCTCGATCAATTATCGCTCAATTAATTTCAAATTTGGTATGAGTATAGAATCGTATCTGATATGTATATGATGTAAATTTCGGGTAGATGGCCACTGTATAACAATTGTTGTAGATGATTGGAATTGGTAACCTCCTGTTTACCTTCCAACCTCAATTATTCTACACAGGGAAGTCCTATTGAAATTCTGATTCAATATTTGAAATGTGCTCGGAGTTATCAATAATTTGATATAATTTCGAAGATGTTTGGGCAAAATTCGAGATTTCCAAATGTTGGATGTCTGTGGTTGTTGTGGATGCAGCACTACTCCTTACTGATGAGATCCAATCCCAAAGACAGCATAACCGGAAGACAACTACACTGTTTCTTGATATCAAGGGTGCATTTGACCATGTAGCCAAGGTCCAACTTCTCGGAACCATGAAAGACCTTGGGCTTCCATTGTCACTCCTATCTTGGACTAAATCATTCCTGAGCCAAAGACAGATTCAATTGTCCTTTGATGGTCAAAAGGAACAATTTTGTCAAGTGGAGACAGGCATACCACAAGGGAGCCCAGTTTCACCAATGTTATTCCTAATCTATATCAGGAATCTATTCCAAAGCCATTCAGTCAAGATGCTATCTTACATTGATGATATATCACTTACAGTAAGCTCAACTAGCCTTCGAAAAAATGTCCAGATCCTAGAGAGGGAGGTAGCATTCCTCTATCACCAAGGAGCCAAAAATGCAGTGGAGTTTGACATGGATAAAACAGAGCTGATACATTTCACCAAGTCAAAAGAAGCCCTTATAACCAACCTCAAGCTCCCTAGCGGAAATGTTGTTAAGCCTAAAAGACTGGTCCGATGGCTAGGAATCTGGTTTGATAGCCAGCTATCCTTCAAAGAACATGTCTCTATTAGAACCCAACAAGCAAGAAATGCCTTTTTTCGGATGTCTAGACTTGCCAACATCAACAAAGGACTCTCCCCACACTCAATTAGGCAGATTTACTTGGCCTGCATAACTAGTGTTGCTGATTATGGAAGCCCAGTTTGGTGGAGAAATCAGGCAGGACTATCTAATCAGCTACAAAAGCTACAAAATCAGGTTGCAAGAAAGATCCTGGGTGTTTTCAGGACAGCACCAGTTAAACCCATGGAAGTAGAAGCAGGCCTCCTACCTCCTCAAATAAGACTCAACAAAATAAGCAGAGCATATGCATTCCGAATCTTGACCCTTCAACAAAGCCATCCAGTAAGAAAGATCCTTATGCAAAACAAGGAAGAAGATGAAGATGAGTCCAGAAATCAAAAGAAACCAACCCAATCATGTCTTCTATGGACATCAATCAAGGATCTTTGGACAGAGAATGTAGAAAAAAATACATTACTCAGCGCCATATACCTCTTTGCCTAATTCCCCAATTCATTACATCATCCTGAACCATCCAAAAGAAGAAGTGGCTAGAATTCATAACAGCAACCTTGAAAGAGATAGGGGAACCAAGGTGATTTATATTTACACAGATGCTTCCTCATTCTTAGAGTCTGAAGGTGTGGGAGTAGGACTAATAGCAATAGACCTTGCCAAAGATAGGGCAGTCTACGAATCATTCAATAATATTGGACCAGACCAGATTGTATACAATGGAGAGCTAGAAGGCCTCTGTCAGGCTCTTGAGTATACAGGACAACAGATAAATCTTCAGGGATATAAAATCAAAATATTTTCAGACAACAAAGCAGCTATTTATAGATTGCAAACAAACTTACCAAAGCCTGGACAAGCCTGGCAAATGAGAGCCAGTCAAGCAGCAATTCTAGCTATCCAGAATGGAGTGCAAGAAATCTCCATTGAGTGGGTGCCGGGACATCTCAACATTGAAGGAAATGAAATTGCTGATAGACTAGCTAAACAAGGAACCGAAGCTTTCCCATCTTTAGTTCCTTGTAGTCTAGCATCCATAAAATCAAACCTCTCCCAATTGACAATGAATGAATGGCAAGATGACTATCTCAAGTATAAAACAAGGGCAAGGAAAAACAATCCATCCGCCTACTCAGCCAATTTTCAACCCAAATTTGTTCAAATAATACAAATACCTTCAGGAGTACCCAGAAAGATTGCAAGCTCCTTCTATCAACTAAAACTTGGCCATGGATATTTCCGAGGATATATGCACAAAATAAAGAGACATAGCACAGGTCTTTGTGACTGCAATGGAACAGCAAAACAAACACCTAAACATCTCCTATTGGAATGTGCTAAGTATAAGAATGAACGAAGGAAACTACTTGAGGACCTGAGAGTGGAAAGACCAACAATGGAATTACTTCTCAATACAACCAAGGGAATCTCTCACACCTGCATTTTCTGATTATTTTGTCAAGCGATTTCTCAATCTTCAACTAAAGCTTGATAAACCATTTTTACTACTTGGAGATTTTAACCTACACCATCAACTGTGGAATCCCCTTATTCAATCTTACAATACTCTGGCCAACAACCTAGTTGAATATCTGGAACTGTCCAATGCTCAGCTAATTAACTGTTCATCTGTTATTGAGAATTATGGAGGCACCTTCCATAGAGAAAATTCCAAGAGTACATCTATTATTGATCTAACATTTGTTGCAGGTTTTAAACGGCTAAAATAGCAAGATTGGAACTATGGGGAATCAACTGGGTCTGACCATGAACTTATCACCTTTAAGGCATTGCTTCCCCAGGTTGATGATTTTATTGTTGAAAGCCAAGTCCCACTTTCACCAATTAGATTCAATACCAAAAAGGCTGATTGGAAGCATTTTCACCTGGAACTACAAGCCAAAGAGGAACTTATCCTGGACCTTGTTGAGAATGCTATTAGATTAGATTAGATTAGATTTTTATTATAGTCCTAACTGAGTCAATGACTATAGAGGACTCCTAGAATCTACATATAAGAAACTAGCTACATATTTTGTTATATTCCAACTTAACAATTTTCAACTATGTTCTTATGGACAGTGAGGGTCGAGCCCTAATTAAATTTTAAATTGTTTGTATATTATTTTTGCCATAACCTTTTATTTCAAGATTTTCTTTCTATTTTCAAAATTAGTTTATTCTTGTTCGGAATTTTCCTCCCTTCTTTCCAGATGCCATGCCCTAGTTGATATTCTAGTGCTGTCAATGAATTCTATTAATTTTTCTATCCCTATTTTAGTATGAAGGAGCAACCTCATTGTTAGATTATTTCCATTCATTTTCTTTATTAGTTCTTTTCTCTTGTGTTTGTAATTACTGCAGCTGAGTATAAGATGGTCTGGCGTTTCACGCTTACCACATCTACACTTGTCATTGGTTGACTTTCCCTGTTTGTAAAGGTAAGCCTTGTTATATCCATGGCCTAGCTTGAGTTGAAAGTAAGCACTGGATACAGCCCTTTCTGCTACTGATGGAACCTGAATCTTATGGTTTATTTTCCAGTGGAATTTTTTCTGATACTTTAGAGATCTAGGATGTATTTTTCTATCATTACTCTGAAGGAATTCCAGCCATTGCTTTTGAAAATTCCTCTTCATTTGAGCTCCTATCATTGCAAAACTTATCTTATTGTTTATGGGAGGCAGTTTTGATGCGTCTTTTGCCAATTGATCTGCTATTTCATTACCTTCAATACCCAAATGTCCAGGAATCCAGTGTAATGAAATTGAAGCATTATTATCTGTTATTTGGTTTGCTGCATTCAAAGCCCTCATCTGGCAGGACTGTCCAGGATAGTCTGAAAGAGATGCCAGCCTTTGTAGTGCTGCCTGGTTATCTGAAAATATTTCAAAATGATGACCTGGGCTGCACCTTGCACTAGCAAATTCCAGTGCTTGTGTAATTGCTTCCAATTCTCCATTGTAGACTAAATTTTTGTCACCAATATTTGACATTGATTTGTATGTGAACTGACCAATGCTATTGGTGGCTACAAATCCAATCCCAATTCCAATGCTTTCCTTATGTGATGAGGCATCTGTATAAATGTGTGTTGTTTTTGCCCAATTAACACTATTGTATTTCAATTTGTAATATTCTGCCAATTTGTCTTTGGTACCCTCTTCTATATGAACTTTGTATGATGGCTTTGAAGTCCATGGTGGGAAGGCTTGGGGAATTATCTCCTCAGGTTCAGTCCCATCTAGCATCAAATCTTGAATGTATTTAATTCTCATTATTTGAGTTGGTTTTGGAAGAATAAAATCTTTCTCCTGCATCTGAAGGTTTACAGGATGGTTTGTTGGTAACTTTAACATCCTGAAAGCAAACTTTGACATATTAGCTCTCATTCGGACTCTGGGTGGTTGTAAACATGATTCGACCTCCATGGGGAGAATTGGTGAAGTCCTAAATACCCCAAGAATTTTCCTCATGGCTAAATTTTGAAGTTTCTGCAGTGAGGCTACAATGAACTCCTGTCCCTTCCACCAGACAGCTGATCCATAATCAGCAATACTTATAATACAAGCAATGTAAATTTGTCTCATAGCTGCTGGTGAAAGTCCTCGTTCAGTATTACCTAATCTAGCCATTCTGAAAAATGCCTGTGTAGCCTGGGCTGTTCTAATGGAGACATGTCCTCGAAATTTGAGTCCTGGATCAAACCAGATACCCAACCAACGGATGGAGTCTTTAGGGATTACTTGTTGTCCATCAGGTAAGGTTAATGGGTAGTTTCTTGATGCTTTCCTGTTAGTGAAGTGCATCAATTCTGTCTTTGATGAGTCAAATTGAATGGAGTTGGATTTAGCTGTTTCAAAAAGCTGGTTAACTTCTCTCTCGAGGATTCTGATGTTTCGCTTCATACTTGTTGAAGCAGTGGTGATAGCAATATCATCCATATATGAAAGACATGGACAAGTCTTGATTTGAGAATGTCTCTGATGTAAATGAGGAATAAAATTGGTGAGATAGGGCTGCCTTGTGGGATTCCAGTCTTGATACCTTTTATTGCCTCTTGTTCCCCATCAAATTTCAGTTGAAGTGTTCTATAGTCTAAAAATGAAGCTACCCAGCATATCAAGCTCACTGGAAGCTTGAGCTGTTGGAGCACCTTCAAAAGTTGGTTCTTGGCTACATGGTCAAATGCTCCTTTGACATCCAGAAAATAGTTGATGAGATCAAGTTCATTTGTCGATTGGTCTCAACCTCGTTTGTCAAGAGGAGTGCTGCATCAATTGCTGACTTTTTGAGTCTCCCCCCAATCTGAGAGGAGTGCAAGAGATGAGTGGTCTCAGCAAGATAGCTAAGCCTCTTGGCAAGAATTCGTTCACTTACTTTTCCTAGGCAGTTAAGGAGTGAGATTACACGGTATGCTTTTGGTTGGCTGTAGTCTGGCTTGCCTGGCTTCCTCAGAACTGCTCCTGTAGCTTGTTTCCAGCACTTTGGGTGATATCCCACATCTATGAGTTGGGAATACAACTTGAAGAATATTTCTGGAATTGCTTTGAATGCCATTGTTATTATCTCATGTGTGATTCCATCTGGCCCAGGTGTCCTCCCTTTGATGTTAGTAGAAAAGGCATTTTCCAATTCTTCTTTTGTAAGTTTTGGCCAACTCCAATTTCCAGGCTGATATCTTTCCCAATCAGGTGGTGAGCAGGCAGGTGGTGTTGGAAAAAGAGTGCTTCGAAAGCTTTTACATTTATCCTCAAATGATTGCATAATTACCCCCTCTTGATTTCTTATAGGTGGGACTTTATAGATCTTACTTTCTTTGGTGTAAGCCATTGCCTTAAAGACTGATTTGGCATCTCCTTTCTCTAAGAATTTGTTCCAATGGGCCTGTTTGGCATTTTTGATAGAAGAGAAGTAAAGGTTTCTTGCTTGTGTGTACCCAGCTTTTAATGCATGATCTTCTTTGTTGTCTTTCAGGGACCTTTGGCACCTGCTCATGTTTTTTCGCATCTTTTTCAGCTCAGGTGACCACCAGGGCTTTGATCTCTGTCCATGTTTGACAAGTGGAATACTTGCATAGGAAGCTTCCTGAATGATAGTAGTCAAGGTTTGAGCTGCATTATCAAGTTCCTCTGTGTATTTTGTAGAGCCCAAGAAAAGATATTGTAACCCCTCATTGGTTCTGGATGGTGTTACAGGCCGTCCTTTACTGAGGCAAGTGCTATTCTTTACCAAGTGAATTAGAATGGAATTGAACTTATCCCAGTCTGCATGTTTGGTATTGAGAGGAGATTTCTCTATTGGATGCTTTAACTTATCAAATTTGCCTTCTACAGTGAACAGTATGCCAAAGTGATCAGATCCAAGATCTTCCAGTGTTTGCCAATTTTTTACCTGATCAGCCATTGCCTGGGATGCAAATGTAAGGTCAATCACTGTTGGCTTCCTCATGTGTGGCCTGTAAAATGTACCTTGTCCAGGGGAGTTCATGAGCTCCAAGCCCATACTGTCTAGCCAATCTAACACCTCTTCTGATTCACTAGTGCATCTTGCTTCTGGTTCCCATCTTGGATGATGCAGGTTAAAGTCACCAAGTAGTAAGATCCTGCTGCCCTGAAGGTGGTATTGAGTGAGAGCTTGAATGGTTGGGCCATTTTCTCGTGATTGATTGTAAATGTTAATTAATGTTATATTCCCAAGTCCATCAATAATGTCAAGGACTTGGAGATCAGGATCCTGGGGGATTGACAGGAAAGCTTGACTTTAGGACCTAGCTGAACAGCAGCATAGATCATTGTGCGAGGTCTTTGATTTGGTGGTGAGTTTGGAAATATTTGAATGAAATTTGGATGGTTAATGGATCTTGTATTCAAGAAGCTTGGCTGCATTCTTTCATGAGGAATTAGCCAAGGCTCTTGTACAGCTATTACTGAAATATTTAGTTCAACTGCCCTTTGTAAGGCACTCTCTGTTGCAAATTGATTTTTGTTTAGATTTATTTGGAGAACCTTAATTTCTGGTGTACCAGACATTAAAGTTCGGTGTCTTCAGTCCTGTGTCGAATGCTCAGGTAAACCTGGCAGGTCTTTGAATTAGCTGTATGGTCTCCTTCACAGTTGGCACACTTTGGGGCCAAGTGACTGCAATGAACTCCTTTAGATTTACAGACACTGCAGTAGTGCTGTTGGGTGCTGTGATCTCGTGCTCCACAGAGACGACATACTGCACTGCGTCGACAATAGCTCTCTACATGTCCAAATGCCTGACATTTGTCACACTGAGTGGTTTGTGCTACATTGTAAAATTTGGTTACCCTTGAGCTTATCCCAGCAATATAGAGTCTGTTCCGGATGGCTCGCTCTGCTTCTTGTTGTGTGGCAAATGCAATGGCCACTGATCCTGCCTGTTTAATCTGACGGTTTTCTCTGGTAGATATCCAGTGAGGCATTCCAATGGGGTTTAGTCCCTTGTTAAATGTTTTTACCTCTGATTTGATCATTTCCATGCCATCTTCATTGTCAAAATCAGCTAGAGGTATTCCATGAGCAATCACCTTATACCATGGCTCATCTTTTTGCACATTTGTAAATGGTATTATTTTCTCCCAAATTGATTTCTTCTCCAGGAAAAAGTCTGCTGAGTAGTCTTCAGTAGTGGTGATTGCCATGTTCCCATTCTGTGTCTTCAGAACTGTATTTACTACTGGTCCCTTGATTCCATTGCTGGCAAACATTTGGTTGATTTGATTTCTTGCATATAGGGGGGTGAAATTGGTCATTGCCTCTGGGTCTTGCACAAGGATAACTCTTCGAATGATTTTGCTCTTTGATTGGGTGAGCTCTTGAGGATGGGGCCGCTGTGGCTGTCCTTTCTTTCCTACTATTGTCCACTGTAAGGGGTTGCTAGACTGACCTACCCCTCTTGCAGCCATTGAAGCCATGGAAGCTTGTTGGTATGTAGCTTGATTGGGATTGTTTAGGTTGTTAGGTCCTGAGCCTCTGTTTGTATGCAAAGGTACTGCTGGTGGCACACATTTGTTCAGGGCTCTTGCCTTGTTTTCAATCTGCCTTGTTGCAGTCTCTAAATTAGCTACTTGTGATGCTATAATGTTGGATGCCTTGCTTATATTTCCCTTTTCAGTATATTCTCTAAATACTTCAAGGAGATCCAGTAGCTGTGTTTGTTCAGTATGGTCCTTTGTAAGGTTACATGCCTTGATTATGAGGTCCCTTGCCTGAAGGAGTACTGATTTGGTGGTTTCAATGCTATGGTTAGTTTCAACTTGTGGGGTGGAGTAGATAGATGAGGAAAGTGTTTCTTTGCTTTCCCTTTGACTGAGGGGTTGGGATCTGCATAGCATGGAGCTCCTGTCTTTAACTGATATTGATTGGATGGGCCAGCAATGGGGTCACTGCTAAACTCCATTACCTCATCAATGTTTGAAAGCTTGGGTTTCTTTGAACTGGGCATAAGGGGTGGAAAGTCATCCTCTGATGAATAACCTGGGTGCAACATCAGTTGGTTACTGGCTGATTGGTAGTTGTTGAGATCCATATCCATGACTTGATGCTGGGTCATATGCAGATTGAGAATTAGATCCAGGTGACTGTGGACTGAAATTTGACATAGTATATATATATATTTTTTTTATAATGAATTATTTTTATTCTTTTTATATGTATATTTTATATATTTTATATATTTAAATTAAATTTTTACCAATTTATTTGAATTTTTATTTCTTGGATATCGAAAATGTCACGTGATTCAAAGTCACGTGACCTGCTCGAATTTATTTTTGGTGGAATTACGCGTAAACCACGTGATTTACGCGTAAAGTGACGCGAAACGCGTCTCTGACCAATGAAAATTTTTCTTATAGGGTGACCTCTTAAAACCAAAAGTGCAATTTGTCGCAAAATCCGCTTGATTCGTTCTTTGAACCAAGATTACTCGGTGAAAAATAGCTGAATTTGGTTGAAAATTTGTAATAAGCTAGGGGAGTAACTGAAATATCTGTAGATAAAATTTTGTCTCAATTGCTAGCTGTTGACAATTGTTGTTGATTGAATTGTTGGGGCTTTAACCCAAATTTGACTTCAAATCAACTGATCCAACTTTGAGTCTTAATAACTCTTGAACCAGTTATCAGATTGAATTTTAGATTGGATATTCGGAATCTGCTCAGCTTAATGCATAGGTTACACTAGTTTTGAGCTCAAGTTCACGATTTTTTGAAAATTTGTGGTTGATGTTGTGCATTTGAAAACTCAAACAGAAATTGAATGTTGAGAATGCTATTCAATCAAAAGATTATGAACTCATTGCTAGCTTGCTTCAACAAACAATTGAGGAAGCTGCTCAAGTTTCCATCCCAGCTATGAGGGTCACAGCAAGATCTAAGCCATGGTGGACAGCAGAACTGACCTAGCTAAGAATGAAGTTCCATAAATTACGTCGTTGCTGGAAGAAATATCAAAATCAGGAGTTAGGGCAAGATGCCAAAGTGGCAAGGAATAAATACTTCCACAAAATACAAGACAACAAAAAGGAACACTGGATTAAATTCCTTGAACAAGCTAAAAATAAATCAGTCTTTGATGCCTACAGCTACTCCAGGCCAGAGAGAACCCAATCATCACTTGTTCCAACCTTGAAATGCAGTCATTCAAATGCTAGCCAGGAAAGAGTTGCTATAAGCTTCCAAGATAAATGTGAGGCACTAATTCACACTCTTTTTCCAACAAGATTATCACCATTTTCTACATCAGAGGAAGCTATCAACCAGAATTTAATGGATCAGCAACAAATTGTGAACTCTCCATTAAATCTTAATTCTAATGGCTGTAATAAAACAGCCCCCAGGAAATGGGACTGGCCAGCTTTAACTATGGAGGAAATAATTAATGCAATACCTAATAAATCAACAGCTCCGGGCTTTGATCAGATTGATTGGCCTATAATAAAGGCAGCCATCACAGCCATACCTAAAATCTTTTTCCAGATATATTCAACACTATTCAACAGTGGATATCATCCAATAATATGGAAGCAAGCTGTGGGAATTATTATTCCAAAGAGAAACAAGAAGGATTATAGCAACCCAAAAGCCTATAGACCAATCTCTCTTCTCCCATGTCTATCCAAGCTGCTCGAGCGAATATTTGCTAACAGACTTGCTTTCATTGCAAATACTCCTAATGATCTTCTCCATGAGACCCAAATGGGCGGACGCAAACAAAGATCTGCAATAGACACAGCACTCCATCTGCAAGATTTTGTGGAGCAGAATAGGCTCAAGCAAAGAATAGTCTCAACAGTTCTCCTTGATATTCTAGGGGCATTTGATAGGCTGCAACCAGAAGCTTTAATATCAGTCATGAGGCAGCTCCAGCTGCCAGTCTGTTTAATTGCATGGGTACAATCCTTCTTGACTGGAAGGACTATGAGGCTTCAATTCAATGGCCAGCTAAGTGAGGAGTTCAACACATCAACAAACTTCTGCAAATCGCCTTTTTGTCCACAACTTCCGCCCCTCACCAAATACGACAATATAAGTTCAATATTCGGTTTCGCTAGATCAATAGCTTTCGAATGATAGTATTATCAACACTGGTTACCCAATATTTTAGGATTTCTCGACCAAAACACGAATTTTCGCCCACCAAACCCCGATTTCTCACCATTTCATCGACAACTTCTCACAACCACGAGCTACAACAATATAATTTTGATATTCGTTTTCGCCTAATCAGTAGCTTTCCTGTGATATCATTTTTAAGCTGTGTACACCATTAAGTCAAGATCTTTTAATGAAAACTCGATTTTTCCAGCTTGGAGAAAATTTTTCGCACTAGTGCTGCCAAGCCTTGGCAAGCCTTGGCAAAATCATGTGACCCAGGTGCCAGCATCACCTGATTTTTCACATTTTTAATACAAGTTCATAAATTTCATAAAATTTAAAGGCTTTCATAACTTTCGTAACTTTCATAAAAATTCATAAAAAATACTTGAACAAAAAAAAAAAAAAAAAAAGAAAAGAAATATAATATAAAATAATAAAAAAATTCATAAATAAATAATAAATTAATCATTTGTTTTAAACTATGGAATCTATCTCTTCATCCTCAAATGAAGGCCCTCCATCTTCACCACCAACCCAAAAGTCTTTCAGTATGAAAAATGTTCCAATGCTTTCTGACTCAAGGTGGAATACCAAAAAGCAGACAAGCTCAAATGTGCAAAAGAACATAAAGCCACCAAAATCTAAACCAACCATTTTTTCACCCACAATTTCAAATAGCCTGTTCAGCAGTGACCCAATCACTTCTCAGGATTTTGAACACCAGTCAAATAGAAACAAAGTCCAAAAATCCATTCCCAGAAAAAGGAAATCAACAGAGGAAACTCCAGCTCCTCTTTCACACAGAAAAGTAATCCTGACTTCAGAACCAGGGATCACAAAACAATATTCATACTCAGCTGCCATCCAAGAAGCTAGAGATCTTCTTGTCAAAGCATACTATCTCACTGAAGATAAAAGAAAGCAGGATGCAGTACTAGATCTTGTTGAAGTGTTCCGGAATTTCACTGAGGAAGGAAGAACTAATATGAATGGCATGATAAATACCACTAAGAAGCCATCTGAGTCTGTTAACCTCAGAAATGCAGGCCCAGAAATCAAAGCAACAGTTCCATCTTATGCTCAAATTTTGAAGAGCAGCTCCCAGTCTGAAATAACTTCCATCTTACCATTGAAGTCAAATGGAATGAAGGTTTTAGGAAAAGGAAACAGCCAAAAATCTGGGAATAATATAGCAGCAGCAGAAACAACATCAATTACACCAACAGTAGAAACAGCAACAGCAACAACAACCTCTCACCACCACCATTTCATCATGCAAATGTGATCACCCTAGTCACAAAGTCAGGTGGTGTCCTCCCTTTATACCAACCTTTCTCTGTTAGAGAGAGAATCAACAAAATCTTGGGAAAGAGGGCTATATCCAGGGTTCACACATCTGTAAAAGGAAATGTGGTCCTAACCTGTATGGATTCCTCTCCATCAGAGCTTTTGTTGGATCAGCAAAAATGGGAACCTGTATTTGAAGGATGGCCCATTCACAAAGCCCAAAAAGTGAGCCACTGGCCTAAATTAGTGGTGCATGGAGTTCCTAAATGCATTCCAATTGAGGCATTGAATGAAGAGATAGAAGTGTTCAATGAGGGAATTACAACCCAAGGCCAGCCAAGATGGATTGGCAAGACTTACAGTCAGTCTCTTAGAGGTTCAGTTACATTCTCGGTCACCACAGAGGAGGAGAAAAATCAATTACTAGGCTCAGGGGTACTAATTGGAGGTCTATGGTTGAAAGTAGTTCCATTCCTACAGTCAACTCAAAAGACACAATGCAGAAGGTGTCTCACTTATGGTCATCATCAATCTACCTGCATAAAGGTTCCGGTCTGTGCTTTTTGCCTAGGAGAACATGAGACATCACATCATAAATGCAACACATGTCAATCCACCCAATCTTGCATCCACCATGCAGTGCAGTGCGCTAACTGCAAATCAAACACTCATTTAGCTTTTCAAAAACAAGACTGCGACTACTATAAAGCATTGTCATGTTAGGCACACTCAAAATAGGCCAACACAATGCTGCTAGGGGTCGAGAGATCTTGCAGTCCCTTTTTGAGGTTGCCCTCAAGGAGGACTTGGATATCCTTTTTATTCAAGAGCCATATATCTTCTATAATAATTCTTTACAGGCTTATCAGCCAATTCATCACCCATCATTTTACACCATTCTTCCATCTTGCACCTATTCAATTCGTCCAAGGGCTATCACATATGTCAGAAAAGCCAGTCAAATCCAAGTATCTGCCAGATATGACATGGTCTCAGACCCAGATTTTCAAATTTTGGATGTGGAACTTTCCAGTGAGAAATTCTATGTGGTCAACATTTACAATGAAAAACCAACCACAAGTCTAACCAGCCAGCTTACTGTTGAACGCTTTCTGGCACTGAATCCAACCCTCAATAAACCATTCTTATTTCTAGGAGATATCAACCTTCACCACCCAGCCTGGAATCCAGAAGTTCACAATAGCTCTACTGCT
The DNA here is from genome assembly GCA_900239735.1 of Blumeria hordei DH14. Classification (NCBI taxonomy): domain Eukaryota; kingdom Fungi; phylum Ascomycota; class Leotiomycetes; order Helotiales; family Erysiphaceae; genus Blumeria; species Blumeria hordei. The sequence goes on from OENG01000020.1 coordinate 1,970,623, forward strand.
GCTAACAGCTTAATCACATACCTAGAAAATGCCAAAGCAGAGCTCCTTATTGACTCAGCTGTTATTGAGGAGTTTGGAGGCACATTTCACAGGTCCAATTCCAAGAGAACATCAATCATTGACCTCACCTATCAAGCTGGCTTTCAACAACTAAAGTGGAGGAACTGGAGATATGGGGAATCAACTGGATCTGACCATGAACTGATTATTTTTGAAACAGCACTACCAACTTCAACATCTAATAACAGCCAGGCAAAAAGTAGTCTTCATCCAAGGTTTAACCTCAAGAAAGCAGATTGGAATCTGTTCAATACTATAGTCCTAGAGGAGAAAAGAAGGCATCAAATACAGATGGACACAGCTATCACAACAAACAATATTGAATGTGTTGCATCAACAATCCAAGCAGTCATTCAGAAAGCTGCAGAGATATCAATCCCTCACTTAAGACCATCAAGCAAATCAAAGCCTTGGTGGAATGAGGAGCTAACCTATCTCCGCAGAGAATTTCACAAGCTTAGACGTATGCAGAAAATGTGCCCATGCCCAATTATAGATCAAGATGCAAGGTTGGCTCGGAACAAATACTTCCATTGCATCCAAAAGGTTAAAAAGCTGCACTGGTTTGAATTTCTGGCTTCAGCAAAAGAGAAAATGATCTACAGGGCCTATAACTACTCAAATCCAAATAATTATCAACCACAGACTATTCCAACACTGCGCTACCAATCAAGTACTAATGATGAGGAAGTTATAGCCTCATGTCACTCAGAAAAGTGCCATGCCTTAGCACAAGCCTTATTTCCTCAGTCAACAGTTCCTATGGTAGACAACTTGATGTCAACAGACATCATCCCAGACCCCATAATCAACAAATCTTTCAGTCAAAGCTATGGATGCAAATGGGAGTGGCCAGAGTTGACAGTGGATGAGATAAAAAATGCTGTTCCTATTAAATCTACTGCACCTGGTAGGGATCAACTTGATTGGACCATAATCAAAGCAGCCATCTCAATTATTCCCGACTTCTTTTACCAAGCTTACTCATACCTATTCTCTTGTGGACAGCATCCTAGCCAGTGGAAGCAGGCAATAGGAATCATTATACCAAAAAGGAATAAAAAGGACTATAGTGCTCCCAAGGCATACCGGCCTATTTCCTTACTTCCATGCCTTTCAAAGCTACTAGAGAGAATATATGCCAATAGACTTGCCTACATGGCCAATTCAACTGATCAATTGCTTCACCCAAGCCAGATGGGGGGTCGTAAACAGAGGTCAACTCTGGATGCAGCTCTACTCCTTCAAAACTTTGTGGAGAAAAATACAAAGAGCCGGAAAATAGTATCCACAGTTTTCTTGGATATATTAGGGGCCTTTGATCGACTTAAGCCAGAACCCTTATCCAGGTACTAAGGAAATTACAGCTTCCAATTAGCTTCATCTCTTGGGTTTCCTCCTTCTTGAAAGGTAGGACAATTCAGCTTATTTTAATGGACAGTTGAGCCAGGAAATACCAGTCACAGGCACACCACAAGGCAGCCCAATATCTCCCATGCTCTTTCTACTTTCAATTCGAAATCTTCACCCAATAGAGACTCAGTGCAACTTCCTTCAGCTATCTTACATTGATGACATTGCTATTTCTGTGGCATCAACTTCAGTTGAGAAAAACCTTCAATCTTTGAGGAAGTTAACTGAAGAGTTGATGATACAAGCAAATAATCTTTCAGTTACATTTGAGATGGAGAAGTCTGATCTCATCCATTTTTCAAACCAAAAAAAGCCAATTACATCAACACTTTTCCTTCAAAATGGTAACCTACTAGAGCCAAGTGAGACAGTGAAATGGTTAGGGATATGGTTTGACAGGAAGCTAACTTTCAAATGCCACACTGATAAAAGAATCCAGCTTGCCCATGGTGCACTTCACAGAGTCAAACAGCACGTCACCAAACTTTCGAAAATCGCCTTTTCGACCACAACTTCCGACCACCATCAGATATAGCTATATAAATTCGATATTCATTTTCGCATCGTCTAAAGCTTTCGACTGATATACTTCTCGACATACGCATCCACCAATTGGCACATTTTTCGACCAAAACCTGTTTTTTCGACCCTCTGGCCCACCAATCCTCACCAATTCGCCCACAACTTCTGCCCACCATCAGCTACGGCAATATAAACTTGATATTCGGTTTCGCATACTCAGCAGGATCAGATTCATATAATTTTGGACATTTGCATCCTCATATTCCGGCATTTTTCGACCAAAACCTCGATTTTCAGCATTCTGAGCGAAAATTTTTCACTTCAGCCTTGCCAAGGCTCGACGCGTCACGCGTCACGCGTCTCAAACGCGTGGTCAGGTGATAACTGAAGAGTCACGTGACTTTAAATTTCAATTTTAAATTTTTATTTCAAGAAAAAAGGGCGAAAATATTTTTAACCAAGTCTTCGCATTGTATCACGTGATCTGCCCTTCAAATCACGTGATCTCAAATACAATTTATTCATTCAAAAATCGAAATAAATTGTTTTTCAATTTTTTTTCAGCCTGGCCTTTGATTACATATGCCAGCTATAAATAAGGCCAATATGGCCTCAAAATCACCCTCACCAGAGGGCAGTCTACCAAGTATGCCATCTTCACCAGAGATGGACATGTCAGATGTGCCCAGGCTTACATCATCAATCTGGAACTCAGATTTATCACCAAAGCCTTCAAGGCTCCTTACTTCTGTTCGACCTGTCAATTTGACATCCAAGGTTGACATTTTTAGCAGTGACCCAATCACTTCAACTGATCTGGGAACAAAAAATTTATTTTTAAAAACACCTTTTGCTGACCAGCCTCGGAAACAAGGTATTTCAGCCACCAACCACACCAACTCTCAGCCATCAAAAATGGTCAAAATTGCTGCTCCACACAGCATTAAACACACTTTTGAAACAGCAATTTTCGAGGCACGCGACTTGCTTGTTAAGGCATACAGTCTTACAGGTGACAAAGAAAAGCAAGTGGCAGTCTTGGACCTCATTGAGGTTTTTCGAAGCTTTACTGAGAAGGGTAAGGTGACAACCACTCAACCACCAGTCCAGGTCTCCACTCCTGAACCAGCAGAGTCATCTGCTATCAAGCAACAACCACCACCTGTGGCACCAGCCGTGCCTTCATATGCACAGAAGGTCAGGGAGGGAATTCCAAACAACAAGCCAGCCACTGTTACTCCAGCTCGGCCAGTCATGAAGGTGCTCAGTCGAAAAGCTGCTGCACCCACCATTAGCAACACAGGCCAAGTTGCAAATACTAGGCCTAGCATATCAGCAGCTACAACTTCAACCACCAATGCAGCTCCAGCCACAACTGCAAAAATCATTGACACTGAGAATGTCATCACACTGGTGACCAGGTCAGGCTCCAGCCTGCCAAATTACCAGGCTTTCACCATCAGAGAAAGGATCAACAAGATCCTAGGGAAAAGGGCCATCTCAAGAGTCCATACTTCACCAAAGGGGAACCTAGTCCTCAGCTGTATGGATGCCTCTCCCACAGAACTGATTTTGGACCAGGAAAAATGGGAAGTGGTCTTTGCAGGATGGCCAATTCAGAAGGCCCAGAAAGTTACCAACTGGCCGAAAATGGTGGTACATGGGGTTGCAACATGTATCCCCATTCACCAATTAAATGAGGAGATTGAGACCTATAATGATGGGATCAATACACAAGGCCAGGCAAGATGGCTTACAAAATCACCAAGTAAATTGGTGAGAGCCTCAGTGGCTTTTGTGTGAAGACTGAGGAGCAGAAGACTAGGTTGATAAAGACTGGGGTGCTCATTGGAGGACAACTTTTGAAGGTAGTTAGCTACCAACAATCAACTCAGAAGACTCAGTGCAGAAAATGCCTGACTTTTGGCCACCACTCCATGTGGTGCAAGAAATCTCCAGTGTGTGCCATCTGTCTTGGCCCACATTACACCAACAGCCACAAGTGTAATACTTGTAGTGCAACTCAGAGTTGCATCCACCATGCAGTGCAGTGTGCAAACTGCAAGTCCAACACCCACCTGGCGTTTCAAAGATTAGACTGTGATTACTACAAAGCTCTAACATGCTAGATACACTCAAATTCAGTCAACATAATACTGCAAGGGGTCGAGAGATCCAGCAGTCACTCTTTGAGGTAGCCCTCAAGGAGGAATCCGACTTTATTTTTGTGCAGGAACCATACATGTTCCATCACCAACCAACACAATCTTTTCGACCTATAAACCACTCAGCTTTTAACCTCATACCACCAGTCCTCAACACTAATCTGCGGCCCAGGGTCCTTACCTATGTCAAGAAATCTAGCCAGCTTCAAGTATCCCCTAGATATGACATGGTGACAGACCCTGACCTTCAAATTCTGGAGGTAGAACTATCAGTGAATCATTCTATGTGGTTCACATCTACAATGAGAAGCCAACCTCCCACTACTCAACCAAGCTCACAGTGGAACGCTTCTTAGACCTACAACTAACCCTGGACAAGCCCATGCTATTTCTCGGAGATTTCAACTTGCATCATTCATGTTGGAATCCACTTGTCCAGAACAACTCACCTCTTGCCAATGAGCTGGCCCAGTACTTGGATAATGCCAATGCCCAGCTCCTCAACTCACCATCAATCATTGAACAGTATGGAGGGACATTTCACAGATCTAATTCAAAAAGCACCTCCATCATTGACCTTACCTTTGCCATAGGATTCAAACACCTTAGGTGGGGCAACTGGAAATATGGGAATCTACTGGATCAGATCATGAAGTGATACTCTTTGACACTCGTTTTATGGACACTAACCAGGCAGGGGTACTAAATGACAACAGGAATACTAACCCACTTCCTACCAGGTTCAATGTTAAAAAGGCCAACTGGGAATTATTTAAGTCTCATGTTCTACACCAGCAGGAATTGATGCAGCAAACACTAGAAATAGCCATAGACAGGCAAGATGTTGATCTCATTGCTTCAATATTACAAGAGGTTGTACAAGCTGCTGCTCAAGAGTCAATTCCGTTATTCAAAGTCACACCAAGATCAAAGCCATGGTGGACAAGGACCTTGCTTTACTTCGACATTCATTCCATAAGCTTCGACGCCAAGAGAAGAAGGACCATGACCACATAATGGACAAGGCTAGAGCTGCAAGGAATATATATTTTCAACATATTCAGCACACCAAGCACCAACACTGGATGAACTTTTTAGCATCAGCCAAGGACAAAATGATATTCACTGCCTACAATTACTCTAGGCCTGAAAATTATCAATCAAGAATAATCCCAACCCTGGTCTATACACCAAAGCACCAATCTCAGCCAGCTAAAGCAACAACATTTGAAGCCAAAAGTGAGGCCCTGGCCCAGACACTATTCCCAAGTCTCCAAACTTCATCCCTTTCAGCCGAGGCAGAGGAATTCATTCCTTCAACCTCTTACTATGTGACAACAAGGAATGAAATAGAAAGAAATGGGACTGGCCTGAACTCACTATTGATGAGATGATACATGCCACACCAAAAAAGATGACTGCCCCAGGTCATGATTGTCTGGATTGGACCATTATTAAGTCAGCCATCAATATTATACCTGACTTCTTCTTCAAGGCCTACAAATGCTTATTTGAAAGCGGAAAGCATCCTGAGCAATGGAAACAGGCAGTGGGTATCATCATCCCCAAGAGGAACAAAATGGACTACAGTGCACCTAAGGCTTACAGACCCATTTCCCTCTTGCCCTGCCTGTCCAAATTACTGGAAAGAATATTTGCCAACAGATTGTCATATATTGCTAACACAACAGATCTGCTACACCCTAGCCAACTGGGAGGTCGTAAGCAAAGGTCAGCTATTGATGCTGCCCTCTTGCTTCAAGAATTTGTGGAGCAGAATCTGGCCAGCAAACGACTTGTCTCAACAATCTTCTTGGACATCCTTGGAGCTTTTGATAGGCTGCAACCTGCAGCTTTAATCCAAACAATGCGGTCCTTACAGCTACCTCTAGGTCTTATATCCTGGGTCAATTCATTTCTAGCTGGAAGAACAATGCAGCTTCTCTTCAATGGACAGCTAAGCAAGGTGTTTCAAGTGACTGGGACTCCCCAAGGTAGCCCAATATCACCAATGCTCTTCCTTCTTTCCATCAGATATCTTCTTCCAGCCATACACAGGAACAACTTCCTTCAGCTGTCCTACATAGATGACATTGCTATTTCAGTTTCATCAACTTCAATCAATAAGAATATTAGGACCCTGAAGGAAATTACTGAGGAGCTATTGCAGGGTGCAAGAAAGCTGTCAGTGAATTTTGAGATGGAAAAATCGGAGCTGATTCACTTTGGCCGTCAATACCAGGCACCTACTTCAGCCTTGAGCTTACCGGGGCTTCCAACTCTAGAGCCAAAGGAGGTTGTCAAATGGTTAGGGATCTGGTTTGATAGGAAGCTCAATTTCAAGACACATGTGGATAAGAGACTGCAGCTAGCTCATGGGGCCCTCAGAAGGATCCGGAGCCTAGCCTCAACTACTCGAGGACTACACTGTCATGCCCTTCGACAACTTTACCTGGCCTGTGTCACTTCAGTACTTGATTATGGCTCAGTTCTTTGGCATGGAAAGAGGGGCAGTGGAATACTAACAAACAGATGTCAGAAGCTTCAGAATCAGGCACTGCCATTGATAACTGGGGCTTTCCGAGGTAGTCCTGTTAAAGCATTGGAGGTTGAGGCCTCAATTTTACCAGCAAAGGTTCGACATTATAAGCAAGCAATTTACTATGGACTAAGGATTCTTCGACTTCAAAGGAACCACCCTATCCAGGAACATCTGTTCAGCCCCATGGAAGATGAACTGGCAAGCATGAAGAGGATTGACCTTGGGTTACTGACCTACATTGATAAACCAGTGACCCAGTTGATTAGGATTGGAAGTACTTTGAAGCCATTGGCTTCTCTAAAAAATCTAGAACAGCTAAATGCCCTCTGGATTCCACCATGGCATCAATCCAATATAAATACCACTATCTCCAATCACTCAAAGGTAACAACAAAAATATCCCACATCCAGCAAATCAAGGATATCCATTTGAATGATGTTATAGTCTACACTGATGCATCGCTTTTAAAGACAGCTGGGAGCAGCATAGGATTTGTGATATACCTACCTGTCACCAGAGAGATGAATGCTTTTCATACAACCTTGGTGACTCTATGGGTATCACAGATGCCGAAACCTATTGTATCTTGAAAGCAGCAAAATATGTGAAAAAATATTTTGCTAATAAAGTTATACATATTTTTACTGATAGCCAGGCAAGCATTCTTCGAATCCAGCATAATAGCAATCAATTCTCTCACCAGATTAGATTGATATGTCAACAATGCACAGTTCATCTCCAATGGTGTCCAGCTCATGTTGGCATAGAAGGAAATGAGCTGGCTGATAGGCTAGCTGCAGGAGGTCGAAACCAGGCAGTGGTGAAACGGGACCACCATACCTCTCATTCATTCATCAAGCATCAGGCTAGGGGATGGATTCTTGAAGCATGGAAAAAAGATTGGGATATGGAGCTCTGGCATGAGGAGGAAGGTCGAAAGGCCAAAGGACTTGGCAAGTACTACAGGCTCCAGGCCCAGACTAACCAACCCAATTTCTCTTTCAGACTATTTAGATTCCAAGGCCACAGCAGGGAAACTGAATCTGGATTCTTTCAGGCAAGACTTGGAGTGGGAAATACAAGGGTCTACCTTCATATGATTGGAAAGGTCCAGGACAATATCTGCAATTTTTGTGGAAAAGATAGGCAAAATGTGCAGCACCTGTTGTTACACTGTCCAAAATTCAAAGATCAAAGGAATAAATGCTTTCAGGGCATAGAGCCAAGGTCACTTCCTACCCTATTCCGGACAAGAAGGGGGAAGGAGGCACTACTAAAATATTTGGATACATCCAAGTGCATGGCAGCACATAAAGGGAGTTAAATTAGGACATATAATTGGGATATAAAGTATTTTGAAAGGATGTGAGGTTTTTAGTAAGGAGGGGAAGCTTAGAATTAGAAGTTATAAACGTGTCATAGCTAGATAGCTGAATACACTATGAATTAAAAAAAAAAAAAAAAAAAAAAAGAGTCAAACAGCTGGCATCAGCTTCCAAAGGACTCCACTTCCACCAACTGAGACAGCTTTACATTACATGTGTCACCTCGGTTATGGACTATGGATCTGTGCTATGGCAGGGTAAGAGGGGGTCCATTGGACTAAATAACAAATTTCAAAAGCTTCAAAACCAGGCAATAGTTTATATCACAGGAGCCTTCCCAAAGAGCCCTATCAAGGCCCTTGAAGTGGAGGCAGCTATCATGCCATCAAAAATACGACATATTAAGCATGAGTTCAACTACACCTTGAGATTACTAAAATTACAGCAGAGCCACCCAGTCCAGCAACAACTAATTGACCCACTTCAGGATGAGCTAAATGCAAGTACATGTCCAGACCTGGGAATATTCAATATGTTAGACAAGCAACAGACACAACTATCAAGGTTGAGGGCATTGCTACAACCCTTTTCTTCACTCAGAAAGTTAGAAGCAAATAATTCAATGTGGATGGCACCTTGGGATATACCATCAATCAGTATCAACATTTCTACCAAACCAAGGAGTTGGCCTGCATTGAACATCTAACCTTCATCAAAGAAATTCCCTTAGATGTTGCCATTGTTTACACAGATGGTTCTTTATCAAAGGATAATATAAGCAGCATAGGATTTGTCATTTACTTGCCATTCACAAGGGAGATAAAATGCATTTCTTACAACCTAGGAAAATCAATTGGGATAACAGATGCTGAAACTTATTGCATCCTTAAAGCTATTCAATACCTGAAGAAATTAATTCCAGCTTCTCCATACCAGATCTTCACAGACAGCCAGGCAAGCCTACAAAGGATTATGGGGAAAACTAATCATCAAGCACATCAGATTCGGAATAGTGCTAAAGAGTGTTCCCTTAAAATACATTGGTGTCCAGCCCACTTAGGAATTGAGGGCAATGAGCTTGCAGACTCACTAGCCAAAGGAGCGGCAAAAAAGAAGGCTTTCAAGAAAGACATATTCACCTCACATTCTTTTCTAAAGCAAAAGTCAAAAGAATATATAGTCAAGGAATGGCAAAAATATTGGGAAACAGAATTGCTAAGGGAAGAGGAAGGAAGAAAGTGCAGGGGGCTGGGCAAATATTATAGGATCCAAGCTCAACTTCATACACCAAATATCACTCTAAAACCATTTAACTTCCATGGCCACAGCAGGCTAGAAGAATCTGGATATTTTCAAGTCCTAACTGGAATAGGCAATACAAGAGCATACTTAAACATGATTGGAAAGGTGAAAGATCATTGGTGTAATTTCTGCCATTCCAGAAAGCAGACAACAAAGCACCTAGTTCTTCACTGCACCAAATTTCGAAGAGAAAGGGACATTGCATTTGCTGGCATTGAGCCTAGAATATTACCAATAATACTCAGAACCAATAGAGGAAGGGAAGCCTTACTAAAATTTTTAAAAACTTCTCAGTATATATCAAAATACAAAGGAGATATATAAGGCAAAAAAATAATAGAAATGAGCATGAGTTGTGGCTAGAGAAGTCTGACAGGATGAGAAATGGCATCCAAAATGTAATCTGATGATAGTGGTTTTTGTGTTGTTTAAATTTTTTTTATTTTATTTTATTTTATTTTTTTTTTTTGCTTTTGATTTTGATTAAACTGTTAAATATACCAAATTGTCATAGCTAGATAGCTGAATACAATATGAATTAAAAAAAAAAAAAAAAAAAAAAAAGTGAGGAGTTTCCAGTCACAGGAACACCACAAGGAAGCCTATTTTCCAATTCTTTTTTTAATATCCATCAGGTATCTCTTTTCACCACAACAAGAAGCAAACTACCTTCAACTCTCAAACATGGATGACATTTCTATCTCAGTTGCCTCCACCTCAATAAAGAAAAATACTGACCAACTGCAACTAATCCTCAAGGGACTAATGGACAGGGCAAGTAAACTGTCAGTCACATTTGAGATGGAAAAGACTNTTAACTGAAGAGTTGATGATACAAGCAAATAATCTTTCAGTTACATTTGAGATGGAGAAGTCTGATCTCATTCCATTTTTCAAACCAAAAAAAGCCAATTACATCAACACTTTTCCTTCAAAATGGTAACCTACTAGAGCCAAGTGAGACAGTGAAATGGTTAGGGATATGGTTTGACAGGAAGCTAACTTTCAAATGCCACACTGATAAAAAGAATCCAGCTTGCCCATGGTGCACTTCACAGAGTCAAACAGCACGTCACCAAACTTTCGAAAATCGCCTTTTCGACCACAACTTCCGACCACCATCAGATATAGCTATATAAATTCGATATTCATTTTCGCATCGTCTAAAGCTTTCGACTGATATACTTCTCGACATACGCATCCACCAATTGGCACATTTTTCGACCAAAACCTGTTTTTTCGACCCTCTGGCCCACCAATCCTCACCAATTCGCCACAACTTCTGCCCACCATCAGCTACGGCAATATAAACTTGATATTCGGTTTCGCATACTCAGCAGCATCAGATTCATATAATTTTGGACATTTGCATCCTCATATTCCGGCATTTTTCGACCAAAACCTCGATTTTCAGCATTCTGAGCGAAAATTTTTCACTTCAGCCTTGCCAAGGCTCGACGCGTCACGCGTCACGCGTCTCAAACGCGTGGTCAGGTGATAACTGAAGAGTCACGTGACTTTAAATTTCAATTTTAAATTTTTATTTCAAGAAAAAGGGCGAAAATATTTTTAACCAAGTCTTGGCATTTATCACGTGATCTGCCCTTCAAATCACGTGATCTCAAAACAATTTATTCATTCAAAAATCGAAATAAATTGTTTTTCAATTTTTTTTCAGCCTGGCCTTGATTACATATGCCAGCTATAAATAAGGCCAATATGGCCTCAAAATCACCCTCACCAGAGGGCAGTCTACCAAGTATGCCATCTTCACCAGAGATGGACATGTCAGATGTGCCCAGGCTTACATCATCAATCTGGAACTCAGATTTATCACCAAAGCCTTCAAGGCTCCTTACTTCTGTTCGACCTGTCAATTTGACATCCAAGGTTGACATTTTTAGCAGTGACCCAATCACTTCAACTGATCTGGGAACAAAAAATTTATTTTTAAAAACACCTTTTGCTGACCAGCCTCGGAAACGAGGTATTTCAGCCACCAACCACACCAACTCTCAGCCATCAAAAATGGTCAAAATTGCTGCTCCACACAGCATTAAACACACTTTTGAAACAGCAATTTTCGAGGCACGCGACTTGCTTGTTAAGGCATACAGTCTTACAGGTGACAAAGAAAAGCAAGTGGCAGTCTTGGACCTCATTGAGGTTTTTCGAAGCTTTACTGAGAAGGGTAAGGTGACAACCACTCAACCACCAGTCCAGGTCTCCACTCCTGAACCAGCAGAGTCATCTGCTATCAAGCAACAACCACCACCTGTGGCACCAGCCGTGCCTTCATATGCACAGAAGGTCAGGGAGGGAATTCCAAACAACAAGCCAGCCACTGTTACTCCAGCTCGGCCAGTCATGAAGGTGCTCAGTCGAAAAGCTGCTGCACCCACCATTAGCAACACAGGCCAAGTTGCAAATACTAGGCCTAGCATATCAGCAGCTACAACTTCAACCACCAATGCAGCTCCAGCCACAACTGCAAAAATCATTGACACTGAGAATGTCATCACACTGGTGACCAGGTCAGGCTCCAGCCTGCCAAATTACCAGGCTTTCACCATCAGAGAAAGGATCAACAAGATCCTAGGGAAAAGGGCCATCTCAAGAGTCCATACTTCACCAAAGGGGAACCTAGTCCTCAGCTGTATGGATGCCTCTCCCACAGAACTGATTTTGGACCAGGAAAAATGGGAAGTGGTCTTTGCAGGATGGCCAATTCAGAAGGCCCAGAAAGTTACCAACTGGCCGAAAATGGTGGTACATGGGGTTGCGACATGTATCCCATTCACCAATTAAATGAGGAGATTGAGACCTATAATGATGGGATCAATACACAAGGCCAGGCAAGATGGCTTACAAAATCACCAAGTAGTTGGTGAGAACCTCAGTGGCTTTTTGTGTGAAGACTGAGGAGCAGAAGACTAGGTTGATAAAGACTGGGGTGCTCATTGGAGGACAACTTTTGAAGGTAGTTAGCTACCAATAATCAACTCAAAAGACTCAGTGCAGAAAATGCCTGACTTTTGGCCACCACTCCATGTGGTGCAAGAAATCTCCAGTGTGTGCCATCTGTCTTGGCCCACATTACACCAACAGCCACAAGTGTAATACTTGTAGTGCAACTCAGAGTTGCATCCACCATGCAGTGCAGTGTGCAAACTGCAAGTCCAACACCCACCTGGCGTTTCAAAGATTAGACTGTGATTACTACAAAGCTCTAACATGCTAGATACACTCAAATTCAGTCAACATAATACTGCAAGGGGTCGAGAGATCCAGCAGTCACTCTTTGAGGTAGCCCTCAAGGAGGAATCCGACTTTATTTTTGTGCAGGAACCATACATGTTCCATCACCAACCACACAATCTTTTCGACCTATAAACCACTCGCTTTAACCTCATACCACCAGTTCTCAACACTAATCTGCGGCCAGGGTCCTTACCTATGTCAAGAAATCTAGCCAGCTTCAAGTATCCCCTAGATATGACTTGGTGACAGACCCTGACCTTCAAATTCTGGAGGTAGAACTATCAGTGAATCATTCTATGTGGTTCACATCTACAATGAGAAGCCAACCTCCCACTACTCAACCAAGCTCACAGTGGAACGCTTCTTGGACTTACAACTAACCCTGGACAAGCCCATGCTATTTCTCGGAGATTTCAACTTGCATCATTCATGTTGGAATCCACTTGTCCAGAACAACTCACCTCTTGCCAATGAGCTGGCCCAGTACTTGGATAATGCCAATGCCCAGCTCCTCAACTCACCATCAATCATTGAACAGTATGGAGGGACATTTCACAGATCTAATTCAAAAAGCACCTCCATCATTGACCTTACCTTTGCCATAGGATTCAAACACCTTAGGTGGGGCAACTGGAAATATGGGGAATCTACTGGATCAGATCATGAAGTGATACTCTTTGACACTCGTTTTATGGACACTAACCAGGCAGGGGTACTAAATGACAACAGGAATACTAACCCACTTCCTACCAGGTTCAATGTTAAAAAGGCCAACTGGGAATTATTTAAGTCTCATGTTCTACACCAGCAGGAATTGATGCAGCAAACACTAGAAATAGCCATAGACAGGCAAGATGTTGATCTCATTGCTTCAATATTACAAGAGGTTGTACAAGCTGCTGCTCAAGAGTCAATTCCGTTATTCAAAGTCACACCAAGATCAAAGCCATGGTGGACAAGGACCTTGCTTTACTTCGACATTCATTCCATAAGCTTCGACGCCAAGAGAAGAAGGACCATGACCACATATGGACAAGGCTAGAGCTGCAAGGAATAAATATTTTCAACATATTCAGCACACCAAGCACCAACACTGGATGAACTTTTTAGCATCAGCCAAGGACAAAATGATTTCACTGCCTACAATTACTCTAGGCCTGAAAATTATCAATCAAGAATAATCCCAACCCTGGTCTATACACCAAAGCACCAATCTCAGCCAGCTAAAGCAACAACATTTGAAGCCAAAAGTGAGGCCCTGGCCCAGACACTATTCCCAAGTCTCCAAACTTCATCCCTTTCAGCCGAGGCAGAGGAATTCATTCCTTCAACCTCTTACTATGTGACAACAAGGAATGAAATAGAAAGAAAATGGGACTGGCCTGAACTCACTATTGATGAGATGATACATGCCACACCAAAAAGATGACTGCCCCAGGTCATGATTGTCTGGATTGGACCATTATTAAGTCAGCCATCAATATTATACCTGACTTCTTCTTCAAGGCCTACAAATGCTTATTTGAAAGCGGAAAGCATCCTGAGCAATGGAAACAGGCAGTGGGTATCATCATCCCCAAGAGGAACAAAATGGACTACAGTGCACCTAAGGCTTACAGACCCATTTCCCTCTTGCCCTGCCTGTCCAAATTACTGGAAAGAATATTTGCCAACAGATTGTCATATATTGCTAACACAACAGATCTGCTACACCCTAGCCAACTGGGAGGTCGTAAGCAAAGGTCAGCTATTGATGCTGCCCTCTTGCTTCAAGAATTTGTGGAGCAGAATCTGGCCAGCAAACGACTTGTCTCAACAATCTTCTTGGACATCCTTGGAGCTTTTGATAGGCTGCAACCTGCAGCTTTAATCCAAACAATGCGGTCCTTACAGCTACCTCTAGGTCTTATATCCTGGGTCAATTCATTTCTAGCTGGAAGAACAATGCAGCTTCTCTTCAATGGACAGCTAAGCAAGGTGTTTCAAGTGACTGGGACTCCCCAAGGTAGCCCAATATCACCAATGCTCTTCCTTCTTTCCATCAGATATCTTCTTCCAGCCATACACAGGAACAACTTCCTTCAGCTGTCCTACATAGATGACATTGCTATTTCAGTTTCATCAACTTCAATCAATAAGAATATTAGGACCCTGAAGGAAATTACTGAGGAGCTATTGCAGGGTGCAAGAAAGCTGTCATGAATTTTGAGATGGAAAAATCGGAGCTGATTCACTTTGGCCGTCAATACCAGGCACCTACTTCAGCCTTGAGCTTACCGGGGCTTCCAACTCTAGAGCCAAAGGAGGTTGTCAAATGGTTAGGGATCTGGTTTGATAGGAAGCTCAATTTCAAGACACATGTGGAAAGAGACTGCAGCTAGCTCATGGGGCCCTCAGAAGGATCCGGAGCCTAGCCTCAACTACTCGAGGACTACACTGTCATGCCCTTCGACAACTTTACCTGGCCTGTGTCACTTCAGTACTTGATTATGGCTCAGTTCTTTGGCATGGAAAGAGGGGCAGTGGAATACTAACAAACAGATGTCAGAAGCTTCAGAATCAGGCACTGCCATTGATAACTGGGGCTTTCCGAGGTAGTCCTGTTAAAGCATTGGAGGTTGAGGCCTCAATTTTACCAGCAAAGGTTCGACATTATAAGCAAGCAATTTACTATGGACTAAGATTCTTCGACTTCAAAGGAACCACCCTATCCAGGAACATCTGTTCAGCCCCATGGAAGATGAACTGGCAAGCATGAAGAGGATTGACCTTGGGTTACTGACCTACATTGATAAACCAGTGACCCAGTTGATTAGGATTGGAAGTACTTTGAAGCCATTGGCTTCTCTAAAAAATCTAGAACAGCTAAATGCCCTCTGGATTCCACCATGGCATCAATCCAATATAAATACCACTATCTCCAATCACTCAAAGGTAACAACAAAAATATCCCACATCCAGCAAATCAAGGATATCCATTTGAATGATGTTATAGTCTACACTGATGCATCGCTTTTAAAGACAGCTGGGAGCAGCATAGGATTTGTGATATACCTACCTGTCACCAGAGAGATGAAATGCTTTTCATACAACCTTGGTGACTCTATGGGTATCACAGATGCCGAAACCTATTGTATCTTGAAAGCAGCAAAATATGTGAAAAAATATTTTGCTAATAAAGTTATACATATTTTTACTGATAGCCAGGCAAGCATTCTTCGAATCCAGCATAATAGCAATCAATTCTCTCACCAGATTAGATTGATATGTCAACAATGCACAGTTCATCTCCAATGGTGTCCAGCTCATGTTGGCATAGAAGGAAATGAGCTGGCTGATAGGCTAGCTGCAGGAGGTCGAAACCAGGCAGTGGTGAAACGGGACCACCATACCTCTCATTCATTCATCAAGCATCAGGCTAGGGGATGGATTCTTGAAGCATGGAAAAAAGATTGGGATATGGAGCTCTGGCATGAGGAGGAAGGTCGAAAGGCCAAAGGACTTGGCAAGTACTACAGGCTCCAGGCCCAGACTAACCAACCCAATTTCTCTTTCAGACTATTTAGATTCCAAGGCCACAGCAGGGAAACTGAATCTGGATTCTTTCAGGCAAGACTTGGAGTGGGAAATACAAGGGTTTACCTTCATATGATTGGAAAGGTCCCGGACAATATCTGCAATTTTTGTGGAAAAGATAGGCAAAGTGTGCAGCACCTGTTGTTACAATGTCCAAAATTCAAAGATCAGAGGAATAAATACTTTCAGGGCATAGAGCCAAGGTCACTTCCTACCCTATTCCGGACAAGAAGGGGGAAGGAGGCACTACTAAAATATTTGGATACATCCAAGTGCATGGCAGCACATAAAGGGAGTTAAATTAGGACATATAATTGGGATATAAAGTATTTTGAAAGGATGTGAGGTTTTTAGTAAGGAGGGGAAGCTTAGAATTAGAAGTTATAAACGTGTCATAGCTAGATAGCTGAATACACTATGAATTAAAAAAAAAAAAAAAAAAAAAAAGAGTCAAACAGCTGGCATCAGCTTCCAAAGGACTCCACTTCCACCAACTGAGACAGCTTTACATTACATGTGTCACCTCGGTTATGGACTATGGATCTGTGCTATGGCAGGGTAAGAGGGGGTCCATTGGACTAAATAACAAATTTCAAAAGCTTCAAAACCAGGCAATAGTTTATATCACAGGAGCCTTCCCAAAGAGCCCTATCAAGGCCCTTGAAGTGGAGGCAGCTATCATGCCATCAAAAATACGACATATTAAGCATGAGTTCAACTACACCTTGAGATTACTAAAATTACAGCAGAGCCACCCAGTCCAGCAACAACTAATTGACCCACTTCAGGATGAGCTAAATGCAAGTACATGTCCAGACCTGGGAATATTCAATATGTTAGACAAGCAACAGACACAACTATCAAGGTTGAGGGCATTGCTACAACCCTTTTCTTCACTCAGAAAGTTAGAAGCAAATAATTCAATGTGGATGGCACCTTGGGATATACCATCAATCAGTATCAACATTTCTACCAAACCCAAGGAGTTGGCCTGCATTGAACATCTAACCTTCATCAAAGAAATTCCCTTAGATGTTGCCATTGTTTACACAGATGGTTCTTTATCAAAGGATAATATAAGCAGCATAGGATTTGTCATTTACTTGCCATTCACAAGGGAGATAAAATGCATTTCTTACAACCTAGGAAAATCAATTGGGATAACAGATGCTGAAACTTATTGCATCCTTAAAGCTATTCAATACCTGAAGAAATTAATTCCAGCTTCTCCATACCAGATCTTCACAGACAGCCAGGCAAGCCTACAAAGGATTATGGGGAAAACTAATCATCAAGCACATCAGATTCGGAATAGTGCTAAAGAGTGTTCCCTTAAAATACATTGGTGTCCAGCCCACTTAGGAATTGAGGGCAATGAGCTTGCAGACTCACTAGCCAAAGGAGCGGCAAAAAAGAAGGCTTTCAAGAAAGACATATTCACCTCACATTCTTTTCTAAAGCAAAAGTCAAAAGAATATATAGTCAAGGAATGGCAAAAATATTGGGAAACAGAATTGCTAAGGGAAGAGGAAGGAAGAAAGTGCAGGGGGCTGGGCAAATATTATAGGATCCAAGCTCAACTTCATACACCAAATATCACTCTAAAACCATTTAACTTCCATGGCCACAGCAGGCTAGAAGAATCTGGATATTTTCAAGTCCTAACTGGAATAGGCAATACAAGAGCATACTTAAACATGATTGGAAAGGTGAAAGATCATTGGTGTAATTTCTGCCATTCCAGAAAGCAGACAACAAAGCACCTAGTTCTTCACTGCACCAAATTTCGAAGAGAAAGGGACATTGCATTTGCTGGCATTGAGCCTAGAATATTACCAATAATACTCAGAACCAATAGAGGAAGGGAAGCCTTACTAAAATTTTTAAAAACTTCTCAGTATATATCAAAATACAAAGGAGATATATAAGGCAAAAAAAATAATAGAAATGAGCATGAGTTGTGGCTAGAGAAGTCTGACAGGATGAGAAATGGCATCCAAAATGTAATCTGATGATAGTGGTTTTTGTGTTGTTTAAATTTTTTTTTATTTTATTTTATTTTATTTTTTTTTTTTGCTTTTGATTTTGATTAAACTGTTAAATATACCAAATTGTCATAGCTAGATAGCTGAATACAATATGAATTAAAAAAATAAAAAAAAAAAAAAAGTGAGGAGTTTCCAGTCACAGGAACACCACAAGGAAGCCCTATTTCTCCAATTCTTTTTTTAATATCCATCAGGTATCTCTTTTCACCACAACAAGAAGCAAACTACCTTCAACTCTCAAACATGGATGACATTTCTATCTCAGTTGCCTCCACCTCAATAAAGAAAAATACTGACCAACTGCAACTAATCCTCAAGGGACTAATGGACAGGGCAAGTAAACTGTCAGTCACATTTGAGATGGAAAAGACTGAAATGATACATTTCTCACACCATAGATCAACTCTCACCAACCAGCTGACTCTCAGCAATCAAACTGCCATAGCACCTAAAGAGGTGGTAAGATGGCTAGGGATCTGGTTTGATAGAAAGTTGACATTCAAAACTCATGTTGAAAAACGACTCCAGCTTGCACATGGTGCACTAAAAAGGGTTAAACAGCTTGCTTCCAACACTAAAGGCCCAAGGTTTACAGAATATAGCACTGAGGAAGGTACTAGGCAGTTTCAAAACATCGCCCATCAGACCAATGGAGGTGGAAGCATATCTGTACCCACCAGAAATAAGACTGAACCACAGCAGAAGAAAATATGCTATGAGAGGTCTGATATTACCACCAAGACATCCAATTTCAAGGATGATGAAGGAAGGTGCTGAAAATGAAGGTATCCATAATCAGTCTCCAAAAGCAGAGAACCAAGTAAGGAGAATCAGAAAATCACTGCCCTACAATAATGGAGAAATGAATATTGAACAAACAACATCCAGTCAATTTGCACCTTGGAAACAATCTAAGACATTTCAAGTAGATCCTGCCACAGACAATAAAGAAGAAGAGAAAGTATGGCACAATCAATTACTAAGGAAATCAAAATGGAAAAATATAGCAATTTACTATACAGATGCATCTCACCAACCAGACACACTTGGAATAGGAATCTCTCTTATTCTCTATGACCAAGTAGATCAAACAATGAAAACAGAGTATTATACACTCTCAAAGGAAACAAACACACTGTATAATGGAGAGCTAGAAGGAATTGTCAGAGCTATGGAACATGCTCTGCAGCAGTCATCCAACAGAAAATTAGTCAGAATTTTCTCTGATAGTAAAGCAGCCATTCAAAGATTAGAAGATTTCAGTGATAAAGCTGGTCAATCATGGGTACTCAGAGCTATGAAAGCTGCAACACAACTCAGAAATAAAGGAACTGATGTACAGCTAAGATGGGTTCCAGCCCATCAAGGTATAATAGGGAATGAAGAAGCAGATAGACTAGCAAAGATAGCATCATATTGCCAACCAGATGATAGCTATCCCATTAGTCTATCTTTCATAAAGAATGATTTAGATAAGATTAGAAGCCTAGAATGGCAAGAAACATTGAAAAAATATGACAAAAATAGACAGCAAACAGAAACCTCCATAGCATACCCTGAAGTATTTCCATGGCAAATAAGGAAAAAGCCGTGGGTACCAAGAGGGACTAGGAGGGAAACAAGCTCGGCATTCTATCAACTCAAGCTTGGACATGGATACTTCAAATCATACATGAAAAGAATAGGGAAATCAATTTTAGGGAGCTGCAGCTGTGGAGAGGAGCAGAATCCAAAGCATCTGTTAATAGATTGCAAAAGGTATAGCCAGAACAGGAAGAGAATGAAAGAGAAGTTAAAGGACCAGGATATGAGCCTGGAATTACTGCTTCATAACAAGATAGGAATTAGTATAACATTGGATTATTTAAGGGAAACAAAAATAGCAACTAGGGTTTGGTATAAGGGAGAAGAGAAAAGTGGAGTTTGATTTTTGATTTTTAGGGGTTAATATTGTAGTGTAACTACACATCTTAAATAGTCTTAGACTCCAATAGGATGTAAATTTTAATAAAAAAAAAAAAATAAAAAACACTAAAGGCCATCCATTCAATGCTTTACGACAGCTTTATCTCAGTTGTGTCCTCCCTGTCCTGGACTATGGCTCAGTGCTTTGGTTTAGGAAAAGGGGTTGTGGTACATTGAGTGCCAAGTGCCAGAGACTCCAAAACCAGGCATTAATCATGATCACTGGAGCATACCATAATAGCCCAATAAAGGCCTTGGAAGTTGAGGCAGCTATTCTTCCAGCAAAAGTGAGACAACAAAAGCAAGCATTCAATTTTGCACTCCGAATTCTTAGACTACAATACACACATCCAGTAAAGGAGAAACTGCTCTCCCCACTCCAGGATGAGTTATCTCTAACAACTGAGGTGGACCTTGGGGTTTTTGAGTACCTAGACAAAGAATCAACCCAGCTGACAAGAATAGGCCAATTATTGAAGTTATTCATAAGATGTATTAACCTTGAACATTTAGATGCCAGCTGGGTGCCCCCTTGGCTTCAATCCCAATTAAAAATCAATATTTCACCATTGCCAAAGGAGCAAGCTGCTCAGAGTCACAAAATCTTCTCTAAAAAGATACCTTTAACAACAACTATTGTCTACACTGATGGCTCCTTCACCCAAGGAAAAGGCAGCAGTATAGGATTTGTTGTCTATCTCCCAGTGACAAGACAAATGAAATGCTTGTCTTTCAACCTTGGTCAAACTATGGGTATCACAGATACAGAAACTTTCTGTATCCTCAAAGCCATCAAATACCTCAAAAAGATATCACCAAGAGGCAACTATCATATCTTCAGTGACAGTCAGGCTAGTCTCCTGAGAATAAAGAATAAAGAAAATTCCTTTTCACACCAGATAAGACAAGAGGCAGAGAGCTGCTCAGTTCAACTCTCTTGGTGCCCTGGACATGTTGGTATAGTAGGTAATGAGCTTGCTGACAACCTAGCCAAAGGAGCCAGCAAAAAGAAGGTGCTGAGAAGGAATCAGTTTACGTCACATGCATTTCTAAAGCAAAGAGCTAAGGAGCTTGTACTAGAAGCCTGGGCTAAAGAGTGGACCTCGGAGCTTTTCCATGAGGAAGAAGGAAGAAAGAGCTCTGGTCTTGGCAAGTTCTATAGGATCCAAGCCCAAATGTCAACGCCAATATTTTCAACTCACCCATCTAGTTTTCAGGGCCACAGCAGGTTAACAGAATCCTCATACTTCCAGGCAAGGACCGGCATAGGAAATGTGAGGGCATACTTATATAAAATTGGAAAGACCAAAGATGATAAATGCAATTTTTGTCACAACCAAAAACAAACCATGCAACATTTGATACTTCATTGTCAAATGTTTAAAAATGAAAGAAAAATATCTTTTCAAAACATAGAGCCATTCACTTTACCAATTTTATTCAGAACAAAAAGAGGAAAACAAGCATTGCTTGAATTTTTAAAAACTTCGAGGTGTATATCTATATACAAAGGAGAATAATTAGGACAAAACATATTGGACATAAAGAGTGGAGATGGAGGAAGGGAGTGATAGTGGAGACTGATATTTGCTTTGTATGTATGTTAAATAAATTGTCATAGCTAGCTAGCTGAATACAATATGATTAAAAAAAAAAAAAAAAAAAAAACAACCAAGGGAATAAAATTAACAATAGAATACCTGAGGAACACTCACATTGCAACCTTGAAATGGTTCAGTGAAGGAGAATGGCCTGATTAGGGGAGTGATAAATTTAAAGAAAAGGCATTACAGGAATTTGACTAATATATTAGAAACAGATATGAAGAGATATGATTTTGAAACGTGTGGCTTGACTGTTATTATTTTTTATTTTATTTCTTTTGTCAGGTACAAAGTACCCTCCTGGTGAACCAGTAATGGGGATCCCACCATCAAATTAAAGAAACCCAAATTAGAATGGAAAAGATAAGTTGTATTTAAATAGTCTGTCCTACATAGTTGTAAACTCAAATAGGACATAAATGGATTATTATTATTCAAATTTGCAATGAGGGGGGAATCAATTACCATTCTGAAGGAATTCACTACCTGAGGACTGGCAATCATTTATCCTCTTGCCAACTTGAGCAGGCTGCAGAAGAACTAACAAAGTGTATTTCTGATGCCACCAGAGCTAGTGTACCTTTGATGAAATTTAATCATATATCAAAGCCATGGTGGAGCCCAGAGCTGAAACTCATGAGGAAAGATATGTCCATCAAACACAAATTCTTCAAAAGCAACAAAGATAACCTGGCTGCCAAGAGCTCCTATTTGGAGGTCAGGAACAAATATTTCACTGCAATTAAACTTGCCAAGCAAGGGCATTGGAACAAATGTCTCGAGAAAAATGACACCAGATCAATATTCAAAGCCATGTCTTATACCAAGGAGAGAAGATCAATGGGTATTCCTTCTATATTGTCAGCTGAAAATACATTGGAGGAATCTTTTGAGGGGAAGTGCAAGGCCTTTAGAGATGTACTCTTCCCCTCTCCTCCCCAAGCTGATCAAGTGGAATGGGACACTTACAAGCCAGGTAGTTGGACTTGGCCAACATTAACAGTGTTAGAGCTACAAGGTGCATGTTCAACTACTATGAAAGGAACCACACCTGGACCAGACGGAATCCCTCATCAAATCATAAGCCAGGCCTATGCAGCCATCCCAAATGTCTTCTTCCATGTATATTCTAGTCTTTTTGAGGCAGGATATCATCCTCAATGCTGGAAGCAGGCAACTGGGATCATATTAAGGAAGCCAGCAAAGCCAGACTACTCCCAGCCCAAAGCATACAGGGTCATTTCTCTTTTGAACTGCCTAGGCAAGATCATGGAAAGAATCTTGGCAAAGAGGTTGGGATATTTGGCAGAGACATCAGAATTGCTATATCCATCCCAGATTGGGGGCCGCCTGAAGAAGTCGGCTGTTGATGCAGCACTACTTCTTACTAATGAAGTAGAAACCAACAGACAGCTTAATTTGATCACTTCAATCCTTTTCATGGATGTAAAGGGTGCCTTTGATCATGTGGCCTGAAATCAACTGCTGGTAATAATGCAGAAAAAGAAGCTACCTATCAACCTCATAGCCTGGACAGCTTCATTCTTGGAGCAGAGGACTTTGCAACTTGAGATTGATGGTGAAAAGGAAAGCTTTAGTGATATCAAGACAGGTATTCCTCAGGGGAGCCCTATATCACCGATTCTTTTCCTGATTTATATCCAAGGACTCTTCACCAGCAATACAGTGAAAATCATCTCGTACATGGATGATATTACCCTGACAATAGCAAGCTCTAGCTTAAAAAAAAATATCAGAATACTAGAAAGAGAAGCTTCAAAGATCATCAACTTTGGGCTTAAAGATGCAGTTCAGTTACATTAGATTAGATTAGATTAGATTAGATTTTTATTATAGTCCTAACTGAGTCAATGACTATAGAGGACTCCTAGAATCTACATATAAGAAACTAGCTACATATTTTGTTATATTCCAACTTAACAATTTTCAACTATGTTCTTATGGACAGTGAGGGTCGAGCCCTAATTAAATTTTAAATTGTTTGTATATTATTTTTGCCATAACCTTTTATTTCAAGATTTTCTTTCTATTTTCAAAATTAGTTTATTCTTGTTCGGAATTTTCCTCCCTTCTTTCCAGATGCCATGCCCTAGTTGATATTCTAGTGCTGTCAATGAATTCTATTAATTTTTCTATCCCTATTTTAGTATGAAGGAGCAACCTCATTGTTAGATTATTTCCATTCATTTTCTTTATTAGTTCTTTTCTCTTGTGTTTGTAATTACTGCAGCTGAGTATAAGATGGTCTGGCGTTTCACGCTTACCACATCTACACTTGTCATTGGTTGACTTTCCCTGTTTGTAAAGGTAAGCCTTGTTATATCCATGGCCTAGCTTGAGTTGAAAGTAAGCACTGGATACAGCCCTTTCTGCTACTGATGGAACCTGAATCTTATGGTTTATTTTCCAGTGGAATTTTTTCTGATACTTTAGAGATCTAGGATGTATTTTTCTATCATTACTCTGAAGGAATTCCAGCCATTGCTTTTGAAAATTCCTCTTCATTTGAGCTCCTATCATTGCAAAACTTATCTTATTGTTTATGGGAGGCAGTTTTGATGCGTCTTTTGCCAATTGATCTGCTATTTCATTACCTTCAATACCCAAATGTCCAGGAATCCAGTGTAATGAAATTGAAGCATTATTATCTGTTATTTGGTTTGCTGCATTCAAAGCCCTCATCTGGCAGGACTGTCCAGGATAGTCTGAAAGAGATGCCAGCCTTTGTAGTGCTGCCTGGTTATCTGAAAATATTTCAAAATGATGACCTGGGCTGCACCTTGCACTAGCAAATTCCAGTGCTTGTGTAATTGCTTCCAATTCTCCATTGTAGACTAAATTTTTGTCACCAATATTTGACATTGATTTGTATGTGAACTGACCAATGCTATTGGTGGCTACAAATCCAATCCCAATTCCAATGCTTTCCTTATGTGATGAGGCATCTGTATAAATGTGTGTTGTTTTTGCCCAATTAACACTATTGTATTTCAATTTGTAATATTCTGCCAATTTGTCTTTGGTACCCTCTTCTATATGAACTTTGTATGATGGCTTTGAAGTCCATGGTGGGAAGGCTTGGGGAATTATCTCCTCAGGTTCAGTCCCATCTAGCATCAAATCTTGAATGTATTTAATTCTCATTATTTGAGTTGGTTTTGGAAGAATAAAATCTTTCTCCTGCATCTGAAGGTTTACAGGATGGTTTGTTGGTAACTTTAACATCCTGAAAGCAAACTTTGACATATTAGCTCTCATTCGGACTCTGGGTGGTTGTAAACATGATTCGACCTCCATGGGGAGAATTGGTGAAGTCCTAAATACCCCAAGAATTTTCCTCATGGCTAAATTTTGAAGTTTCTGCAGTGAGGCTACAATGAACTCCTGTCCCTTCCACCAGACAGCTGATCCATAATCAGCAATACTTATAATACAAGCAATGTAAATTTGTCTCATAGCTGCTGGTGAAAGTCCTTGTTCAGTATTACCTAATCTAGCCATTCTGAAAAATGCCTGTGTAGCCTGGGCTGTTCTAATGGAGACATGTCCTCGAAATTTGAGTCCTGGATCAAACCAGATACCCAACCAACAGATGGAGTCTTTAGGGATTACTTGTTGTCCATCAGGTAAGGTTAATGGGTAGTTTCTTGATGCTTTCCTGTTAGTGAAGTGCATCAATTCTGTCTTTGATGAGTCAAATTGAATGGAGTTGGATTTAGCTGTTTCAAAAAGCTGGTTAACTTCTCTCTCGAGGATTCTGATGTTTCGCTTCATACTTGTTGAAGCAGTGGTGATAGCAATATCATCCATATATGAAAGAACATGGACAAGTCTTGATTTGAGAATGTCTCTGATGTAAATGAGGAATAAAATTGGTGAGATAGGGCTGCCTTGTGGGATTCCAGTCTTGATACCTTTTATTGCCTCTTGTTCCCCATCAAATTTCAGTTGAAGTGTTCTATAGTCTAAAAATGAAGCTACCCAGCATATCAAGCTCACTGGAAGCTTGAGCTGTTGGAGCACCTTCAAAAGTTGGTTCTTGGCTACATGGTCAAATGCTCCTTTGACATCCAGAAAAATAGTTGATGAGATCAAGTTCAATTGTCGGTTGGTCTCAACCTCGTTTGTCAAGAGGAGTGCTGCATCAATTGCTGACTTTTTGAGTCTCCCCCCAATCTGAGAGGAGTGCAAGAGATGAGTGGTCTCAGCAAGATAGCTAAGCCTCTTGGCAAGAATTCGTTCACTTACTTTTCCTAGGCAGTTAAGGAGTGAGATTACACGGTATGCTTTTGGTTGGCTGTAGTCTGGCTTGCCTGGCTTCCTCAGAACTGCTCCTGTAGCTTGTTTCCAGCACTTTGGGTGATATCCCACATCTATGAGTTGGGAATACAACTTGAAGAATATTTCTGGAATTGCTTTGAATGCCATTGTTATTATCTCATGTGTGCAACATCCAAACTTTCGAAAATCGCCTTTTCGACCACAAATTCCGACCATCATCAGCTATAGCTATATAAATTCGATATTCAATTTCGCCTTTCCAGCAGCTTCCCATTGATATAATTTTCGACATTGGTATCCACAAAATTCCAACATTTTTCGATGAAAAACTGATAGAACTGCCACAATACTATCAAAAATCGCCATTTCATCTATAACTTTTGCCGACGATGAACTACGCCCCTATAAACTCGATTTTCGTTTTCGCCAAATTTGCAGCATCCTATCCATATAATTTTCGATATTTACAGCCTCCTCTATCAATATATTTTGCCAAAAACCCGATATTTTTGCCATCTTGGAAAATTTTTCGCATCAGCCTTAAAATCCAGGAAAGAAATTTACAGCATAAAAACATAAAAAACATAAAAAACGTATAAATCATAAAAAACATAAAAAACATAAAAATCATAAAAATCATAAAAATCATAAAAATAATAAAAACCATAAATATCATAAAAATCATAAAAATCATAAAAATAATAAAAATCATAAAAAATATAAAAAACATAAAAAACATAAAAAATATAAATATATTAATCAAGTTAATTTTATAATTATAAACATAAAATTGAAAAAAGAAAAAAAAATTACCTGGGGCAATATCCATCATGTCCAAAAAACCTCAACCACCTGATCCACCCTCAGAGCCAATCATTGAAACATTCTGCTCCTCACCACTTCTTCCAGAATTAATCAACTTGACCAATCAGCCTAGACTTGCTGATTCAAGGTGGAATGTAGACCAAACCAAGACTAATTTTTCAGATTTCAGTAGTGATCCACTTACTGGGACTGAATTTTTGTCAGGAATAACCACAACTAAACAAAACCACCAACTTAGCAAAAAAAGGACTTCCAGTGCTCTAACTGATCCACATTACCACCCTTCAAAATACACAAGAGTTGGTTCTAAAGCTGGGACAAATCCATCTATCATAAAGGTCAAAACCTCTATGGGCAATATCTTGGAAGCTAGAGACCTTTTGGTTGAGGCCTACAAACTCACTAAAGATAGAGCTGAGCAAACTAATCTCTTAGACCTTGTGGAAGTATTTCGCAAGTTTACTGAGAAAGGACATCTAGGGCCACTGACAGCAGCGGTTCTTAACCATCAATCATTAGCTCTACCTCAGCCACAAACCCAGCAACAAACCCAATCTCAACCTATGGCCATCACTACAGATAGTTCAATACAAACACCAACCACCTTGAAACCCAAAGCTATCCCAGCTTCAAATGAGCAGCCAACCTATGCTGACAAATTGAAGGACTCCCTTCCTCCCTCAACATCCCAAGCCAGACCAGAAGCTGTCTCAACCCTAGATACCAATCAGCAACCTATCACCAATAGCAAGAATAATGTTCAGGCAGCACCTATTCCCTTCAGTCAGAACCTAGACAAAATTATCACACTTGTAACTGTCAGAGGTAGTTCATTACCACGATATCAAGCAACAGAAATTCGGGACAGGCAACAAACTTTCGAAAATCGCCTTTTCGACCACAAATTCCGACCATCATCAGCCATAGCTATATAAATTCGATATTCAATTTTGCCTTTCCAGCAGCTTCCCATTGATATAATTTTCGACATTGGTATCCACAAATTCCGACATTTTTCGATGAAAAACTGATAGAACTGCCACAATACTATCAAAAATCGCCATTTCATCTATAACTTTTGCCGACGATCAGCTACGCCCCTATAAACTCGATTTTCGTTTTCGCCAAATTTGCAGCATCCTATACATATAATTTTCGATATTTACAGCCTCCTCTATCAATATCTTTTGCCAAAAACCCGATATTTTTGCCAATTTGGAAAATTTTTCGCATCAGCCTTAAAATCCAGGAAAGAAATTCACAGCATAAAAACATAAAAAACATAAAAAACATAAAAAACATAAAAAACATAAAAAACATAAAAAATATAAAAAACATAAAAATCATAAAAATCATAAAAATCATAAAAAACATAAAAAACATAAAAAACATAAAAATCATAAAAATCATAAAAAATATAAAAAACATAAAAATCATAAAAATCATAAAAATCATAAAAATCATAAAAAATATAAAAAACATAAAAAATATAAATATATTAATCAAGTTAATTTTATAATTATAAACATAAAATTGAAAAAAGAAAAAAAAATTACCTGGGGCAATATCCATCATGTCCAAAAAACCTCAACCACCTGATCCACCCTCAGAGCCAATCATTGAAACATTCTGCTCCTCACCACTTCTTCCAGAATTAATCAACTTGACCAATCAGCCTAGACTTGCTGATTCAAGGTGGAATGTAGACCAAACCAAGACTAATTTTTCAGATTTCAGTAGTGATCCACTTACTGGGACTGAATTTTTGTCAGGAATAACCACAACTAAACAAAACCACCAACTTAGCAAAAAAAGGACTTCCAGTGCTCTAACTGATCCACATTACCACCCTTCAAAATACACAAGAGTTGGTTCTAAA
Source organism: Blumeria hordei DH14 (assembly GCA_900239735.1). NCBI lineage: Eukaryota > Fungi > Ascomycota > Leotiomycetes > Helotiales > Erysiphaceae > Blumeria > Blumeria hordei. Next base: position 1,999,413 of record OENG01000020.1, read on the forward strand.
GCTGGGACAAATCCATCTATCATAAAGGTCAAAACCTCTATGGGCAATATCTTGGAAGCTAGAGACCTTTTGGTTGAGGCCTACAAACTCACTAAAGATAGAGCTGAGCAAACTAATCTCTTAGACCTTGTGGAAGTATTTCGCAAGTTTACTGAGAAAGGACATCTAGGGCCACTGACAGCAGCGGTTCTTAACCATCAATCATTAGCTCTACCTCAGCCACAAACCCAGCAACAAACCCAATCTCAACCTATGGCCATCACTACAGATAGTTCAATACAAACACCAACCACCTTGAAACCCAAAGCTATCCCAGCTTCAAATGAGCAGCCAACCTATGCTGACAAATTGAAGGACTCCCTTCCTCCCTCAACATCCCAAGCCAGACCAGAAGCTGTCTCAACCCCAGATACCAATCAGCAACCTATCACCAATAGCAAGAATAATTCTCAGGCAGCACCTATTCCCTTCAGTCAGAACCTAGACAAAATTATCACACTTGTAACTGTCAGAGGTAGTTCATTACCACGATTGTTTGTTTGTTTGTTTAATCCATTTACATCCTGTCTAAGTCTAAGACTATTGTAGGATGTGCATCAACTGATTCAAACTAGCCAATCTATCTATCAAAGTTTTGATCATTTACTTTCACTTTCATTTGAACCCTCAAGTGATTACACCTCTTACAAAAAACTAAAAACATAAAACAAAACCACAAGCAATCCTTCAAAATTTCCATATCTTCTTATTGCCATTTATTATTACTCTTTGTTTTTCTCTCAAAATCTATCATCAACATGTATCCCAATATTTAATTTAATCTTTATCCTACTCCAGTTTTATTGTTAATGCACCATTTCCGAGTGCATATGCCAGTCTTTTCAATATATTCCAAAGCTGCTTTTGTGCCAGTTCTATTATGCAGAACCATATTGAGGCTTAGTTGACTTCCTTTGTTGCATCCATGTAATACTGCCCTTTCTTTATTAAATCTTTGACATTGAAGTAATAAATGTCTTGGTGTCTGTTATGCTCCACAGATACATTTGTCATCATCTACTTTCCCAATTCTCTTTAGATAGGATTTAAAATATCCATGACCTAATTTTAGTTGGTAGAAGGCTGAGCTCACACTCTTCTTCACTCCTTTGCCATTGCAGGGCTTTTTCTGAATATTCCACTCATATTGGCTTGCATATGAGCTTGGTGAGTGTTGGTTGCCTATCTTCCATTTGTCTAGAATAGAGATCCATTCCTTGGTTCTCTGTACTTCACATTCTTGCTCTAAGTTACTAATGCTTATTGGTATTGCCTGTGGTATTTTTACAATAGCTGCTTCTTTTGTAAGTTTATCAGCCATTTCATTTCCAAATATTTCTAGATGGGCAGGCACCCATTCTAGTCTAATTCTGGTTCCAGATTGTGCTAGTTTTGTAGCTGCTGTAATAGCTCTCTCAACCCATGCTTGTCCGGGTCGATCATCAGCTTTAAGGATCCTTTTCAAAGCTCCCTGATTATCTGAATATATTGTCACATTTCTTGGGTTATCAGTTATAGATGCAGCATGTTCTAAAGCTTTGACTATAGCTTCAAGCTCTCCAATGTATATTTGGTACTCATTTGCAAGACTGGTTGAATGGTAGATTGTTGTCAAGGTCCTGTGATCATACATCATGAATGCCACACCCAACCTGTTTGCATCTGGCCACCAGGATGCATCAGTGTAGTAAATTACATGATTTTGGCACCACATTTCTTTTATTTTAGCCAGATGTATTTCAGCTTCAATTTCTCTATCTTGATTACTAATTGTAATTTCATATGGAACCTTTCTTTCCCATGGCAGAAAATGATTAGGGATTATAGTCTCAATATTTTCTAAATCAATATTTGATTTTAATGATAGTCTTATCTTTTCAGTCTGTAATAATTTTCGTATCTGAATTTCTGCTTCTGGGTCAAGGTATGCTAGGTCTTGATATAGAGCCTTTTTAATTGGATGATTTGGTGAAAGAGTCAGAACCCTCGAAGCATATTTTCTTCTGCTATGATTGAGCCTTACTTCTGGTGGACATAAACATGCTTCTATTTCCATTGGCCTAATTGGAGATGTTTTAAAACATCCAAGAATCTTCCTCAAAGCTATATTTTGAAGTCCCTGTAATCTGTCAGAGAACTGTTTTTGATCTTTCCACCACACTGGACTAGCATAATCAGCTATGCTTATCACACATGCCAGATAGAGTTGTCTCATTGCAATGTGGCTAAGGCCTTTTTCAGTATTGGTTAACCTTGCCATCCTTCCAAATGCATTCTTTGCTTGTGCCACTCTTGTATTCACATGGTGATTGAAATTCAATTTTTGGTCAAACCAAACTCCTAACCATCTAACTGTGCTCTTTGGTGTTATTGTATGACCATTTGGTAAGGTGAGATTCCACTTCCTTGCTGCTTTGGTGTTTTCAAAATGAATCAGTTCTGTCTTTTCCAAATCAAAGCTCACTACATTTTGAAGCCCAATTTCTTGGAGCTTCTGAACCTCCCTTTCCATGATTTCAATATTTTTCTTAAAGCTTTGAGATGAGACTGTCAGTGCTATATCATCAATATAGACAGAAACTCTACAGTTGAAGATTTGAACATGTTTCTAATATAAATTAAGAACAATATTGGAGAGACAGGGCTTCCTTGAGGAATGCCTGTTTCAATGGGAGAAAACTTCTCTGTCTGTCTATCAAATTGAAGTTTCATTTGTCTTTTGCTAAGGAATGATAGCACCCAGCTAAGTAGACTAGATGGTAATCTTAGTTCACTCATTATGCCTACCAGCCGATCCTTTGAAACATGGTCAAAGGCACCTTTCACATCAAGAAATAAAGTTGATGTTTTCCTCTTTGCTGCTTTTTCAGTTTGTATTTTATTTAGAAGCAGTAGACATGCATCCAAAGCTGACTTTTTAAGTCGCCCACCAATCTGTGATATATGCAGTAGGTGAGTTGTTTCTGCTAGGTATCCAAGTCTCTGTGCAAAGATTTTTTCCAAGGCCTTCCCTAGACAATTCAGCAAGGAGATAACTCTGTATGCCTTAGGTTGTGAGTAATCAGGTTTACCAGGCTTTTTCAGAATTATTCCAGTTGCCTCTCTCCAGCAGCTTGGTTGATATCCAATATTGAAAAATATAGAATATATTTCAAAAAATATTTCTTTACTAGCATTGTATGCATGATTTATGATAGCCCAATTCATCTGATCTGGACCAGGTGCAGTTCCTTTGGATGCATTACAGCATACATTTGCTACTTCTGATTCAGTCAGCTTTGGCCATTTCCAGTTGTCTTCCTTGTGGTAAGCCCAATCAAAAGGAGCTGTTCTTGGTGGGATAGGAAACAATTTTGACTTTAATGCCTGACATTTTCCAGTAAAACTTTCTTTCAATTGTCCATCTTCTCCTTGTAAATTTGGCAGATTGGTAAACTGTCTCTCTTTGGTGTATGCCAAAGCTTTGAATATTGTTGATGGATCCTCTTTTTCCAGAAATTTATTCCAGTGATCTTTTTTGGCTATTTTGATCTCCTGAAAGTACTTGTTCCGTGCCTTCAAGTATCTTTCCTTTTTGAGTGGATCATTTTTTTTTTTTTTTTTTAAATTTACATCCTATTGGAGTCTAAGACTATTTAAGATGTGTAGTTACACTACAATATTAACCCCTAAAAATCAAAAATCAAACTCCACTTTTCTCTTCTCCCTTATACCAAACCCTAGTTGCTATTTTTGTTTCCCTTAAATAATCCAATGTTATACTAATTCCTATCTTGTTATGAAGCAGTAATTCCAGGCTCATATCCTGGTCCTTTAACTTCTCTTTCATTCTCTTCCTGTTCTGGCTATACCTTTTGCAATCTATTAACAGATGCTTTGGATTCTGCTCCTCTCCACAGCTGCAGCTCCCTAAAATTGATTTCCCTATTCTTTTCATGTATGATTTGAAGTATCCATGTCCAAGCTTGAGTTGATAGAATGCCGAGCTTGTTTCCCTCCTAGTCCCTCTTGGTACCCACGGCTTTTTCCTTATTTGCCATGGAAATACTTCAGGGTATGCTATGGAGGTTTCTGTTTGCTGTCTATTTTTGTCATATTTTTTCAATGTTTCTTGCCATTCTAGGCTTCTAATCTTATCTAAATCATTCTTTATGAAAGATAGACTAATGGGATAGCTATCATCTGGTTGGCAATATGATGCTATCTTTGCTAGTCTATCTGCTTCTTCATTCCCTATTATACCTTGATGGGCTGGAACCCATCTTAGCTGTACATCAGTTCCTTTATTTCTGAGTTGTGTTGCAGCTTTCATAGCTCTGAGTACCCATGATTGACCAGCTTTATCACTGAAATCTTCTAATCTTTGAATGGCTGCTTTACTATCAGAGAAAATTCTGACTAATTTTCTGTTGGATGACTGCTGCAGAGCATGTTCCATAGCTCTGACAATTCCTTCTAGCTCTCCATTATACAGTGTGTTTGTTTCCTTTGAGAGTGTATAATACTCTGTTTTCATTGTTTGATCTACTTGGTCATAGAGAATAAGAGAGATTCCTATTCCAAGTGTGTCTGGTTGGTGAGATGCATCTGTATAGTAAATTGCTATATTTTTCCATTTTGATTTCCTTAGTAATTGATTGTGCCATACTTTCTCTTCTTCTTTATTGTCTGTGGCAGGATCTACTTGAAATGTCTTAGATTGTTTCCAAGGTGCAAATTGACTGGATGTTGTTTGTTCAATATTCATTTCTCCATTATTGTAGGGCAGTGATTTTCTGATTCTCCTTACTTGGTTCTCTGCTTTTGGAGACTGATTATGGATACCTTCATTTTCAGCACCTTCCTTCATCATCCTTGAAATTGGATGTCTTGGTGGTAATATCAGACCTCTCATAGCATATTTTCTTCTGCTGTGGTTCAGTCTTATTTCTGGTGGGTACAGACATGCTTCCACCTCCATTGGTCTGATGGGCGATGTTTTGAAACTGCCTAGTACCTTCCTCAGTGCTATATTCTGTAAACCTTGCAGTATGTCAACAAAGGACTGCTGCCCCCTCCACCAGACAGGACTGGCATAGTCTGATATACTTGTGACACAAGCCAAATAGAGCTGTCTTGTGGCAAGATGACTGAGTCCTTTTTCTGTGTTTGTCAATCTTGACATCCTTTGAAATGCTGCCTTTGCCTGGGCTACCCGGGTGGTGATATGGTGCTTGAAGGCCAGTTTTTGGTCAAACCAAACTCCCAGCCATTTGACAATGGTGGAGGCTGATAGCTTTCCCCCACCTGGTAGAGTCATCTCGGAATTCCTTGCTTCTTTGGTATTGGAGTAATGAATCAGTTGTGTCTTTTCCACATCAAACTGGACAGCATTTTTCCTTCCCATCTCTTGCAATATGTGATATTCTTTCTCTAATATTTTTGAGTTCTTTTGAAAGCTATTTGATGAGACTGTCAATGCTATGTCATCAATATAAGAGATGAATTGTCCTGCCCTGGAGTCAAACATGTCTCTGATGTATATCAGGAATAATATTGGTGAGACTGGACTCCCTTGGGGTATTCCAGTATTAAGGGATTTGAAGTTTTCTTCCCTTCCATCAAAGGCCAATTTGATTTGTCGGTTACTAAGAAATGAGTGCACCCATGACAATAGACTGAGAGGGAGTCCTAGTTGGCCCATAATTCTCAGCAGTTGGTTTTTAGCCACATGGTCAAAGGCCCCTTTTATATCCATGAAGAGTGTGGATGTCTTTCTTCTGGCTTCTTTCTCTGTCTGTACTTTGTTGACTAACATAAGACAGGCATCTACTGCTGACTTTTTTAATCTTCCCCCCATCTGTGATGGATGTAAAAGATGAGTTGTCTCAGCTAGATATCCCAGTCTTCTAGCTATCATTCTTTCAAGGGTTTTTCCTAAACAGTTCAGTAGTGATATGACTCTGTAAGCTTTTGGCTGAGAATAGTCTGGTTTTGACGGCTTTGGCAGCACAATACCTGTGGCCTGTTTCCAGCATTGTGACGAGTGGATCATTTGAATCTGCCTTGAGGTGTCTCTGAGCTCTCATCATGGTCTTTCTCAAAAACTTTAAATCTTCTGTCCACCAGGGCTTTTGACTAGCACCATGCTTCAGCCTTGGTATTGATTCCTCTGCTGCTTTCAATAGAATATTTGTCATTTCTTGCCCGATTTTATCAAGGTCTATTTCCATCATTACCACGATATCAAGCAACAGAAATTCGGGACAAGCTGAACAGGATTCTGGGAAGAAGAGCCATTGCTCGAGTACACACTTCATCACACCACAACTTGGTACTAACCTGCCTTGAAGCAACTGCAGATGAGGTACTGGAGAGGCTCACACAATGGAAGCCAATTTTTGAAGGATGGCCAATTGCAGAGGTCCAGAGGGTTAATAACTGGCCCAAGCTTGTTGTACATGGCGTCCCAACATGCATACCAATAACGAGCTTCAAGGAGGAAGCTGAAGACTACAACCCTGGCCTGCAAATCCAAGGAGCACCAAGATGGCTTCTGAGAGAGCAAAAGAAAGCTCATTCATCTGTGGTCTTCACAGTCAAAAGCCAAGAAGAAAGACAACTACTAAGCAAAACAGGAATTATAATTGGAGGCATGCTACTCCGGGTGGTCAACTACCAGTCTACAACTCATAAAACACAGTGCAGGACCTGCCTCAACTTTGGACACCATGCTTCAGTCTGCGGCAGCCAACCAGTATGTGCCATCTGTCGAAGCTCACATGCCACTGATAACCACCACTGTGCAACATGTCAATCGTCTCATGGCTGTACCCACTTTGCAGTCAAATGTGTCAACTGCCATTCACCTTCCCACAATGCCCTTCAGAAGCATAGCTGTGAGGTTTTCAAAGTACTAACATGTTAGGACAACTGAAAATTGCTCAACACAACACTGCTAGGGGTAGGGAGATACTCCATTCCTTCTTTGAAGTTGCTTTAAAGGAGAAGGCCACATTACTGTTTGTTCAAGAGCCATATTTGGTACAAGATCAATCATCACATTCATTTATTCCAATTTCACACCCATCTTTTATTCCAATACTTCCAGAAATTCAATGCTTCATCCGGCCCAGGGTTCTAATCTACGTTCAACAGGGGTGTCCATTCCAGCTTACACCAAGGTATGACCTTGCAACAGACCCTGATTTCCAGATCCTCGAAGTATCACATCCCCAGGAAAGCTTCCTCATAATTCATATCTATAATGAGCAATCCAGGGATCAAAATGAGCATCGAAATACAGTGCAACGCTTTCTCAATCTTCAACTACCAGCCAACCAACCACTTCTTCTGCTTGGGGACTTAAATTTACATCACCCTAGCTGGAATCCATTGGTGCAACAGCCTTCCATACAAGCAGAACAATTTGCTAACTACCTGGATCAAATAAATGCACATCAATTGATGGATCCATTTGTCATTGAAGAGCTAGGGGGAACATTCCATCGGCCAAATACTGTGAATACTTCAGTCATTGATCTAGCATTTGTTTCGGGATTCAATCATTTAAGTTGGCAGGACTGGAAATATGCAGAGAGCACAGGCTCTGATCATGAAGCTATCATCTTCCAAGCTGAGGCTCTTGCACCCCTGAATCAATCCAACTTGACTACAAATTTACTCCCAGCAAGATATAACTTGAAGAAAGCAGACTGGGACTCATTTAACAATTACCTGCTTAGAAATCAGGACTATATCAACCAACTGCTGGACACATCTATAGCATTAGCAGACAGTGACTCTGTTGCAGGTGTTCTTCAGGATATGGTTCAAGGAGCAGCTGATTGTTCTATCCCTCAGTCAAGGCCATGCAACAGATCAAAATCATGGTGGACTGAAAATCTAACAAATTTAAGGCACAGTTACCATCAGCATAGACGAAGGGCAAAGCTTTTTTCAGCCCCAGCAGTGCAAGAGGAAGCCAAAATTGTGAGGAATACATACTTTAAAGCCATCAGCAATGCAAAAGCAAGTCATTGGGAACAATTTTTAACCTCTGCCAAAGAGAAGATGATATTTAAAGCATATAACTACACTAAAACATCCAATCAGCCTCGCCATTTAATCCCAGCACTTCAATGCCAAAGAACTAATCCACTAACCAATGAGACTGAGTCTGGAGTAGCAATATCTTTCAAGGACAAGTTTTTTTTTTTTTTTTTTTTTTATAAATTTTACATCCTATATAAGTCTTTGACTATCAGAAGATGTGTAGCTTCCTGCTACAATTTATTCAACTAAATACAATCCCTGCCTACTTCTCTGTCTTTACTTTCCTCTACTACATACCAACCTCTTGTTGATATTTTTGTCTCATTTAAATATTCCAATATTGCTTTTATCCCAATCTTGCTATGAAGTAACATTTCAAGGCTCAACTCCTTGCCACCAAGATTGTCCTTCATTCTTTTCCGGTTCTGTTTGTATCTCCTGCATTCTAATATCAAATGTTTTGGTGTCTGTTTCTCCCCACATTCACACTTCTCTGAAGTTGTATGTCCAATCCTTTGCATGTACCATCTGTTGTAGCCATGTCCTAACTTTAGTTGATAGAAGGCTGAACTTGTTCCCCTCTTGATCCCTCTTGGTACCCACGGCTTTTTTTCAAGGACAAGTGTCAAGCCCTTGTGCAAGGTTTATTTCCAAAAAGCTGTTTAAGCCCTACTGATGATGGGTTAACAGCAACATTAGACTGCAACAATGCATCAGCTTCCTCACTACTTGACAGATCTGGCTCTGATGGACAAAATTGGGATTGGCCAGAGCTAACTATTGGAGAAATAAAAGCAGCAATACCTAACAAGAAGACAGCCCCAGGAATAGACCAGCTAGATTGGACAATTATCAAAGCTGCTATGGAGTGTGTCCCAACATTATTTTTCAAGGCATACAACTATCTTTTCAACAATGATCAACATCCAAGCAGATGGAAGCAAGCAATTGGAATCATTCTACCCAAACAGAATAAGAAAGACTACTCAGAGCCGAGGGCATACCGCCCAATTTCCTTGCTTCCATGTCTTTCCAAACTGTTGGAAAGAATCTATGCCAACAGACTATCTTTTCTTGGCAACACAACCACTAATCTTTTCCACAACAGTCAAATGGGAGGGCGAAAGCAGCGTAGTGCTATAGATGCTGCAATCCTGCTTCAACATTTTATTGAATCAAATACCAAGAGAGGAAGAATAGTCAGCACAGTGTTTTTGGACATCCTTGGAGCTTTTGACAGACTTGAGCCAGCAAAGCTTATCCAAGTCATGGGTCAGCTGGAGTTACCAAAACAGCTTATTAAGTGGGTTGGTTCCTTCCTTACTAACAGGACCATCAGGCTGCTTTTCAATGGGGAGCTGAGTGAAGAATCTGCTGTTTCTGGAACACCTCAAGGAAGCCCTATCTCACCTATACTATTTCTCCTTTCAATAAGGTTCCTACATGCAAATAATCACACTAATAACACACTCCAGCTCTCATATATTGATGATTTGTCAATTACTTGTGCTTCAACCTCAGTCAGCAAAAATATAAGGGAGCTGGAAGTCCAACTCAACACCATCTTTTCAACAGCCAAGTCAATCTCAGTTACTTTTGAGAAGGATAAATCGGAACTTATACACTTTGGTAATAAGCGCTTACCAATCTTGACATCATTAAAAGTAGATCAGATATCACTACATCCAAAGGAGATAGTCAGATGGCTTGGTATTTGGTTTGATCGAAAACTCACCTTCAAGACCCATGTGGACAAGCGGCTTCAACTGGCCAATGGAGCTCTTCAGAGGATCATACGGCTAGCTTCTCCATCCAAAGGACTCAAATTCAATGCTTTGAGGCAGTTGTATTTATCCTGTGTCTCATCTGTGCTTGACTATGGGTCTGTGATGTGGTCTGGAAGATATGGTAAACAACAACTCACCAATAAATACCAAAAGCTCCAAAATAGAGCTGTCAGATTCATCACTGGTGCATATCCAAGCAGCCCTGCACAAGCTCTGCAGGACTTGGAGCTCTGGCATGAGGAGGAGGGTCGAAAGGCCAAGGGACTCGGAAAGTATTACAGGCTTCAGGCTCAATCTAATCATCCAAATTTTTCTTTTAAATTATATGGATTTGGAGGACATAGCAGGGAAACTGAATCCGGATTTTTCCAGGCAAGGCTTGGAATTGGCAATACTAGGGTATACCTGCACATGATAGGGAAGGTAACTGATTTTATGTGCAATTTTTGTGGGAAAGAAAGACAAAATGTGCAGCACTTGTTGTTACACTGTCAAAAATTCAAAGACCAAAGGAATACCTGCTTCAAGGGTATAGAACCAACTACACTTCCAATCTTATTCTGTACAAAAAAGGGGAAGGAATCATTACTTAAATATTTGGATATATCCAAGTGCATGGCAGCACACAAAGGGAATTAAATTAGGATATGTGATTGGGATATATTTTATTGGACTTTGAGGGAAAAGAGATGAATTTGGGGGAAAAATTCTAAATGTAGAATATTTGAAATGTGTCATAGCTAGATAGCTGAATACACTATGAATTAAAAAAAAAAAAAAAAAAAAAAAGCTCTGCAGGTGGAAGCAGCAATATTACCAACACCAGTGAGGCATTTGAAGCTAGAGAATAACTATGCACTTAGAATACTAGGGCTCCAAACTAATCATCCAATACTAGAAGTACTAACTCAGGCCTTGCAGGATGAATTAGACACCAATCATCTTCAAACAACAGGTGATATTGGAATGATTAGTCTTGTTGACCAGTGTCCATCTAGGCTTTTTCAACTGGCCAAACATCTGAAACAACTGGGCAAATTTGGCAGTATGGAGCAGTCTAGACAAAACTGGGTTCCACCTTGGCTAACCACCAGTATCAAAACAGCCATCTCTCAGAAGCCCAAACATCTGGCTCGAACAGAGCATCTGAATCTTCTGGCCAAATTATCTCTTGAGGACTGTCTAGTATACACAGATGGATCACTGTCCCCAGGAGGAAGTAGCAGCATTGGCTTTATTATCTATCTCCCTGTCACAAGGCAGATCAAATGCTACTCATTCAACCTTGGTAACAGAATGGGCATCACTGATACAGAAACATATTGCATCCTGAAGGCCATCCAAACTGTCAAGAAACTAAATATTTCTGGAGATATCTTCATCTTCTCTGACAGCCAAGCTTCACTATCTCGGATCCAAAATAAACCAACCAAAATCTGTCATCAAATACGAAACTCTGCAAAACACCTAAGACTACATTTTCATTGGTGCCCTGGACACATGGGTATAGAGGGAAATGAAATGGCAGATAGACTAGCCAAAGCTGGGGAAAAAATACCTGCTATGAGGAAAGACAAATATACCACACTATCCTTCTTAAGAGAAAGAATGAGGCAACAGATAGTCATCTCTTGGAAACAAAGATGGCAATCAGAGCTATTTCGAGAAGAAGAGGGCAGAAAGGCCAAAGGACTTGGAAAGTATTATAGGATATTTGCACTAAAAGATACTCCAGACTTCAAGCTCAAACCCTACAACTATAACAAATACAGCAGAAGGACTCAGGTTGAATACTTCCAGGCAAGGACTGTTGAAAATAATCACTCAAGTGTCATTGAGTTGGGTGGGAATACAAGTAGGCCAAACAGATAGGTCACATGATTTAGCTTAGACTAAGTGCACAGACCACCTATTCATGTATATAAGCCAGCCATTTCCCACTTAGATAGTACATCATCATTCATCAATACAACAACACTTCTTGTTCATGATCAACCACTCTACTTCCACCAACACTCTTCATTTGTTCAATCTTTATCAGTATCCTAAGATATAATTCAGGTATCTATTCTTTGAATATAATTTTAACTGATCAATAAGGACTGGTGTTGGAAATACTTTGGCTTATCTCAAAAAAATTGGAAAATCAGAAAGTGATTTGTGTGACTACTGTGGGGAAGGAAGACAGACAGTGCCACATCTCATTCTTCATTGTAAAAAATTTAAAGTTGAAAGAGGAAAACATTTTGCAGGAGTAACACCACTAAGACTATCACTAATTTTTGGAACACATATTGGGAAAACTGCACTACTTTGCTTTCTTGATTCAACCAAATGCCTTAGGGCATGCAGAAGATGAAACAGAGCAAAATGAAAACTACTTGAGAAAAATAACATGGAGGATTTCTTTAGATATATTTTGTATGCTAGAACCGTGTCATAGCTATATAGCTGAATACACTATGAATTTAAAAAAAAAAAAAAAAAAAAAATATCTCATGTGTGATTCCATCTGGCCCAGGTGTCCTCCCTTTGATGTTAGTAGAAAAGGCATTTTCCAATTCTTCTTTTGTAAGTTTTGGCCAACTCCAATTTCCAGGCTGATATATGCAGTTCAGTTTGATCTAGTCAAGACAGAGCTCATGCATTTTACTAGGAAAAAATTAGCACACGAGAAGGCAATTAGACTTCCCCATGGAGAAATAGTGCAACCATCCCAATCTATTAAATGGCTGGGAATCTGGTTTGACCCGAGTCTAAAATTCAGAAAGCATATACAGATCAGGACATCTCAGGCAACCCAGGCATTTTTTAGAATGGCAAGGCTTGCAAACAAAGAAAAAGGTCTCTCCCTAGCTGCCCTGAGGCAAATCTATCTAGCTTGTGTTATCAGCATTGCAGATTATGGCTCAGTGATCTGGTGGAAGGGATAAAATTACATAGCAAATGCACTGCAAAATATACAGAATCTTGCCCTTCGGAAAATTCTCGGTGTCTTCAAGACAGCTCCAATTCTTCCCATAGAGGTAGAAGCTGCTCCGGCTCCACCAAGGGTTAGACTTCGTAAAAATATGCAAAGATTTGCACTAAGACTATCAAAGCTATCCAAATTTCATCCAGTAAACATGGGAGTGAACAGCCATATTGATCTTCAAAAGCCAACTCAGCTCAGCAGGATCAATAATTCAATTACAAATCTCATTGATTATGATGGAATAGAACAGATTAAATGATTCATTTTTAAACCATGGAGGCAGGCCCTTCCATATACAACCACAATTGAGAGGATCCCCAAGGATGAAGCAGCAGAGAGACATCAATCTTTGCTCCAACAAACTGACTGGACCTCCACAACATTTATTTACACAGATGGCTCATTGATGGCAGAAAGCACAGGTGTTGGGTTAGGCTTTGTAGCATCTGGGATCTGCAGCAGAACTCAACATCAATTTCAAACTAATATTGGATCAAGGGTCCTGGTATATAATGGAGAGCTCGAAGCCATTGTCCTGGCTATGGAGTATGCAAGCCAGCTTACATTGCCAGGACATAGTTTTCAAGTATTTTCAGATAACCAGGCAGCCCTGTATAGACTTAAAAAACCATCTGATAATCCAGGACAGGCCTGCCAGCTCAGAGCTATAGCAGCTGGAAAGATTATTCAGAGCAGAAATTCAACAATAAATCTCAACTGGATTCCAGGTCATCTGAGTATTGAAGGCAATGACATGGCAGATAGACTTGCCAAAGCAGCATCATGTCTTCCTCCTGAAAAGGAAGAGACAAGCTTTGCCATGGCAGGGACACTCATTCACCACAGCTTTCAGGATCAATGGCTCAATTATCTGAAAAATAAACAGAAAAGATTAAAATATAACCCTTCATCCTATGAAAAGAAGTTTGACTGGAAGGTTAATGGCAAGATCAAAATACCATCAGGTACAGCAAGAGAAGTGGTGAGCGCATTCTATCAGCTCAAAATTGGACATGGCTACAATATGTCATACTTGTACAAGCGAGGGCTCAGTGATAGTGACAGGTGTAGATGTGGGAAGAGAGAAACACCGGAACACCTATTACTCAGCTGTAGCAACTACAGGCACGAACGGAGGCAGCTGATAAATAGTCTTAACAATAACCAATTAAGTATGAAGCTTTTGCTACACACCAAAATTGGGATAGAAAACACCATTGAATATATCAAGAAGACTAAAATAGAATTTAATTTACGTCCCTACTGAGTCTATGACTATGAAGGACTACTAAAACCATACAAAACCCCACCAAATTTCATTTGTTTTTAATTGTACTTCATTTTCAATATTTTCCAATGGACATTGAGGGTTTTACCCTAATATTAATAGTCTCAGTATTCCTACTCTTCCTTCACTTCAAATTTCATGCATCTACTTATGCCATGTCTCGACCATCCACCCTCTCCAAATACCACCTTCTTGTTGATATATTTGTTTTCTTTATATAATCAAGGGTTTTATCAATCCCAATCTTTGTGCTCATTAAAAGCTTAAGACTGGGTTGGTTTCCATTCAAGCTCCTTTTAAGTTCAATCCTTTCATGCCTATAGTTACTACAGCTTAGCAGAAGATGCTCAGGTGTTTCTCGTTTCCCACATGTACACCTATCACTGCCTCTTTGCCCTCGCTTGTATAGATAGGAGCTGTTATAACCATGACCAGTTTTAAGCTGAAAGAAAGCACTGGCCACTTTCCTTTCTACTCCTGTTTTTTTTTTTTTTTTTTTTTTTTAAATTCATAGTGTATTCAGCTATCTAGCTATGACACGGTTCTAGCATACAAAATATATCTAAAGAAATCCTCTATGTTTTTTTTCTCAAGTAGTTTTTATTTTGCTCTGTTTCATCTTCTGCATGCCCTAAGGCATTTGGTTGAATCAAGAAAGCAAAGTAGAGCTGTTTTCCTTTCTACTCCTGATGGTAGACTAATTTTATTGTTGATTTTCCAACCGAATAACTTTCTATATGTCAGTGGATTTTGTTGCTTTTTTTGGTCATTATTTTGGAGATATTGCAGCCATTGATGCTGGAAGGTCTTTTGAATTAAGTGTCTAACCATAGACAGACTAGTTTTATTGTTTTCTGTGGAAATTTTCGAGGCTTCCTTGGCCAGTTTATCTGCAACTTCATTACCTGGAATTCCTGAGTGGCCTGGTATCCAGTGGAGCTGAATTGAAGAAAGTTTACTATTGATGATTTGTCCAGCTTCTATTGCCCTAAGCTGACAAGCCTGTCCAGGATTATCAGAGGGTGTCTGTAGTCTGTGAAGGGCTGCTTGGTTATCACTAAAGATATGGAAGCTCAATCCTGGCTGGGAATGCCTACTTGCATACTCCATACCTAGGGTGATTGCTTCCAGTTCTCCATTGTAGACCATGGCCTCTGGTCCGATGTTAGTTTGATGGTGATGTTGAATACTGCTGCAACTCCCAGTAGCTGCAAAGCTGACTCCAACACCAGTGCTATCTGCCATATATGAGGCATCTGTGTAAATGAATGTAGTAGAGGACCAGTCAGTTTGTTGAAGCAAAGATTGATGTTTCTCTGCTGCTTCATCCTTAGGGATCCTTTCCATTTTGACTGTATAAGGGAGAGCCTGCCTCCATGGTTTGAAATGAAATTGTTTGATTTGCTCCAAGGTGTCAAATTCCACTAGGTTTTCAATTGATTTCTTGATCCTACCAATCTGTGTCAACTTTAGTAGCTCAATCTTGTTATTTGCTGCCAAATTGACTGGATGAAATTGAGATAGTTTGGTTAAGCGGAATGCATACTGCCTCATGTTTTTACAGAGCCTAACCCTTGGTGGTGCAAGAGCAGCTTCCACCTCCATGGGCAGAATTGGGGCTGTCTTGAATACCCCCAGTATCTTTCTTAAGGCAAGGTTCTGTATTTTCTGGAGAGATTTTGCTACATATTCTTGACCCTTCCACCAGATGACAGATCCATAATCTGCTATGCTGGTGACACAGGCAAGGTAGATTTGTCGAAGAGCAGCTGGTGACAGGCCCCTCTCTGTGTTGGCAAGTCTTGCCATCCTGTAGAATGATTGTACAGCCTGAGATGATCTGACCTGGACATGTTTCTTGAATGTCAATCCAGGGTCAAACCAGATGCCAAGCCATTGCACTGATTCCACAGGTTTAACAATATTGCCATTAGTTAATTTTACTGCAAAGTTTCCTGCTTTTTTCTTTCTTGTGAAATGCATCAGTTCTGTCTTTGAAAGATCAAACTGGACTGCATTCTTGGTACCTGTAACGGCTGGTGAACCGATAGTAAGCCCTGTAGCCTACATTGGCCAACGCAGGCACCATTTCCACCCGCCAGCAGGTCCCAGCTAATAGAAAACTCACTTCGCGGCTCGGACTACTTACGGCACTTAGACGTGCACGGAGATGGTTGCCTCGGCACGGGGTTCCACATAATGAAAGGACCGTGCAATAGACCGTGTGGTGAAACATCCACTCAGATAGTTAACGGCACTCAGACGGGCACAGGGAGGATTGTTTCGGGCACGGGAGGCACAATGTGGAAGGTAGCCGAGTTACAAATTTCCTGTCCGAAGTGAACAGCATCGTAGAACTCTAAACTTCCTACAGGTACATCTGTCCGCTTTGTAGGAATGAATGTTGGTCACGAATGGGAGGAGAGCGCGGGTATAAATAAGGCTTTCTTGTACATACAAATTCTCTCCTTAGAAGAATCGTAAACTATTGATCGTGCATCTCAAGCCAACTTGAGAATTCCCCCGACTGTCACATACGATTCTTCTCACCCCCCTTCCCCACAAACGAACGAACGAACGAACGAATTTTTGTAGACGTACGAGCGTCAATATTTCCCTAACTCTGATTGTCATACGAAGATTTGCTATATTCATCATTCTCTAACGTCGTGTTATTTTTCCGCTCAATTTCCATTTTTATTTTTATTTTTATTTTTATTTTTATTTTTATTTTTAAAATTGTTTTGGTCTTGGAAAGTGTGATTGATATTTTTATATCTTTATATATAAATTTTTTATTTGTATTATTCTCTTTTTTTCAAGTTTTCATTCTATTTTATTTTGTTCTTAACTTCCAACTAAGTCCTGTCTTTCACTTCTAACCCCTACGTCATACATTGACATGGCTACCTACCATGATCCCATGAGTGAATCGGAAGCGGAGGATGATAGAGTTCAAATGTTGCAGACGCAGATCGACGTACTAAGGGCTGAACTAACACGTCGTCCTATTGCCATCGAAAAACGCGTAATAATTGAAAAAGACCCCGTCCCAGCCGAGGGTGTAAGATTTCGCCCGACCAGTTTGCCCGAATATGACGGTAACAGGGCACATTACCCTGCCTGGAGACAAGCTGTCCTCGATATCTTCAGGATGGATTGGAACGCCTTTGGTTACAGCGACACTCGGGCTTTCCTAATAATTTACACGTCGCTGAAGGGCGAGGCCAAGACAAAATCAGGGTCCTTCTTCGAGGTTGGAGGCATTGGTGGAACACGACGCCCAGAAGATTTCATAGCCTTTCTCGATCGGGGGAACCTAGACGATACACGCTCAGACAAAGCCTGCGATGAGTTATACGCAATGAAAATGGGTGAAAATCAGAGATGGTCATCTTTTTTTACGTCCTGGGCAAGCAAGCTAACCGAAGCGGAGGGAGATGCTTGGAGTGATAGGAACAAAATCACGATGCTTCGAAATGCCCTTAACGAGACCATAAGACGTGCTCTGTCCGGAAACCACCTCCTGCCTAGAGACAATTACGCGGAATGGGTTGGAATTGTAGGGCAGGTCTCTCAGCAAGTTGAGGAATTTGCTACCCGCGGACGGCGGGTAGTACAGATGGAAAATTTGGAGAGAGGTGCTAATAATACAAGGAACTTCCAACAACCCATCAGTAGGGACAGGGGTCGATATGTGGGTAGGATAAGTCAAGGAAGGCCCTACGATGGGCAAGGCGATGTCATCATGGGTGGAGTGAACACGGCCCGACCTAGACAGACGTCAGACAACGAGTCTGGCTTGAACCAATACGCACAGCAACAAGCCCCTCCAAATAGGCGATCTCGTTGGAAAACTCCGGATGAAATTAGGCAGCTACGCAACGAGAACCGCTGCTATCGCTGTGAACGAAAGGGATGCAATACTAGGGTATGTCCTGTATTGCCAGCCATCAATCCGGTCGGAAATAATGTGAGGACTAACGCCGTCGCGCTCGATCCCATTGATGAGGGGGTCTACGAGGAACACGAAGGGTATTACACGGCCGGGCAAGCGGAAAACTAGTCACTCCTGGGGAAAGTCGCCCTCAGGAGTCAAAATTGGTCCATAGTTCTGAATTTAAGATGGTTTCTACACCGTTTCTCGTCAATGCATTGTTAAATGATGTGACAATGGTCCAAGCATTAATTGATAACGGATGCTTGTGTACTGGAATTATTAATGAGAAACTTGCCATCAGACTAGGTCTACCGCGCCTTCCAATTGAACCTCGTCCTTTAGAGACAGCGGAGAACTCAACTAAAGATAAACCCATGATTCGATTTATTACCCACGTTTCATTGGACTTGGATGGGTTCGTGACCCCAAAATTACTACTTTACGTAGTGCCGGGTAGCACACACCAGCTCATTCTTGGTAAGAGGTGGCTCGAAGACCAAGACGCCATAATACACTCAAAAGATCAACAGCTTCACCTTCGGAAGCTTGGTGGGTACGTACAGAGCGCCAAACGCTGGCGAAACGACCTAAAGGGCACTCCAAGACCGAAAGCATCAACTGCAAGCGAACTTACAAATATGCTCAAATCGGTACCAGTGTGTAGAGCGTCGCTCGAGGATATCAACAAGGCACTTCGATCAAAGCCTCGACTAACCATTGGAGAAGCTCGCAAACGACTACCAGAACAGGTGAAAGACTTCGCCCACCTATTCGCCGACGACAGTGGAGCAGACGAACTACCCCCACTCCGAGGCTCACTCGATCACGCTATCAATCTCATCACAAAAGACGGCAAACCAGCGCAGCCCTCCTGGGGCCCATTATATAACATGTCTAGGGAAGAATTACTGGTCCTTAGAAAGACGCTAACAGATCTTTCCGCAAAAGGGTGGATACGGTCGAGTAATTCGCCAGCAGCTGCCCCAGTACTATTTGCCAAGAAACCTAATGGAGGGCTCCGTTTTTGTGTGGACTACCGTGGGTTAAACGCTATCACGATACCAGACAGGTATCCGCTTCCCCTCTTCAAAGAAACACTAAGACAATTATCAAAGGCGCGATGGTTTACGAAGCTGGACGTAAAATCAGCTTTCCATCGTATACGTATACGAGAAGGAGATGAATGGGCTACGGCATTCAGATGCCGCCTAGGGTTGTTTGAATGGCTAGTTACTCCTTTCGGACTTGCTAATGCACCTGCAACTTTTCAACGTTATATTAACGAGCAGCTACGGGAACATTTGGATCATGACGCGACAGCCTACATGGACGACGTACTAGCATACACGAGTGGTATCTGTGAAGATCACTGGAAGACAGTACGAAGTATATTAACCCGGCTAGATAAGGCTGGCCTCTACCTAGACATTGATAAATGCGAGTTCCTTTGCCAAGAAGTTAAGTATCTAGGGTTTATTGTACGTGCCGGAAAGGGAATCACGGTTGACCCGGAAAAAGTAAAGGCCATTCAAAGCTGGGAAGCGCCCATATCCGTCAAGGGGGTTCGTTCATTCCTAGGCTTTGCCAATTTTTACAGGTGTTTTGTAGACGGATTTTCTGAGATTGCAGCTCCCCTGACTGATTTGACTAGGAAGTCAGCATTGTGGAAATGGGGACACGAAGAAAATGCGGCGTTCGAAAAACTGAAAGAAATCTTTGCATCGGAGCCCGTACTAGCCCAGTGGGACCCAGAAAGAGAGACCATACTAGAAGCAGATTGCTCTGGGTATGCCCTTGGAGGCTGTCTTTCTCAAAGAGACGAGCAGGGAAGACTCCGGCCAGTAGCCTATTACTCAAAAAGGCTGAACGGGGCTGAAGCTAACTACCCTATCCACGACAAAGAAATGCATTCCATAGTGACATGCCTCCAAGAGTGGCAGGCGGAGTTGACGTCGGTGGCTAAACCATTTGTTATCATGACTGATCACAAGAATCTCAAATTCTTCACTACGAAACGCCTTCTCAATGAACGGCAAGTTCGATATAACGATGTCTTGCAGCGATTTAATTTTGAGTTAAAATGGCGCCCAGGTAAAGCTTGCGAGCGTCCGGACGCTCTCTCACGCCGAGATCAGGATAAACCTACGAGATTTGACGACGAACGTACGACAGGGCGGGTAATGCAGTTACTCCCGAAGATCCCTGTGCACTCAACAAGTGCCAAAAGAAACGACGAAACGACCCAAATCAGGGATACGGCCTCAACGATGAGGATATTTGACGACGACGAACTTCAACGGCTATGGGAACATGGAGTTAACGAGGACAAGCAATGGCGACGTGCACGAGATGCTGTTCAGTCAGGGGAACGCGGGTTCCCACCGGAAATTTCTCACGATATGACAGCAAATATCGCAGAATGTACGGTGGCGGCCGACAACATATTACGAGGACGCGAAAATCGAATTTGGGTACCAAATTATGAGCCATTGCGGACGGCAATAATGCAAAAAACGCACGACAGTTACCTTACGGGTCATCCGGGAAAGGACACCATGGTAGGAATACTGTTACAACGATGGTTCTGGCCTAAGATGAGACATTACGTACGTCAATTTATACGTAACTGTGACGTTTGCGGCCGAACCAACGTTTGGAGGGAGGCTAAAGCAGGATTCCTAAAGCCGCTCCCAGTTCCTGAGAGGTTAGGAAGCGATTTAACAATTGACTTTGTCACTGATTTGCCAGAATCAAATGGGTGTACAAATGTCATGGTTATTACGGATAGACTGGGGAAGGATGTATTCATGTTCGCCGCGCCAACCATGGACGCCGAGAATTGCGCACGTATCTTTATCGACAGATATTATAGATACTACGGATTTCCTAAATTTTTGACGAGCGACAGGGGAAGCGATTGGCTTAGTCATTTCTGGAAATTCTTTTGTAAATCGCTAGGAATATCGCAGCAGCTAACCACAGCTTACCACCCCCAGTCAAATGCTAGTGAACGTGCAAATCAGGAAATGTTCAAATACTTGAGGGCGTTCACCTGCTACGCACAAAGTAACTGGGCAGAACTGCTACCTATGGCCCAGATGGCCTTGAATGCTCGACCAAGCTCGGCAATTGGGGGCATAAGCCCGTTTTTCCTCCGACACGGATATGACGTCAACCCACTTCCAGAGCCCACAAAAGAAAACGACCTATCACGTCACCCAGGTAAAGTTTTAGCAGAAAATTACATTCAACGTCTAAGGAACGCACAAGACTTCGCTCAAGCAGCCATGGCTTCTGCACAGCAACGGTATGAGGAAAATGCCAACAGACTTCGAAGGCAACCGGAAAGATTTAAAGTCGGGGATAAAGTTTGGTTAAATCTGCGAAACATCAGTACCCCGCAACTTTCAAAAAAATTGGCCTGGCTGCACGCCAAATACAGGGTAACGGCTGTACCCGACGCACTAACCGTAGAACTTGATGTCCCAGGTAACCTCCATAAACGTTTCCATGTCGAACTTGTCAAGCGAGCAGGGGACGACCCATTCCCAAGCCAAAAACGCGATGACGCGCAAAACCCGCCTTTGATTGATCAGCTAGAAGAACCAGAATATGAAGTGGAGTCTATACTGAGAGCAAGAACAGTACAACGAGGACGGGGAACTTTCCGTCAAGCACTAGTCAAATGGACAGGCTGGGCTAACCCATCATGGGAGCCAATCGAGCTCATAAAAGACACCATAGCATTGGACAAATACGAAGAAAAATATGGACAAATAGAATCAAACGACGGACCTCCCGAAAACAGTGCAGGTGCATATGTTGGACCAGCAGAACCCCACGCTATGGAGAAACGACGAAGCAGGCGAAAACGGCGGTCATCTTAACCCCACTTCAGCGAGGAAAAGGAGGGGGATTGTAACGGCTGGTGAACCGATAGTAAGCCCTGTAGCCTACATTGGCCAACGCAGGCACCATTTCCACCCGCCAGCAGGTCCCAGCTAATAGAAAACTCACTTCGCGGCTCGGACTACTTACGGCACTTAGACGTGCACGGAGATGGTTGCCTCGGCACGGGGTTCCACATAATGAAAGGACCGTGCAATAGACCGTGTGGTGAAACATCCACTCAGATAGTTAACGGCACTCAGACGGGCACAGGGAGGATTGTTTCGGGCACGGGAGGCACAATGTGGAAGGTAGCCGAGTTACAAATTTCCTGTCCGAAGTGAACAGCATCGTAGAACTCTAAACTTCCTACAGGTACATCTGTCCGCTTTGTAGGAATGAATGTTGGTCACGAATGGGAGGAGAGCGCGGGTATAAATAAGGCTTTCTTGTACATACAAATTCTCTCCTTAGAAGAATCGTAAACTATTGATCGTGCATCTCAAGCCAACTTGAGAATTCCCCCGACTGTCACAGTACCCAGCTCAAAGATCTGGGCTGCTTCCCTCTCAAGAATTTTGATGTTTTTCTTCAGGCTGGTTGAGGCTGTTGTCAAAGTGATGTCATCCATGTAGGAGATAACTTTGACAGCATTTCTCCTGAATAATCCCTGAATATAGATAAGGAATAAAATTGGTGATACAGGACTCCCCTGAGGAATACCTGTATTTATCTCACTAAATTCCTCTTTTTCCATCAAATGACAGCTGTAGGCTTCGTCCCTCTAAGAAGGAACCGACCCAAGCTATAAGATTGATTGGTAATTTGAGCTTCTGCAGTATTTGCAGGAGTTGATTGCGTGCAACATGATCAAATGCCCCCTTTACATCCAAGAAGAGGGTTGATGTGACCTTGTTGAGTTGTTTATTAATTTCTACCTCATTGGTAAGAAGTAGAGCTGCATCTATGGCCGACTTCTTCAGCCGACCCCAATCTGAGAAGGATCCAGCAAGTCTGATGTCTCTGCCAGATACCCTAGCCTCCTGGCCATAATTCTCTCCATGACCTTGCCAAGGCAATTGAGAAGAGAGATGACCCTGTATGCTTTGGGCTGGGAGTAGTCTGGTTTTGATTGCTTTTTAAGTATGATCCCAGTTGCCTGCTTCCAACATTGAGGATGATATCCCACCTTGAAAAGACTGGAATAAAGCTGGAAGAAGACATTTGGGATAGCTTGATAGGCTTTGACTATTATTTGATGATTTATACCATCTGGTCCAGGGGTAGTTCCTTTGATGTTTGTTGAGCAAGCTCTTTCTAGCTCTGACCATTCCAATGTGGGCCAAGTCCAACTACCTGGCTGGTAAGTATTCCATTCCACTTCATCAGCATGGGGAGGAGATGGGAAAAGTGCATTTCGAAAGGCCTTGCACTTTCCCTCAAAAGACTCCTGTAACTGGTTGTCTGCTGACCTGATGGATTGAATACTGCTGTTTTCTCTATCCTTGGTGTAGGACATGGCCTTGAAAATGGATTGGGCATCCTCTTTTTCAAGGAGTTTATTCCAATGATCCTGCTTGGCTATTTTGATTGCTGAGAAATATTTGTTCCTGCTTTCTAAATATGCATTTTTGATATTGAGATCATCTTTATTGAATTTCAGCATCTTATGGTCTCTAGTCATTTCTTTTCTCATCAACTTCAGGTCCTTATTCCACCATGGCTTTGATGTATGATGAAATGATATCATTGGCATACATGCTCTTGCAGCCTTGGTGATACAGTTGGTGAGTTCACTTGCTGCTTGGTCTAGCTGATCAAAAGTCAAATGTGAGCCTGTCCTTAGGTATTCAATTCCATCAGATTCAAAGAGGGGACCAATGTCATCAAGTGCCAGGAGAACAGTGTTGTTATGTGTTGTTTCTTGCAAGATTTTGGCAAATTTATCCCAGTCTGCTTGGTTAATATTAAGCCTTGGTTGACATTGACTTCTGGGCTGGAGAATTGAAAGAGACTCCAGGGTGAATAGGATCCCATAATGATCAGATCCAATATCACCCATGATTTGCCAGTCCTTGATTCTACTTGCAACATTTGATGATGCAAAAGTCAGATCAATCACTGTTGCTTTTTCCATATGCCTCCTGAAGAATGTACCCTCACCAGGATTATTGATTAGCTCCACATCTTGTGCCTCACACCATTCAACCAATTTCTCTGAGGGACCAGTTGGAATTGACTCTGGCTCCCACAGGGGATGGTGAAGGTTAAAGTCCCAAGAAGGATGGATTTAGGGCCGGGTTGCTGATTGTACAGGTGAGCTTCAATGGTTTTACCCCTCTGACCTGCCTGATCATCTTGGTTATAAATGTTAATAAATTTTATACTGCCTACTCCATCAGTCATTTCTAGGACCTGGATGTCTGGATCCTGTGGTGACTGCTTAGCAGCTTAATTTTGTTCCAAGTCTCCTAGCAACATAGACCATTGTCCTTGGTCTAAATTGAGTCAAAAAACTTGGGAAATATCTGTTCAAATCCACTGTGATAGACGGATCTTGTGTTAGTGTAGTCCTGGCTCCTAGGCTGTCTGGGTATCAGCCATGGCTCCTAGACTGCTATGATATCAATTTTGAGCTCCACAGCCAGCTGTAGAGCATTTTCAGTTGCATATTGGTTTTTATTCAGGTTGATTTGAAGGATGCGCATATCAGGTTGTGTCTGACATTACAATTCCTCCTGATCAAGTTTATTTTTGGCTGCAAGATAAACCTCGCAGGATTTGGAGTTGGCCCGATGAGAGCCTGAACAATTGGCGCATTTTGGGCTAGATGTGAGCAGCTAAGTCCCCTTGTCCTGCAGACACTACAATGTGTTGCTGAGTGCTATGATTTCTCCACATAGACCACAGACTGCTGATTTTCTGCAATAGCTGTCAAGGTGACCAAAGCTTTGGCATTTGTTACACTGGGTTGATGGAGCCACACTGTAAAATTTTCAACTCTGACACTGATTCCAGCAATATAGAAGTCGATTTCTGATTGCTCTGTTGGCCTCCTCTTCAGTTGCAAAGGCTATTGCCACTGATCCAGCCCGTTTGATAGTCCTATTCTCTCTGCTTGATAGC